>CM066037.1:440658796-441272407 GCA_033557465.1 Ichthyophis bannanicus | reverse complement strand
TTTATTGTGGTTCCTCTAGGGTTATTTTTAAAGAGGTTTTCCTATGGGCCCTTGCCTTTATTTATTGTGGCTTTGTTCTTCCCCTGCCCCCCTTTTCTCCCCTCCCCTTTTTTCCCCTCCTTTCATCTCCCTCTCCCTCTTCCCTCTTCCCCTACTCTCCCCCTCTCCTTTCCTGTTCCTCCCCTCCCCCTCCCCCTCCCTTCCCCCCTCCTTCCCCCCTCCCCCCCCTATCCCCACACCCCCACCCCCACACCCTCCCTCCCCCCTCCCCTTCCCCACTCCTTTCCCCCTCCCTTCCCCCTCCCCCTCCCCCCTATCCCCACACCCCCACCCCCCCACACCCTCCCATCCGTCCCCTTCCCCCTTTCTTTCTTGCTCTCTTTCTGCTTCCCCTCCCCCGCCCCTTTCTTCTTTTCTTTTCCCCTTCTTCCTTCCCCCTCCTCTCCCCTCCCATCCCCCTCCCCTCCCCTTCCCCTTCCCCCCCTCCTCCCCCCTTCCCCCCCTTCTCCCTTTCCCCCTCCTTCTCCCTTCCCCCCCTCCCCCTCCCTCCTTCCCTCCCCCCTCCCCCCATTCCCCCCTCCCCCCCTCCCTCCCCCCTATGCCCCCTCCCCCCCCCTCCCTCCCCTTCCCTCCCCTTCCCCCCTCTCTCCCCCCCTCCCCTCCCCTCTCCCTTCCCCTTCCCTTCCCCTTCCCTCTTCCCCTTCCCTTCCCCCTCCCCCTTCCCTTTTCCCCTCCCCCCTTCCCCCTCCCCTTCCCTTCCCATCTCCTCCCACTCCCTCCCCCCTACCTTTCCCCCCTTCCCCCTCCCCTTCCCCTCCCCCCCTCCCTCCCTCCTTCCCCCTCCCCCTCCCTCCCTTCCCCTTCCCCCACTTCCTACTTCCCCCTCCCCCCCTCCCCCCATCTCTTCCCCCCTCCCCTCTCCTCCCCCCCTCTGCCCCTCCTCCTTCCCCTCCCCCTCCCCCTTCCCCCTCCCCTCTTCCCCCCCTCCAGTCCTTCCCCCCTTTTTTCCTTGTCCCCTTCTTCCCTCACTCCTGATTATTGATAATAATAGTTTTTGTTCTTAAATTGTACTTTGTGTATTCGTTTACATTTTTCTATTTTATTGTCTTTCCATTTGGTCTGAGTACACCCATACATATGTATTTATGGTAATTATGTTCTTTGACCTTTTTAAACGCGCCTTTTTTGGCGTCTCATGCAAAGTTTGTTTCACTTTCACTGATTGTGCTGAAGGTATGTGCTCTTTTAGCTGGTTGCTTTTATTGCCCCGCAGTCCCGCTCAATGCTGTTACATGATTTCGTTGTGTGCCTTCCGTTTTTTAAATATTTATTTATTTATTTATTTTTACGCAGGTACACTATACATTTTCAATTAGGTTCAAGTCTTCATTCTTGAAATGGATTTTCATGGTCCTCCGTTTTTACATCACACGAGCAGTTGCTACTTGCCGGTCTGGCGGGTTTTGTTTTCCTTTTGAGTTATGTTTTGACACCACAACCGGACCATGCTGGCCACATTATATACACCTATTATTACGGGATATTCAGCCCCTTTGACTTCAAGCGTGTTCGTTTTTTATTTTCAGGGTTTAGCGCTGAACCAGCATGTCACGCTGGATTCCATTTCAGTTTGCTCAGTTGGGTTTCCTTAACTTGATTTTTTATTCGCTGTCTCCCCCCTTTTTTATTCATCTGGTATCAATAATATATGCTATTTCTTGGCTGTCTAACTAGTTCAGCAATTGTTTGAGTACAAATTCTCTTTTTAGCGTTTTTAGATTTCATACATATGCATTTATGTTAATTATGTTCTCTGCTCTTTAAAAACGCGCTAATTTCAGCGTCACATGAAAGATTGATTTTGCTTGTGCTAAAGGTATGTGCAGCCTCATCTTTGCAGAATTTAGTTTTTTCTTTCTCACGCTGCAATATGCTCTCATTGTTTCACGTTTTAGATTACAGCATTGTTTTGTTTCATTTCTTCCAAGTATTCATCTATAATCTCCAAATGTTTTAAAGTTAGGTTTTTTATACATAATGGCTTATTATGTGCTTTGTTTTAAACCCCTTTTTTCAGCATGCTACTTTCTTTTTACACAATATTAGTAGTGCCCTTTGCCGATTTTGACGGGTCCCGGCTCCCCTTTTTGAGTGATGTTCTAGCATACAATACGAACAGTTGCTATTTGCCGATCTGGCGGGTTTTGTTGTCCCTTTGAGTTGTGTTTTTTCATACCACAGCCAGGCAATGCTGGCTACATTGTATACATAACACTAGCAGGTTTTTGTTTTTTTTTTGTGCCTAATTTGATGAGTACCGGTTCCCTTTTTGAGTAATGTTCTAGGGTATTATAGCCTAGTTATTTTTCTAGGCCGTTTTGGCCATACTATTTATATTTCTACTTCTTTCACTTTACGTCCTCTAAGTACGCCAATTTTCAGCGCATTATGAGGGGTTGGGTTTTTTTGTCAGTATTGAAAGAGCATGCATTGCTGTTTTTTAGCTATGTGTTAATCATATTATTTTTAACTCTTTGATCAATCTTTTAGTGGTTTTTATCTATATGGTATAATTTATTGATGCTCATTTTCAGCCACATTTTTAAATATAGTTCTGAACGCAACTTTTTTTCTACATAGTTCGGAATGCATTTGCGTTTCATTTATTTTCTCACATATTCGATGTCCACTCAGTACGACTCTTTTTAACAAGAATTGTTTGTTTAGATGGGGTTAGCTAATTTTAAAAAATTTTTATTCTACTTCCCCCTTTTTTACATATTACATTTTTACAATATGATATCTTGGCTCCCATTTAGGTTTTTTGCCCAATTCCTGTTTTGTTTACTTTTACATTAGATTTTATTTTGTCTTCTTAGACTTCACTATGGATATGCGATATGTTATTAGGTTTTTACTTATATATATGTATTAATTCTTGGTTTTTTTTTTAGCAGTTTAAGCGTATGGATTTTTGCTTGTCCTGGTCTGGGTTTCCCATTCGTCTTTCCTACTGCATGGTTTATCTATCAATTGCACCTGATCTGGTATTTGCATTTTAATATGTCTGTTGTTTTTCAGCATTATTAACCACATCATTGGTTATTCGTTCCTATGCGCTTCATCCACTGTACTGGTTTTATACTTTGTGTGAGTATAATATGCTATACACATTTTTGATGTTTGTCCTTTTAAATTATCTATGTTGATTTTATATCTTTGATTGTATATTTATACTTTTATGTTTTTATTATGTTTTATTGAACTATATTGTTTTTAATTTGTTTGCAGTCCTCTAGCCCCCTGATGAAGGCTTTTGCCGAAATGCGTCGGGGTTTTGGTTTTCAATAAAGCGCAAGTGACCCACACTTTGCTTGCCCCTTGGTTGGTTTTTGGACTCTCTGCGAGCTAGTGCTCTTTCTTGTGTCCCACAGTACTGGAAAGGTCATGTGTGTTTCCTGTGATGAACACGACACCCAGCCAGAGCACGGCAGCAATGGTGTGTTAGACAGCCCTGTCATGCTCAAAGTAGCAGTCCAACAATAATGTCCATCCGAGGCATGTGTCCCACTTGCAGAGGTCAAACATCCTATGGCACCATTTCCCAGGGATAGTTCCATGGTGGTGTTGTATCCTCCAACAGGTGAGTGATGATGATGCTGGATGCACTGTAGTAGATGTGCTGTGTGTTTCCTCTGCCCTGTGTCAGAAGAGGATAAACAATGTATTGGTATGCTGCCTGCAACATCAGCCCAAATTGCAGAAACGCAAACATCAATATGTATGTAATGAAACGTCACACAGGCAAACATAACATGATCACAACACAGAACACAGTGCATATTGTGGACATTTGGAATTGGAACCACAGACGAGGGTGTCACATGGATATGGATATGGTCATGTCCATGCCCATGTTACACAGGTGTTTCACAGCTCCACCCCATGTGCATCAGCGCTGGTGTACAGAGACTCAACATGAAAGGTCCATGAAACAGACAGTAAATTATTAACATGTAAAGGCTGATGTCATTCCCAAAAGACCAAAGGTGCAACCTACCGTGTTTTTGCAGCAAGTGTCTGTTCAGGATCCCCTGAGGCTCTCAAAGGCCACAACACGTCACAATGAAGGGCGAAGATGTCATTGAAATGTGTAGAATCACCATGTCCCCATGTCCAGCCATTGTTGATGCATGTCCATTTTTTGGCGATATCTGTGATACATAAATGCTGTTGTGCAGTGGTCTGTCAGCACACAAGAGATAGGTCAGCTCACAACACACAACACATGGCCACAATGTTCACAAGGTAAACAGCAGTAAGGTAGAGATAGCACAGTCACCACTGCTCCCCAGGTGTACAGACCCCTCACACCACATGAAAATGCAAAATGCCTGCACGCTGTATCATCACACAGCCAACCCAAAAACACGCACCCACACAGTATGCTAAGGTGAGCATGCCAGCAGTAGCATACGGCCTGTATGTGTGCAATTGGGATACGCTCATCTGTTTAGTTCAACACGATCATACAGCCTTGCGTGTGGCACACGGGGAACATTGGAGAGGTCCTCTTGTCCATGTCCGCCTACCCTCCACTTGGACATGACACAGTATTTGCCACCACACCACTTTACTGCACACCAACATCTTGGATTGATGTTTGCACTCACCAAGGGTGTTACAGTGTATGTGTGGCATCACTGTATCATGTTTCAACATACACGGTGCATGTGCATGTGACTGACTATGTTGGTGCAACACAGCATGTGGCAATATGGCTTCTGTGTGGGTTACTGTAACATGTTTGACCTTTATTTCCATCTCTATATACAGGTTATTGTGTTTGTTTACTGTACCAATGTGATGCTCTACATTGATTTACAAACCTAGCATTGCATGTCTGCACAGTGCTATTTATCCCCTGAGGTTCCGGCACTCACATTGCCCCGTTATATTTGGTGTGTTGTAGTGTGGGTGTCCATTTTCTTCTTTCATTTGTGCATTCCATGTACCGTGATATATGTGTACAGACACTGTATCCACACCAACCAGTGCAGGGAATCTTCTGCATAGTGTTATCTCTGCATGTTTCTGCGGCTTGTTTCATTTGAATTCTCTGTGTTCATGTGTTACTGCTACCTGTTAGCATATCCTCATTTTGCAGTTGACGATTGTTTGGGGTTACATTGGTGCTGCTTTGATTCCTGTATCAGGCATTATGTGACAGCTGTAACATATATTTCGATATCTGTGTTTACACTTTCTTACTTTTAACAACATATGCTGTTTCATTTTTGTGCCTCCTGTGTTGGCAGACAGATATATTTTATGAAGAGATCATGAATGATGTGTGTTGGGCCCTCATCATGCACCGCCTACTGTCTACATGCACACATATGTAACTAACGCATTTGGGGGGTGGGGGGCTAATGCATAATATACACC
The DNA here is from genome assembly GCA_033557465.1 of Ichthyophis bannanicus. NCBI lineage: Eukaryota > Metazoa > Chordata > Amphibia > Gymnophiona > Ichthyophiidae > Ichthyophis > Ichthyophis bannanicus. The sequence goes on along the minus strand of CM066037.1, from coordinate 441,266,959 downwards.
ATGCACTTAATGCACATTATCTCTCCTGCCCATCATCTGTGGACAGGCCAGTGACGTTTCTGTAACATGTGGGTTGCTGCCCTGCAAAATGTGTTTTTCCTTTTTTCCGTTATCCAATCACCTTGATATTATGAAAGTCAGTATGTACGCTTTCTCTGATGATTACACAAAATAAAAATATGTGTTGGGCGTACATTTGTCTCTGCTGCTGCTTGACCACACTGACACACGTATTTAGTGATTCCCTGGTCATGTAAATGGCCCACCTGTGCTCACATCCTTGTACGGAGCCGGCTGTCTATCTGCCAGCCGTCTGCCACATCACTGGGTGTTACAGGTTCCCATACAAACATTCCCTTTGAGGTAATATCTTTGCATTATTCTTCTGTGGTTGTTTGGGATAGTGGTTATAGACATGTGTTAGAACACCGTAGGTTTGATTCCCACATGGGTCTTTTTTTTTTTTGGTTTGTGCTAACCTGACCATGAGCTGCCTGCAGGTTCATCACCTATCCACACACCCTTCCATCTCTTCACTGTACACCAAAGTGTGCCCTCTGTGTTGCCTATCCTTCACATATTAGCTGTTACATATGTCTCTTTCTTTGTAGTATTCACATAGGCAGTCCACTTGGGGGATTGGCATTACTGTGGTTCAGCTGGTCTAGGCCACACCTGTTTGCAGGTTCAATTCTCTCATGCTCCTTTTGTGTTCTGTTCCCTATTTTGCCCTGCTCCACAGAGCATCCCCTGCCGCCCTTTGGGTTTAAGTTCTTTCCTCTTTTGAATGCTGTATCCACTGCATAACATTTCATTGTGTGTGTGCATATAGTTATTTGTGGCTCTCGTCCCAATTACAGACTGTGATCTGAGCTGTACACACCAGATCTGCATGTGCATTCCATCATGGTTACTGTTGGAGGTTGCCCTATCCTGGCAGACAGCAGATTTTTGTGTGATGCCCTGCAGTGTTCTTGTATGCAGCCTTTGCTAATGACCTCATGTTGGTGGTGTAGCCTACTGGTTTGTGCATTGACATGTGTGCTAATGGTCATGGGTTTGATTCCTCTCTGTTCTCTTTCATTTGTATGCCTGTCCTACTCACCTAATTTTCATTCCTGTAACAGTCATATCTGTGCTGTTGGCACGTTGTACCCTTATCACAGTTGCCAACCATCCTTCTGTCCGTCTATGTGTATCTGCCAGCTGTGTGCCATCCTGCCCTGATGTGCAGGCTGCTACCCCATGTCCTGCACTGGTACACATTTCTGCATTGCAGCTCTTCCTGGTTGCCTCTCCTGAGTGTGCTCTGCATGGCACTGCTACTCCTCTGTGCTCCTGTCATTACACCTATCCTGCCACCTGTACCTCCTCTGCTGGACACGTCTTCCCATCCTCTGCCACACACTGTCATTGTTGCATGGTACATTACCATCACCCTGTGCATCACTACAGCTACCCCCGATATGTTTATCCATTTTTCCAGCTGCCACATTGGCTGGACGCAGATTTGTCTGGTCCATCAGCTCTGATCTACTTCCTTCCATCACTTGTGCATTGTCTTTCCTTGATGCTTTGTGCAGTGTTAGGGTTACATCTGTGTTTGGCCCATACCTTTCTTGCTTTTCAACTTGGGGGACATTACTGCCCTTGGGCAACATTTCTTGAGTCACCTATACATCCTTGGGGCATCTTTAGCCACACCTTAGATTCAGCCAGCTTATGGGGCGCCTAATATGGTGCCTTGGGGGTTGCCAACCTTTCGTCATGCCCTCTGGGACACATTATGACCCGCCTTGGCTGACGTGGTGATCTATGATGTGCCTTCTGGTGCGCCCTAAAAGGTGCATTAGGTTATGGTACTGGGGTGCGGGTATTTTTAGCACTGATTGTTGGAATGTTTCTGACTGTTACAAGCAGAAAAGGAACTGGCTTGACCACCCTTATTCATTACACCCACTGAGGGATTGAACTCATGACCCTTGGCTCAGCAGTCATTGTATTAACCAGTGTGCTACACATATGTTGCTGTGGCTGCAGGTCAACGTGTGAAGTTAAGGTTAACGCATGGTAACGTGCACGGCTCCCCCTATCGCGCGATAACGGACATGGCGCACTTCATCACGTGATAACCCGTGATTACTACCTTAAGACCAGAATGCCCACTATCTTATATTGCATTCCTCACAGTAACGCTGTAACTAGCGCCAGTGACATTAAGACAGTTTAGTAAACATACCCCTATGTGTCACATAGCTCACTGAACTGCAGAAGAGTACCATAATCTTTCAACAGTAGAGGGCGCCAGATTATAAAGATAGAAAAAAGAAACAGGCCTGCTGTCTGCTTCACTTCTAAGCTGATGTAATTTCCCCCATTTTTTTTTGTGTATCTTATTAACTATATTTGAAAGCCCATGGATTTTTCAGGGAAGATAACGTTTATTTTTCAATCATCAGAAAGGTTGAAGAACTAACCTCTTTATTTAATAAAATGTGATCTCTTAAATACACTCTTAGATCTATAGCTATAAGAAAAGTAAATAGCAGTGATGTTTTGTTCCAAATGTATTGATATGGTTTAGTATGTTTGAAACTATGCAGATTGTTATAGATACCATGCTTAGTTGTGGGAATTCTGCTCTTTCCAGTTTTCCTTCAGGTTGTTGGCTAACATCTTAACGCTACTGTTAGTACAAGTAATAGACTATGCTATTCCTCTTAGATTTATGCTTAAAGCAATGTAAACCTCTTTGTTAAATGTTGGATTTTGGGGATTGCCTATGCATCTCTGTTTAAAGAGGTGCTTGAATTTCACTGAATCAGAATTTGACTATATTTCAATGTCATCTTGGAGTGCAATACAGTAAATTGTAGCACAGTGCATCTTCAAATAATATATAAAAGTTATTTTCTCTCTACTGTCCAGCTTTGGCACTTGCCAATCAAACATATGTTTCCTGTTCAACGGGACTTCCACTTACTCGCTCTTTGTAACAATATCAAAGCACTTTACACAGAGCCACATATGCTGCTATGAGGTTTTAAATGCCCTGAAGAAGCTCTCAATAAAGGGGGCAATTTTATAACAGGACACTTAGGTTGGGAGGCTAAGTAGGTGCCTATTTTCAGGTTATTTTATAAAGACACTTAGGCGCCTATGGGAGTCATTTTAGAAGCCTTATTTGTGATTTGGACAACCAAATACATACATGTGGATGTCCAAATCACAAAGACGTCCCTGGAGGAGCCATTTTACAAACACTGTCTAAAGACATCCTTGGTGTGGAGATGTCTAAGTAGGCAAGGGGTGTGGTGGAGGCGTGTCTGGGGTGGGGTGATGGACTTAGACATCTCTCCTGGCTTGCAAAAATGTCAGGGATATCTGCAACCTCATCCAAGTTTAGACCTGGTCCAGGTGGGAATAGCATCAGGAAAGTGCTTGTTTGGGCCATTAAGCATCTAGAGGACATAGAGAAGATATCACTCCACCATCCCCAATCACAATCACAATGATATTTGTTATGTCATTGGGAAAGTTATTATGTGTTTGAACCATCACTGTATGTCTGTTAGACATCCCTGGTCTAGGACACTATTCTGGGGATGTCTATGTAGACAGTCCCACAGTCGCCCATATCGGGCGCAACCACGTTTGTGAAATTGTGCCCAAACATAGATATGCCTATCTTTTTTCTAACATTTTGGCTTTGATGACCCAGATTGCACATGCAGTCCACTAGAAGCACAAGCACCCCCAAACAACCAAGGAACAAAAGGAGCAGGGCAAGAAGAGATCGTCTCCAAAGGTGATCACCATTGGTCTAAGCTTTTTGACTCATTTTACGAGATTGAGTGACTTTACAAGTTCATATTACAGTTCCAGACACAGCTAAGTTTTTTCACTCCCTGAGGAAGGCAATACAGCCAAAACACAGCCAATATAGGGGACTTTTTTAATAAAGCTGGATTGGTTATTTTGGGGGTGATCTCTTCATGCCCTGCTCCTTTTGTTCCCAGATTGCACTTGGATGTCATTTGTAAAATGTGCTTTTATGTGTCTTTATAAAATAGCCTCACAAAAGCTACCAAGCAGGGGTGGCCCAAGGGGGGTGTGAGGCTATGTGCGGAGATTAATTGCAGGGCTCATTTGCATAAATATTTGCAAAATATTAACATGCACTTTTAGTAAAAGTGCCTCTTAATGAGTGTCTGGATAAAGAAAGACTAACAGATTTCTACATATTGCAGTGAGAACCACCAGGCCCATTAGGAAGTACTATAAACACTGACCATTTAGAACCCATAGCAAATCCACGCTATCATAACAGCACTACCAGAACTCACAAAGCACCAAACCCTACCTATCAAAAGGCAACACTGCAGATATTAAACCAATACATCTTAGAGAATACCAATACATCTCACTGGGGGAAAGAGATCAAGTGGGACTGTCAAATAGAAACTACATGAACAGAATACCTCAGCTCGGTTACACATGCAGAACATAGACCATCACCACACAAAGAACAAGGGATCACAATTTAGAAATAGGAAGATAATAATTAAACTGGGAACCCCAAAAGCCAAACATGAAATGTACAACACTGGAGAAATAAAACTATAAAGTAATTTCCTCTTGCACTAAACAAAAATGCAAAGATGTTAGCAATACACACTTCCCAGACCAGACATATTCCAGTTAATTAAATCAAAATAAAAAGTATTTTTCTACCTTCTGTTTGGGCATTTTATTTTTCAGTTGCAATTGCTCCAGTCACTTTCTTCTGGTTTCTTCTGTCTTCTGCGAGCTATCTATTTGCCCTTTCTTCTCTTTTAGATTTTTTCCATTCTCTCTCTATATCTGCTTTAACATACTGATCATTTCCCTTTTGCTCTTTCCCCCATTTCTTTCCTTATTCCTTTATCATCCACTAAAATGTCACCCTTCCATTCTCAGTCCCCACTTTCTTACTCTCTCACCTCCCACACAAAATATCTTTTCCCCTCTCCATTCTCATTCCACATCCCCGTCCACTTCTAGTCCTCCCCCAAAATCAGCTACCTTATAGTTCTAGACCCACCCAGCATCCGCTCCCTTCTAGTCCCATTCTCCCATGTTCTTTTCTCCCATGCTCTTTTTCAGTTCCATTCCAGGCCCCCATCAGCCCATTTCCACTCCAAGCTCCCCCATCAGCCAGTTTCCAATCCTAGCCCCCCCTCCCCATCAGCCCATTTCCAGCCCTATTCCCCCCATCAGCCCATTTCCAGCCCTATTCCAACTCCCATCAGCCCGCTTCCAGTCCTATTCCAGCCCATCACCCATTCGAAGTCTAAGCTCCCCCCATCAGCCCATTTCTAGTCCTATTCCAGCTCCCCATCAGCCCATTTCCAGTCCTAGCCCCCATATGCTCTTTTCCAGTTCCATTCCAGCTCCCCATCAGCCCATTTCCAGTCCTAGCCCCCATATGCTCTTTTCCAGTTCCAATCCTAGCCCCCTCGTCAGCCCACTTCCAGTCCTATTCCAGCTCTTCATCAGCCCATTTCCAATGCTAGCCCTCCTATCACAGCCCATTTGCAGTCCTAGCCCCCCCCCCCCCAATCACAGCCCATTTCCAGTCCAGGTTTCCCCTCCATCACAGCCCATTTGCAGTCCTAGCCCTCCTCCTCACCTTCACAGCCCATTTGCAGTCCAGGTTTCCCCCCATCACAGCCCATTTGCAGTCAAGTTTCCCCCCCCCCCGTTCACAGCCCATCCAGTCCTAGCCCCCCCTCCTCTGAACAGCCCCGTGGCTATCTAAGGGGCTTCAGAGGGAGTCGGGGAAGCCCGCGCGAGGCCCCAGCTCCCTTTGCACAGCCGCCAGCGTGAAGAGCCTTTTCCCTCACGCTGGCGGCTGTTTCTGTGAAGCCGTGAATGCTGGGAAAGGTTAAAGGTCATTGCCTTTAACCTCTCCCGGCTTCACAGAAACAGCCACCAGCGTGAAGGAAAAGGCTCTTCACGCCGGCAGCTGTGCAGAGAGCCGGGGCCTCGCGCGTGCTTTCCCGGCTCCCTCTGAAGCCCTCCATTGTGCGATAATGGAGTTCGCGTGGGGCCCCCTGAAGCGCGGGGCCCTGTGCAAACAACATTATCGCTCAATGGATGGGCCGGCCCTGCTACCAAGATCATGGCTAAATGCAGCCTTATACATTTATACTAGCTCAGGAGCTGATGTACACGGCTGAAGTACACACGTATCTGCATATTTTATAACCTTTGCCATACTTTCTTACTCTGCACACATTCTGGCCAAAATATGTGTTGTGTAAAAATATGCACCTTCTTGTCACTGCATATATTTTTACATGTTTGCACTGGGAGAATTTTATGAAGCTTTCTAGATGAGTATAGAATGGTTTGCACACATTTAGAGAACGTTTTCAAAGGGATTTTGATAGATAAGGGGATAATTTTCTACACTTTATTGTGTCTTATGACATTTCCCCAGGGGTTACATGCATGAATGTATATGTTGTGATAAATAACATATTACTTTTACATGACACACATGTAAGCATGCTCTGGGGCCAAGTGCATCTGTTAAAATATGTGCGGTTGTGCCCATTGTATATGGGTATATTTATATCAGATTCGAAATTGTAGTAACTGCCCATGGCTTCAATCTAGTCACAGTTTCTGCAGGTTTACTCCTAGTGTCTCTATTGCTCTATCTTTCATTGATGTGAGCTGGTATTTGACATATCTTGGGCTTTTTTCTTTGTAATTTCTTTATTATTTCTATATCCTTGATTATGTCACATATTTCCTGTTTTCCTGTATGGATGAATATCTAAAACTTAAAAAAAAACAACCAGATAAACAGCCCTGAAATGAATTGTTTTATTTCATATTAATCATCTCACTGTTTTTAGAGTTTTACTTATTTTTGTATATGTTGCTAGTTTAGACAGTATTTATACATTGCCAATTTTCTTTTTAAATGAAATTAAAGAAATATGAACAAAGGGTCCCTTTGACTAACACTTAGGGGTATGTTTACTAAACCGCGCAATTGTGTGGGGCGCACTTGAGCGTGCGCTAAGGTACCTTAGCGCACGCTAATAGTGCATTTTTGGGCCCTGCACACGTGCGCGTCACACTAACGGGCCCGCACATGTGCGCGGCATGCTGATGTGTGATAGAGGCGTGGAAAGGCATTTCGAGGGCGGAGGAAGGCTCCCGAGGGGCGGGGGGACGGGGTCAATGGGTGGAGAGTGGGAGGGGAGAGGCTCCCCGCACAGGAGCGTGGCTGAATTTCGGTCAAAAAAATACCGCGAGTGAAAACCTCGCGTTAGAGCCGATTTAAAGGGAAGAGAAACCATTTCCGTCAGCAATGTACAGCAAAACCGGGGAAACCTACAAAACGTGCGCAGTGTGATACATGTGCACAGAACAAAATGTCAAATAAAAACTTTAAAATGACCACAAGAAATATTGTAAAAATTATAGGTCAGCTGGGCAACAGTGATAGCAATGCGCAACAATAAAAAACACTCCCAGGAAAGCTCCAAAAAAAAAGAAATGATTTTTGGAAGGGTCTACGCTCCGTAGACCCTTTCAAAAATCATTTCAGTTTATTGGAGCTTTCCTGGGAGTGTTGTTTAATGTTGCCCAGTGATATCACTGTTGACCAGCTTGGTTATGGGTGTTTGCCCCTTTTTCCGAGCTCATTTGTGAGGTTTATTTGCACTTTTGTCTCCATACAAGGTAAATGAGCCCACAGTAATATTGTGCAGAGCAGGGTTTCTGACTCGTCAGGCCAGGTTTCCTATCTCCAGGGACTGCACTGTCTCTGTGTCCACAGTGTGGTGCAACAGACACAGCCAGTGCCTATAAAACCAGAGGGTCACAGGTTCATAATCCCAGCTGGGGCTCCTGCCAACCCAGTCTCCACATTTTTACCCACCACTAAACAGTGATAGTAAAGACACTCCTTTATTGCAGAGAACATAAGCATGGTTCAAACACCCATATTTTACCCTACACCGCACACAAACCATAACAATGGGCATTACCTACAGCCGAGTCCCCCAAATTCAGTCCTGGAGTGCCACAACTCAATCAGGTCATATGCTTTTTCCCAGATAAGGACATGTCTGCATGTTGGCGGAAGGGTACAGGTGGTGGAGGGGGCAGTGGCTGCAAGCCACAGCAGACAGTGGCCTAGGCCTGTGCAGACTGGCACCGTCCACCGCAAGACAGGCTCTGTTGGATGTACAGTCAAGGACTCCCCAGGGAATGCAGCATATCTGTGGCAACATGGTGGTGCAGTGCACACAGACAGTGTGTGCAAAAACAGAAGGTCACAGGTTCAAAGGCCAGGTGGGCTACTGCCAATCCTGTCCACATATTTTTCCCACAACTAAACCGTGATAGTAAGGACAAACCTTTATTGCTGAGAACCTACGCATGGTTAATACGCCTATATTTTACCACACCAAACACAGACACCATAAACAGCCGCATTACCTAGAGCCGAGTCTCCCAAATGCAGTCCTGGAGGGCCCCACACCATTCAGGTTCCATGCTGCCTCTAATAAAGATGCCTGTGTTGCATATCTATGCACCACCCCCATGGTATGCAGATGTAGCTCATGCATATTTATGAGGGACAGCATGAAAACAATAAAAGTGTTTGGAACACCAGGACTGGAGTTGGGAAACTCTGCCGTAAAGCAGCAGCCAACAGGGCCAGACACACCCACACACACACACCCACAGGCCCCATTGGCCAATGCCTCCTGGAGAGGCAGGACATTGGGCCCTGCCTGTATCTCCCAATACTAGCAGTTGCATACCTTAGCAATGCCACCCTACACCTGGGTATATGGTACACAGCTATCAAACGTTTCCCATGATAACTGGCAGATATCAATTCCTACGTTAAGCACATTTTGCTCATTGAGCTCCACCATAACAATCATTCTGATGTCTGCGGTGTGTGCTGCAGGTCTGGTCTCTGACAGTGTTTACCACCCTGGGGAGTGACCCCCAACAGTATTGCGTACCATATCCATGCCTGTACTGTGCCCAGGACTGGTATGGTGGGTATGGCTGCTGAACTCCTCTATAGTAGCACAATGCTGGCATAGGTGTGGGGGTGTCTGTCTGTCTATCCAGTGTGTGATGGCTGCAAACACCTTCCACAGCCCACACTGCCAGCAATGTTGCCAGTATTGGGCTGCCAATGTGCATAATGAGGAGCAAGGTACCATGGGTATAGGCCGGACAGGGTGGCCTGGCCAGGGTGCATCTGCACAGGGCATAGGGCACTGACTGGGACATTTTAGTGCCCGGCTACCACTTACACAGACAGGGTGACCTCAGTATGTCCTGCTGAGAGATCACTCTCACCCTGACTGTGCAGTGACCACAGCATGGCTAGGCACCCCCATAGTGCTATATAGTATTTTTCTCATGTGATAAATATGGATTTCTTTTTGGGGCTCAGTCACTGATTTATCTGCTTGCTGTGTATGCTGACATCCCAGTTCTGGGTGCATGCATCTCCACTAGGAACATGCACTATGGACTAACTAGCACACTGTTTGCAGCTAGTATGTGTCTTGATGGAGCGGCTTGTAGGGTGCAGTGGCTTATGACTTCTTGCAGGGGAATATCAGACAGTGGTGGGCTGCAGCTTACCATATCCAGGCCTAATGTCTGTCTGCTATTGTGTTATGGATGTGTACAGAGCTGCATTGACTGCCCTGTGGGGTGTCTGTTCCTCAGCAGGACCAGGGTTGATGGTCCCCTCTACTGCCACCTTTGCAGGGAGGTAGAATGTGGATTTATTGATAGAGGACCATGTTTGCCACCCTCGGCCCTGGGGGAGGGGGGTTGGTGGTGGTGCATGGCCCACCTGGGGGTCACACCTATCTGAAACAGACAGGGATATCCAAGGTGTTTGTGCAGAAACTACCTATCTCACACATTAACACTGCTTCAGGAACTCCAGCATGGCTTCTTTCAGCCATGGAAGGTGTTGTGGACCTGGTCCTGGGCGCCTCATTCCACCCTCAGGGTGAGCACAGTACCCGCACAATGTGACGGTATGTTGCTACTCTGTGCCAGTAAAACACACGGTCAGTACCCCCTACCAGGCCGAGGTGCTGTGGGGGTGCATTGCCCATCTTGTGTTTATCTGTGGACAGCTGATTTGCATGTGCAGTGCATCAAGGGTATGGGTGGGCTAACCCTATCCTGCTGACCACAGCAGACTGTCTGTGTGGTGATGTGCAGGCTCTCTGCAGCCAGCCATGAGCTTGCTAGCAGCTATAGAGCTGTAGCCCAATGGTTACTTCACTGCCTGTGAAACCAGAGGTCATGGATTCAAACCTACAGTGGGGTTATTTGATAGGGTTGTCCAATGCATTATTTTTTTTAATGTACATATTTTGATGCCTGCAAAAACACCCTCAGCGTACTGTACCCATAAGGTGCCTCTGAGGGTGCTTTATAGGGCGCCCTATAGGGCACCTTATGGTTCCCGTCCATATAAGGAGCACTATACATTATCCTGTGATGCAACTTATAGGGTGTCCTATAGGGGACATTTTAGGGTGCTGTGGCGGACAGTGCACTTTATAATGTGCCCTATGGAGTGCCTTATAGGGTGCCTTATACGGCACCTTCAATTACGGCATGTGAGGGCGTGTTTGCTGGCAGCAATTAATAAAATAAAAATAAAGTGCTGCAGGAAAAAATATGTACAATGCAAAGCTGATGCCACAGCCAGCCTTATGTATTAGGCACACCGGGGAGCAAACTCATGACCCCTGTATCAGCAGTCAGTGCCTTAACCATTGTGCTCCACTGCTGCTCCTCCTTGCCTGTCAGCGCACCTACTTATGCCTTTCATTCCTTAAACTGCACAGTGCTGCCATAAAAAACAGTAATCTGACCTTGCGGTACCTCATACGGCACCCTCTAAAGCGCTCTATAAGCAACATTCTAGGGTGCCTTGGCTGACAGTGCACTTTAAAATGTGCCTTATGGGCGCCTTATGTTAACACGCTTTGAGAGTGCGTTTGCTAGTAGTGATAATAAAAATAAACATAAAATGACTCAAAAAGCAATCTTCCCCATAATATGTAATGCCTCAGCCAGCCTTGTTCATTGGGCACTTTGGGGGATTGAACCCTTGATCCCCATTGGTCAGTGTCTTAACCATTGTGCTGTGGTTCTGTTCCTGTAATTATACATCAGCGTGCCGCCTTATGCCGCCCAATATTAAAAAGTCTCCTAAATCAATAGCATGCTGCCTAATGCCGCACAATATTAGAGTAGCTCCTAAAGTAATGCCTCAGCCAGCTGTCTATATTGAGCACTGTGGGGGATTGAACCCCTGATCCTTACACCATTGGTCAGTGTTTTAACCATTGTGCTGTGGCTCTGCTCTTCTGTGTGCACGTCAGCGTGCCACTTATGCCACCAAGTATTAAAATGCCTCCGAAAACATTAGCATGCTGCCTTATGCCACCCATTATTTGAATGCCTCATAAATTAACACCTCAACCAGCTGTCTTCATTGGGCACAGTGGGGGATTGACCCCCTGATCCCTGCACCATTGGTCAGTGTCTTCACCATTGTGCTGTGGCTCTGCTCTCCTGCTTGCACATCAGCGCGCCACTTATGTCTCACGCGCAGCTATCTCATGCGCTAATGTGCGGGGCGCACATGGGCGCCGCGCACCTTAGCGCATATGCAAATTCCGGATTTCCTTTTTCAGCATGAAACGCCCACTCCTTATATGGCATCCGCACACTATCGCGGCCCGCACATTAGCGGGGTTTTAGTAAACATGCCCCTTAGCATGTTCTAATGGGCGTTAGCATGCACTATCTACAACTGTACCCATAGAAATATAGTGAGCTGTGGCGGCAGATAGCATGCTGGTTAATGGCATTAACACATGCTAAGGATTAGTAAAAGCATCCCTAACTTTCATTAATTTCCATTTCATGTCTAAAAAACACTCCCAGGCCTCCCCATAAAGGAAACAAAACAATGTCCTTCTGGGCCCTTTCTGCAACCCTTTCAACCCATTGGTCCTCTTACCCTTTCTTTGGGCTATGTGAACTCGTTGCCATCCTTGGTCACTCCTGTCATGCTGACAAAATAAAATAGAACTACCCGACCGAAGGTGTGTACCATGTTGAATATCTACCATATAGTAAAATGGCACCAATCAACCAAGAATCCTGTGTCAATTGCTGCTGCTGGCACCATTTATTTTACTATGTTGACAGGGCAGGAATGACATTTCTGCCTGCTTGGGAGCTCATGTAAATGCTTGCATGTAAAATACATAAAATTATGCATGCAAATCATGACCCTGTTCCAGAACATGCCTACACATAGGCTATAGTTTCATCTGTACCATTAGTAATGCACCAACTGGCTGCTATTGCTACCGCCTCATCAACCCCCCTCCCCTGAAAATATATAGCATAAACATCTACTCCTGACAGTGCCTGCTGGCAAGCTCCAGCAACTCCCCCCCCCCCCCCACACACACACACTTCTCCCACAGCACCCCACTAGGTCACTAGGCTCCAGCAAACTCCAGACACTTCTGAATTAGCGGTGTACCAGATTCAAAATAGCAGCTTTCACTCCTATTAGTGGTATCACTGTACTAGTGCTAGGGGTCAAGCTGCCAAATGTTATTTGAACCCTAGCAGTAGTACCATCTCTGCCTCCCACTGGCCATTAGAAATCCTCAGTAAGAGCCAGGAGTTGGGGATGTGGGGGAGGGGGAGGGAGCATTTGCTAGAGCCTGATGGGGCACCATCTGGGGAGGGTGAGGAGGGTTATGTTATGGTTTATGGTTGATATATACCTCTCTTAATGTGGTTAGAGTGATTTATGAACAATAAATTAAAATAAGATTCTAGTAAATTAAAGAAAGGGACACTATCAAATTCACAGAAAAGTATAAACAACAGAAATCAAAATGAAAACAAGAGCAAAGAGGAGAGAAAGTGACGGTCGCTCTGCCTAGCTAGTTCTCAGCTTAGATCTCAAAGGTTTTCCGTACTAAGTACATTTTCTAAGATATTGGGCTGCGGTGAGTGCATTGCTGATAGCGGGAATGCACTTACTATCCCTTCTTCATTCTCTCTCTGCATGCCCATAGCCCACCAGTTCTGCAGCCCTTTCCTTCCATCTGACGTGGCAAGTATTATCACATGGGAAGTGCCGTGGTGTGCAGTAACTGTTACCATGTGCTAAGTCACACAGTAACTGGCTTACTACACTTTAGTAAACAGGCCCCTCAATTTCCTGTCCTTTGGGATTAGTTTTTTATATGCATCAATTGTAGTCCAGAGAATCATGCAGAGGCATGTAATGAAATAAAATTGTATTATTATTTTTATTTTGCTACATAGGACATCAGAAGGAAATTGGATTTTGTTGTAAGCTCACTGTAATGGCCTGAAGACAGTGCAACAGGGTTCCTCTCTTCCCTAACTGTAAATAGCAAAAATAAATGCATTTTTTGTGGTCCTTGGCCCTTCACAACTCAACTTCTTTAGTCTGAACAGAGGCAAAAGTCAAACAGCAAATAGTTCTGTTGTTAAATATTTATACAATAAAAGCATCCATAGAATAACCCCCCATTGTGAATTTTGCTCTTTGTTTTTTTTTTTCACCCTTTTTCAATTACATACTTGTTTGGAAGCGTAATCACACAAGCTTACTTTCTAGTGATTAAGAAGGCACTATCGCTAAAACTGTTTTTTATAGCATTGCTTTTAGATTTTTATCACCCTACTCTCCAAAAAAGGCTGCTCTAATTGCTTAGCTGTTTGTATTGCTAGGTCAATTTATCTCTGGTCTCTGGGTCAAAATGAATGTTTCAGACAATGTTTCAGTACAAAAAGCTTACATGTGGGCACTGAAGCTTACAATCATTGCACGCTATATTGAATTCTATGCCTCCTGTTCCACATGACTGTTTAACTTTGCAGAGTGCTGTAATTATATTTTACATAAGTTACTGATATTTATCTTTTGTTTTATAATTCCGGAGGTACAAGGATCACAGGATAGATTCATAGACCATCTTGATAAGTTCTTTTCTTTTTTAAGATAATTGTGTACAATTTGGACATAAGAACACAAGAACTGCCGTACTGGGTCAGCCCAAGGTCCATCAAGCCCGGTATCCTGTGTCTAACAGTAGCCAACCAGGTCACAAGTACCTGTCAGGTTCCAAAAAGGTACACAGATTCCACAATGCTTGTCCTGGGGTAAGCAGTGGATTTCCCTGGTCCTCTTTAATAATGGTTTGTGGACTTTTCCTCTAGGAACTTGTCCAAATCTTTTTTAAATCTAGCTATACTAACAGCTTCTACTTCATCCTCTGGTAACTTATTGAGTGAAAAAGTATTTTATCTTATTAGTCCTAAATGGGCTACATTGTAGCTTGTCAGACGGCTGCCTGGGTGAGAATGTTCACAGTCTTGGCAAGTGCATATATCAATATGATTTGCAAGGGATTGTGGGCAATGCAGTCCATTCACACCAGACACAGCTGCTCACAATAAATAGTTGTGCTTGAGGGTAAAGCCAATAAGATATTTATTTATGGGGCTATTTCTCCCAACACAGATATGCTTGGTAGCACATAAATCAGGTTACTTGCTTTCAGTGTTAAACTTGGAAAAACAAAATCAGGAAAACAACATTTGAACTTGTCAGGCAATCAAAGCAAAAGAAATAAGACCTGGTTGGTAACCAACTGGTCTTTTCTGTAGGCTTTAGCTAACATTCTCTTAGCAGTGTATCAAACAACAAACAAAAGCCACAAGGAAGAGAAAAACTGTTCTTTTCAGGTTAACTTCTTATATCTTCCCACATAGATTCAGAAGTGATTCCCTCAGAGCTCACAAGCAATTAGGTAAGGCTCAATTGCTAGCAGTTACCCAGCTGAAACCCCTTAGCTGGCTTGCTTTCTACTGCGTGGCTAGAAATCCTACTCAGGAGATTTTCTGAGTAGATTAAAGAACAAGTTTGTATTTCTTTGTGATGGTTGTTGTATTTTATAACAGAAAATCACCAAAGGAGTTTAGACAGAGAGCAGTCCATGTAAACACATCCTTCATCTGCAATCACTCCCCCTTCTTCAACCATCATGGGTTCAATATCATGGATTGGCACAGATGAATTTCTCAATGGAGCACTTTCAGGAGAATACTTGTTTCCCTGCTGTCTTTCAAGGTTATAGCTAGGGCATAGATCAGTGTTCATACCTGAGCTTCCATTGCTGTTAGAGTTCCTCTCTATATAGCCTGGCCAGTATGTAATCCAGTTCTTATGTCCAGCCTTCCAATCCAGATCCCTGGACACTGGATCTCTCTTCACATACCTTCTGGCACGGGTCTTAGGGTCCCTTCCACGTGCAGCCGTCTCCCTCACAGGTACCGTCTGGAGATTCCTAGCTCTGCAGCACCATTCCTTTGGCTTTCCCCAGTCCAATGGTGTATGCTGACCCTTGGAATGCCTCCCAGTATACGTACTTCTCCAGACTCCTCTAGACCTCCCAAAGGCTTTTCTCTTCTTTCTTCCAAAGGGTTTCTTGCCCTCTCTGTCCGTCCAGTTTGGCTTCTGCTTCTGATGATCCTCCAGATGAAACTGAGGATAATTCTGAGGATGAGGATCAAGATGAGGATAATTCTCTGTAGAATAAACTCTACCTTTATTCTGCTTAGATGAGTGCTCCACCCTAACACAGCGCAGCTGTGCTGAATCAGGCCCTGCCCTTTGAGATGAGTGCTTAGGGATTACCTCATAGCCCTCCTGATTGAACACACGTTTCCCCACTTCAGCTCCTCTAATGGCTGTTGGAAACCTGGTGCATTCTGGGACTGGTAGTCTTTTATGGGAAAATTCTGTTTTCTTATTTCTACCAGAACTGACAGGTTGCTTGTTCAGAGTCACTTCACCTTTCCTATAGCTCCTTCCTGAGCTATGATAAGCTTCCTTATCACAAGCTTCATTGATCATCCCCTAGTCTTTCTACTTTTTGAAGGAGAAAACAACTGATCTATGTTTACCTGTTCCACTCCATTCATTAATTTATAGACATCTATCATATCTCCCCTCAGCTGTCTCTTTTCCAAGATGAAGAGCCCTAACCTTTTAAGCCTTTCCTCATAAGGATATCCCTCCATCCCCTTTACCATTTTGGTGGCTCTTCTCTGTACCTTTTCTAATTCTGCTATATCCTTTTTAAGATATTGCAACCAGAATTGCACCCAATATTCAAGGTACAGTCGCACTATGGAACGATATAGAGGCATTATAATATCCTTGGTTTTATTCTCCATTCCTTTGCTTATGATTCCTAGCATTCTATTTGCTTTCCTGTCCGCCGCTGCACACTGGGCAAAGAGTTTCACTATATTATCTACAATGATGCCTAAATCCTTTTCCTGGGTGGTGGTTTCTAAGGTGGTACCTTGCATCGTGTAACCATAGTTTAGGTTGTTCTTCCCTAAGTGCATAACTTTACATTTGTCCACATTAAATTTCATCTGCCATTTGGATGTCCAGTCTTCCAGTCTATCAAGGTCCTCTTGCAATTGTTCCTAATCCTTTTGTGTTTTAATAACTGAATAATTTTGTGTCATTTGCAAATTTGATCACCTTACTCATCATTCCCATTTTCAGGTCATTTATGAATATGTTAAAAAGCAATAGGCCCAGCAGAGATCCCTGGGGTACTCCATTATTCACCTTTCTCTGTTGAGAAAATTGGCCATTTAGCCCTACTCTCTGATTTCTATCTTCCAACCATTTCCTGATCCACAAAGTACACTGCCTCCTATCTCATGACTTTTTGCTTTCACCAAGAGTCTCTCATGAGGGACCTTGGCAAAGGCTTTCTGAAAAAACAGAGACAAGATATCGACTGCTTCATCTTTGTCTATATGTTTATTTACACCTTCAAAAAAATATAGAAACATAGAAGCATGATGGCAGAAAAAGACCACATGGCCTATCTAGTCTGCCCTTCCATATCAACCACTACAACAGTCCCCTTTTTCCATTTAGAGATCCTCTGTGTTTGTAATATCCCCTTTTTAAAACATAATAGATTAGTAAGACAGCTTTCCTTAACTAAGTCCATGTTGGCTTTCTCCCATTAAACCATGGCTATCCACATGTTCAGTATTTTTATTCTTTATAATGGTTTCTACCATTTTGCCCAGTACTTATGTCAGGCTCACTGGTCTGTAGTTTCCCGGATAACCCCTGGAACCCTTTTTAAAATTTGGTGTTACATTGGTCATTCTCAAATCTTTAGGTACTACAAATGATTTTTATGATAGTTCACAGATTACTAATAGCAGGTCTGCAATCTCATATTTTAGTTCTTTCAGCACCCTCAGATGTATACCATCCAGTCCAGGTAATTTGCTACTCTTCAGTTTATGAAATAGTGGTAATACATCTTCCTGGTTTATCAATATTTCTTTCAATTCTTCCAATACATTACCTTTAAATACCATTTCAGGCCTGGGTAATTTCCCTACATCTTCTTCAGTAAAGACTAAAGCAAAGAATTCATTCAGTCTCTCCGCTATGGCTTTATTCTCCCTTAGCGCCCGCCCCTTTTACCCCTCTATCATCTAATGGTCCAACTGACTCTCTCACAGGTATTTTGCAATGAATGCATTTGAAAAAGGTTTTATTCTGTATTTTTCTTCATGGATAGCTTTTTTTCAAATTGTTTCTCTGCCTGTCTTTTGGAATGCCTTGCATCTAACTTGCCAATGCTTATGTCGTTTCCCATTTTTGTCATTTGGCTCCTTTTTTCCGTTTCCTGAAATATGCTTTTACAGCAGCAACAGCCTCTCTGATCTTACCTTTAAACTATGCTGGCAGTTTTTTGGCCTTCCTTCCACTTAAAGCATGGAATACTTCTGGTCTGAGCTTCCAAGATAGTATTTTTAAACAACGCTCATGGTTGTTGTAAATCCTTAACCTTTGTTTTTTCTTAACTATTTTCCTCATTTTATCATAGTCTTCCTTTTGAAAGTTAAAAGGAGTACTGTGGATTTCCTTGCCATCCTCCCTCCATTTATTATATCAAATGCAATCATGCTATGATCACTATTGTCAAGTAACCCCAACACACTTATCTCTTGCACCAAATCCTGTGTCCCACTAAGGGCTAAGTCCAAAACAACTTCCCTTCTTGTCAGCTCATGAACCAGCTGCTTCAAGAAGCAGTCATTTATTTCATCTTGACATGTGGAGCCCAATCCCATAAGGGGTATGTCTGGGCCGTCTGGATACCCTCGAACAGGATGGCCCTGTTAGTGCCCGATTCTGCACCATGGGAGCTAGACATTCCTGCTGGTGCAGGATCAGGCACTGAGATAGCCCAATGTGCCCCTGCTACCTCACGAGAGGTGTCCTCCCCACATCATGGCCAACCCACCACAGTGCCGAACCCTGTTTCCCCGCCACTCAACCCTCGGTGGGGGCAGCCAGGGTCCGGATCTGGTGGTGAGGGCTCACCTGCCCCTCTGCTGGCCATGTGGTGGGATAGAGTGGGCCTCCAGCTGCCACCTCCGGGGCTTATACACCCCACGTCCAAAATGCTGCCAGTGGATGTACAGACCATGACCTGAATCAACCCTGAATGTCTGGGTGCCTGTCCCGCCACCTGCCCTGCCCACTCTCCTCTCCCGTCCAGATCTCCCCACACTGAGGCTGTGTGCATGGTGGGAGATCACTTTCATGAATACAGGCCAGATGGATAGTGGGGCTGCATGTCCCACCAGGATGTACATCCCACTATTCATGTCTCTGGATCAGGCCCTTTATCTCCCAAGCATGTCCTACTGTGACATTGACCCAGTCAATATCGGGGTAATTGAAATCACCAATTATTTACTGTGTTGTAACTTTTGTTAGCTTCCCTGATTTCATTTATCATTTCATTAACCATCTGTTCAGTCTGGACAGGTGGTTGGTAGTACATACCCACTGCCATTGCCTACCTCTTTTTACATGAAATTTCTATCCATAGAGATTCAGCAGTGTATTTTGTTTCCTGCAAAGCTTTAATTCTGTGTGATTCAGTGCCCCCTCGAACATAGAGTGCAATCCCTCCACCAATTTGATCTACCCCATCATTGCGATATAGTTTGTACCCAGTTATCATAGTGTCCCATTAGTTGTCCTTCTTCCACCAGGTCTCTGAGATGCCAACTATATCTAAACCATCAGTTGATAGGGTTAATTTGAAATCTTCCAGCTGTGTCTACTCTGTACTTAAAGGCATCTAGATTACTTTTATCATTACTGGAATCTTCCTATCAGGATATACCAACTTCCCTCTTTTGCTAGTATCTTTCAAGGATACATCCTTCTGAACCATGTGCTCTTGAGCGACTGTTCACTTTCCCCTATTATCTAGTTTAAAAGTTGTTCTATTTCCTTTTTAAAGGTTAATACTAGCAGCTTGGTTCCATCCCGGTTAAGGTGGAGCCCGTCCTTTTGGAAAAGCCCCTCCTTTCCCCAGAACATTGGCCAGTTCCTAATAAATCCAAACCCCTCTTCCTTGCACCATTGTCTCATCCACTTATTGAAACTCTAGAGCTCTGCCTGCCTTTTGGGTCCTGTGCGTGGAATGGGAAGCAGTTCAGAGAATGCTACCCTGGAAGTTCTGAATTTCAACTTCCTACCTAAAAGCCTAAATTTGGCCTCCTGAACCTCCCTACTACACTTTCCTATGTCACTGGTATGAACATGTACTAAGACAGCAGACTCCTCCCCAGCACTATTGAAGACCTTGTCTAGGTGGAGAGTGAGGTCCGCTACCTTCGCACCAGGCAGGCATGTTACCAGGCGATCCTCTTGTCCACCAGCCACCCAGCTATCTACATGCCTAATGATCGAATCACCTACTATAACGGCTGTCCTAACCCTTCCCTCGTGGGGACATGGCCCTGGAGAAACTTCTTTGGTGCAAGAGGGTTTTACATCTCCTGAAGGACAGATCCTAGCTATAGGATCACTTCCTGCCACACCAGAGTGATGCTCTCCTGCCATGTGACCTCTCTCCTCCATGGCAACAAGGATGCTGCCAGACTGGAGTTGGGACTTCAGTACTATATCCCTGTAGGTCTCATCTATGTACCTCTCTGTCTTTCTTATGTCTTCCAAGTCCGCTACTCTGGCCTCCAGAGATGGGACTCATTCCCTGAGAGCAAAGATCTCCTTGCACCTAGTGCACACGTAAGACCCCTCACCAACTGGGAGAAAAATCATACATGTGACACTCAATGCAAAAGACTGGAAAGCTTCCATCTCACTGCTGAACTGCTGAAGCATCTTAGTTTTAACGTTGTGTTTAGTTATTTAAGTTGTTTACTTACTTAGGTTTGCTGGGGTAATTATATTAATACAACTATACCTAATACATTTAATGGACTTTGTTCACCTCAAGATTAGTTAATCTCTGGTCCTTAATGCATGCCTGATGAGGATAAACAGTTGCACATGAGAGTGAATATGGGCACCTCCTTCCCTTTAAGAGTTTTAAGCACCTATAAAGCTATGATTATCCCAGGGATAGGTGGGAGTCAGGGAGGGAGGGAGGGAGAGAAATAAGACTGTCCTGTGTGTCTAAGATAAAGTCTTACCAATTTCCTGGGTGATTCATACAGCCCTTGGTTTGATAGAAGGGGCCTTTTAAATTGCCCCTTTGATCTGTCACTTGCCTTTAACACCTATTTAAGGCAACTTTACAGATCTTTTTCCTCCTAATTGGAAGGGTTCTTTGTAGAGGTCATTTAATTTTTATTATTTATTATTTGACTTTTAGGTTTTACATATATTTGATATTTTACTTTATCAGCCTTATGTTTTTTGTAGCTATTTTAACTTCTCTTTATTTATATGCTGTTTGATTGTACAATTTATTTGCATGTTATTTATTTATTTATTCATGCATCCAATTTATTTATTTATGATTGATGATGTTTTTACTTGTCTTTTCTGAGGCAACACTCCCTGAGGAAGACGCATGCTTAAACGTGTCGGGGTTGTAATTTTATAAAACTTGAACCTACTGTCCTGTCACTCTCTGCTCCTTTGTGTGCCAGTTAGACAAGAAGTACATTGGGCATTCTCCTTGATTCCCACTTTTTGTTTCACCCTCAAGTGGCAATGGTTGTCCGTATCATTTTGTCAAGCTTTGTTTGATCAGGTGCCTGAAGTAGTATTTGGATGCCTCAGGCTCTTGTGATGTATAACTTAGAGGCATGTTTATTAAACCATATTAGCTGTTAACATGGCAGATAATGCGGCATGCCTGGCAGGCACCAACAGCTAATGTGTGGAAAATGAAGATAATAGCAATTTTCTGTGCTATCTGCAGAACATGCATTATCTGTAACCTTTGGAAGGGCGTGGGCAGAGAGCAGACATGTCCTCAATGTGCAGTTACCACATGCGTCAACAGCGCATGGGACCCATCCAGGTTTCAGACAGCATTGGTGCTCAAAACGCCACCTCAATAGGTAGCAGTATGTGCATCCATATTGCTGCCAGGCTGTGTAACTGGTAATTTCTCTGTGGTATCTCTGGGAACATGCTGTGTATGCCCCCAATGGATAACGCACCGCTTTTGCAGCTAATGTGGCACTATTTGTACTAATGCACTATGTTAGCTGCAAAAACCTAACATAGTTTTAGACCTCTCCCACAGCAGTTCTCAGCAAGTCACCCGCCACCCGCCCCCTTCCCCTCTGACTTGAGACACCCTCTAGACCTTCTTGACCTTCTCTGATTTCTGTCCTCTTCTGTCCTGTCAAAACTCTGGCGTTCCTTTCATTTTTCTTTTTAATTATATAGATATTGTAAACCGCTCTGAGGCATTGTCCACTAGGGCTGTATATCAAGTGTTTTTAGAAAGATAAAGATAAATATGCCTCTTAAATTAGTGCAACATAGTTGCTTACATCTCCCTATGTCTTCAAGCCTCTTCAGCTGGCCCAGAATGCAGCTGCAAGGTTATCAGAGGCTTGCAGAAACATGATCATATTTCATCTACTTTAGAGCAATTAGATTGGCTCCCAGTTGCTTACCATTCCCAATTTAACTGTCTTACTGGCCGTTAAAGTCTTGTTTTCCATGATTTCTGATAAACTGTTACCCTCATTGAATTTCTATTGCCCCTCCCATCACTATGATCTGAATGACAGAATAGAGATAGGATTAAGAGAAACACGAGGAAAAAAAAGGAAAACAAAAGAAATAAAACATATAACACAAGCCAAAGTAAGATAACAACAAGATAGAAAAATCTAGAGGAACTGCTGAGAGAAGAAGAGAAGAAAACTTAGAAATCAGAGGGGGAGAAAATAGGGAAAAGGGGAAAAATGAATTAAAGAAAGGTTAGAGTAATGAAAGTAATTTGAAATAAAAGAATAAAAAAGAAATATAGGGGTATGTTTACTAAAGTGATTTAAGGGAGCAAGTGTGCCGTGGACATCTGTTATCGGCACCCTTGTGCCCTTAATGTTGCAAAAAAGTTACATTAATGAGCTTTAATGGCCTCTGCAACATTAAGGGAACAGTAGGCAGAGAGTGAGCATTAACAGGGTGGAGAGTAGGAGTGGACAGCGGGTGTTCCCCTAACGCCTGTTGCACAATCGTGCCATAGAGCCCTTTAACGCTGGGAATACTAACGCCAATGAAAACCTCATGGAAAGGGTGTTATTTGAGGGGAGAGAGCCCATTCGAACGTCTGCAATGTGATCTACATACAGGGGAAACCAAGAAAGTGGTAATAGTGCTTAATTTGCAGTAACAGCATAGTGGATCACTATGAAAGTCCACAATGTTGATGTTGCAAATGGCATAAAGGAGGTATCATGTGGGTGATGCAGTGGGGGTTTTGGTGTGCATGGATGACCATGCAGCTGCCCAAAGGGCACAGCTGAGATGGCCAGCATGACCCCACTGTGACAGTGGCAGTACACATACATGCTCGTGCTTTGAAAAGGTGACACACAACCGTGGTGTGTACCAAGGGGCCCTGGAACCCAGGCAGATACCCCTGCTGGCTCCCACACCCGCTGCTTCTTAGTTTTATTCTCCATTCCCTTCCTTATGATTCTTAGCATTCTATTTGCTTTCTTGGATGCTGCTGTACACTGGGCAGAGGGTTTTCTAACCAACTCCTGCACTTGCTCCTTCATTGTAAGCACAGAATCCAGAACCTCTCCTAAATGTTCTCCAGAGTAATTGTATACCTGCTATTATTGGAGCATTTGTAGGGAGTAATTTATTTTGGTCCCCTCTCTACAGAATTTTAGTTTCATGTTTACTAAAGTGTGGTAGCCGGTAGCGCGGGATTTAGCACAGGGTTAACGCATGTTTGGGCAGCGTGGCCCAAAGATGACTGTGCTAAAAATCCCATGATACCAGAGGAGCACACATAAAGGCAATGAAAAATGTGCTGGTACTCAACACCAGTGAGTACTCCCTCAAAAAAGCCCTGGTGTTAGCAGTTCAGTATGCAATAAGTTAGCGTGCATTAAATGTCACTGCTGCAAACAGCATGGGTGTACTTAAGAGCTCCTCAAGGCATTAACAAACTCAAGCCCCCCCCCCCAGCAGCCACTTAATCCTTCCATTCCCCCTCCCAAATATCAGTAGGATTCCCACACCTTCTGAGCCCCTTCAAGTTTCCAATATGACCTCACACTCTCCGTTCCCCTCCCCAAAGATTGATATCATCCTCTTATCCCACCCCTAAGTTCCAGTATCACCCTCTTCCTCCTCCCAAGAGGCAGCTGATGCCTTCCCAGCAACTGCCAGTTGTTTCCATGGTGGAATAGTGTCAGGGTAGGAGTGATCCTTGAAAGCTCTTGCCCCATTGCCTCCCAGGCTCAAAATGGCAGCTCTGACTCCCTGTTCTTATTTGGCAACTTGACCCAAGCAGTAGTAGCGAAGAACTACTGCTAGGGGTCATTTTGAATCCAGGAGGCAATGGGACAGGAGCTTCCGAGTATCTCTTCTACCCCATCCACTATATCACCATGGAAATACCTTGTATGTGCCAGGTGTGGATTGGGGCAGATGACGGGAGAGTCAGCTGGCTCTCCAGGAGGGTAAGAGCTGATATTGGAAACTTGGGGGGACATCTGAGGGTGGGGGTGATACTGTTATTTAGGGGAGGACCAAAGCTTTGGGATACTGAGCGGATGATCAGGGATATTTAACATGAAGGAACATCGTATATGCATTGGCAGGTAGATAGGGTACACGTACCATGCTATCTGCCAATGCATTTAATGTATGGGATGTGCCTGCCTGGTACAGTAAATGCAGGACAGATGCTGGGTATGCGTCCAACATTTACCACACAGGCTTTGCACTCATTGCACATTCATTTTTGCATATAACACACGGTAAGCGAAAAATCGTACTACATTTTAGTAAACAGGCCCCTAAGGGGCATAAATAATAGACATTTGCTAATTTTGTGTCTATAGGAAAATGTATAGTACATGCATAGCAATGTAGTAAATGATAGTAGATAAAGACCAAAATGGTGTTTTCGGACTGCCCAGTTCATATGAATTAACTTCAGGAAGATGTGCATATGAGCTCCCACACTGAATCCAGTACTAACCCTCCTAATCATATCTTTTGCCTGATTTCAAGGCATTTCCTATCCTCTGCCCTCCACATCTGTCCTTGCTATGCTCAAAAATATGTGATAATGATAGCCTCCTCTCCTGGATCATTACCAAGTCCTGCTATCTTCATTTACAGTTGTGGGCAACATTATTGGCACCCTTGCATTTTAGGTACGCTATGTATAATATGTTGAGAAATAACACTGGTCTACAATTTTTTTAAAGTTGTGTCTGCTTCAGAGACAAAATCTGCCTGTTCTTATTTCTTTATTTTATTTAATGGGTTTTCTATACTGCCTTTTCCTTCAAAGTGGTTTATATGGCATATACAAGCACAGTAAACGGGGGGGGGGGGGCGGGGGGGGAGGAATGCAGGGGAGGCATAGAGAGCAACTTATTTAAAGAATTGGGAATAATCAATATGCATGCAGAGGGGGCTTAGTATTCATTTCAGATCTTATTCAGTGTCTACTCTGCATTTCTTGACCTGTCTCTTGTATTCTTATGGATTTTGATGCGCTGAATTCAAAATGACAAAACTGCTGATTGCCTACTGTTTCCAAAATATCTAAGCTTTTCCATTTTATGCATATACTGTATATAGCATGTTGGTAGTAGAGTTTAAATCACAAATTATTATAAACCTAGGTCTTGTCATGTGTTTATGATTGCCATATGTATGACCTTGATAATATTTCACCTGTTGTCTTCCTTTAAAAGTTTAGAAAACAGTCAAAGGGTTATTTAAATGCAATTTATTTAAAAGGTTGGTAAGAAAAAGAAAGCAAGAAACACTATGGAGGTCATTCACAAATGTGGGTTGCAGGGCTGCATGTCCCGGTGAGACATGCAGCCCTGCAAGCCGCCTGGACCTTATTCCCCCTCCTGCCCTCTCCGCACATCTTGTGCTGTAAGACAGGGAGAGCTGGCAGGGGGCGGAGTCTGGGTGGAGCAGGGGTGGGCCAGCCCAGCAGCACATACAGGGCCAGTTCAGGTCACAGCTCTGTATATCCTGTGGGGACGTGCTGCTTATACCACCTCAGAAGTGGTATAAGCAGTACTTTTGCGGTGATCGGGGTTGGGTGGCAGGGAAATGGCAGGTCAGAGCCACGGATGTCGGGAGTGCCTGCAGGGAGGATGTCCCCACAGGCAGAAAGGGAGCGCCAAGCCATCCTCAGGCCCAA
Source organism: Ichthyophis bannanicus (assembly GCA_033557465.1). Classification (NCBI taxonomy): domain Eukaryota; kingdom Metazoa; phylum Chordata; class Amphibia; order Gymnophiona; family Ichthyophiidae; genus Ichthyophis; species Ichthyophis bannanicus. The sequence continues at coordinate 441,241,061 of CM066037.1, read as the reverse complement.
TTCTGGCTACCGCGGAAACATTTTGTTCCCGCACATCAGAATCGGGTCCGAAGAGCCCTGTCTTGTTCGGGGATGTCCGGACAGCCCGGATGTCCCCCTTCCTGAATCGGGCTCCATGTATGCATTAGTATTCATTTCAGATCTTATTCAGTGTCTACTCGGCATTTCTTGGCCTGTCTCTTTAATTCTTTAAATGGAATATCACTTGTCATTCCAGCAAATAATCTGCAAGCATTGATGAGCTCCATTTGCCTTGATATTTCTTCTCCATCACTGCAATGTCCTGATGAAATCACTTGCCATGCTCATTGCTCACTTATCCACAATTCAGTGGGAAAAAATCAAAATGAGCGTGCAAAAAAATGTATCTTTAGTGATTTTGTAGCCAAGACTTTTGTGTGCATTGAGGAGTTTTTCCACTAATTCCCTATAGTTTTCTGCCTTGTTGTTTCTGAGCAAACCTGTTGCCACTAACTGAAAGGCTTTCTATGCCATCCTTTCTTTGCCACATAGTGCACAGTTAAGGGGTATGTTTACTAAACCTTCTTAACGTGTGCACTGTGCAATTATCGCGCGCTAAGGTAACTTAGCGCGCGCTAATGATGCTTTACGGGGCACAAATGTGCTTTAGTGTGTGCGCAGCGGCGCAAACGAGCGCTGAAGGCGGGGAAAGGCTCCCGGAGGGCGGAGGAAGGCTCCCCAGGGGCGGAGAGAAGGGGTCAATGGGTGGAGAGTGGGAGGGGAGAGGCTCCCCGCACACTAACAATGTGAAATTCGAGGCCAAAACTAACGCAAGTGAAAACCTCGCGTTAGAGCTGATCCAAAGAAACCATTTCTGTCAGCAATGTACAGCAAAACCAGGGAAACCCACAAAAAAAGTGATAAGTGTGATACATGTGCACGGCAAAAAAGTGCAAATAAACATTGAAAATGACCCAACAAAAAAAAAAATAAAATCATAATCAAGCTGGGCAATAGTGATAGTAATGGGAAACATCAAAAAACACTCCCAAGAAAGCCCCAAAAAATAAATATGAATTTTGGAAGGGTCCGCTCCGTCCCCATTCAAGGTGAATGATCCCACAGTGAAATAGCACTGATCAGGGTTTCCCTCTCCATTGGACAGGTTACCTATGGCATGCACATGTTCCACAACAGCAGGGCGGGCATGTCGGAATGGGCAACTGGACAGATGCTGGGAAAGGGGATACAGAGGGCTGCAGGCGGCACATGCTGTGGTGCAGCTGGGGCACAGTGCGGACTAGGCAGAAGCATAGGTGGCACTTAGGAATGCTGAAACTGAACAGCAGCCAGACAGCAACTGATGAGGGCCCAACATGGGCATGAGAGTGTTTATCACAGTGTCACAGGGGATAGTACCCAGCAGGTACCCCCAAGGGCACAGAACATTGGCAGGCGGTGTTGGGGGGAAGCGTGGACGCCTATGCAGGCACCCCTACCCCAGGACACACACCATAGGCAGCCGCCTACCTGCACACTGGATGGCTTGAGACTGCACACCACCAGCACCACCAGCAGAAGGGCATGTCAGCATGGTGGCAAAGGGGTACTGGTGGTGGAGGGGGGCAGTGGCGGCAGTGGTGGTGGAGGGGGGCAGTGGGAGCCATGCACTGCAACAGACAGGCCCTGCCGGACAAACAGTCATGGTATCACCAGGGAATGCACAGTCTCTGTGGCAACACGGTGGTGTAGTGCACACAACCAGTGTGTTTGGAAGCAGAAGGTCCCAGGTTCAAGTCCCAGCTATGGTGCCTGCCAACCCAGTCCCCATATTTTACTCACTACTACAACGTGCTAATACAGACAGAACGTTTATTGCAGATGATGTAAAAATGCCCAAAACACCTACATTTTACCCTACAGAGCAAAGACACCATAAACAGGCGCATTACCTAGAGCAGTGTCTCCCAAATGCAGTCCTGGAGGGCCAAACACCATTCAGGTTCCATGCTGCCTCTAATAAAGATGCCTGTGCTGCATATCTATGCACCGCCCCCATGGTATGCAGATGTATCTCCTGCATATTTATGAGGGACTGCATGAAAACCCGAACAGTGTTTGGCACACCAAGACTGGAGTTGGGAACCTCTGCCGTAAAGCAGCAGCCAACAGGGGCAGACACACCCACACCCACAGGCTCCATTAGCCAATGCCTCCTGGAGAGGCAGGACATTGGGCCCTGCGTGCATCTCCCAATACTAGCACTTGCATACCGTAGCAATGCCACCCTAAACCTGGGAATACGGTACACACCTATCAAAAGGTAGCTATGATTACTGGCAGATAGCAATTCCTACGTTAAGTAAGGTTTGCTGATTGAGCTCCATCATAGCAACCTTTCTGATGTCTCTGGAATGTGCTTCAGGTCTGGTGTCTGACAGTGTTTACCACCCTGGGAGTGACCCCCAACAGTATTGCGTACCATATCCATGCCTGCACTGTGCCCAGGACTGATGTGGTGGCCAGGGCTGCCAAACACCTCTATAGTAGCACAATGCTGGCATAGGTGTGGGAGTGTGTGTCTGTCTATCCAGTGTGTTGTGGCTGCAAACACCCTCCACAGCCCACACTGCCAGCACTGTTGCCAGTATTGGCCTGCCAATGTGCATAATGAGGAGCAAGGTACCATGGGTATAGCCCGGACAGGGTGGCCTGGCCAGGATGCATCTGCACAGGGCATAGGGCAATAGCTGGGACATTGTAGTGCCCGGCCACCACCTGCACAGACAGGGTGGCCACAGCATGTTCTGCTGGGAGATCACTCTCACCCTGACTGTGCAGTGACCACAGCATGGCTAGGTTCCCCCATAGTGCTATGTAGTATTTTTTTAATGTGATGTTTATGGGTTCCCTTTTGGGGCCCAGTCACTGACTTATCTGCTTGGTGTGCATGCTTTTCCACCAGGAACATGCACTATGGACTAGCTAGCAGACTGTCTGCAGCTGGTATGTGTCTTGCTGGAACACCTTGCAGGATGCAGCGGCTGAAGGCTTGCTGCAGGAGAATATCAGATAGTGGTGCGGTGCAGCTTAGCATATCCAGGCCTAATGTCTGTCTGCTATTGCTTTATGGGTGTGTACAGAGCTGCATTGACTGCCCAGTAGGACTGGGGTTGATAGTCCCATCTGCTGCCACCATTGCAGGGAGGTAGAATGTGAATCTGTTGGTGGGAGACCCTGTTTTACCAACCTTAGCGCCGGGGGGAGGGGGTACATAATCCTCCTATGGGTCCATAAGGGCTAAACCCTGACTGAGAAATACAAATGTATCCAAGGTGTGTCTGCAGACACTACCTATCTCACACATTAGCACTGCTGGGGTCCTGCAGCATGGCCTATTTCTCCTGTGGACCTGGTGCTGGGCGCCCCACCTCACCCTCAGGGTGAGTGCAGTACCTGCACAATGTGACGGTGTGTAGCTACTCTGTGCCAGTACCACACACGGTCAGTTCCCCCTACCAGGCCGAGTTGCTGTGTGGGTGCATACCCCATCTTGTGATCATTTGTAGACTGCTGATTTGCATGTGCAGTGCATCATGGGTATGGGTGGCGTAACCCTATCCTGGTGACCACAGCAGACTGTTTGTGTGGTGACGTGCAGTCCTTCTGCAGCCAGCCAGGGGTTTGCTAGCAGCTATGGAGCTGTAGCTCACTGGTTACTTCACTGCTTGTGGAGCCAGAGGTCATGGGTTCAAACCCACAGTGGGGCTATTTGATAGGGCTATCCAAAGCATTGTCTATTTTTAATGTACATTAGTGCTGCCAGCAAAACACCCTCAGGGTACTGTAACCATAAGGTGCCTCAGAAAGCGCCTTCTAAGGCACCTTATGGTTACAGTCCGTATAAGGTGCCTTATAAGGTGTCCTATGGAGCGCCTTATAGGGTGCCCTATAGGGGACATTATAGGGTGCCGTGGCGGACAGTGCTCTTTATAATGTGCCCTATGGAGTGTCTTATGCGGCACCTTAGGTTACGGCACGTGAGGGTATGTTTGCTAGCAGCAATAATTAAAATACAAATAAAATGCCTCAGGAAACAATACTTACATGTCAAAGTTGATGCCTCCACCAGCCTTATGCATTAGACACACTGGGGAATCAAACTCATGACCCCTGTATCATCAGTCGGGGTATTAACCATTGTGCTACACTTCTGTTTCAGTGTTTGGACATCTGTGCGCCTACTTAGGATTACTGCGCAGTAACGCGCTTAGCAGCGCTTTGCCCGATAATGTGCGCAGCAGCGCACGTTATCGCACACTAATCCCGTTTTGCTACTTTAGACTGAAACACCCACTCCTTATATGGCATCCCGCACACTAACGCCAGGCGCACATTAAGAAGGTTTAGTAAAATACCCCTTAGTCTTGGAAATTTTCCGCTGAAATACTTGAAAGTTGGTTTTGTTTTGTCCATTGCCTTCTCAAAATTTTTCATTAAACCCAGCTTAATGTGTAAGGGTGGTAACAACATCTTTCTTGATTCAGCAAGTGGTGGATGCTGCATACTTTTCTTTCCAGTCTCCAATGACTAGGGGAGTGGCAAATCTTTCTTGATGTAATTGGAATCTTTCACACGATTATCCCATGCACAGAGAAAACAGCAGTATTTTGTTTATCCAGTCTGCAGACTGAGCAACAGAGCAACGACTTTCAAATCACCACAAAGCTGCCATTGATGTTGGTCATAGTTTATGCATCTCAGCAGCTGTTTTAGATTGTCATAGATTTCCTTCATATGTACTGCATGACCAACTGGAATCGATTGCAAAACACTGCCATTATGCAGCAAAACAGCTTTAAACAGCCTTCGAAGAATCGATGAACAGTCTCCACTCATATGGATGATGAATGATGTTGAGGGCTGCCGTCGGACCATCAATGTTGTTGCAGGCTACAAGATTGCCTTCCATGAAGAAGAATGTAACAAGATCCTTTTGATGTTCACAGAAAATGGAAACCTTAACATCACCTGGCAGACGATTCCACTGCTGGAGTCTGGAGCTCAACAGCTCTGCCTTACTCTTAGGTAGTTCTAAATCCCTGACAAGGTCATTCAGTTCACCTTGTGTTATGACGTGTGGTTACGAGGTATGACTTCTAGGCATAACAAGATGCAATTCATATCATATATGATGAAATAGCACCTTCAAATTGCATCATTCATTAATTGTTTTGCCTGAAAAGCAAGTACTGTCCAGACAAAAACATAGATTTATCACAAATTCAATTGAAGATGTGCATGTATTTTAGTAATTTATGGTTTAAATTGAGATCCCTTCACATTATAACTCGCTTATCCTTAGCACTTACGAAGTCGAGGTCATGTGTACAGACCCAGTAGTGCAAATTGAAAACTAGAGCCAATAAACAATTTTAAGCCTCCTTTTCGTTCTCAGCAACTCAGACTTAGTAAAGTGTAACTGAATTTATTTCAGAAGCATTTTGGCTGTAGAGCAATTGGAAATATTCCAACTATATGTTATCATACTATTTTAATAGTATGTTCAAAAGTATACAACAAAAAAAGATACCCATGCAACTTAGACGTAGTAATTTCTAAGACAAAAACAAAATATGACCTGGACAGTATAATGGCACCCTTCACTAATATTTGGTTGCACAACCCTTAACAATGATGACAGCCTCCAAACATTTCTTGTAGCCATCTATAAGTTTAGTACATCTGTCTGCTTGTAGTTTCTCCCATTTTTCAACTTCAATTAGTTCCAGCTTATGAATGTTTCCAAATGAGTGAGGTGATCAAATTTGCAGATGACACAAAATTATTCAAAATTGTTAAAACCCAAGAGGATTGTGAAAAATTGCAAGAGGACCTTGATAAACAGGAAGACTAGGGGGTATGTTTACTAAACTGCGGTAATCGTACATAACACGCGTTATGTAACGTTAACGATCGTAAGCGCATCATAAAGCACGTTATGACGCGCTTACGATCGTTAACGTTACATAACGCGCGTTAACCGTAGCTAACGATCGTAAACTCCCGCGGCGCGGTAAAACACCGCAGAAGGTGGAGAGAGGGCGGAGAGAAGGGGTCAGTGGGTGGAGAGTGGGCGGGGAGAGGCTCCCTTCACACTAACGCGCTGATCTGAAGAGCTCAATTCCAATGCGAATGAAAACCTGCCGTTAAATGCACATTACAGGGGAGAGAAACTATTTCAGTGTCAGCAATGTACAGCACAGGCAGCGAAACCTAAAAAAGTGATAAGTGTGATACATGTGCACAGAACAAAAGGGCACATAAACACTGAAAATGACCCCAACAAACTGGAAAAAAAAACATAACTAAGCTGGCCAATGGTGGTATCAATGAGAAACATCAACCCCTCCCCCCCCCCCTGAGTAAGCTCCATAGAACAGAAATAAATCGTGGAAGGGTCTATACTCCGTCCCCATACAAGGTGAATGAGCCCACAGTGAAATAGCACTGCCCAGGGTCTTCCCCACCATCGGACAGGGTTCCTATGGCATGCACATGTCCCGCAAAATCAGGGCGGGCATGTCGGAACGGCAACTGGACAGATGCCAGAGAAGGGGATACAGAGGGCCCCAGGCGGCACATGCTGTGGTGCAGCTGGGCCACAGTGCGGACTAGGGTGATGCCTAGGTGGCCCATACGAATGCTGAAACAGCAGAGCAGCCAGACAGCAACTGCTGAAGGCCCAACATGGGCACGACTGTGTTTCCCACAGTGTCACAGGGGATAGTACCCAGCAGCTACCCCCAAGGGCACGGAACATTGGCAGGCGGTGCTGGGGGGAAGCGTGGACACCTATGCAGGCACGCCTACCCCAGAACCCGCACCATAGGCAGCCGCCTACCTGCACACTGGATGGCCTGAGACTGCGCACCACCAGCACCACCAGCAGAAGGGCATGTCAGCATGGTGGCTGAGATATACTGGTGGTGGAGGGGGCAGTGGCAGCTGCCCAGAGCAGACTGTGGCCTAGCCCTGTGTAGGTGGGTGCCGTGTACTGCAACAGATGGGCCCTGTCTGACAAACAGTCATGGTATCACCAAGGAATGTACTGACTCTGTGACAGCAAGGTGGTGCAGTGCACAAAACTAGTGTATTCAGAAGCAGAGGGTCACAGGTTCAAGTCCCAGCTGTGGTTCCTGCCAACCCAGTCCCCATATTTTACCCACTACTACAACATGCTAATACAGACAGCACCTTTATTGCAGATGACGTAAACATGCCCAAGACACCTACATTTTACCCTACAGAGCACAGACACCATAAACATGCACATTACCTAGAGCAGAGCCTCCCAAATGCAGTCCTGGAGGGCCAAACACCATTCCGGTTCCATGCTGCCTCTGATAAAGATGCCTGTGCTGCATTTCTATGTGCCACCCCCATGGTATGCAGATGTATCTCATGCATATTCATGAGGGACAGCATGAAAACCCGAACAGTGTTTGGCAATGCAGGACTGGAGTTGGGAACCTCTGCCGTAAAGCAGCAGCCAACAGGGGCAGACACACCCACACCTACAGGCCCCATTATCCAAAGCCTCCTGGAGAGGCAGGACTTTGGGCTCTGCATGCATCTCCCAATACTAGCACTTGCATACCTTAGTAATGCCACCCTAAACCGGGGAATATGGTACACATCTATCAAAAGGTTGCTATGAGTACTGGCAGATAGCAATTCCTAGGTTAAGTACACTTTTCTGAGTGAGCTGCATCATAGCAACCTTTCTGATGTCTGTGGAGTGTGCTACAGGTCTTGTGTCTGACAGTGTTTACCAACCTGGGGAGTGACTCCTACAGTATTGCGTACATTAGCCATGCCTGCACTGTGCCCAGGACTGGTGTGATGGCCTGGGCTGCCCAACACCTCTATGGTTGCACAATGCTGGCATAGGTGTGGGGAGTGTGTGTCTGTCTATCCAGTGTGTGGTGGCTGCCAACACCCTCCACAGCCCACACTGCTAGCACTGTTGCCGGTATTGGCCTGCCAATGTGCATAATGAGGAGCAAGGTACCGTGGGAATAGCCTGGATAGGGTGGCCTGGCCTGGATGCATCTGCATACGGCATAGGGCAATGGCTCAGACATTGTAGTGCCTGGCCACCACCTGCACGGACAGGGTGGCCATAGCATGTCCTGCTGGGAGGTCACTCTCACCCTTACTGAGCAGTGACCATGGCATGGCTAGGTTCCCCCATAGTGCTATATAGTATTTCTCTCATTTGATATTTATGGGTTTCCTTTTGGGGCCCAATCACTGATTTATCTGCTTGGTTTGTATGCTGACATCCCCGTTCTGGGTACATGCATCTCCTCCAGGACCATGCATTATGGACTAGCTGGTGGACTGTCTGCAGCTAGTATGTGTCTTGCTGGAGCACCTTGCAGGGTGCGGCGGTTGGAGGCTTGCTGCTGGAGAATGTCAGATAATGGTGGGGGGCAGCTGAGCATTTTCAGGCCTGCTGTCTGTTTGCTATTGCGTTATGGATGTGTACTGCTCTGTCTGTTCCCCAGCAGTACTGGGGTTGCTGGTCTACTCTACTGTGGCCATTGCAGGGAGGTAGATTGTGGATCTATTGGTGGGTGATCCTGTTTCCCACCCTGAGCCCCAGAGAGTGGGTTGTGTGGTGGTACATAATCAATACACCCCCCCCCCCTTCACCTACAGCAGGTAACCATGGCACCAACACAGGATAAAACCAGTACGAAGACGTGGATAACTCAGGAGGGAAACAACTTTTATTAAGAACCAATTGCCACTAGCCCGACACAGGCCGTGTTTCGCTGCCTTCATCAGGGGCTAATAGTGGACATAAAAGCTGCTTTAATTCTTGAAAGTATATATAGCTAATGCTACACCTTCATTTTTTAATGTCCAATGCGTGTGAAATAGGAACCCAATCCTATACACCATGCAGCTAATTGGAAATTCAGTAAAAGACCAACGTCTGTATGCTTTTACACCTTCAAAAGAATGTAGCTGCTGCACAATCAAAACTCCAAAAAAAATGCCAGAGTTTTGATTGTGCAGCAGCTACATTCTTTTGAAGGTGTAAAAGCATACAGACGTTGGTCTTTTACTGAATTTCCAATTAGCTGCATGGTGTATAGGATTGGGTTCCTATTTCACACGCATTGGAAATTAAAAAATGAAGGTGTAGCATTAGCTATACAGTATATACTTTCAAGAATTAAAGCAGCTTTTATGTCCAGTATTAGCCCCTGAAGAAGGTAGCGAAACACGGCCTGTGTCGGGCCAGTGGCAATTGGTTCTTAATAAAAGCTGTTTCCCTCCTGAGTTATCCATGTCTTCGTACTGGTTTGGTGTGGGTTTGTGCCTGAACATTGGACCAACACAGGATATGCACTATTCTGGGTGCAGCATTGCCGATAGGGACTAGACATTACTGAGACATACAGCAGGACACAGATGTATCCTAGGTATGGCTAACGGAACTACCTATCACACACTGATGGGGACTTGCAGTATGGTGCATTTCAGCCATGAAAGGTGCTGTGGATCTGGTGCTGGGCGCCCCACCTCAACCTCAGGGTGGGCACAGTACCCGCACAATGTGACTATCTGTGGCTACTCTGTGGCAGTGCCACACATGGTCTGTTACCCCTACCAGGCTGAGGTGCTGTGGGGGTGCATACCCAATCTTGTGCCCATCTCTTGACTGCTGATTTGCATGTGCAGTGCATCATGGGTACGGGTGGGTTAACCCTATCCTGGTAACCACAGCAGCCAGTTTGTGTGGTCATGTGCAGTCCTTCTGCAGCCAGCCAGGGCTTTGTTCACAGCCTTATAAGGTGTCCCATAGGATGCCTTGGCGGACAGTACACTTTATAATGTGCCCTATGGAGTGCGTTATGGGGTGCCTTATGCGGCACCTTAGGTTATGCCACCATGAGGGTGTGTTTGCTGGCAGCACTAATTAAAATACATGTCAAAAGCCTCAACAATCACTACTTAAATGTAAAGGGTGCCGCCTCAGCCAGCCTTATACATTAGGCCCAATGGGGAATCGAACCCATGACCCCTGTACCATCAGTCAGTGTTGTAACCATTGTGCTACAGCTCTGTTGCTGTGCTTGTATGCCTGCGCGCCTTCTTAAGATTAACGTGAGGTAACGTGCCCTGTAGCGCTCGTTCATTTATGGCGCCTTGTAACGTGCGTTCTCGGCAACGATGTACCGCCCATGTCCTTATTTGGGGTTTCTGTCTCTACCGCGGCTCCTAACACGAATCGCACTAACGCAGTTTAGTAAACATACCCCTAGGTGTCCAAATGGCAGATGAAATTTAATGTGGACAAGTGCAAAGTTATGCCTCTAGGAAAGAACAACTCCAAACTTTGGTTACACGATGCAGGTACCACCTTAGAAACCACCACCCAGGAAAAAGATTTAGGCTTCATCATGGATAATGTGTTGAAACCCTCAACCCACTGTGCAGCGGCGGCCAAGGAAACAAATAGAATGCCAGAAATCATAAGGAAAGGAATGGAGAATAAAACCAAGGATATTATAGTGCCTCTGTAACGTTCCATGGTTCGACCGCACCTTGAATATTATGTGTAATTCTGGTTGCCGTATTTTTAAAAGGATATAGCAGAGTTAGAAAAGGTACACAGAACAGCCACCTAAATGGTAAAGGGGATGAAAGGATACCTTTATGAGGAAAGGCTTAAAAGGTTAGGGCTCTTCAACTTGGAAAAGAGAAGGCTGAGGGGAGATATGATAGAACTCTATAAATTAATGAATGGAGTGAAACGGGTTAATGTAGATTGGTTGTTTATGCCATCAAAATATAGTAAGACAAGAGGACACACAATGAAGCTACAATGTAACCCATTTAAGACTAATAAGAGAAAGTATTTTTTTCACTCAACGTATAGTCAAATTCTGGAATTTGTTACCGGAGTATATAGTAAAAGCTGTTAGTGTAGCAGGGTTTAAAAAAGATATGGACAAGTTCCGGGAGGAAAGGTCCATAAACCATTATTAAAGAGAACCCGGGAAATCCATTACTTAACCCAGGATGAGCATTGTTGAAGCTGTGGACTTTGGGTACCTGCTATGTACTTGTGATCTGGATTGGCCACTGTTGGAAACAGGATACTGGGCTTGATGGACCTTGATCTGACCCAGTGTGGCATTTCTTATGTTCTTATGATTCCTTTTATTAATGGCAAATTTCTGCTGTTACCAAAGGTTCTCCAATGGATTGAGATCAGACTCATTGCTGGCCATTTTAAAACAGTCCATTTTTTCCTTTTTAAACATTCTTTTGTAATTTTGGATGTATGTTTTGGGTCATTGTCCTGCTGGAGGACCCATGACCTTTGACCCAAACCTAGCTTTCTGACACTAGGTAGCACATTTCACTCCAAAATACCTCAGTAATCCTCTGACTTCATGATTCCTTTAATACATTCCAGGCCTTCAGTTCCTGAGGCAGCAAAATAACCCCACAACATTATGGAACCTCTACCATATTTAACTGTAGGAATGGTGTTTTTTCCTTATAAAATTCATTTCTTCGCCTGTAAATATATCGCTAGTCTGCATTGCCAAAGAGCTTGTTTGGTTTCATCTGTCCACAGAACATTTTCCCAGAAGGATTGCGGTTTCTCAAGGTGGGCTTGGGCAAAGATCAGGCATAACTTTTTATGTCTGCTTTTGAGCAGTGGGGTCTTCCTTGGCCTTGGCCCATAAAGTCCTTCTTTGTTTAGTATGCAGCATATGGTGTGGATTGAAACCACCACTTCAGATTGTTCTAGGTCAATCTTAAACTCTTTGTTTTCCTAACAGTTTTCACTAACCTTCAAAGACTTCTTGGATTAATTTTCCTCTTCCCACCACATCCTGGGAGGTTCTTGACAGTTCCATGAGCAGAAAATATCTTAATAACATTACGAACTGTAGATACAGGAATCCCAAGATCTTTAATGATGGCCTTTTACCCCTTTGAAGTTTGATGTTTGGTGATAATGGGTCCGATTTTAAGAGGCTATGGATAGAGGGGCAGCACGTTCCACTAGGATGTGCTACCCCGCTCTCCACCTTGCCGGTATTCTTCCTTCATCCCCCACTGCCTGTACAGAGCTGTTGTGCATGCTGTGGTGAATGGAGGTGTGATGGGGCTGCGAGAGGGCAGAACGTAGACAGGACAAACCCCTGGATGTACAGGGCCAATTCCAGGATGGCCCTGTACTTCTGGGGATCGCCTGGGGGATGCCCTGCTCATACCACCTCTGAGGTGGAATAAGACCAGGGTACCCACCCAAACATGGCTGGCAGCCCCCCGGAGCCCAGGAGCCTCCCACAGGAGCACTGGGACATGGAAGGTGAGTCCCACTGCCTCATCCGAGCCTCAGTGGCCCCTGTCGGGTTGGGCAGTGGAGACTTGGGAGTCCGGGGCTGCGAGCAGATGGATCCACATGGAGGATGTCCGAGGCTGCGAGCAGATGGATCCGCGGCTGTGGGAGGGGCACATCAGACCATCCTCGGGCCCGATTCTGACAACTACAGGAATGTTTTGCTTCCACGTTTCAGAATCGGGTCTAAATGGGCCCATCCTACATAGGGCTCTCTGAATGGCCCGGACTTGCCCTCTCTGGAATTGGGCTCCACGATTTTTCTGACATTCTCAGGCAGCTCTCTTGTCTTCACCATTATGAAAATGGAACAGGTAGTGAATGTGACCATTTTAAACATTCATTGGTTGATTCAAGTCATGCGAGTACTGACAATTGATCACAGGTACATCTAATTTTAATGCAGTGAATTCAAATTGTTTATTAGGGTGCTAATAATCATGTCCTAACAAAAAACACTAAAGAGGTGAAACCTTATCATCAAACAAACAAAACCCCTGTTTTTAGATTCTTTACTAAAATCCCCATAAATAATCATACTTCTCTCTAAATTTATATAAAATTAATGTTGGACCATTTGCCATGAGGGAATACCCTCTTGAAGCAAACCTTCCTTTTTATTCTGTTATTAGCTGAACCATCGGCTCACATCTCACAATGTATCATCATTAAACCAAGGGAAATTGCACCACACAAGCCCCTCCAATAAATGTGATGTTAGCAACGGAAAAGAGATCAGTTCAATAATGATTGAAGAAAACTCCAACTTAGCTTTGTTCAAGTTCATCCATTGATTTTCGTTACCGTTGCTGCAAATCTTGCTAACATGATGTGCTCTCTTCTCCGTCATATCCCATCACTCTTATACTCCAGTGATCAAAACACTTCTGCTAAGGTAAGTAAAATTCAAAATCGCATCACTTCTACTGAAGTAGACTCAAAGTCACATCACTGTTTCAGGCCATCTGTATTCGCCCGGCCCTTTATCAGGCAAGACTGAATACTGAAGCAGAATGTGCAATCCTTTTTATAGGGAAACTGAAAGTGATGTCATAAAATCATGAATCAGCCAATCACAATGTCCTATAATAGACTCCACCAATCCAGGTCTAAATTAAGGCCCAAGAGCATGACCGTATGTAATTTGAAAACCCAGCATTGTTCCAAACATTGTAATCGGGCTAGTCAATCACCCTCTCAATAATTTAAAGGGACCTGATCTATAATGCTCCAAGTGAAATCCTGAAATAAATGTCCCTGGGAAATGCAATGTGCAACCATAGGAGCTGACATTACTTGTGTATTCAATCTGGAACGATGTTCCTGTAATCGTAGCTTTAAAGGTCTAGATGTCCATCCTATATATTTCAATGAAAAGGAACAAATGAACATATATACTACAAATGAAGATAGACAAGTGGTCTCATGATAAGCCCGATTTGTGGCACAAAAATCACAAGCTCCACATGCATAATGCCCAGTAATTCTAGATTCTAAAGATAATGTTGTCTGGTCATTAAACCCTTTATGGTGGACCACAAAATCAGCTATATTTCGTCCTCGTCAATAAGCTATCATAATTGCACATTTAAAACATGTATGAATGCCCAAAATATGCCAATAATTTTTTAAAATCCTACTGACCTGGTCTGTCAGATGCATATATGGTAAAATCCCTATAGGGGCCTGATCGTTGCTCGGAGCCTCCAATTGTTCTTGCTGTCACCATTCAGGATGATTATATTGTGCCCTCTTGTATGCTTTTTGCACTATAGTAGCTGGATATCCTCATGCATGTGCAAGTGTGGGATTTTAGTGAACTCCAAATATAAGAGAAGACAATTAAGCAGTCAAGCTCCAAAACTCTAATTTTTAAATTTGTCAGGTGTTTTTAAACACCATAGCATTAAACATTACTGCTCTCTCAGTCACTCTTCCAGAGCCCTAGTTCAGTTTGCTGACATTTATGTGTGACTCGGAGGGGGTGCAAAAGCCAACCAGAAAATATTTAAAAATGTACACATATATTTTTGGGACTGTCCAAACATGCCCAAACTCTCTTTGAATCTGTGCATACCATGACATTTGCACATGTAAATAGCAACATTGTAAAATTGGCATTTACACAAGTATGCTATTATGTGTGTAAATGCAACTATTTATACATGCAAATGACCCCCATAAGCTTATAATTTGCAATGGGGAACATTTACAAAACATACCTCAAACAGTTTATGTAAAAGATTTTTGGCAGCACTAATGCATCAAAAATCAGAAATTACTCCTATTTAGGGGCATGTTTACTAAAATCCGCAAAATAGCGCGCCGCAAAATAGCGCACGGCAACGCGGCACTGAAACGCGCAGAAACGCGTTTAAACGCCCCGCACACGTGCGTGTCACCCCCGCACAGGTACGCGGCTCACTAACGGGCCCCGTACAAGTGCGGGCCCGCAAATGTCCGATAGAGGCGTGGAACGGCGAAAGGAGGGCGGAGGAAGGCTCCGGAGGGGCGGAGGGACGGGGTCAATGGGTGGAGAGTGGGAGGGGAGAGGCTCCCCGCACAGTATCGGGCCCGAATTTGCATGTAAAGGGAAGAGAAACCATTTCCGTCAGCAATGTACAGGAAAACCGGGGAAACCAGCAAAACGTGAGCAGTGTGATATATGTGCACAGCACAAAAGTGAAAATAAAAATAGAAAATGACCACAACAGAACTATTAAAAATAGTAATTCAGCTGGGGAACAGTTATAGTGATGGGCAAATACAGAAATCACACCCAGCAAAGCTCCAGAAAAAAGAAATCCAATGTGGAAGGGTCTACTGAGAGGAGACTCTTCCAAAAAACATTTCCACGTTTTGGAGCTTTCCTGGGAGTGTTTGCTATGGTTGCCCATTAATATCACTGTTGCCCAGCGTGGTGATATTTTGTCCCACATTTCCCGTGGTCATTTCCGGGGTTTATGTGCACGTTTGTCACCAGACAGGGTGCATATGCCCACAGTAGAATTGCGTAGAGCAGGGTTTGTGACTCCATCCTGCCAGGCTTACTGCCTCCAGGGGCTGCACTGTCTCTGTGGCCAAAGTGTGGTACAGCGGACAGAGTCATTACCTCTAAGACCAGAGGGCAGAAGTTCAAAACCCAGCTGGGGCACCTGCCAGCCCAGTCCCTATATTTTACCCACCACTAAATAAAGATAGCGCAGACACCCCTGTATGCATGGGGAAAACACCCATATTTTACCCAACACCGCACACACACCACAACAATGGGCATTACCTACAGCCAAGTCCCCCAAATGCAGTCCCATACTGCCACATTGCAATCAGGTCAACTGCTTTTTCTGAGAGAAGTTCATGCCAGCATGTTGGCAGACAAGTACATGTGGTGCAGGGGGCAGTGGCTGCTAACCACAGAAGACAGAGGCCTAGCCATGTGCAGGCTGGCACAGTCCACTGCAACAGACAGGTCCTGCCGGATCCACAGTCATGGACAGTCCAGGGAATCCAACCAATCTGTGGCTACACAGTGGTGCAGTGCACACAGACAGTGCATACAAAAACAAAAGGTCACAGGTTCAAAGCCCAGCTGGGGCTACTGCCAATCCTGCCCACATATTTTTCCCACAACTAAACAGTGATAGTAAGGACACACCTTTCATGGCGGGGACATATGCAATGGTAAGACATCTATCTTTTACCCCACTGAGCACAGACACCATGAACAGGGGCAGTACCTAGAGCAGAATCACCCAAATGCAGTCCTGGTGGGCCACACACCAGTCAGGTTCCATGCTGACACTCATACAAATGCCTGTGCTGTATATCTATGCACCACCCCCATGGCATGTAGATGTAGCCCATGCATATTCATGAGGGATAGCAGGAAAACCCGAACAGTGTGATGCAAACCTGGACTGGAGTTGGGAATCTGTGCCGTAAAGCAGCAGCCATCAAGGGCAGACACACCCACACCCACACCCACAGGCCCCATTGGCCAATGTCTCCTGGAAAGGCAGAACATTGGACCGTGCATGCAGCACCCAAAACGAGCACTTGCATAACTTACCAATGTCACCCTACACCTGAGGTATACGGTACACAGCTCGGAGACATTTGCTAGGAGCACAGGCAGGCAGTTATCCATACGTTACGTACATACTGCTAGTTGACCCCATCCAAACAATCGGTTAGGTGTTTGCGGGGCATGCTCCAGGCCTGGCCTCTGACGGTGCTTACCACCCTGGGGAGTGACCACCAGCTGTAATGCGTACCATATCCATGCCTTGCCGTGCTCAGGACCGGTTTGGTGGGCAAGGCTACTTACCCCCTCAATCGTAGCACCATGATGGCAGAGGTGTGGAAGTGTGTGCCTGTCTATACAGTGGGTGTTGGCTGCAAGCCCCTTCAACAGCCCGCACTGCCAGCACTGTTGCCAGTATTGGCCAGTCAATGTGCATAATGAGGTGCAAGGTACCATGGGTATAGCCAGGGCAGGGTGGCGTGGCCAGGATGCATCTGCACTGGGCATAGGGCCCTGGCAGGGACATTGGCTGGGATATTGTAGTGTCCGGCCACCACCTACACAGACAGGGTGGCCAAAGCATGTCCTTCTGGGGGATCACGCTCACCCTGACTGTGCAGTGACCACAGCATGGCTAGGCCCCCCCATAGTGCTGTATAGTAGTTCTCTCATGTGATAGATATGGGTTTCTCTTTGGGGCCCAGTCACTGATCTATCTGCTTGCTGTGTATGCAGACAGCCCAGTTCTGGGTGCATGCATCTCCATTGGGAACATGCACTATGGACTAACCAGCAGACTGTTTGTAGCTGGTAAATGTCTTGCTATAATGGCTTGCAGGGTGCGGTGGCTGTTGGCTTGCTGCAGGGGAATATCTGGTGGTGGAGTGCAGCTTACCATACCCTGGGCTTATGTCTGTCTGCTATTGTGTTATGGCTGTGTATGGAGCTGCCTGCCTGGGGGGGGGGGTGGTGTTGCCCTCTACTGCCACCTTTGCAGGGAGGTAGAGTGTGGATCCCTTGATGGGGACCATGTTTGCCACTTGGGGGGGGGGGAGGGAGGGGTGCCTGATGGCAGCAGACAGGGATATCCATGGTGTTTGTGCAGAAACTAGCTATCTGACACATTAACACTGCTTTGGAACGCCCGCTTGGCCTCCATCAGCCATGGCAGGTGTTGTTGACCTGGTCCTGGCCACCTCATTGCACACTCAGGGTGAGCACAGTACCCGCACGATGTAACGGTGTGTGGCTACTCTGTGCCAGTAAAACACCCGGTCAGTGCCCCCTACTAGGCCAAGGTGCTGTGTGGGTGTACCCGGTCACTTCCCCCAACAGGGCCGAGGTGCTGTGGGGGTGCATTCCCCATCTTGTGTCCATCTGCGGACAGCTAATTTGCATGTGCAGTGCATCATGGGTACGGGTGGCCTAACCCTATCCTGTTGACACCAGCAGACTGTCTGTGAGGTGACGTGTAGGCTATCTGCAGCCAGCCAGGGGTCTGCTTACAGCTATGGAGCTGTAGCGCAATGGTTACATCACTGCCTGTGCAGCCAGAGGTCATGGGTTTAAACCCACAGTGGGGCCCTTTGGTAGGGCTGTCCACAGCTTTATTTTTATTTACTGTACATATGTCTATGCCGGCAAGACCACCCTCAGCTTACTATACCCATTAGGTGCCTCTGAGGGTGCTTCATAGGGCGCCCTGTAGGCCACCTTATGGTTGCCATCCCTATAGGGTGCACTATACATTATCCTGTGTCGCAACATACATGCTGCCCTATAGGGGTCATTCAAGGGTGCCTTGGCGAACAGTGCACTGTAACATGTGCCTTATGGGCCGCCGTATGTTAACATGCTGGGAGAGTGCGTTTGCTAGTAGTGATAACAAAATACAATTATACAGCCTCCTACAGCACTCCACAACATAATACATACTGCCTCAGCAGGCATTTTTCACTGGGCATTGCGAGGAGTTGAACCCCTGATCCCTGCACCATTGGTCAGTGTTTTAACCATTGTGCTGTGGCTCTGTTCCTGTGCTTGTGCATCAGCGCGCCGCCTTGTGCCTATCAGCGTGCCGCCTTCTGCCGCCCAAGGGGACCAGTGCGCCGCCTTCTGCTGCCCAAAAATAACTGTGCGCCGCCTTATGCCGCCCAAAAAGCACTGTGCGCCGCCTTCTGCTGCCCAAAAATAACTGTGCGCCGCCTTATGCCGTTCCAAATTAATTTGCCTCCTAAAACAATGTTAATCATTACAGTTACTGCCTCAGCTGACCTTTGTCATTGCGCACACTGGGGGATTGAACCCATGGCCCCTGCACCATTGGTCAGTGTCTTCACCGTTGTACCACGGCTCTGTTGTTTTGTATACTCAGCAGCGCGCCACTTTGCCTTTCCACGCGCTAATGTCGACCCCCGCACATTAGCGCGACGCACACACGTCCGGTTGCTTACTACCGTTTTTTTTCTATTTTCTGCCTGAACCGCCCACTCCTTATATGGCACAGGCACACTAGCACGGCCCCGCACGTTAGGAATGTTTAGTAAACATGCCCCTTAGTATATTTCATAAATTGACCATCTGCTCATGTTTCTTCCACTTTCTTTATGAATTTGCTTATGCTGTTTATGTTGCTAATGTGTTAAGAATGATCCAGCTACTATATATGAGGATAAGAGAGTAACAGCTTAGGTGGCAAGCCAAGCAAATGCAGCGGGAATGAGAGAGAGAGAGAAAATGAGGTTCCATGCAGGACATCTGGGAGCATTTTGTACTTCAGGATCATATATAATCTGTCCATCACACCAGATTAACTTCTTATTTGTTGTAGTTCTATTAGTTAATTTCAGAATATCTTCCCCATGGGCATAGGAGAAAATCTTTGCCAAACGTAGAAAATATAGTTCAAATTATAGTAGCCTTCTTTTAAACAGGTTATGTATGCAAATTTTTAGAGGGCTACTTTCTGTGTTAGGGTTTCATGATTCATATGCCTTTATGATAAAACCTATAGAGAAAAACAAAAAATTACCAAGATTTTCAAATTAGCTTTATTTCTTATAACAAAAAGGGATTTTCAGAATGACAGATTTATGTATGAAAATAGAGTAGAATATTAGGCCACTGAATTTCATGATTTTGCATTTATCCTAGAGAAGGAGGCATTTCTATCTTTATTTTACTGGATATTTTTCACATTTTGAAATTCTTTTGAATTCTAATAAATATGTATAATCCAGAGCTGCCTTTTCTGCCCTGCGGTTGCTTAAAGCCTACAGGAAATAAGCCCAAAGACACTGTCAGGAGACTGGAGAGTTTTGGTGCTTTGATATGCACTCCAGATCCCGGAAAATTAACAGGGTTAAAGGGACTTGTATTAGATATACTGAGATTGGTTTACTCTAAATGAAATAGTGGATACTGAGCCCTGAAGTGTAATGTACTATGTTCAGAATAAAAGCAGACAAAAAATACTTGAACCAAATCTTTTCTTTTACTCTCATGAACAAGAAACAGCTCACAAAGAAAAAACAATACAGATATTTACTAAAGCAAATGAAAGACAGACATACAATCAATAAATAACATTATCTTCCAAAATAAATTAGCAAATAAGGCAAACTGGTAAAATACATAAATTAAAAGTTTGCAATGCTGGCTGACAGCAGAAACTAGGACATTTTTTTTAACCTAGCTAAAGTAGTCAATTTGGTAATTTGTGAGAATGCTGCACAAGTACTATAAATTTTGTTTGGATCCAGATTCAAGCCTCGTCCCATCCAAATCCTTGGTACCTTTTCCTGCTAGGAAAAATTCCGGCTTTCTTTATTTATGGTTAGATCTCACCATTTGGATAACAGTTCAGTTTGGTCTCTGGCAGTTGCAAGGCTCAACCTTCTCCCAAGGGAACCTTGAAGTTGCAGAGTTGTCAGTAAATGCATAATATTTTTCTTCTGAACACTGATCCAGAACTGGGACAGAATAAATCCTATCTTTTTTTTTTTTTAGGTCTGAGACCTAGGCTTGGAACTCTGGAAGAGAGCTGAAGCCCAATTCCCAGATTTTCTAAAACCAAGAACAGCCTCCTGATGCTTCTTAACCAGAAGCTGGCCAACAACTGACTCCCTTGATTCACTTGATTCAAAAACATCTGGAGATTTCAACCAATCACATAGATGGCTGTAGTATGATGCAAAAGTCAACTGCCCTGCTGCTCACTATAAAATCAGTCTAACATTTTCTGGCAGATTAAAAAAATGTGCTTGTTGCAATCCACCCTGGTGTCTGCCATCAGCAGTCTGCATGCCCATCCCTCAACTCCCAAAGTTGGCAACAAAAATCCATGCCAGGATCTATGTCCTTAAAGGCAGAAACTGGGTAGGGGGCACATCTTTATCAGTCAATTTTAAATATACCCAAGGTCTGGAGCCTTTATTTTAGTGAGATCCTCAAACATGATTGATTTTTTTTGTTCAAATCTGTTTACTGTCAATATTAACAGAGTACAGTAGAAAAATAAATATATCAGCCAATCAGCTGATATGCTTTTAGTAAAAATGCCTCTTAGACTTTGAGATGTTAGAAGTTAACTAGGGCTGTATGAACTAAAAGCAGCCGTTATGGAATAGTAAAACCAATGGGCCTGATATTGTGTTGGGCAGGCTATGTGCCACGGTGGCACATAGCCTGCCTTCCAACCCATTTAACCCAGATTTTCACTTCCACACTGGTGGAAGTGAAAATCTGGGTAAGCCTGCATGCCCTGGCAACCACAGAGGCTACACAGGTAGCAGCGATTTTTGTTGCTACCCGCATAGCTTCTGCATCTTAAAGATAGGTGAGGTTTTTTTCTCACCTATCTTTAAGGCGCAGAGGGCTATGCGAGTAGCATCGAATATTGCTGCTACCCATGTAGCCCCTTCCTCCACCCCGCTTCACCCTGGAATGCCCCTAATATGCCCTGATGCTATGCGGATAGCATCGGGGCATGTTAAGGACTTAGCCTGGATATTCGAAGGGCACTACTCATGTAGGTGCCCTTCAAATATCATGGATCTGCCCTGGCCACCAGGCCCTCGATGTCCAGATGTCCCTGGAGGATGAGCCGATCCTCGAGGTCCTTAGGCCTCGCATCGATCCTCGGCCAAGCTCATGATCTGAGTCCCGCTCTACAGGACCACGGTCATCCCCGGCGAGTCTACCAGGCACCAGCTGCAGGGCATTGGGGGCATCGAGTCCCATGGAGCAGCCCTCCTGAGTCCTCAATGGACTACTCCAAGTGGGAGTTGGAGGACGAGGAGTCCCCCGATCCCATCACCACTGCAACGTCCCATCTGACTCTCCTGTCTCGGAGCCTCGACAGTGGTCCCTGCCCCAGAATATGGGTTTCCTTGATTTTGTCAAGGACATGGTCTAAGCCCCTGGCATTCCTGACCAAGTTAGAGAAGCACCCTCGGGCGGATGAGTTGGAAATCCTCCAATACGAGGCCCCTCCACGGGAATCATTCACAGTGCCCATCCCTCCCATCCTGGAATGGCTGATACTCCGAATATGGGAGACACCGGCTTCAGTGCTGGTGGTAAGCAAACGGCTCAACTCGATGTATCGAGTCCACCAGAGCCCAGGCTTCCAAAAGTCACAGCTGCTGCATAACACCATGGTAGTGGAGTTGGCCATCCATAAGCTGAAAAGCCAGAAGATGCACTCCTCGGTGCCCCCCAGCAGGAAGGCCTGCACCCTGGATGCCCTTGGCAGAAAGTGCTACCAGGGCTCAAGGCTCATCAGCTGCATCCAGACCTACCAGCTATACATGGACATGTACCTGAGAGACCTGGTAAAGGAACTCGCTGGGTTCTCAGCTGGTCTCTCCAAGGAATCTTCGTAGCGGTTCAAGAACCTGGCCAAAGCAGTCCATGAATGCTCCAAATTCATGTCTCGGGCAACCTATGATGGCTTCAAGTCAGCGGCTTGAGTAGCGGTGGCTGGCATCGGTGCATGCCGCCAAGCTTGGCTACAGTCATCTGACCTTGAACAATGGGTTCAGGACAAATTGGTCGATGTCCCCTGCCAAGGGGAGAATCACTTTGGCAAACCCATGACCGACAAGGCTCCCGAGCTGGAGACCGAGTTCATGACGAGCACCAGGCTCTCTAAAAAGACCACTGCCGCTCCCCAATGGAAGGGCTCAGGTAAAAAGCCCTTCTAGCCGAGGAAGATTGCTGCTTACAGAAACTACCCACCTTATCAGGCCTCCCCAGCTCCCCAACAGGGTCAGCAGGCCAAGGGACATGGGCATGGCCCATGTAAGCAGAAGGCTCCAAAACCCCAGCCACTGGCTTTGGACCAGCCAGTGGGGAGTTTTTGATTCCTTGAGCATAGCCTCTTTACCCCAAGGAGATCAGCAGCTCACAGAGAAACATCTGGCCCTCTATGCCTCTAAGCACCCACCAGAGTGCACCTCAGATTTATGCTTCCTGTCACACCAGTCTTATAACACTGTGAAAACGGCTGATCTCAATTCTTTCAACGCGGTATGATAAATTCCACGTCTACTGACCGGCAGTAACAAGGAACGCCAACAATATGAAATCATGCCACAATTTAGTGATAACTACCAGCTTAAAACAAGAACCATTCAGTTCTTTTACTTAGCTGAAACGATGCTTGTTGTAGCTCCCAAACAATGATACTCCATTGGGTACTGCAACACAACGCCGTGTTTCAAGCTCTTCGTCCTCCTGGCTCTTTCTCAAGGAAGGTGACCCAATCTTACTTCCTGTTCCGGTATTTATGTTTTAAGCTGGTAGTTATCTCTAAATTGTGGCATGGTTTCATATTATTGGCATTCCTTGTTACTACCAGTCAGCAGATGTGGAATTTATCATACCACGTTGAAAGAAGAGGAATTGAGATCAGCGGTTTTCACAGCGTTAAAAGACTGGTGTGACAGGAAGCATAAATTTGAGGTGCACTCTGGTGGGTGCTTATCTCATACCATTTAAAGTTGTCTTTTCAGCTTTTTTAAATACAGTATTATTTGATTAATAAGGAGGACCTATTGTTCCCTCTCATGGTAGGTGATCGGACAAAAACAATTTAGTTAAAACTTTTGGTAGATAGGTACCAGGGGTAGGATAGTGATTGGTATTTTCACCTTAAATTAATATAAGTGGTGATATCTGTGGGGCTTTCTGTTATATTAGGACATGATTATAGGCACCCTTATAAACAATTCAAATCAGTTTACTACTAATACAACTTATCATTTGTATAGCACTACAAGGCATATACAGCGCTATACAGACACATGTAAAAGACAGTCCCTGTTCATCAGAGCTTATGATCTAGTCAAAGCAGACAACAAAAAAGTTGAGGGTAGGGAAACACATAGGAGACTAAGCGGATCAGAATCTAAAAGTGGCCTCGAAGAGGATCCTGATCCGCTTAGAAGAACCCACATTCCTATTGCCGTAAAATTAGATACAATTGTGATTAATTGTCAGTACTCACATGACTTGAATCAACCAATGAATGATGGCTCTAATGTTTAAAATGGCCACATTCACTCCCTGTTCCATTCTCACAATGGTGAAAACAAGAGAACTGCCTGAGGTTGTCAGAAAAGCCATTATCACCAAACACCAAACTTCAAAGGGGTATAAGGCCATCTCCAAAGACCTTGGGATTCCTATGTCTACAGTTCACAATGTTATTATGAAGTTTTCTGCTCATGGAACTGCCAAGAACCTCCCAGAATGTGGTGGGAAAAGGAAAATTAATCCAAGAAGTCTTCGAAGGTTAGTGCAAACTGTTGGAAAAACTCCACATACAACATCCAAAGAGCTTAAGGCTGACCTGGAGCAATCTGGAGTGGTGGTTTCGATCTGTACCATATGCCATGCACTAAACAAGGGACTTCATGTGCGCCAAGGAGGACCTCACTGCTCAAAGACAGACATAAAAGGTTATGCCTGATTTTTGCCCAAACCCTCCTTGAGAAACCATAATCCTTCTGGGAAAATGTTCTGTGGACAGATGAAACCAAACTTAAGCTCTTTGGCAGTGCAGACCAGTGATACATTTACAGGCAAAAAAATGGAGCTTATAAGGAGAAAAACACTCTTCCTACAGTTAAATATGGTGGAGGTTCCATAATTTTGTGGGGCTGTTTTGTTGCCTCAAGAACTGGAGGCCTGGAACATATTAAAGGAATCATGAAGTCAGAGGACTACCAAAATATTCTGGAGCAAAATGTGCTATCTAGTGTCAGAAAGCTAAGCCTGGGTCAAAGGTCATGGGTCCTCCAGCAGGACAATGACTCCAAACATACATCCAAAAGTAGAAAAGAATGGTTAAAAAGGAACAAATGGACTGTTTTAAACTAGTCAGCAATGAGCGATCATCTCAATCCAATCAAGAACCTTTGGAAAGAGCTGAAATCTGCCATTGGTAAAAGGAATCCTGGAAACATTCATAAGCTGGAATGAATCGCAGTTGAAGAGTGAGAGAAACAACCAGCAGAGAGATGTACGAAACTTATAGATGGCTCTATGAAACGTTTGGAACCTGTCATCACTGCCATGGTTTGTACAACCATATATTAGTGAAAAGTGCTATTAGTCCTGTCCAGGTCATAATTAATTTTTTTCTCAGAAATTACTACATCCAAGTTGCACAGGCATCTTTTTTTTTGTTGTATATCTTTGAATATACTATTAAAATATTATCACGACATACAATTGGAATATTTTCAATTATTTCTCAAGATATTGCACACAACATATCTAAAAGGCAAGGGTGCCGATAATGTTGACCACAGCTGTAGATTGAGTTATCAAGAACAGATTAACCTTGATGCAGTTGAAGTATTCCGAGGGAGGGGGTCCTGGAGCGAAGCGCCAGCACTGCTTCCTTTACTCAGCAAGAACATCATGTAAGTTCTGAACTATAATTTTTAAACCAGTGATTAAAGATAGACTGCAAATAAATAGAGACCATTGGATTACTTGTGTGTGGCTATTCCATAATCACTAAGATCTACAGTTTATGCTCAATTGTCTATTCAATGTTTCATTTCTAGAGCCTCACTTTTCATATGTGGTATAGAACACTAAAACTCTGTATTTTCATAGCTGGCACCATTAGCCAACAACAATCTACTGCAGCAGACGCCACAGCTTAATTGCATGCTGCATGAAAAAATACTTTGTACAATTTATTTTCAATTCAGTGGTTCTTAGTTTTATGGAGTGTCCTCGTGTTTCAGTGTTGTTTGAAAAATTAAACAAGTGTTTCATATTTAACCCTTCCACCCCTCAACATTTTATAAACTTTTATCTCTCTGTCATCCTTTTCCAAACTGAAGAGCCCAAACCTATATAGGTAAAAATAGAGAGAATTGTAATATAAGGCAACAACATACAGTAGTAGATGACAACAAATAAAGACCTATTAGCTTATTTAGTTTGGTTGGATATCCTGGTCTATAATGATAACGATCCATCCTAGTGGTCAGTCGTAAAACTTTGACATGGCTCTTTGACCATATCATTTTTTTGCCTTCCTTGTTTGTTCTCTGCCATCCTTGGTAGATAGGTATACATGTTCCCACACAACAGCTGGAATTACTAACATGCACTAGTGTTAACATGCATTTTACCATAAATGTGCATTATTGGTAGGTCCCATAAAATGGGATTTCAGGTAGGGAGTCCCTGTGGAACTCTCTACTAACACAATAAGGAACATTACTGACCTTCCCTCCTTCCACAAACTTTTCAAAACCCACTTATTCTCTGACCACTTTGGTCCCACCACCTACCAAGACCACCGATATGGCACCAAAAGGACAAATACCCTCAAGATAGAACCTTCACCAACCAACAGCAAAACAAAAAGCTGTCCTAGTGTATATAGTTAATTTATGTATATAGTTCATTGTTTGGAAATAATTGGACATTAGATACTATGGGGGTCATTCTGTCCTGCAAATAGCTGCCCCCATCACTAACCTCCCCAGAACAGAGGGTTTGTATGGGGAGGCCTAGACAGGGGCGGGAAGGGGCATTCCAGAGGTGGAGTGAGGGCGTGATGTGGCCGGCCCTTGACCCTGGATGTACAGGGCTGATTCCGATGTCAGCCCTGTAGATCCAGGCTCTCCAGGCTAGATGGGGGACTTATTCCACCTCAAAGGTGAAATAGGACCCCCTGGATGGCGGGGGACCATGGCTCGGGACACGGGCAGGCGGGTGAGGGTACTCATGGAGTTCCCCACAGCCTGACACAGGCCTTGGAGGGCCAGATCGAGGGTTGGGCAGCAGGGAACGGGAGTCGCTCTGGGGTGTCCAGCAATCGCGGCTCGTGAATGGAGCTGTGGTGCCTTGGTAACGGGATGACATGGCTCTGTGGCTCTATTCACAAGTCTGGCTGAGTTAGCCTGGTAGTCACCGGGATGTACAGCTGAGCAGAATTGTGTCCCGGTCTGCACATCCAGGCACTAGAGCCAATTCCAACCCCACAGGGGCCGCAGGATCAGAATCGGGTCTAACTTTGCAGGCCTGATTCTGCCCGGCCATACAGAGGGCTGGACGTCCTATTGTGAATAGGCTTCTAAGTAACTAGTGAATTACTTGTTCAAGCAACTCTTTTATTTGTTATCTAAATTCTCTATTGTTCCATGTACTTGATATTTTGTTCAGTGTAAACTGCTTTGAGCAGGTGAAAAGAGATATATAAGCCTTGCTAAATAAATAAATAAATAAAAATAAAAATAACATACATTAGTGGCAAATTAACCCATGTTAATAGAAATGTGCATTATTTATTTATTTATTTATTTACAGTCTCTTATATACCGCACTATTCAGCATCAGCGCGGTTTACATGGAACAAAAATGCTCAGTACAATTAACACGTATGAGTTTACAGATAACAGGGCAAATAACTTGGATAACAGGGGTAAACTATTTACAAATCTTGCTACATAGAGTCATATGAACATGAATTCCATAGAAACATATGCACCACTAAGGGTTAGAGTATCTTTCTTGGCATGTTGTTGGGAAACCATATATTTGCTTAGCGGATTGCATCTCCGGTCTCAATGGGGTGGGGTTGGGTTCTATGAGGTACTTATTGAAAAGGTGGCATTTGAGTGCTTTCCTAAACTGTGTAAGGCTCTTAATAGCCCGGATATCTGGAGGTAATGCGTTCCAGCATCTTGGCGCACTGATACTAAACGCCCTATTGGCTGTGGATGCAGAGCAATCTGTTAATGCTTTCGGGACTTTTAGGGAGTTTATAGCCGTGGATCTTCTTGCTCTATTTGGAGATGTGGTATGGATGAGGGCAGTTATTGAATCAGAGGAGAGCTTGTTAATAGCTTTAAAAGTGAGTAACAAAGTCTTAGTAACTTAGTAACTTAGTATTAGTAGCATTAGTAACTTTAACCCTTAATCTAACAAATCACTAGACCTTCTCCTTCCAACTCCCCATGCCTTACTACAAAGTTAAGTTTTAGAATAAGCACTTACCAAAACTAGTGAGCCTATTGTCCAGATAACTGGTTGCCTAGATCCCTGTTGCTTTACTGGAAGATACTCGGCATTAACCTAACTGGTTCTGAAGAGTTCTAGAGACCAACCAAAATTAGTTTAGGAAATGGAAGTTGAAAGAGATAATGAAAATAGAACCAAAGATATAACCCTGGGCTGAAAGAGGGTTGAAGAATGATTTCTTTTTTAAGAAAAATGCTTTACAAATATACAGAGTTGAGAGTTAAAAAGGGGTACAGATTACATGTACTTCATACTAAATATAAAGTGTATGCAAATGTCTTTCAGAAGGTCAAACTATGCAGAACATTTTTCTTTCCCTCACCACAGGATCTATGCTTGATCAGCTACTGGAGATCAGTAAATCATGATCATAGAGATGTGAAATAAGCAAAGAGACTAGAAGTTAGTGTTTAGATGTCTTGAGGTGTTTCAGGACTTCATTTACTGGACGAAGTGTTATGAAGCTATAGTTAGTTGAAAAGCTGATCGGCAAGAAACTAATTTTTGTTGCCCTGAGGTCTTTTTTTGGCATTATGCTACCTAAATCCAGCTTTGCTTACAGCAAAATACTGATACAGATGTTTGGAATCAACTGACGCAAGAACTTGTCATGCAAAAGATGAATAAAGCCTATAATGCTATTTTTAGCTGTTGCTTTTCCACTCAAAAGTATAAATGAAACCAGCTGTGAAGTGAGCATTATTCCACATCATGTATTAGAGCTTTAGTCTTTCCACAACAATTGGGAAGTTTTCAATAAAAATAAATAAATAAAAATGATGGCGAGATAGCATCATAAGAAAATAAGATGCCATACTGTGTCAGACCAAGGTCCATTAAGCCCAGTATCCTGTTTCCAACAGTGGCCAATCTAGGTTTCCCCATCTTTCTTGAAAGATTCACAGGACTCAATTTGCCAAGTTTCAGAACTAATAAAAACATTTCTGCTGAAAGATATGGTGAATTTAGCAACTAAAAATTATCATATCCTATGTCTGAAGATATATAGCTGTAACCCAGGGCTGCCCTACAATTGATTAAAAACTTACAGGAGACCAGCCCCCAAACACCTTCAGGAGGCTGGAGATTTTTGATGTTTAGATATGTGCTCTAGTCCCTGGAAAATGTAAAGAGTGCAAAGGAATTGTATCAGATGTAGTGAGACTGGTTAACTCTAAGGGCTTGTTTACTAAGCCATCGTAGTCTTTTGCAGCTAATGTGGTGGGTTAATGCAAATATCACCACATTAGCTGCAAAAGCATTATCTTTTGGGAGCATGTACAGCATTTCCCCAGCAGATAAGGCTGCAAATATGCAGAGATCATGGCATGGCAGCATTGTGGATGCAGCTAATGCCACCCAATGAGGTGGCTTTAGTTGTACCTAAGATGTCTGCAAAACCGGCGATTACCATGCATTGTGATGCTTAGGGTAGTTGCTTGTTGCAGACATGGCCACTCTCTGTCCATACCCTGCCCACGCATGCTGCTAATACGTGATATGCAGATAGTGCAGAAAATTCCTTGCCCTATCTGCATTTAGCCAATGTTAGCTGTTAGTACGTCACTTGTTTCCCATATTATCACTGCAATAATAGCTAATGTAGCTTAGCAATCATGCCCCTAAATGAAATACTGGGTATTGAGCCCTGTGGTATAATGTACTGTGTTCAGAATAAAAGCAGGCAAAAAATGCTTGAACCAAACCTTTAACTCTCATGAATAAGAAACAGCTCATAGAGAGAAAACAATATAGATATTTATCAAAGACAGAAATATAATCATTAAATAACACTATCCTCCAAAATAAATCAGTAATTAAGGTAAACTGGTAGAATATGTAAATTAACATTTTGTACTGTTGGCTGACAATAGAAACCAACGGTGTCCCAAGAAGAACAAGCACACTCGCAGAGCAGAACAGCCAGACACAAAAAGCGAGGTGTGATTAAAGTGGTCACAGGTATTTTATTAAGACAAACCCCTATGCGTTTTGACAAATGTCTTCCTCAGGGTATAAACTTCAAAAAATAAAACAAATTAAAACATGAACAACCTTGTAAATATATACATTTATTTAACATTTCTTATATGCTGCCTTTCATGATATCAAGGTGGTTTACATTGAACAGGGCATTATAACTTGGAGATAACTATTTTACAGGGAACATGGGCAATGGAGGGTTAAGTGGCTTGCCCAAGACCACAAGGTGCACCTGTGGGACTAGAAACTCCAGTCATTCTCGCCCAAGATTGCTGTTCTCTAGTGGTACCTACCTCCTATTTCCCAGGAGAGCATCTCGGACCCCTCTTGCACAAGAACCTCCTCTTGCAGGAGTTGGCTGGTCTTCTCAAGAATCAGGCGGTGGAACCAGTGCCCCACCACCTGCAGTGCCCCACCTCCTATTTCCTGATACCAAAAAGACAAGGAGGCCTTCGCCCCATCCTGGACCTGCAAAATCTCAGCAAGTTCTTGGTGAGGGAAAAGTTCAAGATGCTTTCACTTGGGATACTTCTGCCTTACCTCCAGCAAGGAGACTGGCTATGCTCCTTGGACTTAAAGGATGCTTACGCACACATCCTCATACATCCAGACCACAGACAATACCTCAGGTTTGTGGTAGGAGGAAACCACTTCCAATACAAAGTGCTTCCCTTTGGTCTAGCTTCCGCTCCAAGAGTTTTCACCAAGTGCCTGGCTGTGGTAGCGGCCTTCCTCAGGAACCAGGGGTTCTTTGTGTTCCCTTACCTAGACGACTGGCTCATAAGGGGCCAGTCAGCTCAGGAGGCACACCACGCCACAGTTCGCACAATCACTCTGCTTCAGCATCTGGAGTTCGTCATCAATCACGCAAAGTCCTCTTTGCTCCCCACCCAGAAGTTGGAATTCATAGGAGCAAGGCTAGACACCCTGCAGGCCAGGGCCTACTTGCCACTGGACAGGGCAGACCACCTGCTGTCTCAGGTGGGCATGGTGAGCCAAGTACCCCAGGTGTCAGAATGAAGGTTCTTATGCCTGCTCGGCCACATGGCCTCCATGGTTCATGTTACTCCTTTCGCACGCCTGCACATGAGGACCGCTCAGTGGGCCCTGCAGGACCAGTGGTCACAGGCCACAGGATGCCTGTCTGACAGAGTGGCAGTATCCAAGCCCCTGGTGCAGTCCCTACATTGGTGGTCACAATCAGGGAACCTCCTGCGGGGGGGTACTGTTCGAGCCCCCCGTGCATACCAGGGTGCTGACCATGGATGCCTCCTTGAGGGGCTGGGGAGCCCATTGTCAGGGCTCTTGCACTCAGGGTCAGTGGACTCCTCAGGAGGCCACACTCCAGATCAACCTGTTGGAACTCCGGGCCATTCACTTAGCTCTAAAAGCCTTTGCTCTTGTCCTCTCCAATCAGTCTGTCCGAGTACAGACGGACAACCAGGTGGCTATGTTCTATGTGAACAAATAGGGTGGCACAGGGTCACGGATCCTTTGCCAGGAGTCTCTGGATCTCTGTTCCTTTACAGTTCAACACATGTCTCTCCATGCAGTTTACCTACCGAGCCAGGAGAACAGCCTGGCAGACAGACTGAGCAGGGTTCTTCAACCCCACAAATGGCAACTGAACAGGGAGGTTGCCCAGAAGATTTTCAACCACTGGGGCCTCCCATCCATGGATCTCTTTGCCAGTCCACAGAATCGTCAGTTGCCCCAGTTTTGATCCAGATAGCCGCACCCCCTTAGGGTAGCAGCCAATGCGTTTCTTCCCCCTTGGTCGGGAAACCTCCTGTATGCTGTTCCACCTACGCCTCTGGTAGCATGAACTCTCTTCACGATTCGCAGGGACAAGGCCTGGGTGCACCCAGGTGGCCCAGACAACCTTGGTTCCCACTTCTATTTCAACTGGCGGTGGAAACCTCTCTCCCCTTGGGGTGCAGCCTGACCTCCTCACCCAAGAGCAGGGCTTCCTCATGCACCCCAATCCCAGATCCCTCCACTTGATGGCCTGGCTGCTGAGAGGGTAGGCCTTGCACCTCTTCTCTTACCTGCAGGGGTGGAAGAAATGTTGTTAGCCTCGAAGAGGCCATCCACCAGAAAATCCTACGCTTGTAAATGGCACAGGTTCCAAGTGTGGTGTCACCAACATGCTGTGGAACCCTTCTCATCTCAGGTTCCCAAGGTGTTACAGTACCTGCTTCATCTCTCTGAGCTGGGCCTCAAGTCTAACTCAGTCAGGGTCCACCTGAGTGCCTTGTCAACTAACCATGCACCGCTAGACGGTCAGCCTCTCTTGCCTCACCCCTTGGTAGCCAGGTTTCTCAGGGGCCTGCTCCTGCTGAAACCTCCAATCTTCCCTCCGGCGATGGACTGGGATCTCAATGTGGTCTTGCAGCAACTTACTCGCCCTCCTTTCGAGCCGATGTCAACTTGCCATCTGCGTTTCCTCTCCTGGAAGGCGCTCTTCCTGGTAGTGCTCATGTCGGCTAGGCATGTGAGTGAGCTGCAGGCTCTAGTGTCAGGTAGGCTGTACACACGGTTTTACAAGAACAGGGTGGTGCTCCGCACGCACCCCAAATTCCTCCCAAAAGTGGTTTCCTCGTTTCACCTCAACCAAGAGGTGGTTCTTCCCACCTTCTTTCCCAGGTCACATACAAACAAGGCAGAAGCAGTTCTGCACACCCTGGACTGTAAGAGGGCACTCGCCTTCTACCTGGAGTGTACGCAGGGATATCGGAGGGCTTCTCAGCTCTTCGTCTCTTATGACCCTAGTAAACTGAGTCTACCGGTCTCCAAGCACACGTTATCCACCTGGGTGGCAGACTGCATTGCATGGGCGTACAGGGCAGCTGACCTTCAGCTGCAGGGCTGTATCACGGCCCACTGTGTCAGGGCTAAGGCCGCATCAGTGGCTAATCACTGCTCTGTTCCATTGGCAGACATCTGCCGGGCCGCAACTTTGTCTTCAAGCCAGACTTTTGCAGCCCATTACGGCCTGGAGAGGGACTCCCAATGGGACAGCATTTTCGGTCATGCGGTACTCCGGAATCTATTCGAGATTTAGGCAACTCCAACCCTCCGGCCCTCTGGTCTGAGGCTACCGTGGTGGATGCATTCTTGGAGAAAGTTCTCTTGCTGCTGTTGCGGCTCGCCTAGAGGGAGACTTTTTTCGCTATAGGTTCTCGGTAGCCTGTAGCTAGGGAGTCCCATATGTGAGGACTGACTTCCTGCTTGTTTCTGGGGAAAGCGTAGTTACTCACCTGTAACAGGTGTTCTCCAGGGACAGCAGGAATCAGTCATCATGACCCTCCCTCCTCCCCTGGAGTTGCAGTTACTGTTAATGTTTTTTATTCATTTTGCCATCTTTTTAGCTATCAAACACCAAAAATTAAAGGTCTAATTCACAGAGGATTCAACTATTGCAAAAAATATTGACTATTCCTCTAATGTACTCAAGGCTATTATCTCGCTTAGTTATGACTCTCTCAACACTTCTTCACACTTCTTTATTAAACTGGGTCTCAGACTTGTATCAGTACATCTTTACGGGATTGTCTCCCCGTTGTACCATTCTTGCATCAATGACCACAGTATATAGGTTTTCATACACTTGCATTCAATGACCTAATAGCAATCTTCTCTGTAACTTATCACAATTGGCCATACACGAATGCAGTAAGTAGAAAACACTTATCTTGTAAAAGATCTTATTGCTGTCATTAGTTTCTTCTTTTGCCCCGACGCCAACTTTCGGCACCGCATTTGCATTTCACATAAACTTCATCAGGGGTATAATAGAATGCTGCAAAGAAACAACATTTGCCATGTAATGCCCAGATATTCAAAAAAGATGGCTTAAAATGTTATCAGTGTACTTACAAATGGCTTATTAGGTGGAGACGACTCCTACTAGCGCTTATCTGGCATGTATATCGCTGAGCTCTCAGGCTTCCAAAAAATGCCGCACATGCAGGGTAATCCCATCTTAACCTTTTAAACAATTCATGTTGTCAATCACCAAACCCTACCCAACTAACGATCATAGACACCCCCCCCCCCCATTCTATGGCATTATTGAGACCTCCTGGGAACACAGTCCACAAACGATATATCCAACGTTGCTCTCAGATGATCAATGATTGTTCCGGGGTCTTACCATTTTGTCCGATCAAAACTCTGTCTAGACAAAAACATCTGAGGTCTTCAAATGCATGATGGTGCTGTAAACAATGTGCCACAATTGGAGCTTCCTGCACTCTACAGCGCAGACGGCTCCGATGTTCATTCATACGAATCTTCAATGTTCTGGTTGTCTTACCAATATATAACTGGCAGTCTTCTTTTTTCCATGGAGCCCAATGGACGTGGTCCCGTTTTACCAGTGGAAAAAGTAGAAAAGTTGAATTATTTCTTTCAGCTTCCTGGTTCGACACTGGTTCCCCTTCCCGCTTTCGGCTCGGTACACCGGTATCGAGTCCGGTCATATTTTTCGTTTTTGTCCTTCGTGACTAGTGTTCACGCTCTTTTTATTTTTCACTGGCAGCCCGGTCGTTTGACCTCGCAGGGACCCTTTTTCCCCCAATGGCTGCCAGTGGGTTTAAAAAGTGTGATTAGTGTAAGAAGTTGATGTCTCTCACCGACACACACGACTGATGCCTCCGATGCCTCGGCCCTGACCATGACTCGGTGGTCTGTGGGCTGTATGGTAAGATGTCTTCAAAATCTTTGAAGAGTAGGCAGCATCAGCGTGACAGGATTTTTCCTGAGTCCGCATCCGCCCGGGCCCAGACCTCATCAGAGGCCTTGACATATCAGGAATCTGAGCCTGAGCACCATCATGTGTCTTCTGAGCGGGGGTCTCCCTCCAGGGAACACCAGAGAAAGAAAAACCTTGTGAGGGCGGCGTCGCTGGACGCCTCTGATCAGCTTGGACCCTCGGGTTCCAGGCCACGGAGCCCGGACTGCTGCCCCGGGTCCTCGGAGTTGGAGTGGCCCACTAAACAACCTCGCATGGAGCCGGAGACGTTGGACAAGGTAATTTCTGTTGTCCTTATAGACTCTCCTCCAGGAGAGCCGGTGTCGGGCCTGACGATATCGGGACCCAAGCCGGGAGCTGCGGAGCCTTCTGAGCTTGGTCTCAGGTTGGCGGCCCTGGACAGCAGCATGGCTGCCTTCATGGAGCAGCAGTGGGCGCTGATGGCTGGTCTCACCGGTCCATCCGCCCCGACCACCGGGACTTCAACATCGTAGTCGACACTGGAGGCCGAGCCGATCCTAAAGTCGATCAGGTTTCAAGTTGATCCTCGGCCAAGGTCCTCCTCGACCTCCTGTTCGGGACCGAGGTCATCAAAGTAGCAGACTTGGAAAGCATAAGACAGACAGAGAGGTACATAGACAAGACCTACAGGGATATAGTCCTGAAGTCCCACCTCCAGTCTGGCAGCATCCCTGTTGCCATGGAGGAGAGAGGTCACGTGACAGGAGAGCATCACCCTGGTATGGCTCGAAGTGATCCTGTAACTAGGACCTGTCCTCCAGGTGATGCAAAACCCTCTCACACAGAGGAAGTTTCTCCAGGGCCATGTGCCCATGAGGGAAGGGTTAGGACAGCCATTATAGTTGGTGATTCGATCATTAGGCATGTAGATAGCTGGGTGGCTGGTGGACGTGAGGATCGCCTGGTAACATGCCTGCCTGGTGCAAAGGTAGCGAACCTCACACACCACCTAGATAAGGTCTTAGATAGTGCTGGGGAGGAGTCTGCTGTCTTGGTACATGTCGGTACCAATGACATAGGAAAATGTGGTAGGGAGGTTCTGGAGGCTAAATTTAGGCTTTTAGGTAGGAAGTTGAAATCCAGAACCTCCCAGGTAGCGTTCTCCGAAATGCTTCCTGTTCCACGCGCAGGACCCAAAAGGCAGGCAGAACTCCAGAGTCTCAATGCGTGGATGAGACAATGGTGCAGAGATG
Source organism: Ichthyophis bannanicus (assembly GCA_033557465.1). Classification (NCBI taxonomy): domain Eukaryota; kingdom Metazoa; phylum Chordata; class Amphibia; order Gymnophiona; family Ichthyophiidae; genus Ichthyophis; species Ichthyophis bannanicus. The sequence continues at coordinate 441,205,125 of CM066037.1, read as the reverse complement.
AGGGTTTTGGATTTGTTAGGAACTGGGGAACATTCTGGGGAAAGGAGGGGCTCTTCCGAAGGGATGGGCTTCACCTTAACCGGGATGGAACCAGACTGCTGGCATTAACCTTTAAAAAGGAGATAGAACAGTTTTAAACTAGATATTAGGGGAAAGCCGACAGTCGCCCAAGAGCGGATGGTTCGGAAGAATGTATCTTTGAAGGATACTACCAAAAGCAGAGAGGTTCCACAAAAGAGTAAAGTAGCCCAAATGCCCTCAAGTATGGAGCAGACAGAGCTTAAAGATCCTAAATTACCCATGTCTAACAATGTTGTTGTTGTTAAGTGCCGTCGAGTCGGAGTCGACTCATGGCGACCCTCTGGATAGCTATCCTAAATTGTGTTCGGTCTTCAGTCAGGCGGCTCATTGTTGACAGACTGGTACCCGTAGCTGCTGTTATTGTAGCGATCCATCTCATTGCTGGCCTTCCTCTTTTGCGTTGACCTTCTATCTTGCCAAGCATGATGTCTTTCTCTAATGATCTCTCTCTTCGCATGATGTGTCCGAAGTATGAAAGTCGAAGTCTTGTCATCTGAGCTTCTAAAGAAAGCTTAGGTGTGATCTCCTCTAGTACCGACTGGTTTGTTCTTCGGGCAGTCCATGGTATACACAGTATTCGCCGCCAGCACCATAATTCAAAGGCATCAATTTTCTTCCTGTCTGTCTTTTTCACTGTCCAGCTTTCACATCCATATGATGTTATTGAAAATACCATGGCTTGAACAAGTCGAATCTTTGTATGGAGAGAGACATCTCTGCTCTTGAGAATCTTATCTAGGTCTTTCATAGCCATTCTGCCAAGAGCAATGCGTCGTCTGATTTCTTGACTGCTTGTTGCTTCTTTATTGATAGTTGATCCAAGTAGGTTAAAGTTGTTCACGATTTCAATTTCTTCTCCTTCAACGATGAACCTGTTGATTATGCCAGTTGTCATGATCTTTGTCTTCTTTACATTAAGGTGCAGGCCCATTTTGAGACTATGTTCTTTGATTGTGAGAAGCAAATGTTTCAGATCATCTTCACTTTCAGCCAGTAATGTGGTATCATCAGCATAGCGAAGGTTGTTGATGAGTCTTCCACCAATCTTCACACCTCTGTGGTCTTCATACAGTCCTGCTTCTCTGATGATTTGTTCTGCATATAAATTAAACAGGTAGAGGGAAAGTATGCAGCCTTGTCTTACACCTTTGCTTATTTTAAACCATTCTGTTTCTCCTTGTTCCGTTCGAACTGTTGCTTCTTGATCAATGTACAGATTGCGCAAGAGAACGATCAGGTGTTCTGGTATACCCATGCTTCTTAACGTGGCCCAGAGTTTCTCATGGTTTACACAGTCAAAAGCCTTGCTATAGTCGATAAAGCACAAATAGATATCCTTTTGGTATTCTTTAGTCTTTTCAAGGATCCATCTCACATCCGCAATGATGTCTCTCGTTCCTCGTCCTTTCCTGAACCCTGCTTGCACTTCAGGTAGTTCTTGTTCTAGGTATGGCTGTAGTCTCTTTTGAATAATCTTCAGTAGAATCTTGCTGGCATGTGGGATCAGAGCGATTGTGCGATAATTTCCACAGTCAGTTGGATCACCTTTCTTTAGTATTGGTATAAACACAGAACTTTTCCAGTCAGTTGGCCATGATGTTGTCTTCCATATTTCTTGGCAGAGCCTTGTAAGTACGGTAACAGCTGCATCAGATTGCTGCAATACTTCTATGGGAATGCCATCAATGCCTGGTGCTTTGTTCTTTGATAAGGCTTTCAATGCTGCTTCAACTTCTTCTTTCATCACCAATGGTTCCTGATCATAAGGTATAGGTTGAAACGGCTGTTGGTCCACTTGATCTTTATCATATAAAAACTCTGTATATTCCTTCCACCTTTTCTTGATCTTCTCAGCATCATTCAACATAGAACCTTGAGCATCTTGTAACATTCCAATTCGAGGCTGGAACTTTTTCTTTAGCTCTCGCAGTTTTAGGAAAGCCGATCTTGTTCTTCCTCTAATAGTTTCTGCTTCTATTTCCTTGCAAGTGTCATTGTAGTACTTTTCCTTGTCCTGTCTTGCTGCACGTTGGAAATCTCTGTTGAGTTCTGAGATTGTCTTTCTTTCTCCTTTGGCTTTAGCTTCTCTGCGTTTCTGGGCAATTTTCAGAGTTTCTCTTCCGTCATCCATTTTGGCCGTTTTTGCTTTTTCACCTTTTGTAGAGACTTCTCGCTTTCTTCCAGCACAACCTTCTTGACGTCATTCCATAACTCTTCCGGAGCTCTGTCATTTGTATCTAAAGCAGCAAATCGATTTTGCAGGCAGTCTTTAAATTCCAGTGGTATATTCTCAAGGTCATATTTTGCTGCATTCATGAGTGGTTTGCTCTTTTTCAACTTTAGCTTGAGTTTGCATACTAGTAGTTGATGATCTGTACCACAGATCTGTACCACAGATCTGTACCACTCTCTGTACCACAGATCTGTACCACAGATCTGTACCACTCTCACTTGGTTTGCAGCTTGTCGTGCTGTGAGGGCTTGCGTGCATCAGTGATGCTGAGAGCTAAACTATCCGTAGTTTAACTACTGGCAGGGTCTCCCAAGATGGACAGGTCTCAGCTGAGGTGCCAGACGAAGAGAAACCACCCATCTGGGCAGCAGCAGAATGGGATAGTGTTGACGGCGGAGGATCACATTTCTGTGACAACGGCAACAACACCAAACTTAAACTGCGCAGAAGGAAGGCCCGGCAATCTACTTCTGTATCTTGCCATGAAAACCCAATGGATAGTTACAACAAAACAAATTGTGCTATGGTGCTGGAAGATGAGACTCCCAGGTCGGAAGGCACTCAACTAGCTACTGGGGAAGAGCTGAAGACTTTTCAGAGTAAAGCCAGCATTTATGATGTGGTTGGATCAAAGCCCTCGGGAAGTCTGACTGCTGATGTAGCTGCGCATGAAATGAGAGTCAGAAGCTGTAAAGATGTCTTACACATTGGAACATGGAACGTACGAAGCATGAACCAAGGGAAGTTGGAGGTGGTCAAGAATGAAATGGAACGTGTACAACTTGATCTGTTGGGTGTCAGCGAACTGAAATGGACTGGCATCGGGCACTTTGCATCAGATGATCACATGGTCTACTATGCTGGAAATGAAAGACAAAGAAGAAATGGTGTTGCGTTTATAATAAAGAAGAAACTTGCAAGAACTGTAATGAAATACAATGCAGTCAGCGAACGCTTAATCTCTATTCGTCTATGAGGATTGCCTATCAACACAACTATAATTCAAGTATATGCCCCAACAACAGCTGCAGAAGAGAATGAAATTGAAGAGTTCTATGAACAAGTACAAGCTGAAATTGACAGAACATGCAAACAGGATATCCTGATAGTCATGGGTGACTGGAACGCAAAAGTTGGCAACAAAGAAGAAGGCAAAGTAGTTGGAAAATATGGACTTGGCAACAGAAATGAAGCTGGAGAAAGATTGATAGAATTCTGCAAGACCAATGATCTATTCATCTCAAGCACCTTCTTCCAGCAACACAAGCGGCGACTGTACACATGGACTTCACCCAATGGATTGTATAAAAATCAAATTGACTACATCTGTGGAAGTCAACGATGGAAAAGCTCTGTAACATCAACCAAGACAAAACCTGGAGCTGACTGTGGTACAGATCATCAACTACTAGTATGCAAACTCAAGCTAAAGTTGAAAAAGAGCAAACCACTCATGAATGCAGCAAAATATGACCTTGAGAATATACCACTGGAATTTAAAGACTGCCTGCAAAATCGATTTGCTGCTTTAGATACAAATGACAGAGCTCCGGAAGAGTTATGGAATGACATCAAGAAGGTTGTGCTAGAAGAAAGCGAGAAGTCTCTACAAAAGGTGAAAAAGCAAAAACGGCCAAAATGGATGACGGAAGAAACTCTGAAAATTGCCCAGAAACGCAGAGAAGCTAAAGCCAAAGGAGAAAGAAAGACAATCATAGAACTCAACAGAGATTTCCAACGTGCAGCAAGACAGGACAAGGAAAAGTACTACAATGACACTTGCAAGGAAATAGAAGCAGAAACTATTAGAGGAAGAACAAGATCGGCTTTCCTAAAGCTGCGAGAGTTAAAGAAAAAGTTCCAGCCTCGAATTGGAATGTTACAAGATGCTCAAGGTTCTATGTTGAATGATGCTGAGAAGATCAAGAAAAGGTGGAAGGAGTATACAGAGTTTTTATATGATAAAGATCAAGTGGACCAACAGCCGTTTCAACCTATACCTTATGATCAGGAACCATTGGTGATGAAAGAAGAAGTTGAAGCAGTATTGAAAGCCTTATCAAAGAACAAAGCACCAGGCATTGATAGCATTCCCATAGAAGTATTGCAGCAATCTGATGCAGCTGTTACCGTACTTACACGGCTCTGCCAAGAAATATGGAAGACAACATCATGGCCAACTGACTGGAAAAGATCTGTGTTTATACCAATACTAAAGAAAGGTGATCCAACTGACTGTGGAAATTATCGCACAATCGCTCTGATTCCACATGCCAGCAAGATTCTACTGAAGATTATTCAAAAGAGACTACAGCCATACCTAGAACAAGAACTACCTGAAGTGCAAGCAAGGTTCAGGAAAGGGCGAGGAACGAGAGACATCATTGCGGATGTGAGATGGATCCTTGAAAAGACTAAAGAATACCAAAAGGATATCTATTTGTGCTTTATTGACTATAGCAAGGCTTTTGACTGTGTAAACCATGAGAAACTCTGGACCACATTAAGAAGAATGGGTATACCAGAACACCTGATCGTTCTCTTGCGCAATCTGTACATTGATCAAGAAGCAACAGTTCGAACGGAACAAGGAGAAACAGAATGGTTTAAAATAAGCAAGGGTGTAAGACAAGGCTGCATACTTTCCCCCTGCCTGTTTAATTTATATGCAGAACAAATCATCAGAGAAGCAGGACTGTATGAAGACAACAGAGGTGTGAAGATTGGTGGAAGACTCATCAACAACCTTCGCTATGCTGATGATACCACATTACTGGCTGAAAGTGAAGATGATCTGAAACATTTGCTTCTCACAATCAAAGAACATAGTCTCAAAATGGGCCTGCACCTTAATGTAAAGAAGACAAAGATCATGACAACTGGCAAAATCAACAGGTTCATCGTTGAAGGAGAAGAAATTGAAATCGTGAACAACTTTAACCTACTTGGATCAACTATCAATAAAGAAGCAACAAGCAGTCAAGAAATCATACGACGCATTGCTCTTGGCAGAATGGCTATGAAAGACCTAGATAAGATTCTCAAGAGCAGAGATGTCTCTCTCCATACAAAGATTCGACTTGTTCAAGCCATGGTATTTTCAATAACATCATATGGATGTGAAAGCTGGACAGTGAAAAAGACAGACAGGAAGAAAATTGATGCCTTTGAATTATGGTGCTGGCGGCGAATACTGTGTATACCATGGACTGCCCGAAGAACAAACCAGTCGGTACTAGAGGAGATCAAACCTATGCTTTCTTTAGAAGCTCAGATGACAAGACTTCGACTTTCATACTTCGGACACATCATGCGAAGAGAGAGATCATTAGAGAAAGAAATCATGCTTGGCAAGATAGAAGGTCAACGCAAAAGAGGAAGGCCAGCAATGAGATGGATCGCTACAATAACAGCAGCTACGGGTACCAGCCTGTCAACAATGAGCCGCCTGACTGAAGACCGAACACAATTTAGGATAGCTATCCAGAGGGTCGCCATGAGTCGACTCCGACTCGACGGCACTTAACAACAACAACCACAGTCAGCTCCAGGTTTTGTCTTTGTTGATGTTACAGAGCTTTTCCATCGTTGACTTCCACAGATGTAGTCAATTTGATTTTTATACAATCCATTGGGTGAAGTCCATGTGTACAGTCGCCGCTTGTGTTGCTGGAAGAAGGTGTTTGAGATGAATAGATCATTGGTCTTGCAGAATTCTATCAATCTTTCTCCAGCTTCATTTCTGTTGCCAAGTCCATATTTTCCAACTACTTTGCCTTCTTCTTTGTTGCCAACTTTTGCGTTCCAGTCACCCATGACTATCAGGATATCCTGTTTGCATGTTCTGTCAATTTCAGCTTGTACTTGTTCATAGAACTCTTCAATTTCATTCTCTTCTGCAGCTGTTGTTGGGGCATATACTTGAATTATAGTTGTGTTGATAGGCATTCCTCGTAGACGAATAGAGATTAAGCGTTCGCTGACTGCATTGTATTTCATTACAGTTCTTGCAAGTTTCTTCTTTATTATAAATGCAACACCATTTCTTCTTTGTCTTTCATTTCCAGCATAGTAGACCATGTGATCATCTGATGCAAAGTGCCCGATGCCAGTCCATTTCAGTTCGCTGACACCCAACAGATCAAGTTGTACACGTTCCATTTCATTCTTGACCACCTCCAACTTCCCTTGGTTCATGCTTCGTACGTTCCATGTTCCAATGTGTAAGACATCTTTACAGCTTCTGACTCTCATTTCATGCGCAGCTACATCAGCAGTCAGACTTGTCTAACAATAGCCAAATTAATATGAATAAAATACATTCTCTAAAATGCTTGTATGCAAATGCTAGAAGTCTAAAAAATAAGATGGGAGAGTTAGAATATATAGCACTAAATGAAAGGTTAGATGTGATTGGAATATCAGAGACATGGTGGAAGGAGGACAACCAGTGGAACACTGTGATACCTGGGTACAAACTATATCGTAATGATAGAGCTGATCAAATTGGTGGAGGGGTTGCTCTCTATGTTAGAGAGGGCATTGAGTCAGAAAGGATTAAAGTTTTGCAGGAAACAAAATCTGCTGTAGAATCTATATGGATTGAAATTCCATGTAAAAGGGGGAAGGCAATGGCAGTGGGGGTGTACTATCGAGCGCCTGGCTGGAATGACCAAATGGATGATGAAATGCTCAAAGAAATCAAGGAAGCTAACAAACGTTACAGCACAGTAATAATAATGGGTGATTTCAAATACCCCGGTATCGACTGGGTCAGTGTCACGTCAGGACATGCTAGGGAGATAAAGGGGTATGTTTACTAAACTGCGCTCAAGTGTGCGGCGCACAATAGCATGCGCTAAGGTACCTTAGCGCACGCTAATGATGCGTTTTTGTGCGCCGCACTAAAGTGCCTGCTCATGTGCGCGGCGCACTGATCTGCGATAAAGGCGTGGAAAGGCTCTCGGAGGGCGGAGGAAGGCTCCCCAGGGGCGGAGAGACGGGGTCAATGGGTGGAGAGTGGGAGGGAAGAGGCTCCCCGCACACAAGAGGGGCAGAAATTCAAGCAAAAAAATACCGCGAGTGAAAACCTCGCGGTAGAGCCGATTTAAAGGGAAGAGAAACCATTTATGTCAGCAATGTACAGCAAAACCAGGGAAACCTACAAAAAGTGAGCAGTGTGATACATGTGCACGGAACAAAAGGGCAAATAAACATTAAAAATGACCCCAACAAAATATAAAAAAATCATAAGCAAGATGGGCAATACAAAGAGAGTAATGGGAAACATCAAAAAGCACTCCCAACAAAGCCCCAAAAAATAAATATGAATTTTAGAAGGGTCTACGCTCCGTCCCCATACAAGGTGAATGATCCTGCAGTGAAATAACACTGATCAGGGTTTACCTCTCCATTGGACAGGTTACCTATGGCATGCACATGTTCCACAACAGCAGGGCGGGCAGGTCGGAATGGGCAACTGGACAGATGCTGGGAAAGGGGATACAGAGGGCTGCAGGCGGCACATGCTGTGGTGCAGCTGGGCACAGTGCAGACTAGGCAGATGCCTAGATGGCATTTAGGAATGCTGAAACTGAACAGCAGCCAGACAGCAACTGATGAGGGCCCAACATGGGCACGAGAGTGTTTAGCACAGTGTCACAGAGGATAGTACCCAGCAGGTACCCCCAAGGGCACAGAACATTGGCAGGCGGTGATTGGGGGACGTGCGGACAGATATGCAGGCACCCCTACCCCAGAACCCACACCATAGGCAGCCGCCTACCCGCACACAGGATGGCCTGAGACTGCGTACCACCAGCACCACCAGCAGAAGGGCATGTCAGCATGGTGGCACAGGGGTACTGGAGGTGGAGGGGGGCAGTGGCAGCTGCCCAGAGCAGACCATGGCATAGCCCTGTGTAGGTGGGTGCAATGCACTGCAACAGACAGGCCCTGCCGGACAAACAATCATGGTATCATCAGGGAATGCACTGTTATTGTGGCAACATGGTTGTGCAGTGCACACAACCAGTGTGTTTGAAGACAGAAGGTCACAGGTTCAAGCCCCAGCTGGGGCTCCTGCCAATCCAAACCCCATATTTTACCCACAACTATATCGTGATAGTAAAGACGAACCTTTATTGCAGAGAACATAAGCATGGCTCAAACAAATCTATTTTACCCTACAGAGCACAGACACCAGAAACGTGCACATTACCTAGAGCAGATTCCCCCAAATGCAGTCCTGGAGGGCCACAAATCCTTCAGGGTTTATGCTGTCTCCCATCTAAGGATGGAGCGGTACTGGTGGTGGAGGTGGCAGCAGCTGGTGGCAACAGCAGACCATGGCCTAGCCCTGTCCAGGTGGGTGCCGTGCACTGCAACAAACAGGCCCTGTCGGATGTACAGTCATGGACTCCCCAGGGAATGCAGCATATCTGTGGCAAAACGGCGGTGCAGTACACACAAACAGTGTGTGCAAGAACAAAAGGTCACAGGTTCAAAGCCCAGCTGGGGCTACTGTCAATCCAGTCCACATATTTTTCCCACAACTAAACCTTGATAGTAAGGACAAACCTTTATTGCAGAGAACATACGCATGGTTAATACGCCTATATTTTACCCCACCGAGCACAGACACCATAAACAGCCACATTACCTAGAGCAGAGTCTCCCAAAAGCAGTCCTGGAGGGCCAAACACCATTCAGGTTCCAAGCTGCCTCTAATAATGATGCCTGTGTTGCATATCTATGCACCACCCCCATGGTATGCAGATGTATCTCATGCATATTCATGAGGGACAGCATGAAAACCCGAACAGTGTTTGGCACACCAGGACTGGAGTTGGGAACCTCTGCCATAAAGCAGCAGCCAACAGGGGCAGAGACACCCACACCCACACCCAAAGGCCCCATTGGCCAATGCCTCCTGGAGAGGCAGGACATTGGGCCCTGCATGCATCTCCCAATACTAGCACTTGCATACCTTAGCAATGCCACCCTACACCTGGGTATACGGTACACAGCTATCAAACGTTTGCTATGATTACTGCCAGATAGCAATTCCTACATTAAGCACAGTTTGCTGATTGAGCTCCATCATAACAACCTTTCTGATGTCTGTGGTGTGTGCTTCAGGTCTGGTCTCTGACAGTGTTTACCACCCTGGGGAGTGACCCCCAACAGTATTGCGTACCATATCCATGCCTGTACTGTGCCCAGGACTGATGTGGTGGCCAGGGCTGCTAAACTCCTCTATAGTAGCACAATGCTGGCATAGGTGTGGGTGTGGGTGTCTGTCTATCCAGTGTGTGGTGGTTGCAAACACTCTCCACAGCCCACACTGCCAGCACTGTTGCCAGTATTGGCCTGCCAATGTGCATAATGAGGAGCAAGGTACCATGGGTATAGCCCGGACAGGGTGGCCTGGCCAGGATGCATCTGCACAGGGCATAGGGCACTGGCTGGGACATTGTAGTGCCTGGCCACCACCTACACAGACAGGGTGGCCTCAGCATGTCCTGCTGGGAGATCACTCTCACCCTGACTGTGCAGTGACCACAGCATGGCTAGGCACCCCCATAGTGCTATATAGTATTTTTTTCAATTGATGTTTATGGGTTTCCTTTATGAGGCCCAGTCACTGACTTATTTGCTTGTTGGATATGCTGACATCCCAGTTCTGGGTGCATGCATTTCCACCTGGAACATGCACTATGGACTAGCTAGCAGACTGTTTGCAGCTGGTATGTGTCTTGATGGAGTGTCTTGCAGGGTGCAGTGGCTGAAGGCTTGCTGCAGGAGAATATCAGATAGTGGTGGGGTGCAGCTTAGCATATCCAGGCCTAATGTCTGTCTGCTATTGTGTTATGGATGTGAACAGAGCTGCATTGACTGCCCTGTAGGGTGTCTGTTCCGCAGCAGGACCTGGGTTGCTGGTCCCCTCTACTGCCACCATTGCAGGGAGGTAGAACATGGATCTGTTGATGGGAGACCCTGTTTACCACCCTCAGCCCTGGAGAAGGAGGGTGGTGGTACAAAAATCCTCCTAGGGGTCCATAGGGGCTATACCTGACTGAGACAGACAGATATATCCAAGTTGTTTCTGCAAAAACTAACTACCTCACACATTAGCACTGCTGAAAACCTGCAGCATAATCTACTTCTGCTATGGAAGGTGCTGTGGACCTGGTGCTGGGCGCCCCACCGCAAACTCAGGGTGAGCACAGTACCTGCACAATGTGACGGTGTGTAGCTACTTTGTGCCAGTAACACACACGGTCAGTACCCCCTACCAGGCCGAGGTGCTGTGGGGGTGCACATGGTCAGTTCCCCCTACCAGACCGAGGTGCTGTGGGGGTGCATAACCCATCTTGTGTTTATCTGTAGACAGCTGATTTGCATGTGCAGTGCATCATGGGTACGGGTGTGCTAACCCTATCCTGGTGACCACAGCAGACTGTCTGTGTGGTGACGTGCACTCCCTCTGCAGTCAGCCAAGGAGCTTGCTAACAGCTATAGAGCTGTAGCCCAATGGTTACTTCACAGCCTATGGAATCAAAAGTTGTGGGTTCAAACCCACAGTGGGGTTATTTGATAGAGCTTCCCAAAGCATTATCTCTTTTTCATGTACATTATTGCTGCCAGCAAAAACACTCTCAGCGTACTGTACCCATAAGGTGCCTCTGAGGGTGCTTTATAGGGCGCCCTATAGGGCACCTTATGGTTACCGTCCATATGAGGTGCACTATACGTTATCCTGTGGAGCGACTTATAGGGTGCCCTATAGAGGACATTTTAGGGTGCCGTGGCGGACAGTGCACTTTATAATGTGCCCTATGGAGTGCCTTATAGGGTGCCTTATGCGGCACCTTCAATTACAGCATGTGAGGGCGTGTTTGCTGGCAGCAATTAATAAAATACAAATAAAGTGCTGCAGGAAACAATATGTACATTGCAAAGCTGCTGCCTCAGCTGGCCTTCTTCATTAGGCACAGTGGGGGATTGAACCCATAACTCCTGCATCATTGGTGAGTGTCTTAACCACTGTGCTACACTGCTGCTCCTCCTTGCATATCAGCGCACCTACTTATGATTTTCATTCCTTAAACTGCACAGTGCTGCCATCATAAACAGTGCTGTGACCTTGCGGTACCTCATACGGCACCCTATAAAGCGCCCAATAAGCAACATTCTAGGGTGCCTTGGCGGACAGTGCACTTTAACATGTGCCTTATGGGGTGCCTTATGTTAACACGCTTTGAGAGTGCGTTTGCTAGTAGAGATACTTAAAATAAAAATAAAACGCCTCCTAAAGCAATCTTCCCCATAATAGGTAATGCCTCAGCCAGCCTTCTTCATTGGGCACAGTGGGGGACTGAACCCATGATTCCTGCACCATTGGTCAGTGTCTTAACCATAGCACTGTGGCTCTGTTCCTGGGCTTGCACATCAGCGTGCCACTTATGCTTCCCGCGCAACTTTCTCATGCGCTAATGTGCGGGGTGCACATGAGCGCAGCGCACATTAGCGCATGATTAATCCCAGTTTTGCTTTTTTCTGACTGAAACGCCCACTCCATATATGGCATCCGCACACTAGCGTGGCGCGCACCCTAACGGGGTTTTAGTAAACATACCCCAAAGTTCCTAGATGAAATAAATGACTGCTTCTTGGAGCAGCTGGTTCATGAACCGACCAGAGGGGAAGCCATATTAGACCTAATCCTTAGTGGAACACCAGATCTAGTGCAAGAGATAAGGTTGTTGGGGCCACTTGGCAATAGTGATCATAGCATTATCGCCTTTGATTTAATTAGTGGAGGAGGGATAGTAAGGAAATCCACAGTACTACCTTTTAACTTTCGAAAGGGAGACTATGATAAAATGAGGAAAACAGTTAAGAAAAAACAAAAAAGGAGCAGTTGCAAAGGTTAAAGACGTACATCAGGCTTGGCTGTTGTTGAAAAATACTATCTTGGAAGCCCAGACCAGCTGTATTCCACGCTTTAAGAAAAGTGGAAGGAAGTCCAAAAATCTGCCAGCATGGTTTAAAGGTGAGGTCAGAGAGGCTGTTGTTGCCAAAAAAGCATCTTTCAGGAAATGGAAAAAAGAGCCAAACGATGAAACCTGGAAACAGCACAAGCACTGGCAAGTCAAATGCAAGGCATTGATAAGGCAGGCAAAGGGAGAATTTGAGAAGAAGCTTGCTGCGGAAGCAAAAACGCGAAGTAAAGACCTTTTCAAGAACATTCGTAGCAAAAAACCTGTGAGAGAGTCAGTTGGTCCATTAGATGATAAAGGGGTTAAAGGAGCACTAAGAGGCGACAAGGCGATAGCGGAGAAACTCAATGAATTCTTTGCTTCAGTCTTTACTGAGGAAGATGTAGGGATGTTACCCATGACTGAAGTGGTATTTAAAGGTGCAGAAGAATTGAAGGAAATATCGATACATCGGGAAGATGTATTACAACTATTAGATAAACTGAAGAGTAGCAAATCACCTGAGCCGGATGGTATACATCCAAGGGTGTTGAAAGAACTGAAATACGAGATTGCAGACCTGCTATTAGCAATCTGTGAACTATCATTAAAATCATCTCTAATACCTGAAGATTGGAGGATCGCCAATGTAACACCAATTTTTAAAAAGGATTCCAGGGGTGATCCGGGAAACTACAGACCGGTGATCCTGACATCAGTACCGGGAAAAATGGTAGAAACCATCATAAAGAATAAAATTACTCAGCATGTAGAAAGTCATGACCTAATGGGAGACAGCCAACATGGCTTTAGACAAGGAAGATCTTGTCTTACTAATCTGTTATGTTTTTTTGAAGGAGTGAATAATCAGTTAGACAAAGGTGAGTCGGTTGATATTGTGTATCTGGACTTTCAGAAAGCCTTTGACAAGGTCCCTCATGAGAGACTTTTGGCAAAACTAAAGAGTCATGGGATAGGAGGCAGTGTACTATTGTGGATCAGGAACTGGTTAAAAGATAGAATGCAGAGGGTAGGGCTAAATGGCCAATTTTCCCAATGGAGAAAGGTGAATAGTGGTGTACCCCAGGGATCTGTGCTGGGTCTGCTGCTTTTTGACATATTCATAAATGACCTGGAAAGTGGAATAACGAGTGAGGTTATCAAATTTGCAGATGACACAAAACTATTTAAAGTTGCCAAAACCCAAGAGGATTGTGGAAAATTGCAAGAGGATCTTGATAAATTGGAAGACTGGGCATCAAAATGGCAGATGAAATTTAATGTGGACAAGAGCAAGGTTATGCACCTAGGGAAGAACAACCCAAACTACACTTACACGATGCAAGGTTCCACATTAGGAACCACCACCCAGGAAAAGATTTAGGCGTCATTGTGGATACCATGTTAAAACCCTCGGCCCAGTGTGCAGCGGCGGCCAAGAGAGCAAATAGAATGCTAGGTATGATAAGGAAAGGAATGGAAAATAAAACAAAAGATATTATAATGCCTCTATATCGTTCCATGGTGAGACCGCACCTTGAATATTGTGTGCAATTCTGGTCGCAGTATCTTAAAAAGGATATAGCGATTTTAGAAAAGGTTCAGAGAAGAGCCACCAAAATGGTAAAGGGGATGGAAGGATACTCCTATGAAGAAAGGCTAAAATGGTTAGGGCTCTTTAACCTGGAAAAGAGACGGCTGAGGGGAGATATGATAGAAGTCTATAAATTAATGAACGGAGTGGAACGGGTAAACGTAGATCGATTGTTTACCTTATCAGAATATAGAAAGACTAGGGGACATGCAATGAAGCTACAGGGTAAACTATTTAAGACTAATAAAAGAAAATATTTTTTCACTCAACGTGTAATCAAACTCTGGAATTTGTTACCAGAGGATGCAGTAAAGGCTGTTAGTGTAGCTGGGTTTAAAAAAGGTTTGGACAAGTTCCTGGAGGAAAGGTCCATAAACCATTATTAAGAAGGGACCCAGGATATCAATGCTTGAACCAATACAAGCATTGTGGAACCTGTGTCCCTTGGGGAAACTGCTAGGTACATATGACCTAGATTGGCCACTGTTGGAAACAGAATATTGGGCTTGATGGACCTTGGTCTGACCCAGTATGGCATATCTTATGTTCTTATGTTCTAACACCGGTACCCTCAGCATCGGGGTGGTCGGGCTCGAAGCCCTCGAGGCCGGAGCCCATCGAGTCCTCCTCAGAGGACTCGCATGGGAGACAGAGGAGGAAGAATCCCCAGACACCTACCGAACCCGATGTATCCCATCGGACTCTCCGGGTTCGGAGCCTTGGAATAGGTCCTATCCAGAGGACACTCGGTTCTCGGACTTTCTCAGGGACATGGCCAAGGTTTTGGCATTCCCTGCAGAAGCCGAGGAGGAGCCTCGAGCCAAGGAGCTCGATGCCCTCCAGTATGACTCTCCCCCGAAGGAGGCCCTTACTGTACCGGTGCCTCCGATGTTGGAACGGCTGATGCTCCGCATGTGGGAGTCCCTGGCCTCGATGCCGGTGCTCAGCAAGCGGGTCGATTCCATTTATCGAGTCCGCAAGAGTCCTGGGTTCCAGAAAGCGCAGCTGCCGCACAACTCCATGGTTGTGGAATCGGCCATGCAATGGCTGAAAAGCCAAAAGACGCACTCCTTGGTGCCTCCCAGCATGGAGGCCCGGAACCTGGATGCCCTCGGCAGAAAGTGCTACCAGGGCTCGATGCTGTTATGCCGTGTCCAAACCTACCAGCTCTACATGGGCATCTAATTGCGGGACCTGGCAAAGGAGATTGCCGGGTTCTCAGCTGGTCTCTCCAAGGAACCCTTGCAGCGCTTCAAAGCCTTGTCTACGGGGATCTGAGAGTGCTCGAAGTTTATGTCTCGGGCAGCTTATGACGGCTTGGAGGCTTCAGCCTGAGTAGCCGCGGCCGGCATCGGTGCACGCCGTCAGGCCTGGCTCATGTCGTCGGACCTGGAGCCATGGGTTCAGGACAAGTTGGTCGATGTCCCATGCCAAGGAGACAACCTCTTTGGCAAACCCATGACTGAAAAAGCTGCAGAAATTGAGTCCGAGTACTTGACCCGGACAAGGTTGTCGAAGAAGACATCTGCACCTTCTCACAAGAAGGCCTTGGGGAAAAAGCCCTTTTTCCCAAGGAAGGGTACAGCTTACAGAAACTACCCCACTTATTTATTTATTTATTTGGCATAAATTTGTATACCGCTACTTCCAGCGATCAGCAGCGGTCTACATGTCAAACAAACAAGGGAGGATGTACAATACAATTTAAACATACAATATGATTACAGGAAGGAGTACACATCAGATTACATATGGTACAGTTATACAATTGATCAGAGGGGGGTAAAATAAAATTACAGAAAGGGCAGTCGGGGGTTGGAATATATACATATATACAATTTTACAGCACCATAGATGCATGAGTATTAACAATGAATATAGTCTTCTATGACCAGGATGTTTAGGGGGTAGGTAGGCAAGGTGGGATAAGATATGAGATGAATCTGCCTAGGTAATGCCATAATGAGTTTGGAAAAGGTGGGTCTTAAGCTTTTTCCTGAAGTCCTTTAGGTCTTTGATCAGACGTAACTCATGTGGTAGCTGGTTCCAGAGAATGGGTGCAGAATACGTGTAGGCCCGGTTGCTCGTTCGTTCTTTGACTGCTCTTATGCTGCTTGGTACGCAGAGGGTGTTCAGGTTAGTGGTCCGTCTGCTTCTGTTGGGGGATTGTGTGGTGATGAGGTTAGCGAGGAATGAGGGGGATATTTTGTGGATGATTTTGTATGTTGTTACTAGTACTTTGTATATTATTCGTGCAGAGATGGGGAGCCAGTGAAGCTCAATCAGGACTGGTGTGATGTGATCTACCAGGTTTTTATTCATGATAATCCTGGCTGCTACATTTTGTGCCATTTGTAGGATGTTTAAGGTTTTCTTCGGTAGACCTTGCAAGATGGTGTTACAGTAGTCAAGGTGGGGAATGATAAGAGCTTGAGCTACTGTTCTGAAGTCCGAGTGGTCAATGATGCTGCGTAGAGGTTGTAGAACTCTCAGCTTGTGAAATATTGCTCTGTTGGTTATCCGGAGGTGTTTGTCCATTTTTAAGTTAGCATCAATCAGTACGCCTAGATATTTGATCTCATTTTTCGAGTGATACGTGTTGTTGTTCAGGGTGATGGTTGCAGGGGGATCGAAGTCTTGATTTCCTGATATGAACATTACTTCAGTTTTTTTGTGGTTTATAGACATATTGTTGCATTGGAGCCAATTTTGCATTTCATGTAGGCATTCTTCTAATTGGTTGTAATTAGGATTGTTTACATCAAGTTGTGTGTACAACATAATATCATCCGCATATAAGTGGTAGCTGATATTGTGCTTTTGGAAGATCATACATACTGGCTGGATGTAAACGTTGAATAGCAGGGAGGAGATAGCTGATCCTTGAGGTATTCCTTGGGTTTGGGGGAAAGGCTTTGCTTGTTCGTTATTGTAGCGTACCTGTTGCATTCTATTTGTTAAGTAGGACTCAAACCACTTTAACGGGGTTCCTGCTATACCTATGGTCGCAAGTCTGCTCAAGAGTGTTTGATGATGTACTGTGTCAAATGCTGCTGAAATATCTATGAATATGAGTATGTACATCTTGTTTTTGTTTTCCAGGCCCTTGAGGAGGTTGTCTAGAAGCGCTATGAGTAGGGTTTCTACTCCATGGTGCGGTCGGAAACCGTATTGATGGTCATCAAGGATTTGGTTTTCGTCTAGGTGGTCCTGAAGTTGCTGTTGGGTTACTTTCTCGATGATCTTTGCAAGGAAGGATATGCTTGATATCGGACGGTAGGAGGTTGGATCTTCCTTGTTGAGAGCTTTATTTTTTAATATAGGCCTAATTAGAGATCTCTTAAGTTGGGTGGGCATGATACCTTGCTGCAGAGATTGATTTACTATGTGAGATATAAGATGAGCAATTTCTTGCTTAGAAGCTTTGATCCACTCTGCTGGACATGGATCTAGAAGCGAAGTTGTTGTATTTAGGTTTGAGATGGTATTTATGATTAGTTTCTCAACTGTCTGGAAAGTAGACCATCCTTCTTTCAGTTTAGAGCTTGAGTTCTCGCAGTTTAGCTGACTGGTGCACATTGTGTTCACGTCCAGGGGTTGGAGTGTAAGGATAGAGGGATTAAGTTTGATAGCATAATGATCAGCCAAGTCCACTTACCAGGCCACCCCAGCTCCCAAACAGGGGCAGCAGGCCAGGGGACAGGGGCATGGCCCACGTAAGCTGAAGATCCCCAAGCCTCCAGCTACGGCTCCTACCCAGCCGGGAGGGGTTTTTTGACTCCCAGTGCATAGCTCCTCTCCCACCAGTGGTTTGGCCCTGCACAGGAGGACAGCCATTAGTACCGACGCCTGTGTTTTGAAAATAGTCCAGCAGGGCTATCTACTTCATTTCGACCAGGTGCCAACCTCCTTTTTCCAAGGAGAGCCTCTCAGGCCCCCTCTTCACAGGAACCTCCTCCTGCAGAAGTTGACAGGTATGCTAAAGGATCAGGCGGTGGAACCGGTGCCCCAACACCTGCAGGGGCAAGGCTTCTACTCCAGGTATTTCCTCATAGCAAAAAGAAAAGGAGGCCTTCGCCCCATCCTAGACTTGTGAAATCTGAACAAGTTCCTGGTGAGGGAAAAGTTCAAGATGCTTTCCCTTGGGATCCTACTGCCTTACCTCCACCAAGGAGACTGGATATGCTCCTTAGACTTAAAGGATGCTTATACTCACATCCTCATACCCCCAGACCACAGACAATATCTCAGGTTTGTGGTTGGAGGAAACCACTTCCAGTACAAGGTGCTTCCCTTTGGCCTAGCTTCTGCTCCCAGAGTATTTACCAAATGCCTAGCAGTGGTGGCGGCCTTCTTCAGAAGCCAGGGAGTCTTCGTCTTTCCATATCTGGATGACTGGCTCATCAGGGACCAATCGGTGCCAGAGGCACAGCAGGCCACTGCTCGCACAGTCACCCTGCTCCAGCACCTAGGGTTTGTTATAAATCACGAAAAGTCCACTTTACTCCTCACTCAGAACTTGGAGTTCATAGGGGCAAGACTGGACACACTTCAGGCAAGGGCTTACCTGCCGCT
The DNA here is from genome assembly GCA_033557465.1 of Ichthyophis bannanicus. Taxonomy (NCBI): domain Eukaryota; kingdom Metazoa; phylum Chordata; class Amphibia; order Gymnophiona; family Ichthyophiidae; genus Ichthyophis; species Ichthyophis bannanicus. The sequence continues at coordinate 441,186,659 of CM066037.1, read as the reverse complement.
GGACAGGGCAAGGTGGTTGCTGGACTTGGTACAGCAGGTCCAGCACAGACCTCGAGTCTCCGCAAGGGTCCTCCTACACCTCCTGGGTCACATGGCCTCCACAGTGCATGTGACTCCATATGCTTGATTCCATATGCGCACAGCTCAATGGAGCCTCAGGGACCAGTGGACGCAAGCCACTGGCTGCTTCAGAGACAGGGTAGCGATTTCCAAGCTACTGGTGCCAGCCTTACAATGGTATATGAAAATAAATAAGCACAAGCCCTCAAAATCAAGAACTCAGGCTATGATCTGCCTCATTTTAGTAATTTAGTATAGATTTCATTATAGATTTTAAAGAAGGGAAAACAGGTCTCAGACTTTTGTTAATCACACTCCTGCTATCGGTGACAAAGGATGTGTGTTACATTTGCATCAACGACCCATTGTTTTCACTCCTATACGTAAATTATGCCAGACAGTTAAACTTTTCAAATGAACCAGTGTTTAAAGAAAAGTATTCGCTTATCATTTATAATGCCCCGACGCCGTCCTCCGGCTGCCGTTCCGCGTTTCACAGAAGCTGATGTGTTTCTTCAGGGGGTGAGATTTAGAATGTCCAATAGATGTCAGCAAATCCAACTTGAAACTGTTATACGGCTTGCAAAAACTGGCGCTGTTAATTCGAAAAATTACTTTTAGAACGAGGTTTCATGCCATAAATAGGGAGGGAACAAAACAGGGAGAATGTAACCATCATTGCAGACTAAAAATGATAGTGATATTACCTTGATGATGATATTTGAAATGTCCGTGCTTAGCGTATTAGCTTTGAGCCTAACGGCTTCCTCAAAAAACGCCGCGCATGCGAACTCGATGAGTAGGAAGATCTTTTATTAGGTTAAGAACACTAAAGCGTCATTTGACGCAATAAATTGTCCAACCTATCCAATTCCAGAATGTCATCATGTTTAAAAAGACAAACTTGAAAATACTGAGGAATATAGAACAAAACTCAAATAAGTAAAACTAAGATAGAATATCACAAACACGCTGCCCAGTCAATCATATTGTTTAAACCCTGGGGATGTATTGTTTGTAAATTATAGATCCAACGCTGTTCGCGAGTAACCAATGTTTGTTGTTTGGTTTTACCGTGATACCCTGTAGTTACTTGGTCCAGACAGAAAACTCTAAGTTGTCCAAAGGTATGTTGTTTCGAAAGGCAATGTGTTATGGAAGAATGTTTTTAGTTTCAAGGAGAACCATATTGCAGACTTAAGTAAGGAACCTACTTTATTTACTGATGACACTATCTCTGAAGACGTTATATCTACAGCAAATTGGGACAGTTTGTTAAGACTTCAGAAAAAAAAAGTAAGACTGGAACTACATCGTATGTCACTAATCGAATACATACGTAGGCAACAAATACCAAGAGGCCTTAGAATATACAAAGAGCCACGGATGTTTATTGATGATGTAGGGTTTATGGAGAAGTGGATAGGTATCTTAAACAAATGTTCTTTGGACCTTATGGTCCTCGTGGTGGACACTGCAACACATACTCTCAGCTCCATTAATCAAGAAATGGAAGTTATGAACGCTAAATTAAAAGAGTCCGAGAGGATAGACAAGTTTGAGTCTAAGTCAGCAGACATCCTTAAACAGGTTCAAACCCTAACGGAGGAAGTAAAGAAATTCAAAATGAGCAAGTTGTGACACGACAATCAGGACTACACCTCGGGATATGTTTATCCCTGGACTAACCCCAAAAGAAAAATGAACAAAAAGAAGAAACGAGTAAATTTTGAAACCACTTCGGAAGATTCTAGTGGTAACACCACTGACTCCAGTAAACGTTCTCAAGAGGTTTTTTCAGATGACCAGAACGGAAAAGTAAAAAAGAAAGATACAACACGCAACAAATAAAAAACCAAACTGGACACGCGGAAAACTTAAGTTCTAATAGATCAACATCTCTCGCAAAAGATTTACCTCCACAATCTTCAATAGTAGTGAATTTATCACATTATCATCCGACACCACAACAGATTGAAGTATTAAATAAAGGCTTTTCATTTGTTCCCGAAGTGATATTTGATGAGTTCCAGTTCACAATTGATCTAGAAGGTCTTATACGCAAACTTAATCTGAAAGTTTATTTTGCATCTCAAATACAGACAATACAAACCCCATTGGGGGAAGACCTTGGACAAGTCACATTACCATTAAAATCCAACTGGTCACCTCCAGGACCTTTACCTCTTGCATTGACATTGTTCAAAGAATTAGTTCTACGCGATGTTCATCAACAAGTTAACTCTTCTAAGAAGATACGGAGGTTCCTAACGAAAACTCAAACACAAGCTTTACAAGACTTACAAAAACGCACAGATATAGTAATTCATCGTGCGGACAAGGGAGGAGCCATTGTCCTTCAGGACAGAGGTCAATACCTTCATGAAGCGTACTCCCAATTATCTATTGAGACCACGTACAAGAGATTGACGACTGATCCGACAATAAAGTTACAAAAACTAATCAAAGACATAACTACACAAGCACTAGTAGATAAGTTGATAACTAAAAAAGAATGGCAATATCTAAACCCAGTGAGTCTGACCACTGCAAAACTATATTTGGTACCAAAGATTCATAAGAATTTGGTCAATCCACCAGGTAAACCTATAGTCTCCACTAGGGGCTCCATTCTGGAACCCCTTTCGACATACATTGGCTCTTTTTTGCGACCACTATTGATCAACATTCCAGCTTATTTAAAAGACACAACTCATTTTTTAAAAACATTGTCCGAGTATGCATCATGGGCATCTAAAAGTGAGACAATATTGGTCACCTTGGACGTAACATCGCTCTACACGAACATCCCCCAGTTGGAGGCCCAAGATACAATCTTAACTGCTTTACGTAGTAGGGGTGATTTAACTTCACCTCATTTGCAATTTTTTGAACAATTAACAGATTTAGACATTTTTCAAAATTATTTTGAATTTGAACACCAAATTTTTCAGCAAACATCGGGTGTTGCTATGGGTGCTACCTGTGCCCCTTCAGTGGCCAATTTATTTATGGGCACATATGAACATAAGTAGATATATACATCTCCTTACAAACAACACATGCTTTTATGGCGTCGCTATATAGACGATGTGTTTCTGCTGTGGAATGGTCCTATTAACCAGCTGGAAGATTTCATGAAGTGGCTAAACATGCGGGATGTACACATTCAATTTACACACACTTTCAGTAGTAATAAAATTGTCTTTCTGGACGTGGCAGTAGAGAAGAGTACTGAAGGTTGGATTACCTCTATCTTTAAGAAACCCACAGATCGCAATACGTTTCTTCATTACAGCAGTGGGCACCCTAAGCAACTACGTGATAGTTTACCCTTTTCACAATTTCTACGTTATCGTAGGAATTGTTCTGACATACGAACGTTTAAAAGAGCATCTCAACAATTGATGATTGACTTTAAACTTAGGGGATATCCGGAACATCTCCTTAAGGCGGCCTACAAAAGGGCGTTATATAATAATAGAGAATTACTTCTTCAGACTAAGAATAATATTCCACTGGACGAGTCCACGGTGAATTTTATCACCAAGTATTCCCCATATAGTAAGCATATAAAACGAATTCTACAGAAACATACAAATGTGATCAGTACACTTCCAGACTTAACACAAAAAAAGATCAGATGTGTATGGACACGCCAGAAGAACTTAAAGGAGAGACTAAGCCCAGCAGTGTTGCGACCACTTGTGAAACCTGCCCAATCTATACAATCAGGGCACAAACCATGTGGAGAATGTAACATTTGTGAAGTCTCAGAGACCATTAAAGATTTTCAACATAAAGATAAAATCTATACTTTGCGCCAATCTACCAACTGTACTTCCACTTATGTAATTTACTGTATTCGGTGCCCGTGTGATCTACTATATATTGGCAAGACTGAGAGATTGCTTCGGGTTCGCATCAACGAGCACCGCAGCCGACTCAAATGTAAAGTCATGGAAGCACCCATAGTAACACATTGCCTTTCGAAACAACATACCTTTGGACAACTTAGAGTTTTCTGTCTGGACCAAGTAACTACAGGGTATCACGGTAAAACCAAACAACAAACATTGGTTACTCGCGAACAGCGTTGGATCTATAATTTACAAACAATACATCCCCAGGGTTTAAACAATATGATTGACTGGGCAGCGTGTTTGTGATATTCTATCTTAGTTTTACTTATTTGAGTTTTGTTCTATATTCCTCAGTATTTTCAAGTTTGTCTTTTTAAACATGACGACATTCTGGAATTGGATAGGTTGGACAATTTATTGCGTCAAATGACGCTTTAGTGTTCTTAACCTAATAAAAGATCTTCCTACTCATTGAGTTCGCATGCACGGCGTTTTTTTAGGAAGCCATTAGGCTCAAAGCTAATACGCTAAGCACGGACATTTCAAATATCATCATCAAGGTAATATCACTATCATTTTTAGTCTGCAATGATGGTTACATTCTCCCTGTTTTGTTCCCTCCCTATTTATGGCATGAAACCTCGTTCTAAAAGTAATTTTTCGAATTAACAGCGCCAGTTTTTGCAAGCCGTATAACAGTTTCAAGTTGGATTCGCTGACATCTATTGGACATTCTAAATCTTACCCCCTGAAGAAACACATCAGCTTCTGTGAAACGCGGAACGGCAGCCGGAGGACTGCGTCGGGGCATTATAAATGATAAGTGAATACTTTTCTTTAAACACTGGTTCATTTGAAAAGTTTAACTGTCTGGCATAATTTACGTATAGGAGTGAAAACAATGGGTCGTTGATGCAAATGTAACACACATCCTTTGTCACAGTTTGCAGGAGTGTGATTAACAAAAGTCTGAGACCTGTTTTCCCTTCTTTAAAATCTATAATGAAATCTATACTAAATTACTAAAATGAGGCAGATCATAGCCTGAGTTCTTGATTTTGAGGGCTTGTGCTTATTTATTTTCATATATGATAGTACCCTCTATGACATGACCACAGTCTGAGTGATTACACACAGCCTTACAATGGTGGCGTCACCCCCCCAACTTGCTTCAGGGAGTACCATTCCAACCTCCCTCTCACACTAGAGTGCTGACGACAGATGCCTCCTTTCTGGGCTGGGGAGCCCATTGCCAGGGTTCATGCACTCAGGGTCTGTGGTCCTCACGAGAGGCCGCACTTCATATCAATCTTCTAGAGCTTTGAGCCATCCGCCTAGCTCTTCAAGCCTTCTATCATCTTCTTTCACATCAGTCGGTGCTGATACAGACAGACAATCAGGTAGCGATGTTCTACATCAACAAACAGGGAGGCACAGGATCTCACGTCCTATGCCAGGAAACTATGGACCTCTGCTCTTTTGCAGTGACACATCACATGTCCCTAAAGGCAGTTTATCTGCCAGGTCAGGAGAACCTCCTGGCCGACAAGTTGAGCAGGATTCTTCAGCCTCACGAATGGCAACTGAACCGGGATGTAGCCCAGCAGATCTTCAACCGTTGGGGTCTTCCATCCATGGATCTCTTTGCCAGTCCGCAAAACCATCAGTTGCCCCGTTTCTGCTCGAGGCAGCCACATCCGCTGAGCATGGCGGCAGATGCTTTCCTGATCTCGTGGGCACAGGGCCTTCTCTATGCGTTACCACCCACGCCCCTGGTGGCACGCACTCTGTTCAAGATTCTTCAGGACAAGGCCTCTGTCATCCTGGTAGCCCCCAGGTGGCCCAGACAGCCTTGTTTCCCTCTTCTCCTTCAACTGGCAATCGAATCTCCACTCCCACTGGGGGTGCAGCCTGACCTCTTGACCCAGGAACAGGGTTCCTTACTACACCCCAATCTCAGATCCCTCAGCTTAATGGCCTGGCTGCTGAGAGGGTAGTACTTGCTCCTCTACTCCTTCCCAAGGAGGTTGAGGAGGTGTTGCTGGTCTCTCGGAGGCAATCCACTAGAAAATCCTATGTGTTCAAGTGGCGTAGATTTGAAGGGTGGTGTGCCCAAAATAAGGAGAACCCGTTCACTTGTCAAGTACCTCAGGTATTGCAGCACTTGCTCCACCTCTCCGAGTTAGGCCTCAAGTCTAACTCTGTCAGGGTCCACCTGAGTGCGCTATCAGCTCACCACTCTCCAGTGGACAGGCAACCTCTTTCAGCTCACCCTTTGGTATCCCGATTCCTCAGAGGCCTCCTATTCTTGAAGCCTCCGATTCGCTCACCGGCTATAGAGTGGGACTTAAATGTGGTCTTGCAACAGCTTACTTGCCCACCTTTTGAACCAATGTCCACCTGTCATCTCCGCTTCCTTTCCTGGAAAGCACTCTTTCTGGTGGCACTCACGTCTACTCGACTTGTGAGCGAACTGCAAGCTTTAGTATTTGATAGACCGTATACACGATTTTACAAAAACAAAGTGGTCCTCCGTATGCACCCCAAGTTCCTCCCAAAAGTGGTTTCCTCATTTCACCTTAACCAAGAGATGGTTCTTCCAACCTTCTTCCCCAGGCCACATACCAGCAGGGCAGAAGCAGTTCTGTATACCCTGGACTGTAAGAGGGCACTCGCCTTCTACCTGGAACGTACGCGGGGACATCGGAGAGCTTCCCAGCTCTTCGTTTCTTATGACCCTAGTAAATTGGGTCTACCTGTCTCCAAGCACACGTTATCCACCTGGGTGGCAGACTGCATCGCCTGGGTATACAGGGCAGCTGGCCTCCAACTGAAGGGCCGAATCATGGCCCACTCTGTCAGGGCTAAGGCCGCATCAGTGGCTAACCACCGCTCTGTTCCATTGGCAGACATCTGCTGGGCCGCAACTTGGTCTTCAAGCCAGAATTTTGCAGCCCACTACTGGCTGGAGAGAGAGTCCTGGCGGGACAGTGTTTTTGGTCAGGCGGTACTCCGTAACCTATTTGAGGTTTAGGCAACTCCTACCCTCCGACCCTTTGGTGTCAGGCTACCGTGGGGGTTGCGTTCTCGGAGAAAAATCCTATTCACTGCTGCTGTGGCTCTTCTAGAGGGAGCCATTTTCAGCTATGGGTTCTCGGTAGCCTATAGCTAGGGAGTCCCATATGTGAGGACTGACTTCCTGCTTGTTCCTGGAGAAAGCGTAGTTACTCACCTGTAATAGGTGTTCTGCAGGGACAGCAGTAATCAGTCCTCACGACCCTCCCTCCTCCCCTGGAGTTGCAGTCCTTTGATTAATTTTTTCTCATTTTTGCTGTCTTTTTAGCTATGTCATCTGACTGAGCAAGATGGCACCCTTGGGCGGGAAGGAGACTGCACATGCATGATGCAATCCCAAAGGCTTTCTTTGAAAGCTGGGGAATTGCTCCGCACGAGGGCTCCATCGGCGCCGACATCACCCATATGTGAGGACTGATTCCTGCTGTCCCTGGAGAATACCTGTTACAGGTGAGTAACTACGCTTTATGGTGTATGGGATTGGGATGGAGAAGGGTCAGGGCAATTAAGACCATTCATTGGCACCACATAGCTGCCTCAGGGCCTACAATTGCTCTAGGTCTACAGTGCTACAGGGGGTCTCAATCCTGTCTGAATCTGAAGAAGATACAGCTTTCTGGTGGGCTTTGGTTCCCCAACCCAAATTCTGCCATGGCCTTCAGCACGTTTAACCAGGGGCAGCTCAAGGTTGATGTGGGCCTTGTGCGGAAACTCATTGCGGGGCTTCATTTGCATATCCTCTGGACCTCATTTGTATAAATATTCTTTATTTTATTTTAAAATGTATATGTTGCCCATCTAAAATTTTAGGCGGCTTTCAAAGGAGCCCTTCACAAGCCTCTTTTTTCTCCTGGCAATGACTTTGGGGCATGTTTATTAAATATTAATGTGCATTAAGTGTCACTGTACCAATAGAAATAAATAGGCGTTCCTGCACGCACATTAACATTTGTGAATGTGCATTAATTTTTAGCCAACAGGCCTCTTAATGAGTGTCCAAATATCATTTGAATGGGCAGTGAGGATGAAAGGCTACCAGATTTCTACATTACTATACTCCAGTGCCAATCACCAGGCACATTAAGAAATAATATAAACACTGCCCATTTAGAACCCATAGCAAACCCGCTGAATCATAATGGCACTACCATGATTCACAAAGCACCAAAGCCTACCTATCAAAAGGCAACATAGCAAATATTAAACCAATACATATCAGAGAATACCAATACATCCCCTACTGAGGAAAGAGAACAGAATACCTCAGCTCAGTTACACATGCAGAACATAGACTGTCACCAAACAAAGAACAAAGGATCACAATTTAGAAATATGAAGACAATAATCAAATTGGGACCTCCAAAAGTCAAACTTGGAATGTACAACACTGGAGAAATAAAACTATAAATTAATTTCCTCTTGTACTAAACAAAATGCACATTTCCCAAAACTGACATATTCCAATTAATAAATTCAAAATAAAATATTTTTTTTACGTTTTTTTGTTTGGGCATTTTATTTTTTCAGTTGCAATTGCTCCAGTCATTTTCATATGGTTTCTTTGTGTCATCTGCTAACGCTTCATTGTCTGCTGTCCATTTGTCCTTTCTTCTCTCTTCTAGATTTTTTCCATTCTCTCTCTACATCTGCTTAACATACTGATCTTTCCTTAGGCTGTATTTTTAGCCTTTTCTCCTCCCTATTTTTCTGACTCCGCAGCTTTCTCCAGTTCCTTTGGGTTTTTAATTCTGTTTCTCAACTGATGTGCCATGGAAAAAAGTCACCACTGCCTGGTGCTCAAGTCCAGATCAATACATTGGCTCTGCTTTCAGCACCTTACAGCAACAAGAGACACCAGTAATGGCTCTTAAAGTAGTCACATATACCTCTTCTTCCTAGATATAGCATTAACCCCAGAATGTGGAAATTACAAGGCAGCATGCAAGGCACCTACTGTATAATCATGTCCAACGTTGTGCAGCATATACATTGTAGCCAGCAGCACCGCCTCCTCTTCCTTCTCCTGAGCCTAGTCCCTTGAATCCTGTTAGGGTCATCTCCATGTTCACAAAGTGCTTGTTCTGTGGAGATTGCTGTGCCTCGCATTTGTTACTGTAGGTGTCATCAGCCTGAAAATCACTATTCTCACTCAATCAGAACCAGCCTCTCTTGGGTTGTAGCACCAGGAGCCTTCATTTGCAATTATCCAGAGGCCCTCCATCCTGCCATGCCCTGTGGTTCCCCACTCCCACTGCCACTGCTGCCACCCCCTCTAGGGCCTGCAGCAGTGGAAATTGCTCACAAATTGAGACATAGCACTAACCTACACACTCTGGTGCTGAGTCACAGTTTCTTTCTCCTACTATCTGCTGCTTCCACCCCCCTCTGATGCAGACCTCTGGTTATACCTAGTTCACTTAATGTTGGCACCAGCTCAGCTCCCGTTTTAACCCAGTCTTTGCAGTAATAGTCTTTGGCCAAGGGCCACACATTACTACTCCCTCCAAAACATAATAACACGGATCCAAAGTCTTGGTTGCCTCCATAGCATAACAAGCTGTAGGGAATCTGAGAAGTAGAGTCCTGGACTGGGAATCAAGCCCAGTTCCTCTGCATAGTTGCCATGGGCTGGCCTCCTCTTCTTCCTTTTTAATGTGGAATTTGCCTCTGTTAATGGCGACCTCTGAATGTGCTTCGGAATCTGATACTCAATTAATTAGTACTTCTGTGGAGATTCATGACAAATTTATGCCAATCAATAAGCAAAAATTAACAATTCAGCGAGTTGCTAAAATAACTTAATATTTTCCTTTCAAAGCTGGCTTTTTGGAGGGGGGGGGGCTGCATTTAATTTGGCTCTGGCATCATTACTTTGGTTGCCATAGAGATCCTTAGTTTTCTGAGTAGATTTCAATGGCACACTTAAATTTGCATTCATTCTGATGATAAATAAATAAAAAAAATGTGTCATTTTAATTTTTGTTCCATATGGTAAACCCTCCCTTGCTGACTGTAGAGATTTCTCCTTGCAGAAATCAGCAGTTACCGGTGTTTTGAGTCCAGCAGATCTCTACCATTCTTTGGCCTCTCTCTAGTAATCAGTTTTTCTCTCAGACAAATGAAAACCACATGGAAAAAGTGGAAAAAAAGCATCTGAATATGAGATTAAAAATATTCAGCACACGTGCAGGCAGAAGAAAAACAATAGCTATGACAGAACCACAAAACAGAGATAGCTACCATTGGGTGATATGGGTCCCAGAAGTTAGCATTTTTTTTGCTTAAAGTATAGTATAAAAGAGAGGGCAAAAAGCTACAAGTTAAGCAACTTAGGGGTATGTTTACTAAACCGTCTTAATGTGCGCTCCGACACGATAGCGCGTGATAAGGCGCCTTATCACACGATAATGGCGCGTTACCGTGCGATAAGGTACCTTATTGTGCGCTAACACGCTCAGCGGCACTCAGCGGCAAAAATGAGCGCTGAAGGCGGAGTAAAGGCTCCTTGAGGGCGGAGGAAGGCTCCTCAGGGGCGGAGAGAAGAGGTCAATGGGTGGAGAGTGGGAGGGAAGAGGCTCCCTGCACACTAACGCTGTGGATTTCGGGGCTGAAAACTAACGCCAGTGAAACCCTGGTGTTAAGAGTAGATTTAAAGGGAAGAGAAACCATTTCCGTCAGCAATGTACAGCAAAGCCAGGGAAACCTACAAAAGGTGATAAGTATGATACATGTGCACAGAACAAAAGGGCAGATAAACATTGAAAATGACCTGAACAAACTGGAAAACTAGAGAGGAGTGGAGAGGGGGAAGGAGGGGAAGTAGCTGAGTTTGAGGGGAATTGGAGGGTGATCTTGTGGATTTTGCTTGCAAAACGTCAGGCACAAATATCCTTTGCTGAAGGGGGAGAAATGAAAATGACTGTGAACCCAAAGCCTGCTGGATTGATGGTGCAAACTGTTCCCCGAGAAGAAGAGTGGCGGTTCTATAGTACACCTCCAATTAAGTCAACCAGTTCCTGTATACCCACCAACCTCATAGCCCCGCCTGAAGTACGGGCAGAAGATAATCCACTTGGCCTAGCGAAGAACATAGCCCCTGTCATTGTCACCCTCAAGCCAGGAGCGGAACCAGTGCATGTGAAGCAGTATCCTCTTCCCCGACCAGCCATTGAAGGAATCCACTGCCATCTGATGAAACTGTTGAAGTATAGACTTCTCAAGGAGTGCCAGTCACCTTGGAACACCCCTCTTCTCCCAGTTAAGAAACCTGGGACAGGGGATTACCGCCCAGTACAAGATCTGATGCGGGTAAATGATGCAGTTGAAACTATACACCCAGTAGTACCAAATCCTTATACTCTCTTGGGACTGATCCCCGCTGAGGCTACTCACTTCACCGTCCTGGACCTAAAAGATGCCTTTTTCTGCGTACGCCTAGCCCCCACCAGTCAACTTTTGTTCGCTTTTGAATGGCAAGACCCCACAACAGGAAGGCGGGGCCAACTCACCTGGACTCGATTACCTCAAGGATTCAAAAATTCACCCACTCTCTTTAGTGCTGTCCTGAATCAAGATCTTTCAAGTTACTCAGTGAACCCAGGACAAAGGGTTCTCCTTCAGTATGTGGATGACCTGCTCATAGCCACCAATTCAGAAAGTGAATGTCTACAAGCCACTAGTGAACTTCTGTACCTTTTGAATGAGGCTGGATACAAAGTCTCACGAGCCAAGGCGCAACTATGTAAAACTGAAGTTAAATATCTAGGGTTCCAGTTGTCCAGTGGAATTTGACGCTTGGGACCTGAACGCAAAGAAGCTGTATGCAGTATTCCCACTCCAACCACCAGGAGGCAAGTAAGAGCCTTCCTGGGGGCTGCAGGATACTGTCGCATATGGATCCCCAATTTTGCGCTGCTAGCAAAACCATTGTATCAAGTTACCAAAGGAATGGACAAGTTTCCACTGGAGTGGGGACCTGAACAGGATGCAGCATTCCGATCTCTGAAAAACGCTCTGATGTCATCACCAGCTCTGAGTCTCCCAGATGTCCAGAAGCCTTTCCATCTCTATGTCCATGAGTCACAAGGAAATGCGTTGGGGGTGCTGACTCAATCTCTTGGATCTTGGCAACGGCCAGTAGCCTACTTGTCAAAACAGCTGGATGTGGTAGCAAGAGGTTGGCCCCTTTGTTTGAGAGCTGTTGCAGCAACAGCCCTTTTGGTGAGCGAAGCAGACAAGCTCACTCTGGGACAGAATCTTCAAGTGACTGTGCCCCATTCTGTCCTCACCCTCATGGAACACAAAGGAAGTTTCTGGCTAACGAATTCACGAATGTTAAAATATCAGAGCATGTTGTGCGAAAACCCCCAGATACAGTTAAAAGTTAGTCAAGCTCTGAATCCTGCTACATTGTTCCCAATTGGTCCTGGGCCCCCTGATCATGACTGTTTAGAAACTATGGACACTGTATTTTCAAGTCGCCCAGATTTAACTGATGTTCCTTTGGAGGATCCTGAACAGACTTTCTTTGTGGATGGAAGCAATCTTGTTATCAATGGACATCGTTGTGCTGGATATGCAGTGGTGACCCTTGATCTGGTAGTTGAGTCCTCAGCTTTGGCCCCAGGAACGTCAGCGCAGAAGGCTGAACTGATAGCTCTCACTAGAGCACTGACATTAGGAGAAGGACTCTGTTTAAATGTGTACACAGATTCCAAGTATGCCTTTACCACTTTACACGCACATGGAGCCTTGTATAAAGAGCAAGGGTTGATCACCTCAGGAGGCAAGTCCATTAGGTATGGGCCCGAGATATTGATATTATTGGATGCTGTATGGGCCCCTAAGCAAGTCACAGTCATGCACTGTCGAGGTCATCAGACAGGAGCAGGAGAAGTTACTCGAGGGAACAGGTTTGCTGATGCCACTACCCGAAAAACAGCCACAACTGGACGAGTTGTGACCCAAGACACTTCAGTGCAAGCAGCTTTATTCCCCGTGCCCCTTAGCTCATGGGCTCCCCGATACACTACAAAAGAGTTGGAATACTTCTGTGAAAAGGAGGGAGGGGTCCTAACAGAAAAAGGTTGGATAGTGCTGCCACCTCCAGAGGGTAGCTCACCTCCAGGTCCTACAGTCATTCCTGAAGCATTAGGGCCAGCTTTTGTTCATGCTTTTCATCAAGCCACACATTATGGGAAAACAGCCATGGAAAGAGCCCTAAGACCCCATTTTTGCATCTCACTACTAGGACCCCTGTCTACTTCAGTGGCACAGCAGTGTGTGACATGTGCCAAGAACAATGCTAGGCAAGGTCCTGTTCCACCCCCAAGAGTTCAGTCAGTAGGGGTGGCCCCCATGAGTGATATTCAAGTAGATTTTACTGAAATGCCACGAGCAAACGGATATCACTACCTGTTAGTTCTAGTTTGCACATTTTCTGGGTGGGTAGAAGCCCATCCCACCCGAACAGAGAAGGCTCGAGAAGTCACAAAAATACTGCTCCATGAGATTATTCCTCGATTTGGAATACCATTGACTATAGGGTCAGACAATGGACCCTCATTTGTGTCCCAAGTGACTCAACAGTTAGCTCGAGCTCTACAGATACAATGGAAGCTGCACCCTGCCTATAGACCCCAGAGTTCAGGGAAGGTAGAACGCATGAATAGAACCCTGAAATCTCAGTTGACCAAGCTTTGTCAAGAAACACACCTAAAGTGGCTCCAGGTTCTCCCTATAGCCCTTCTTAGGATACGTTCTGCCCCAACCAAGTCTTTGGGAGTTTCCCCTTTTGAAATTTTGTATGGGTGACTTCCGTCCATTGTACAGGGAATTAAAGGAGATATGAAACAAATAGGATCTGAAATAACTAGACAAGAACTATTGGCTTTAGGTTCTGTTTTGCAGAGTCTTCATGCCTGGGTGCAAGATCGATTGCCCATCAACCTAACAGAACCTCTGCATCCCTTCAAGCCAGGAGTGTCAGTGTGGATCAAAGAGTGGAGAAAGACCCCGCTGGTGCCACATTGGAAGGGACTTTATGTTGTCATCTTGTCAACCCCAACTGCAGTAAAAGTCGCAGAATTCGAACCCTGGATCCATCACAGTAGAGTGAAGCCGGCAGCTGCTCCTGAACCTGGTCAATGGACCTCAGTAAATGACCCTGAGACTCCATTGCGACTCACACTGCGGAGACAACCAGCATTGTAAGAATCTTCAGAATCTACAATCCCACCCCTGTCACGCAAGAGTGGCAGTCGAAGCAAAGAAGAAGAAAAGACTCTACAAGCTCAACGTACCCAATATTCCAGTTGACCTCCAAAGACTGTAATCACAATGTTCTTCCACTATTGCCTTGTGGGAGTGGTGGTCCTGGGATTCCTGGAAAAGACTTTTGCCCTACCCCCTTGCATAACTACCACCCGAACTGGACAGAAGGTCACCCAGACTTTACTTTATCATTCCTACTATACTTGCACTGGTATAGTCAGCCGGTGTATCTATAATATCTTTATTGGTCAAGTTACCGAACGATTGGTTTAAGCCACAATATCAATGAAAAATCGTTCATATATCAATGAAGTGGAGATGCACTTATTTTCTCATATCTTAGTCAATAAATTAAATTATTTAACTCGAGGTCTCAGACTTTTCGGCTCTGCTATTGGGACTCACGTCCGTTGTTCAAGCAGTTTGCCCGTTTGCATCAACGACCTCATAATGAAAAGCATAAATGTGCTGCCGGCGCAGAGGCAAAACCGGCCCTTGAAAAGCCGTTTTTTTTGCTCTGGCCGCAAGATCGGGAGCGGCCAGAGCAAAAAAAACGGCTTTTCTCCCAACCCGGAGGGCTTCAGAGGGAGCCGGGGAATAGGGTTGCCAACTGGCCGGTTTTCAGCCGTCTTGGCCGGTTTTTCTATGGCCAGGCCGGCTGCCGGCGCAGAGGCAAAACCGGCCCTTGAAAAGCCGTTTTTTTTGCTCTGGCCGCAAGATCGGGAGCGGCCAGAGCAAAAAAACCGACTTTTCTCCCAACTCGGAGAGCTTCAGAGGGAGCCGGGGAAGCCCGCGCGAGGCCCCGGCTCCCTCTGAACAGCTGCCAGCGTGAAGAGCCTTTTCCTTCACGCTGGCGGCTGTTCCTGTGAAGCCACTTCCCCGGCTCCCTCTAAAGCCTCAGACAGCCGCGGATTTGGGGGGGAGGCCAAGGACTGCCTGGGCTGTGATGGGGGGAGGGGACCTGGACTGGAAAAGGGCTAGGAAGGGGGAATTTGACTGGAAATGGTCTGTGATGAGAGGGGGGGGGGGACCTGGACCGGAAAAGGGCTATGGGGGGGGGGACCTGGACTGGAAAGAAATGGGCTGTAATGGGGGGGGGGGGACCTGGACTGTAAAAGGGCTATGGGGGGGGGGGGGAAGGGACATGGACTGGAAATGGGTTTTGATGGGGAGGGGTACCAGTACTGGAAAAGGGCCGGGGGGGGGGACATGGACTGGAAAAGGGATATTGGGGGGGGGAGGGGACATGGACTGCCAATGGGTTGTGATGGGGAGGGGGACCTGGACTGGAAAAGGGCTATGGGGGGGGGGGGACTTGGACTGGAAATGGGCTATGGTGGAGGGAGGGGGAACTTGGACTGGAAATAGGCTGGGATTAGGGGGACTTGGACTGGAAATGGGTTGTGAAGGGGGGGGACCTGGACTGGAAAAGGGCGATGGGGGGGCATTGGACTGGAAAGAAATGGGCGGTGATGGGGAGGGGGACCTGGACTGTAAAAGGGCTATGTGGGGGGGGGGGGGACATGGACTGGAAATGGGTTTTGATGGGGAGGGGGACCTGGACTGGAAAAGGGCTATGTGGGGGGGGGGGACATGGACTGGGAATGGGTTGTGATGGGGAGGGGGACCTGGACTGGAAAAGGGCTATGGGGGGGGGACTTGGACTGGAAATGGGCTATGGTGGAGGGAGGGGGAACTTGGACTGCAAATAGGCTGTGATTAGGGGGGCGAGGACTGCAAATGGACTGTGATGGTGGGGGGGGGGGGGCTAGGACTGCAAATGGGCTGTGATGGTGCGGGGGGACTCGGACTGCAAATGGGATGTGATGGGGGACTTGGACTGGAAATGGGCTGTGATGGGGCCGGGCTGTGATGTGAGGGCTAGCACTGGAAATGGGCTGATGAAGAGCTGGAATAGGACTGGAAATGGGCTGATGTGGGGCATGGGAGAATGGGATTAGAAGGGAGTGGATGTTGGGTGGGTCTAGAACTATAAGGGAACTGATTTTGGGGGAGGACTAGAATAGATGGGGAATGAGAATGGAGAGGGGAAAAATATTTTGTGTGGAAGAAAAGTCTATGATGGGCTGGGTATTGGGAGAGTAAGAGGGGCTTGAGAATGGAAGGGTGAAATTTAAACGGATGATAAAGGAATAAGGAAAGAATTGGGGGAAAGAGCAAAAGGGAAACAATCAGTATGTTAAAGTGTAGCAGCAGATAAGCATGCAATAAATAAATCCAGGAGTCTTTTCAAGGATCCAAGCCAGTTTAATGTGCACATGGCTCAAGCAATAAGCAATTTCAAAATGGCTGAGCCATGGCTTCTAGTAAAACAACAACTTTTATAGCTTTCTTGTCCATTCTAAGCATAGGCAAACTTTTCATTGGTCCCAGTACCCCTCTCACCCATCTATTGGTCCCGGTACTGATATGGCTACCCAATCGGGACTCTGGAATGGGCTCAGCACCTGGTTGCCCCCCTTCTAGTCCCAATTACAATGGTCAGTGTCCCTAACTTGTTACATCTCTCCTCCAAGGTCGCTTAGCTTGTTAAAACATATGGGAAGCAGGGCACTGTAACCTTGCTTTTTGCAGAGTTAATTAATTCCATAGAAGCATAGCACACCTTATCAGTACCAATTAAACTTGTTTTTCTATATTTTCTAAGTTTCGTTTCTGCTTAGCTATGTTCAGTTAAACTGAGTTAAGTTTCAATTCTATGGTGTCATCATTCAGGGTGGTTTTCATTCCTCTGGGCCTAACTACAGGCTTCAGTTACAGGTCAAGCTGCTCAGGCCTGTCTGCTTAGTTCAATTAGCATGGATCATAGGCCGTCGCCTACCACATTCCCCCCTTTGATTATTCTCACCCGCATGTTAATAAGGTGTGAGAATCAAATCACATAATACTAGGTAAAGGTATCACTCTGTGGTATAGGGTAGTAAGTTCACATAGCTAATATCTTTGTAGCTGCCTTATGCTCTACAGTGTTATTAATAACTGAAGTTATCATTCGCAAGCAAAGTAGCAAGAAACAAGGGAGCAACAAGCAGATAGTCAAAGTCCATAGTTTGGCAAGAGTGGGAAAAAGAACTAAAGGATTAGAAGGTTCGGTTGCATCTTTGTTGTGCTGTCGTAAAGCTTCTGATTTAGACAGACCAGCTGTCCATCCTTCGTAGTAGATTGTGGTCCAGTCCAAACAAAACACAAACTGTCAACAATGGGGTGGGCCAATACCCACTCACTAGTAGTATTATGTAAATCAGTCTGATTGTATAGGATAGAATAGTTCAGTTCTTGCGTCTCCCAGGGCCACTGATCTCCCATCTTAGTTCCTCCACAATAGAAACAGTCAGAAGTGTGGAGACTAGATGCTATTGCTCCAGTAAGTTCAAGAAACAAGTTCTGGTGGTGGTATGAGGAATTGCAACGGTGGCTTGCATAGCCTTGTAGAAAGTCAAGATCTAGAACAACTTTTGGATTGGAGAGTATACCAATGCAAGTATAGGAAGAATGATAAAACAAGGTCTGAGTGACCTTCGGTCCAGTTCATGTTGTACTTATACAGGCTGCCCAGGGAGATAAGGCAAAAGTCATTTCAAAGCACTCCAAGGCTGCTGCCAAAATAAAGCAATAATAATAATTCATAATGGGCATAGTCTCTGGAAAATTGGTGGAACTGTCGACTTCCACAACAGATAACAGATGTAGGGTTGATTGTAGATCCTCAAGCTTCTGCCGTACGTAGACCTACCAGCTTTTTGGCAGGAGTAGGGCTGTAGATTCCAAAGTATCACTGTCCTCTGGGATGTCTCAATTTCTTAAAATATCATAGCATAGTCTCTTAGGCTATTATTGCTTCCTTAGAGCAGTTCACTCTTTAGGAGATCAAAACAGTCTTTTCAGAGTATTTAAACACAGTCTCTTAGAAGATTCAATTTCTTAACACAACACAGTCTCTTTCTGATGATTGCAGGTTTTTTCAGATGCGAGGCTTACCTTCAGATAAACAAACAGTCTTGAAATAGTGCAGTTTCTGAGGGACCAATAAGTCTTAGGTCCGTGGTTGTTGTTGTAGGGTGAGGTGCAATGGAGTCTCAGGATGCTATACAGTAGTCCAGTGATCAGGTTCAAGAGCAGCTGCTGGCTTCCCTTGATTATGATGGATCCAAGGTTCAAATTCTGCGACTTTTACTGCAGTTGGAGTTGTTGACAGGATGACGACATAGGGTCCCCTCCAATGCAGGGCTAACAGTATCTTTCTCCACTCTTTGATCCACACCGAGACTCCAGGCTTGAAAGGATGCAGGGGTGCAGGCAAATTGATGAGTAATCGATTTTGTACTCAGGTATGAAGACTCCTGCAAAACAGAACTTAAAACCAATAGTTCATGTCTAATAATTTCAGATCCTATCTGTCTCATATCTCCTTTTATTTCCTATACAATAGGCAGGGGTTGCCCATACAGAATCTCAAAAAGGGAAACTCCTAAAGACTTAGCAGGGGCTAAGTATATCCTAAGAAGGGCTATGGGAAGAACCTGGGGCCACTTCAGGTAAACCTCTTGGCAAAGTTTAGACAACTGAGATTTCAGGGTTCTATTCATACATTCTACTTTTCCTAAATTCTGAGATCTATAGGCAGTATGTATCTATTAATATCAATATCTTGGGGCTATACTTAATGGACTTGCTTCCTAAGGTTATCCACCCTCATTCTTTGTACAGGGCCCCATATGCATGCAAGGTTGTAAGGGTATACTTGAAATCTGGGTACACATTTAGACAGGGCTCTTTTCCTATTGTTAGTGCTCTAGTGAGGACTATCAGTTCAGCTTTCTGTGGTGAAGTTTCTGGGGCCAGGGCTGAGGACTCAACTACCAAATCAGGGGTCATCACTGCATATCTAGCACAATAATGTCCATTGATGATGAAACTGCCTTCAGCCACAAAGAAAGTCTGTTCAGGGTTCTCCATAGGGACAACAGTCAAATCCAGGTGGCTTGAGAATACAGTGTCCATAATTTCTAAACAGTCATGATCAGGGGATCAAGACCAACTGATAACAACATAGCAGGATTGAAAGCTTGACTGACCCTTCAGTTGTATCTGGGGTTTTCACACAACATACTCTAATACTTCAACATTCATAGATTTGTTAGCTAGTAATTTCCTTTGTATTTCATATTGGTTAGAACAGAGTGTGGTACAGTAACTTGAAGATCCTGTCTCAAAGGGATTTTTCTTTTAGTTTTTGCTTACTAGGAAGGCTGTAGCTGTAACAGCTTCTCAAATAAGGTCCAAGAGATTGAGTCAACACTCCCAGAACATTTCCTTGCGACTCATGAACATAGAGACTGCAAGGTTTTCTGGACATCGGGTAGACCCAGAACTGGTGATAACATCAGAGCGGTTTTCAAAGATCAAAAGACTGCATTCCTATTCAAGTCCCCATTCCAATGGAGACTTTTTCATTCCTTTGGTAGCTTGATACAATGTGATACAATGGTTTTGCTAGCAGCGCAAAATTGGGGATCCATATACAACAGTACCCTGTGGCACCCAAGAAGGCTCTCACTTGCCTCCTGGTGGTTGGAGTAGGAATACTGCATACAGCTGCTTTGTGTTCTGGTAAGGGTTCCAGGCGTCGAATTCCGCTGGACAACTGGAATCCTAGGTATTTAACTTGTTTGACATAATTATGCTTTGGCTCTTGAGACTTTGTATCCAGCCTCATTAAAAAGGTGCAAGAGTTCACTGGTGGCTGGTGGACATTCACTTTCTGAGTTGGTGGTTATGAGCAAGTTGTCCACATATTGAAGTAGAATTTTTTCTTTTTTTTTTTTTTTTTCTGGAGTTTCTGGATAACTTGTCAAATCTTTTGCTGAGTGAGGCGAGTTCTTGAATTCTTGAGGTAATCTTGTCCAGATGAGTTGGCCCCGCCTCCTTGTAGTGGGGTCTTGGGCTAAGCGTATGCAGAAAAAAACATCTTTTTAAGTCCAGAATGATGAAATGTATAGCTTCAGCAGAGATCAGTTCCAAGAGAATATAAGGATTTTGGTACCACTGGTTGTATAGTTTCAGCTGCATCATTCATTCTTCTTAGATCCTGCACTGGGCGGTAATCACCTGTCCCAGGCTTCTTGACTGGCTTGAGGGTGACAATGGCAGGGGCTATGTTCTTCGCTAGGCCAGGTGGATTATCTTCTGCCCATCCTCCAGGTGGGGCTATGAGGTTGGTAAGTGTACAGCTTGTTGCTTTGGATGCAGGTGAATAGAACCGCCATTCTTCTTCTTGGGGACAGTTTGAGTTTCATTTTTTCTTCCTTCAACAGAGGATATCTGTGCTTGAAGCTTTGCAAGCAGATCTCGGCTCCAAAAATGGAATAGGGCATTCAGGCATATACAGGAACTGGTACATTATTATTATTATTTTTTTTCTAGTTCACACATGTGGTTCTGCAGAAAAGGCTTTGCGAGAAAAACACAGGGGCTACTGGCTTTAGTATTCTGCTCCTGTATCCCCCATAAAAGTCCATATATTGGTCCCCTATTTTGCAGACTGACTCCTGGGGACCCAGGGAAACTGGAGAGTCCGGTCTGGCCTAGTCTTCATCCATGCTGTAGCCCTCTTCGGCTGCCACTCACGCTATAGCTGCTTCACTCTCGTGCTGAAACACTGTGCTTGGTTTATTGTTTTATGACTTTGCAATCAAGTACTCCCTCGGGAGTCAAGATACGGGCATTCACTTCTCTAATGTCCTTCTTTTTCTATAATGGGCGCACTCACACCCAGTTTTCACATCCGCTGCTCCTTCGATTAGGAAAACCTCCACATCATCCAACTAAAATATCTGTTCTCTTTTTCCCATCTTACAATTTTTACATTCTCTGACCTTCTTCAACAATCCACATACTTTCTGATAAACTTTCATTTAACCATTATGCCCGCAAATTCATCCAGTTCTCTGCAATTTCCGTTCATTAGTTCAATCAAGTCCTAAAACTTCTCAGTGCAGTTTTTTTTTTTTTCAGTTCTAAACAAGTCTGGTCAGCTGACTTTCACTTCTAGTCCGGAGGGGGTGGACATTCCCCTGTTGCAGAGGTGGCTAGCAAACTACTTGGGAATCTGTAGTCCCCCCCCCCTCTCCTGGATTCTGTTTCTCCTAGCAATGCTCTATCCAGGAGGTTGATTTTTTTTTTTTTTAAAGGATCCACTTCTCTGCTATGGGCACATTAGTTCACGCCCACCGGGGGGGGGGGGGGGGGGGGTTTGACATCATCGGTGGACTGGGCTCCATCCCCCCCTTAAGCACTCTGAACAGAACTACTTACAGAGAGAGAGAGAGAGAGAGACGAGACAGGATATCTAGAAATTCTGGGGCAAAATCCTGATTGGGACAGAGACATTTCATAATCTTCAGTAAATCCCTTACTGAAATTCTTGATCATACTTGAAAAGACACTTATTATTTCTGTAAACATAGGGCAGGCAGGAAACACTTAGATTGAGCACATACATCCATTATGCTTCTTATAGAGAGAACTATAGCTATCTGTCAGCATGTCTCTGCAAAAGAAATTATTTTTTTAGTTCAGGAAGCAAATATTTAAAAGACATTCCGGATATTTTTCATAAAATACAGTACACCTTTCCTTTTTTTTTTAAATACAGAAAAACAAATTAATTTATCTTAAAAGCCAATATTGTAAAGGTCAGTGTAGCTAACTGATTTGTTCATTAGTAACCAGCACAGAGGGGAAGCATGCATTCAAATGACTTATACTCATTCATAAAAAGATAAACTTTGTTTTTAAAACTTTTGGTTAAACAGAGCTAGTGAAACCAGAGAAAAAAACTAATTATAAATTCATCACGCTTCGATTAAATGAAGAGACTTTTCAAATCGGGAGTCCCTTTTCATTCCTAGGAGAAATCTCCTGCAGTCTCCAGCAGTCTCTTCAGAACTTTTTTTTTTTTTTTTTTTTTTCTGCAGGCTATGTGGAAGCCACACCCCTCTGCTCGCGGGGAAACAATTGAACTGTGCTCATAAAAAGAGACTTCTCATTCACATGGACAGAGAGATGCCAGAAAAAAACAATTTAAATCAATGTTAAGTCGTGATCTAATTACTTTGTAGATCAAAGGAAAAACAAAAACAGTTCTTTATCATTTCCTATTTAAACTGTTTCAGTGCTTACTGAAAATTTGAACATACAGCCGACAGAAATTCCTCTCACTTGGTCCGCAACCCATAAGGGATTAATACAAACTTAATCCTTTTCAGGCTAAACCCAAAAACTATCGGGACCCACAATCCTGACTAAACATTCTTATTAAATGATAAATAAATGATATATATTACATAACCACAGCAGAAGGAACAAAAACATATTAAATAAAACAGGTACAATTTGCCTGAAATAAGCACAAACTACCAGCATTGAGGTTTAAGCCTGCACAGGATTAGAAAGACGACACTTACATTCTTTCCTTCAGACACGCCCCCTGTCAGCTTTTTCACTGTGCTAAAACCAACTGGGTGAGACCAGCTTTTTGATTTCTAAAAATGACTGTAGGTGTTTTAGGTCTTCATTCTGCTCTATTAATACAATTTCTTAATCAGTGAACTGTCACAAATTACTCAACAGAATAATCTCACACTTATAACAGAAAGGAAACTCGTGGTTTCAACAGAGAACAAAAAGCAGATACACAGTAGGACGGACAATACACCAAACGCTTCCTCCGTTTTGCGACCTAGACGCAGTCACCCGGCTAGGAACTGCGCTAGTCCAGAGTCCACTCTGCTTGGTCCGTGCTGCCAGACCTCTCATTCACACTTCATTCACACAATCATGCTAGCAACGTATCTCAGAATGCATTCCTTTCTATCTATTCTGACTAGTCTTTTTCCCAATTACAAAAAGGATGAGGGTTTCACCCGGTGAATTCCCATGCGGGGTTACTCGGCCCTTCCTTGAGAGCTCTCTTACCAATTCCCAATATCTCGAGATTACAAATTCCAAGTTCCACTGGCAGTACTGCTCTTTCTATTTCTGTCTAGACATACCAAAAACCCAGTCCTGTCTGCTCTGACCAGGCTGAATCATGATTCTCTATAACAGCTGTACCTAGCGAATACTCATGCAAGGATTTTCAAACAAAGACTTAAGTCTTACCAAAGTTTTCAAACTGCAGTTCTAACTCATCTGTCTAGACAGGTTTTCAAAACTATACTTACCAGATCTGGTTCCCAAGCTTCTGAGTTGGATCCTGGACTCCCCCGGGTCGGAAGTGTTGGCCAGCTGGACTCAGTGCCTGCCGAGGCCAGGCAGAACTCCCTCCGATACAAGAGGATCGGTGGGCCCAGGGAAATTCCCCTGCGTCGGATTGGCATGGTTCCAACTGGACCAAACCTCAAGGCGAATTACGTGGATTTATTCACTTGAACACTATCCACCACTCGCACTTCCAGGCCAACGCACCAAGAATGTAGCAGCAGATAAGCATGCAATAAATAAATCCAGGAGTCTTTTCAAGGATCCAAGCCAGTTTAATGTGCACATGGCTCAAGCAATAAGCAATTTCAAAATGGCTGAGCCATGGCTTCTAGTAAAACAACAACTTTTATAGCTTTCTTGTCCATTCTAAGCATAGGCAAACTTTTCATTGGTCCCAGTACCCCTCTCACCCATCTATTGGTCCCGGTACTGATATGGCTACCCAATCGGGACTCTGGAATGGGCTCAGCACCTGGTTGCCCCCCTTCTAGTCCCAATTACAATGGTCAGTGTCTCTAACTTGTTACATCTCTCCTCCAAGGTCGCTTAGCTTGTTAAAACATATGGGAAGCAGGGCACTGTAACCTTGCTTTTTGCAGAGTTAATTAATTCCATAGAAGCATAGCACACCTTATCAGTACCAATTAAACTTGTTTTTCTATATTTTCTAAGTTTCGTTTCTGCTTAGCTATGTTCAGTTAAACTGAGTTAAGTTTCAATTCTATGGTGTCATCATTCAGGGGGGTTTTCATTCCTCTGGGCCTAACTACAGGCTTCAGTTACAGGTCAAGCTGCTCAGGCCTGTCTGCTTAGTTCAATTAGCATGGATCATAGGCCGTCGCCTACCACAAAAGCAGAAATAGAGAATGAATGGAAAACATCTAAAAGAGAAGAAAGGACAAATGGATAGCTCGCAGAAGACACGAAGAAACCAGAAGAAAGTGACTGGAGCAATTGCAACTGAAAAATAAAACGCCCAAACAGAAGGTAGAAAAATACTTTTTATTTTGAATTTATTAGCTGGAATATGTCTGGTCTGGGAAGTGTGTATTGATAACATCTTTGCATTTTTGTTTAGTGCAAGAGGAAATTACTTTATAGTTTTATTTCTCCAGTGTTGTACATTTCATGTTTGGATTTTGGGGTTCCCAGTTTAATTATTATCTGACCAAGGAAGTTAGCCTACACGTATCCTCGGTAATTTTTGTGGGTGGGGCTGGGGCGGGGCAGGGGTGGGACTAGGGGCGGAGAATGGGTGGAGCATGGCGAACCACAGGTGTCGGGTTTTTCTCGGTGAAAAAGTTGGTAAGCCTACTCCGGAGGGATTTCTAATTGGACAGGTGCAGGGAACGTATAACCAATGAGAAGTTTGCATGTATCGAGCTAGAACCAATAGAAAGTTCTCATGTATCAAACTGAAAAAGAGGTATAAAAAGTTATGTCTCTATATAAACTTTTGCTCAGTTCCTTTTGAAGCTTTGACTGACTGGGCCTTGTGCACAATAAACTGACTTGGACCCTGTCAATCGACTCCTGGACTTATTCATTGATTGCACTTTGCTACAGCAGTATCACAAGATACAGTATGTATTAGTATAATATCCTCTTTCACATACACATAGTTGGTTTTATGTCTTCATGGATTATTAAGCACGTCTTGTAAGTTTTATGTTTTCTCCCCTCTGCATACTACCATCCCGCTCTCAGTCGATAGCTAGTATAGCTCCCACTTCCGGTTGCTTTTTAGTATCCCCTGTTAATATTGGTTAGATTCCTCTCCACCCCTGTCCTCTATTTTCTGTTACATTAATAAGAATGACGTTTATAATAGCCTCCTTTATGTACGTTTGTTATTTTTTAACACATTAATGGTCCATGTACAATTCCCGATGTTGTTTGCTTTATGAATCTTTATATTTTTATTTTTATGACCACATTTTTTATAATCAAATGATGGTAACCCGCATTGTTGTTTTTTTGTGATTACTTGATGTTCCCGCGAATCCGCGACCTTTGACCTGCTTGCCTTTTGGCGCGAATCTCAGTTCGGTGTTTCAAAAGTGCACCGCGTCACCTTTACGGCTTCTCGTCTTTAACGCAGTGAGTTTTCGCCGTTGTTTGTCAGGTAAAGTTGCATATCTGGCTCCACTATGTATTAAACTTGCGAGTGGCTCCAGGTTTCTAATGCATTTCTTTCTTTTTTATGTTTACAGTGTTTTTATTGGTCTAATCATTTGGAACCTTGCCTTTTCTTGCTATTTTTTAAGCGGTACTGGATACAGGCATTTATTTACGTATCTTTTTCCGCTTACCATGGTGGTTTCCTTTATAGATGGTTGCCCATGGTCCATTTGTTTCTATGGCAGTAATGGTCTGTAGACGGGGTTCCCTTCATGTCCTTTACCTTTATGCTGTTGTATAGATGTAATTTTTTAGATTATTTATTTGTTTTTATTGTAGTTTTCAAGGTTTGATTTTTCTAATGATTTATTTATATTTTTTATCATACTTTGAGGATGTTTCCCCCTGAAGAAGGCCCTGTTGGCCAAAATGCGTTGGGGCATAATAGACATGTTTTACTGCCAGTTTGCGTACCAGCTCCCTTTGTTCTCTAGTACTTCACTGCAGGTACCTGTACTCTGTTTTTGTGGTCGCTTAAGATGTGGCTCTCACAGGCCATTTACCTAGCAGGGAAGGACAACGCCCTAACAGATAAACTGAGTCCTGTATTTTAACCACATGGGTGGTCTGTGAACCTGGAAGTGACTCAAAGAATCTTTTGAGAGTTGGGTACCCATTTGGATAGAACCCAATTCTCTCTCTGTCTGGCAATCATATGCTATATATTAGACCACTCATATACTACAGCAGTATATTGCTCAAGATTACTTTTTCAAAGGTGAATAAATCTTGTACCAGCTGTAGATTTATATCAGGCACTGCAACAAAGCTGTATGAAGCATGACTGTGAATATATTCTGTAGCGAGCTACAGAGGCTGTAATATGCCACTTATATTTTATCTTAATGCTCTTTGGAGAGAAGACAGAAGAATAATAAGTTATCATAAAATATCTCTGAACATAAAAGGACATGCTACTTAAACACCTCCAACTGGATCCTGGTAAATGTGTAATTAATTAATACTGAATTACAATCTTGAACTTCCATAAACCTGATTAGTAAAAGAATAGCATCTGATGTGGGAGAATAACTTTAAGTCTCTAATAAAAGAATATCTAACTAGCTTAGCATAGCAGGAGAAAGTCCCCTGGAAACTTTTTTAATTGAATTGCTTATAACCACAAGAAGAGAAATTCTGAAGAAGAAAAGTACCTATAAAATCCTACTGGTTTATTACAGAACTCTGGGCAGAGAGTTGTACAAGAGAGGTTTGGGAAGTGCCATCGAAGGATACAATTACGTAAAATCAGCAAGAGCTTAACATGGTTTCACTTCATGCTGTACACAGTTTTCAATGGGATTTTGTAATAGAAACTTCCATGTTAACATAATCACAGGTAGAACTTTTTGGGTGTTTTTTTTTTTTTTTTTTTTAACTGGTGCTAAGATGTTGCACCAAAAGCATCTAAACCATGGCTTGTTAGGTACAATACTACCATGTTGACTGTCAGGGGTGTGGAAAACATTTCCCCGGCAGTTAATGCAGAGCCTTGTTCCCTAATGTACACCGCAATAGCATGGGTGCACATAACTCCACCTTTGAGGCGGTGTTAGGTGCATTCATATTAATTGCGCAGTTAGCATGTAGTGTGAACCTGGTGCTAAATGAGCTGAGTTCACCACATCCACTCTCCGCCCCTAACTCGCCCACACACAACCCTAATGTGGGTTGCATAATTAGCACGGGAATCGGTCTGAACCTAACTGTCATAGCCCCCTGCTAGCTAGCAATACATGTCAATAGCACGTTTTTAGTGTGCAACAGATGCATGCTGCCAGCTAGCGCTCTTTAGTGAAAGACCCCTTTAGAATTGTGGCTTTGATTATGTTACAAATCGTTTAATTCTGACCATCTAACAAAGGAAGTTGTAAACTTTAAAAAAACCCATAAAGCTTGCAGAAACGTTGGACCAATCTGATGACCTAGTGTCAGCTCTGAGCGAGACTCTGGTTCAAATTATAGGTGCAACTCCTTCTCGAAGAGCCCACAGATGCTAAGGACTTTGCAGATTCAGCATTCATAGCTAGAAGACATCCATGCAGCCTCAAAAAACTAATTTAAGCAGGGGATAGCCGGAGGATTGCCCTTGCATTGTCTTTGAAGAAGGGAGAAAGATTCAAAACTGGGGAAATCGAAAGCCATAGCAGCAGTGGGGCAGCAAAAAAAAAAAGACATGTTTGAAATATGACCACGTGATGTTCTTATCCCAACTGG
The DNA here is from genome assembly GCA_033557465.1 of Ichthyophis bannanicus. Taxonomy (NCBI): domain Eukaryota; kingdom Metazoa; phylum Chordata; class Amphibia; order Gymnophiona; family Ichthyophiidae; genus Ichthyophis; species Ichthyophis bannanicus. The sequence goes on along the minus strand of CM066037.1, from coordinate 441,158,706 downwards.
TACATTTAATACAAATTCACCTTAAAGAAGGTTTTAAGTGCTTAGGCTATGATAGAAAGATGGAACTGATGCCCAGAAGCTGGCAACCAGAAAGCAGACACCCTGTGCATACCTTTTAGCTAGGTGAAGGATGAACGATTTTCTGGCAGCTCTTTTACCTGGGTACCTCAGTAAATACCTAGGTAACTGACTTTGGAAAATTATTTTCTAGAGGACTATTTTCAAAGCCATTTCTGTGGCCTTTTAAAATATTCCCTACCTGCAGGTATATGTACTTGCATAATAACATTTCACGGGTACTTTTACATTCAGTAAGCAAAGGAGTTGCTGGGGATGTATTTTATTTATTTATTTATTTACATTCTCTTATTCTGCATCAGTTAAAGATAGTTCTTACGCACATGGATATTTAGGATTTTCAAAGATCTATGCATGAATTTTCTTAGAAAATCTGATGCACAGGTTAGCAGATATCATTGTGTACTGGTAATTTTATTAAGATAATTTTTCAAGGCGAAGTATGCACATCAGTGGCAGAAATTCTAATTATGGGCTGTTACAAAATGTCCCCGTAAATGTGATACATGACATAAGATCTTCAGACTTAAGGAAGTTGTAGGTGATTCCTTTTGTTGGGCTAAATTAATGTATTGTGGAGATGATTTTCGAACTGGCTGCATAAGTAAAAGCAGCTGATGTACTTTCCTTTCCAAAATCACCATTTTATACATATACATCTACACTTTCTGTTCTAAACTTTTAGCTTATATATGTAGCCAGTGGTAGCAGGCACACGTGTGTATTTAATCTTGTTCTTAAGCAGACATAAATATACATGGGAATGTCTACTGGGTTATGCACATATACTGTTTGTTTTGTAAATTATACATGCAAACCACAAACTCCTCCCAACTCTGCTCCAGGAACAGCTATTTTATACATGCTCCCTATGCTGTATACGAGGGGGGGGAGGGGGGCTGATAAGTCTCTGGCCTTGTAATGAAACAGAAAGCTATGGGCACACTTCAGTTCTGGTGGTCTGAATGAGCTCTCTGCAGTTTAGTTTTATTTATGGTTTATTAAAATATTTGGTACGAAATAAAACAAAACTGCAGAGAGATCATTTGGAGCATTGGAACTGAAGTGTGCCTGTAGCTTTCTGCTTTCTTTATACTTGTGTATGACAGCAGATTTTACATAGCCCCTTTCTCCATTTAAAACTGTGTTTTACACATAGGAAGTTATTTTAAAATCACTCCATTGAATATTCAGCCACACTGTCAATGTATAATTTGTAATGTCTAACTTAGATGGTTTCAAATTATACATATGTTCATAAGAATATAAGATATGCCATATTGAATCAGAGCAAAGGTCTATCAAACACAATATTCTGTTTTCCAACAGTGGCCAATACAGGTCATAAATACATGTCACATTCCCAAAACGTAGATAGATTCCATGCTGCTTGTCTTAGGGGTAATCAGTGGATTTCTCCAGTACACTTTAATAATGGTTTATGGACTTTTCCTCCAGGAACTTGTCCAAACCTCTCTTATACCCAGCTACACTAATAGCTTTTACTGCATCCTCCATCAATGAATTACAGAGTTTGATTATGCATGGAGTAGAAAAAATATCTTCTCCGATTAGTCTTAAATGTGTTACACTGTAGCTTCATTGCATATCCAGCATAGACCCTCAGGTGATAGCATACCATACTACTTAGGCCAATCTCAGCTTTAGTGATGGACAAACCTGATAACGGTGAAAGTTTCACTTCATGGAATACCTTCTCCAAAATCAATACTGACTGGACTACTACAGCAATAAATACAACCACTTCCCATCAAGATCCTTGTCTGGTAAGCTGGGTCAAACTTACAAGAATTGAAATGGCACCCCATATCCTCAAAATCACGAACCTTTTGCTATCATAGGGTCATATGCCAAAGATCTTAAAGAAAGCAACTATCTGTCCCATTCTAAAAAAGATCACAATGGATAACAGTTGTCCCAATTCATTCAAGCCCATATCAAACCTTCCATTCTTAGTCTAAATTATTGAAAAAAAACATACAACTAGAGGACCACCTGTACATACATCAACACAGCTTCAGGCCTTACCATGGCGCTGAGACACTGTTAATAGCAGTATTTGACAAGCTCATATGAGGCATAGAAAGAACCAAGCAAGCTTACATATTAATATACTTAGACTTATCCATAGCATTTGATTCCATCAACCACAATATACTATTGGTAAAGCTTCAACAGATTAGCATCAACGGTACCATACTCTATGGTTCAAGTCATATCTCTCGGATCGGACACAGCAGGTGAAAATAGGAAACCTAACATCAAAAATATTCAGTCAGGGCAGACCCCTATGGTAATCCTCAATGCTATCAGCACTATTGTTTAATATTTACCTCCAACCGATCTGCAAGATATTCCAAGCACTCGAGGTACACTACCGAATCTATTCAGATGACATTATCTTGTTCCTGTTCGGTAATCCAGTTTAGTCCTCCAACATCGGGTAGTGCCCCTCCTACTGCAGCCGGGAGACTGGACCAATCAAATCTTCTGTAGTATATATGCAGCAGGAGCTCCCAGAAGTCCCCAGTGTGTCCAGTCTCCCTGCAGCTGGAGGACTTCTGTGCCCCTGCTGGGCACGCTAAGTGACACTTGAAGGAGCAACACTAGTTAGTTAGTTCTTTTGGGGTTTATTTCTGGTCCTTTATATTCTATTTCTTTTGCTAGGTAGCTGTATCTTTAAAAAAGAAAAAGACACAGGAGACTTTCTGGGGAAAGCCAGACCTGCCTTGGGCTCCTGCCTTTCTGCCTGGGAATCTCTGAAGCCTGGGTTGAGCTCTCCCCAAGGCTGTTCGGGGAAGAGTCATACCGGCTGCAACATTGCCTGTCACTTGGAGAAGTGGGCTGAGTTCCTTGCTGTTCCCAGAGCTGGTAGGAATTTTCCTTGTTTTAAGCTCTCTGTTCTTTGCTTGGGCAGAGGCTCTGTCGGCTCCCCTGGCTTCCAAATTGCACTTTTTCCTGCTTTTTTTCGCTTGCCCTGTATTAGAGGGTCGTTTTCTTTCTTTTCCATATTATTTGGGTACCTTTGTATTTTCGCGCCGTTTTTTACCGCGGGTGAAAAAGTGCGGCGGCCATTTTGGATTTCTAAAGTGTGCTTTTTAAGGGCACTTTTTAACACTTGCGCACGGGTTCCCCTGGTGTTTTTGGGGTTTCTTTTGCTGGCGATTTTGCTCAGGGCACCCCTAGGATTCTGGGGAGTATTTTGTTTACTGTAAAAAAAAAAAAAAAAAAAAAAAGGTTTTAAATTTAATACTGTGCTGAATTGAATAAGGTTAGTCCCCTTGGTGTGGGCTTCCCTGTTCCTGTTGCCTTATTTTTCCCTGAGAGCAGGTGGCCTGGGCATGGCTGCCAAACCTCAGTGTGTAATTTGTGGCTCCCGCAGAGGTACAATGACTGACTCTGGAATCTGTAAGAGCTGTGCTGCAGTTTCTTCAGAACTGGAGCTGCCTATTGAAATTAACGAACAGCATGTGCCCGGGGACCCTTCCCTTTCGGGGGACAGTGTCCCTTCACCGAGCATCCTTCCTTCTGGTCTGGGCCCGGCGTCTAATACGTCGGTCCCTGAGCTCCAGCAGGCGGCTATGGTAGCGTCGCCTATAGACTTTTCCCCGGATTTTGTTCTTCTCATGCATCAGGCCTTCCGCTTAAGCCGGTCTGGTCATTTGCCGGAGGCTTGGCCCGCCTCTCTCCCCCCATCATCCGCGGGGGGGGGGGGTTCAGCGGTCTTCCCAACCCGCAGTCAAGCGGCCCGGGTTGGGGGACCAGGATCAGGGCGCCCTTTGCCTCCCGGATTCCGAGACTGAGGGGGATCCGGATATTGAGGCGGAGGAGTTAGAAGACGGAGAGCTTCCAGAACTGGAAGATCAGGCTCGCATCATTCGGGTGTTTCGAAGGGACGAGCTGGTACCTTTGGTCACGGAGTCTCTCCAAGCACTTAACCTCTCTTCGGTGCGGCCGCTGGAGGAGGAGGGTCTCGAGGATCCTCTCATTCAGGCGGTCAGGGATGCCCAGGTAGTTTTTCCTGTGCACCGAGTAGTTGAGCAGATGATCCATGCGGAATGGGAGCAACCGGAATCCGCTTTGAAAGGGATTCGGACCATGAATCGTCTTTACCCCCTTGCAGACAAGGACAGGGACTTGTTTAAGTCTCCACGGGTGGATGCTGCCGTTTCGGCAATGACTAAGAAAACCACCATCCCGGTTGAAGGGGCCACGGCCCTGAGGGATGTTCAGGACAAAAAGGTTGATAATTTGTTGAAGCAAGCCTTCGAGACCAACGCCTTATCGTTACAAGCTTCTATTTGTGGGGCGTGGGTAGCTCGAGCTTGTTTGCGATGGTCGCAGCACCTGCGCTCGGGGTCCGGTATGGACCAACAGGGGCTGTTGGACGTTACCCGTGTGGAGTCGGGATCGGCCTACTTGGCGGATCTGTGTTATGATTTAATACGCTCCCTAGCTAATAGCATGGCCTCCATGGTAGCGGCACGACGGTCCATCTGGTTGCGCAATTGGGCGGCCGACGGTTCTTCCAAGTCTCGCCTCAGTAAACTACCCTTTAAGGGCAGGTTGTTATTTGGTGAGGCTCTGGATAAGTTGGTGAAGGATCTCGGTGAGTCTAAGGGTGGTCGGCTTCCAGAGGATAAGCCTAAGCTTAATAGGTCGTCCACCTCAGCGCGCGGCCAGTTTCGGGATGCGCGCAGATTTCGTTCTTCCCGGCTGTGGACTTCGCAGCGCGGTCGTTTTGGAACCCGTCATCAAGGGTTTCGTGGTTTCAGAGGAGCGGGAAGGGGCTTCTCCGGAGCTGCCTCTTCCTCGGCCTCTTCCTTTAATCGCAAGCCACAATGAAACGAGGCGGGCTCTAGAGGAAGACCCGGTCATCGGGGGTCGTTTGCGCGACTTTCTTCCTTCTTGGGCCCAAATTACGTCAGATCGGTGGGTGCTGCAGATTATAGAAGAAGGTTATGCCCTAGAGTTTGCGCACCCACTTCTGGATTCGTTTGTTCTGTCTCCCAGCAAGGGAGCTCAAAAGGCACGGGACATCCGCGTGACCCTGGATCGGCTTCTCTCTCTGGGGGCCGTGGTTCCGGTCCCGCCCTTGGAAAGAGGCGCAGGTCGCTACTCCATCTATTTTGTGGTTCCCAAAAAGGGCGGTTCCCTTCGTCCGATCTTGGATCTCAAAGGCGTGAATCGCGCTCTCAGAGTACCGCACTTTCGCATGGAGACCCTGCGGTCAGTCATCGTAGCGGTGCGTCAAGGGGAATTTTTGACATCCCTCGATCTTACAGAGGCCTATTTACACATTCCCATCCGGCCCTCCCATCAACGGTTTCTCCGCTTTGCGCTCCCGTGGGGCCATTTTCAATTCCGGGCCATGCCGTTTCGGACTCGCCACGGCTCCCCGCACCTTCACAAAGGTAATGGTTGTAGTCGCGGCGGCGTTGCGCAAGGAGGGCATCCTGGTCCATCCATATCTCGACGACTGGTTGATTCGAGCGAAGTCAAGTCGGGAGTGTGTGCAAGTCACGAGCAGGGTGGTGGATCTCCTTCGGTCCCTCGGATGGGTGGTGAACGAATGCAAGAGTTGTCTGTCTCCGTCACAGGATCTCGAGTATCTGGGAGTCCGCTTTGACACAGCAAGGGGCTTGGTGTGCCTTCCGGAGCGACGCGTGCTGGCGTTGCGGGCTCTGGTCCGTCTCTTCCGGGGGATGCCAGCTCCGTCGGCGTGGTGGTACCTGCGGCTCCTCGGCATGATGGCGGCGACCTTGGAGGTGGTGCCTTGGGCGCGCTTCCACATGCGTCCGCTGCAGAGTGCTCTTCTGCGACGTTGGTCCAACCAGTTCGACTCGCTGAACAAGAGATTGCCTTGCCCAAAGACGGTTCGCCGATCCCTCCGGTGGTGGCTCTCCGCCGAGAACCTGTCGCGAGGGATTCCCTTGGAGCCTCCTCTGTGGGTTCCGTTCACGACGGATGCGAGCTTAACCGGCTGGGGGGCTCACTGCGAGTCCCGCTTTGCTCAGGGGGAATGGTCTCCCCTGGAGGCCTCTTGGTCGATCAACCGTCTCGAATTACGGGCAGTCCGGCTAGCCCTGGTGGACCTGGAGACCCTGGTTCTCGGACGGCCGGTGAGAGTCCTGTCGGACAATGCGTCCACTGTAGCTTACATCAATCGCCAAGGGGGTACCGGCAGCGTGGCCCTGGAGGCAGAAGCGGCGGCCTTGTTCAACTGGGTGCAAACTCGCCTTCCAGCAATCTCGGCGGCTCACATTGCGGGCGTAGACAATGTCCAGGCCGATTTTCTCAGCAGAGTGCGGGTGGACCCCGGAGAATGGGAGCTAAACCCACAGGTTTACGCACAAATCGTCCGGCGGTGGGGTCCACCCATCATGGATCTCATGGCGACCTTTCAATCAGCCAAGACAGGGCGCTTCTTCAGCAGGCGAAGGGAGCGCATGTCCGAGGGGCTCGACGCTCTCATTCAGCCGTGGCCAACGTCCGGTCTTCTTTATGTCTTTCCTCCGTGGGCTCTGATCGGCGGGTCGTACAACGTATCGAGAGCCACCGGGGTCGCGTGTTACTGGTGGCCCCGGATTGGCCCCGGAGGCCCTGGTATGCCGATCTGGTCCGGTTGAGCGACGGCGTTCCTTGGCTCCTGCCCGCTCTACCGGATCTTCTTCTTCAGGGTCCCTTGCGGATGCCCCAAGTGGATCGATTCTCGCTTACGGTTTGGCCATTGAGAGGGCTCGGCTGAAAAGGAAGGGCTACTCCCCCGCGGTGATTTCTACCCTTCTGAGGGCGAGGAAAACGTCCACTTCTCTTACTTACGTTCGGATTTGGAGGATTTTTGAAGACTGGTGCTCCCGGCGGGGAGTCCGGGCGGCGACGGTTTCAGTGCCTGTCGTTTTAAATTTTCTTCAGGATGGTTTCGATAAGGGCCTTGCGGCTAGTTCCCTAAAAGTCCAGCTGGCGGCTATCTCGTGTTACCGCGGCAAGGTTTTGGGTCGTCTGCTCGGGGCTCATCCGGATGTACGCCGATTCCTTACGGCTGTTTTTCATTTGCGGCCCTCCCGCAGAGTTTTCGTTCCTCCTTGGGACTTGAATTTAGTTCTGAGGGCCCTGGTTCGTGAACCTTTTGAGCCCCTGCGCAGGGCGTCTCTGAAAGATCTCACGCTGAAGGCGGTTTTTTCTTGTAGCCATCTGTTCGGCACGGCGCATTTCAGATCTGCATGCATTGTCCTGTCGAGAGCCTTTCTTGTCTTTTTCCGCGGATCGGATCGTTCTCCGTCCGGTTCCTTCCTTTCTGCCAAAGGTGGTGTCTCCCTTTCACATGAATCAGGCAGTGTTTCTTCCAGTGCTTTCTTCGCAATCTGTCGGGTCAACGGACAAAGGTCTTCTCCGGCTCGATGTGGGTCGTACGCTCCATCGTTATTTAAAGGTTACCGAGTCTTTTCGGAAATCTGACCGGCTTTTCGTGCTCTTCGGGGGTGCGCGTAAAGGGGTAGTGGCGGCTAAAGCCTCCATTGCTAGATGGCTCAAAGAGGCGATCGCGTCCGCGTATCTGTTGCAACAGCGGTCTGTTCCGGAGGGTCTGAGGGCTCATTCTACTAGGGCTCAGGCGACCTCTTGGGCGGAGTATAGCCTGGTTCCGCCGGCAGATATCTGTAGGGCGGCCACTTGGTCGTCTCTGCATGCTTTCAGTAGACACTATCGCTTAGATGTGTCAGCGGCTCGGGATTCCTGTTTTGGTTCGGCGGTTCTGCGCGCCGGATGGCAAGGTCCCGCCCGGTCTTAACTGCTCTGTTACATCCCGATGTTGGAGGACTAAACTGGATTACCGAACAGGAAATGGAAATTACACTAACCTGTAAATTGTAGTTCCTGGAGGGTCCAGTTTAGTCCTCCTTCCCTCCCGACTATCTGCTAATGTGGTGCGGCGCGCCTTTCCGAACGGTTGATATTAAGACGGTTCCTCTTGCCGTTCGGTCCCTCTGTGGCAGCCGCGTTTTTTGCAGAGGCTCTTCCCTGTCTCGGGGGTTCAGGCAGCTCCTGAACTTCTGGTGGGGAGCGGTGTTTTGATTCCTGAGGCGTCGGTGCCGGCGCAATGCAGTGTTCTGACTTCCTCGTTTGGGGAGGGGGTTGGATATTCCTTGGGGGGGAACAAATTGTTCTTTAATTAGGTCATTTTGTATATTAATCTAATGTGTTGCTTCGTTAAGTATGCTTTGTTACTAGTACACTGGGGACTTCTGGGAGCTCCTGCTGCATATATACTACAGAAGATGTGATTGGTCCAGTCTCCCGGCTGCAGGAGGAGGGGCACTACCCGATGTTGGAGGACTAAACTGGACCCTCCAGGAACTACAATTACCAGGTTAGTGTAATTTCCATTTACCCCTTCTACTATCTATTTATTGGACATAGATAGCCATGGCTTATTGGGAGACAGCCAACATGGTTTTAGCCAAGAAAGGTCTTGTCTTACGAATCTGTTTTTTTTTTTTTTTTTGAAGGTATGAATAAACAGGTAGACAAAGGTGAATCAATTGATATAGTATATCTGGATTTTCAAAAAGCCTTTGAAAAGGTCCCTCATGAGAGACTCTTGGCGAAATTAAAAAGTCATGGGATAGGAGGCAGTGTACTATTGTGGATCAGGAACTGGTTGAAAGATATGAAGCAGAGGATAGGGCTAAATGGCCAATTTTCCCAATGTAGAAAGGTGAATAGTGGAGTACCCCAGGGATCTGTGCTGTGTCTGCTGCTTTTTAACATATTCCCATTTCCAGGTCATTTATGAATAACTAGTGAGGTAATCAGATTTGCAGATGACACAAAGATGTTAAAACCCATGAGGATTGTGAAAAATTGCAAGAGGATCTTGATAAACTGGAAGACTGGGCATCCAAATAGCAGTTGAAATTTAATCTGGACAAGTGCAAAGTTATGCACCTAGGAAAGAACAACCCAAACTATGGTTACACGATGCAAGGTTCCACATTAGGAACTACCATCTAGGAAAAAGATTTAGGCATCATGGATAACATGTTGAAACTCTCCATCCAGTGTGCATCAGCAGCCAAGAGAGCAAATAGAATGCTAGGTATCATTATTACTACTACTACTGAGCATTTTTATAGCGCTGCCAGTCGTATGCAGCGCTGTACAGACATGCAAGAGACAGTCCCTGCTCATCAGAGCTTACAATCTAGTCATGACAAAACACAGAAGGTGTAAGCAGGGGTAAAACAAGGGGAAGGAAAAGGAGATCAGGTGAGTCAAGATCCAAAAGCAGCAGCGAAGAGGTGAGCTTTCAATCTGGATTTGAAGAGGGTTAGAGAAGGTGCCTGGCGTACAGACACAGGTAGTTTGTTCCAGGCATAAGGTGCAGCAAGGTGAAAGGAGCGAAGTCTAGAGTTGGCAATAGGAGAGAAGGGCACAGATAGAAGCAGTTGGCCAGAAGAGCGGAGTTCCCGGGAGGGGTTGTAAGGAGAGAGAAGAGAAGAAAGGTACTGAGGAGCTGCAGAGTGAATACATTTATAGGTCAGCAGGAGAAGTTTGAACTGGATGCGGAAACTGATTGGGAGCCAGTGAAGTGACTTGAGAAGAGGAGTAATATGGGCATGACGAGGCTGGTGGAAGATTAGCCGTGCAGCAGAGTGCTGAACAGATTGAAGGGGAGAGAGATGATTCAAAGGGAGACCAGCAAGGAGTAGGTTACAGTAGTCAAGATGGGAGGTGATTAAGGAGTGGAGAAGCATTTTAGTAGTGTGTTCAGAAAGGAGAGGGCGGATTTTGCTAATGTTATAGAGAAAGAAACGTCAGGTCTTAGCTACGAGATGGATATGTATGGAGAAAGAGAGAGAGAGAGGAGTCAAAGACAACCCCCAGATTGCGGGCCAAGGAAACAGGAAGGAGTACAGAGCTGTCCACAGAGACTGAGAAAGGAGGAAGAGGAGGGGAGGTTTTAGGGGGAAAGATAAGTTCAGTCTTGGCCATGTTCAATTTCAAGCGGCGGTGAGACATCCAGGCAGCAATGTCAGAAAGGCAGGCAGAGATCCGGGTCTGGATTGCCGGAGAGAGTTCAGGTGTAGAGAGGTTGATCTGGGAGTCATCAGCATACAGATGGTACTGAAAGCCATGGGAAAAGATAAGCGCACCAAGGGACTGGGTATATAGAGAGAAAAGGAGCAGACCCAAGACAAATCCTTGGGGTACACCAACTGGGAGCGGGGTAGCGGAGGAGGAGGAGCCACCAGAACACACACTGAAGGAGCGATGGATGGGAGAGATAGGAGAACCAGGATAGTATGGAGCCCTTTAAAGCCAAGTGAGGACAGGGTATCGAGGAGAAGGTTGTGGTCAACGGTGTCGAAGGCAGCAGAGAGGTCAAGGAGGATGAGGACAGAGTATAGGCCCTTGGATTTTGTCAGGAACGAGTCACTGGAGACTTTGACAAGAGCTGTTTCAGTAGAGTATAAAGGATGAAAGCTAGACTGTAAGGTATCCAGGAGGGCATGAGAGGAGAGGAAGTCGAGGCAGTGGCGGTGAACTGCACGTTCAAGTAGTTTAGTAATGAAGGGGAGGAGAGAGATGGGTTGATAATTAGAAGGACAGGCGGGATCAAGCGAGGGTTTCTTGAGGAGAGGTGTGACCACAGCATTCTTGAAGTCTGCAGGGACAGTTGCAGTGGAGAGCGAAAGGTTGAGAATATGAGAGATGGAAGGGGCAACGGTGGAGGAGATGGGGCTTAGGAGACAGGTGGGGATAGGATCAGAGGAGCAGGTGGTGAATTTGAAGGAAGAAAGAAGGTGTGCAGTTTTGCAATTTCCTCTTCAGAGATGACATGAAAGGAGGCAAGGGTAGCAAGGGAAGGGGGGGGGGGAGAGTTGAGAGTGGAGAGGGGGAAGGAGGGGAAGTAGCTGAGTTTGAGGGGAATTGGAGGGTGATCTTGTGGATTTTGTCATGGAAATAGTCAGCCAGGGTTTGGGCAGGAAGGGAGGGAGGGATCAGAGCGGAGGCACTTTGAGGAGAGAGCCAAGAGTAGTAAATAGACGGCAAGGATCAGAGTCAAGAGAGTTAGATGGACATAGCAGTCTTGTTTGGCAAGAGCTATGGCTGACTGGAAAGAGACAAACATGAATTTGAAGTGTAGAAAGTCTTCAGGGGAGCAGGATTTGAGCCAAGCATGCTCAGCAGAACAGACACAGGAACGTAGATAGTGAGTAGTGGATGAAAGCCAGGGCTCGGGTGCAGAACGTCACTGGACATGGGGTGGGTGGAGCAAGAGCATCCAGAACCGAGGAGAGTGCAGCATTATAGGAAGTTAACTGCCTCGTCGACAGACTTGGATGATATAGTGGAAGAAAGAGATGGAGAAATGGTGGACGAGAGAGTCAAGGGATCAATAGCATGAAGGTTTCTAAATAGGTCGGAGGAGACAGGACGAGGCTGAGGCAGTGGGAGATGAAGATTAAAGCTTAAAAGGTGATGGTCAGATAAGGGAAGAACTGAGCTACGGAAGTTTGAGGGTAAGGAATTAGAGAAAAATATCAGGTCCAGGTAGTGGCCATGTTGGTGAGTGGGGGCAGTGGAACAAAGTTGGAGGTCAAACGAGGAGGTAAGGGAGAGGAGCTTTAAAGCATAAGGAATGTTAAAATCCCCAAGAATAAGAGTGGGGGAAGAGGAATCCAGAAAGAAGGAAAGCCATGAGTCAGTCAGTGAGGTGGGTAGAAGAGAGGAAGTGGAGAGAAAAGGCGGATGGAGTGGACTTCAAAAGAGAGAAAGGAGTGAGACTGAGGCAGCAGGAGGGTTTGGAATTGGCAAGAGGGAGAAAGTAGAAGCCCAACACCACACCATGGCCAGTGGGACGAGGTGTGTGGGAGAACTGATAGCCCCTGTGGCAGAGAGCAGCAGTAGAGGCGATATCATCTGGGAGGAACCAGGTCTTAGTTAGGGCCAGAAGATATAGAGCATTCAAAATAAAGAGATTGTGAGTAAAAGCAAGTTTATTAGAGAGAGAATGTATGTTCCACAAGGCACATGAGAAAGGGAGAGTGGCAGGGGAAAGGAGAGGGATATGGATAAGATTGGACAAGTTGCTTGAAGATCTCTTCTCAGAGTGAGACAGAAAATCTAGGGGGGCCAGGGTTGGGGTTGATATCTCCGGATGAGAGAAGGAGTAGCAAAATAAGGGGTAGAGAGGAGACAGGATGGCGGAAACGAGGGTGAGGTTGCCTTAGAGAGAGAGAGAGAGAGAGAGAGGGAGAGGGGATGGTTGAATGAGAGGGAGAGAGTGATGAAGCTCAAGAGCTGATGATTGGTTAGAAGATAGAGTGGAGGGGGAAGTGAGGATGGTAAAGGGGGGGGATAGGGAGGGAGGGAATGAGGATGCTGGTAGGACGGGAAACAGTTAGGGAGTATGAAGAAAAGGAGGACAATGTGATGTGGAGCCATAGAGGAGGAACAGGGAGGGGCTATGCAGCGTATGTTATCTTACTAGCAGTGGATTCTACAGTATGTTATAAGGAAAGGAATGGAGAATAAAACAAAGGATATAATACCTCTGTATCATTCCATGGTGCGACCACACCTTGAATATTCTGGTTGCTGTATCTTAAAAAGGATATGGTGGTGGAGACCACATGATGCGATCAGGGTAGCGGTCGCATCCTGAGAGTGCTCTGAGACCCTCAACCCAGGCCGGCAATATAGCACCATATAAACCTGCAATAATTAACTGAAACAGTCCCTCGGGAGTGTTGGAGAGCTCGCAGCATCAAACAGAGGCTTGCTGACTACCGGCATGGCGACAGCAGCTAGACTGACCAAAAGAGAGCGGGAGCGGGCGACCGGCTCAAGTAAGATGGCGGAGTCAAACCCATCGCCAAGCTCGCCCAGATCCCCTGCTTCGTCAGACGCGACGTCGGCAGCAGTAGTAGCTGCTCTGTCGCCGCAATTTGAGGCGCTGCATGAAAAAATGGACGGGCTCCTTGCCACTGTGGAATCCCTAGGGAGCAGACTCCATGAGGCCGAAGATCGCCTGGGGCAGACGGAGGAAAAGATGGAAGTGGTGGAGTCAGAGGTGGCTGGCCTAAAACACCAACTAAGCTTGCAAGAGGCAAAGCTTGACGATCTAGAGAACCAGTCAAGAAGGAGTAACTTGCGGTTCATGGGGATCCCAGAGACCGTCCTCGATAAGGACCTGCGGGGCTACTTAGAAGCACTAACTATGCAACTGCTGGATGGCGCTGATCTCGGGGACCCCCTGAGAATTGAAAGAGTGCACCGGCTCGGTACCAAGCAATCACAAGCTGCTCGTCCTCGAATTGTGCTGGCCAAATTCCTTTACTTCCCGCAGAAGGAAATATTACTGCGAGCGGCACGGCAGAAGGGGGAAGTAATCTACAACAACTCCAAAATTCGAATCGCACAGGACTATTCTGCAGCTCTGTGTCGGAGGCGCCGGGAATATGCCCCCCTGTGCGAGAAACTTATCAGCGCTGGGATTCGATTCTCGGTCCAATACCCCGCTAAGCTACATGTGATAAGTGAGGGAACACACCACGTTTTTACAACGGCTGCGGAGGCAACAGGTTTGGTGAATCGCATTGTGATCGGGGGACAGACGGCCTCTACATCCCCACGCTCTCCACGCTGACATTTCATAGGATTAACTATGAGGAGATAGCCTGATTCCCTATCGGGGGAATTGTAATGGGATAGCTTGAAGTGGAGCAGGTCGTAACCTCTGCCAGACTGTGGACGAGTTATTTTGTGTCGCTGGGACTGCTCCCTTAGATACAAATTAGATACAAGTTAGCTGAGATTTGCTTTGCTACTTTGTTTTTCACCCAGGCAATGGACTTCTTAGCTCTGGATAGACTATGCCTCCAACTCTAGCCGGCTTCGTTCCCTTTTTGACTACTGCTTGCTTAGCGGCTGGATATGGAGCTCTTTCTATTTTTCTTTATCTCTTTTTCTCTCCCCTGTCGTTTTCTTCTTTTTTTTTTAGTGCACAATGTTCCCCCAGGCAAATCACTGGGCAGTTTTGTCCGCTGTGTTAATTACAGCCTGATTGGTATCCAGGGGGGACCTGTGGGTGTGTAGTTTAATATTTATTTATTATATATTTATTTATTTATTCTATTATTTTTCCCTTTCTCTACCTGCCCGTGTTAATTCCCTAATGCAAATGGAAGCAGCCTCCGTGACCATATCAGTCACGTGTGACCACGCAGCCATTTGTAGTGGAGAGAGGGATTATGCCCGGTTGCGAATTTCATGGCGATGGGGAGGGGTGTGGTGTGCTGCGGGATCGCCTTCTGGGTGGCATGCCCTAGCTGCCCTAGATGCCGGAGCCCCCCTGCTGAGTGCCAGGGGGTGTGGAAAGGTAAGAGGCGGTAGGGCCTTACCTTGCGCTGTGGCTGACACGAGGCAGGGCTATGGGGTTAATCCTCCGCAGCCATGACGATTATTATAACCTTTGAGTAGCCGAAACAACATGGCCGCCGGAAGTGAGTGCTGTTGCATGCCTACCCGGGGGGCAATCTCATGGCTTTATTGTTAATCGTTAAGCTTGCAAAATAGGCCCGCAATTTAAATGCAGAAGAGTTCAGCGATGTGTACTTGTTTACTCCTGGTGTATTGCTGATGGCTAGCTGCCCCTGTTTGTTTTGATGACCTTGCTTTCATTACACTGGAGAAGGGACCAGACCCTTGCTGGGGCTCCTGTTTACTTCTAGGGAGAGAGTTCCCGGGCCTTGCGCTGGGGGACCCCGGGGAGACCTAAATCCACTGTGCTCGAGGCCCCCTTTGGGGGAATAAGCAATGCTCGAGACTTGGAGGCGGGCTACCCAGGTGGAAAACCAGCTTGAGCGGGATTATATCTTACCCTTTGTGGGCGATGGGGGATCGGCCGCTCTCAGAGTGGTCTTGGTGGGCCCTTAGAGTGGGGAGGTGGAGAGGGCCCAAGGTCCAGGAAGCTGACTGAGGGGGTGATGGGGTGGGGGGTGGAAATAGGATGGGGAGGGAAGGGTGTTGGGAGGGAGGGGGGGGAATTGGGGTTCCAGGGGGGGAGGGGTTGTCGCACTCGGAACTCACTCTACGGGCAGGGCACTACCTTCTCTAGTCACAAGGATGGGAGGCTCCAGGCTGGGAGGGCCTCCTTAACTACGCTTTGCTGGCAGCTAGGCCATAAACATACCGTGATCCTTTGAAGATCATAACCTGGAATGTTTGCGGTTTGGGTAGCCCGATAAAGCGATATAAAGTACTGAAGGCGCTGGCTAGACAACGTTGTGATATTGCGATACTCCAGGAAACCCACCAAACAGCGGAAGAGCATGCTAAACTAAGTCGGGACTGGGTAGGCCAGGTTTGGGGTGCACCTGCACGGGGGAAGAAGGGAGGGGTGGTCATTGTACTCCATAAGAGGGTGCGCTTCTCATTGAAAAAGCAGGTGGTTGATCCTGAGGGACGCTTTTTATTATTGTGGGGCGTACTGGAAGACCATGAGATAATATTAGGGAATGTTTATGGTCCCAATATGTTGGACCGGGAATTCTTTGACCGTTTTGCGGCTAAAGTGGAACTATTGCCGGAGGTACCTATAGTAGTGGGGGGAGATCTCAACGGGGTATTTGACGTGAGTTTAGATACCTCTAGTGGGAGGGGGACGAGAGATAGAATACTTAGCTCTCAAGTGCTGCAACGCTTTCGGAGGCGCTTGGGCTTGATAGATCCATGGAGAGTCTTACATTCATCTGAGAAGGACTTTACGCACATTTCAAGAGCGCATGGGACCAGTGCGAGAATAGATTATGTTTTATAGATTATGTTTTATTATCTACAACAGCCTTTGCACAGGTGGTGGAGGCGGAGATAGGTCCTTTGGAGATCTCCGACCATGCTATGGCTTGGGTTGAGATGCATTGGGGAGGAGGAGTAGGTACATCCCGCCTATGGCGGTTCCCCATTGAGCTATACAAAGATGATCAATTCCGGAAATTTTTGGACCACCGCTGGCGTGATTTTGAATTAACTCATCGGGTGCACCGCGAGGATCCCGAGTTGGTCTGGGAAACCGCCAAGGTGGTACTTCGAGGAGACATCATTGGCTATGCTGCGCGGAAACGTCGATTGATGGCAGAGCAGATCATTCGGCTGGAGCGGCAAGTTTCTCATGCCCGGGTGCTTAGTGGTCAGTCACCCACAGTGTTGAATAAAAAACGGCTTTGGGAGCTTCAGGTTTCCCTGAATGAATTGCTTCATCAACGCGCTAAGAAATCTCTGCTCTATTATAAATATCGGCTACACTGCTTCGGGGATAAACCGGGGAAACTCCTAGGACGTTGTTTGCGGGGTCCGCGAGGAGGATAGGGGGTAGCGGCTCTCCGAGATGAGCAGGGGAAACTCCATCAAAGCCGTGAGGCGATCAGTGCACTTTTCAAAAACTTTTCAAAAACTCTATATGGCGGAAGAGACTGACCCTCTTACTATGGAGGCCTACCTCCAAAGGCTGCAGCTTCCCCAGGTGACGGAGACGCAACGGGCCCAACTGGGACAGCCAATTACCCTATCAGAGGTCCAATCTGTAATTGCTCAGGCCAGTTGTTGTAAGGTGCCTGGCCCCGACGGCTTTGGGGCTGAGTTTTATAAACTCCTGTCCGACGCAGTGGGACCGTTGTTGGTGGATACTTACCAGCAGCGGATAGATGGGGGCGGTAGGAGATGGGGAGATAACCAAGCCTATATTACATTGATTCCTAAACCGGCCAAAGACCCATTGCAGGCGGCCTCTTATAGACCGATCTCGTTATTAAATTTTGATGCTAAGTTGTTGGCAAAAATCCTGGCCGAACGGTTAGCGGGAGTATTAGGTGACATTGTGCATGAGTCTCAGGTGGGATTTGTACGTGGTCGGTATGCTGTGCGTAATATACGCCGAATTCTAACATCCCTGGAGTGGGTGCACAGCCACCAGATGCAGACGCTCCTGGTGAGCTTCGACGCGGAAAAGGCTTTTGATAGGGTAGACTGGACCTATCTGGATCATCTGTTACCGAGGTATGGCCTCGGACAGGCTTTCTGTGCTATGGTGAAGAGCTTATATGATGCTCCAACCGCTAGAGTACTATGTAACGGGGTTTTATCATCCCCCTTCCCATTGCACCGGGGCACTAGGCAGGGTTGTCCACTATCTCCCTTATTGTTTGTTTTGTCCTTAGATCCTCTCATCCGCAGTATAGAACAAGATCGACAAATTCGTGGGATAGAGGTGGGTGCACGAGGATTTAAAGTGTCGGCCTTTGCTGATGATATGCTCGTGCATTTGCTGGCGCCGCGCGAATCGTTGCCGAGACTGATGGCTGAGTTTCAGAGGTTCGGTAGTTTTGCGGGTCTTCGGATAAATGCAGAGAAATCGGAGGCTTTGGATGTGTTGGGGGGGCTACGAGATCGCTGGGGGGAGGATTTCCCTCTGAAATGGGCCGAGCATGGGTTTACATATTTAGGTATTATTCTAACCAGACGGCCACAGGATCTATACCATACGAACTTTGAGAAAGTTTTGTCTGGGATGCGGCGCCAATTGCGATCGTGGAACCCATTGCCGTTGGCGCTCTTGGGGAGAATCGCTGCAATTAAAATGGTGATTCTACCCCGTATACTCTACTGGTTTCAAACTTTGCCGGTCTGGTTGCTACGAAGGTATTTGCTTAAACTGGAGAGGGAGCTACAAAGATTTCTGTGGAAGGGGGCCCGAGCGCGGATCCCGATATCTCGTATGATTGGTGGATGGCGAAGGGGAGGCCTGGGGCTACCGGATTTAAGACTCTATGCACTGGCTTGCCAGGTGCGACATATTGGAGATTACCTCGGGGGAACGGACGTTTATACACCTAGAGGGTTAGAGGAGGCGTTAGTGGCTCCTTTCTCCCTAGTGGGGACCTTGCATGTGGACTCGAAGTATCTGCCATTGAGACTTATGCGGAATGTGTTGTTGAACGCGATGCGGCGAACATGGAAACAATTAAATGGCTTCTGGCAACGTAACTGGCAGGTATCTAGCTGGTTACCGATACAAGGTAATGTGCATTTTCTGCCAGGATTGGATTCAACAGCGTTTACGTTATGGCACCGACAGGGCCTACATTACTTAGGGCATGTAGTCGACCTCATGGGTAAATGCAAGCCGTTTGTGGAACTACGTGAGGAATATGACTTGCCCGATAGCCACTATTTTGCGTGTTATCAGCTTTCTCATTATGTGGCTACGTTACCCCGGGCGGAACTGGGGGAGGACCGGTCGAAGCAAATTATTGATTTCTTGGAACTTGGGGGGGATACTCCCCTGACGATAGCTGGGTTGAGGACTAAGCTGGCGTGCTATGGGGTGATACCGGACTATGGGAGAGCGGAGGCAGCATGGGAAGGAGAATTGGGCCGTGAGATCCCACCCGGCACGATTTGCCTGGCGGTGGGGCGGATAATAGAACTGGCGGAGGGAGTGCGCTGGAGGGAAATTCAATATAAGGCCTTAACTCGGGTACATTTCTCTCCGCGCAGTGTGCTGCGGAGTCGTATAACGCAAGATGGGTCTTGCCCTCGATGTCAAGCGCCACTGGCAACTTTAACTCATATGTGGTGGCAGTGCAGGCGTATCCTTCCGTATTGGTCCCACATCCGCCGTTATCTTGTGAGGTTATTACAACAACGGTTTCCTTGGACCAGTGGTTTAGTCATTTTGGATCAACTGCATCCGACCCTACCTACTGGGAGATGGGCGCGCTTGTTGGTGCGTAAAGCATGTTTGGTGGGGAAAGGTCCGATTTTATATAACTGGAGAGATCGGAACCCGCCCACGTTTCTGGAATGGCGCAATAATTTCCATCAGTTGATGCTGGCAGAGCGCTGGAGGGCTAGGGGCTCCGTGAAGCGGTGGACCATCTTTCTGCTGATTTGGGAACCCTATATCCAGAGGTTGGGCCCACGCTGCAGGAGTGAAATAGTGAATGTGGGTCTCTAAGGCCTGGCTTACAGGGTGCGGAGAGGGTATAGGTTTTTGCGCGTAGTATATTGCGGCATTGCCGTGGAGTTCGGGGTGCGACATGGGGGAGGGGGGATGGGGGCTACAGAGGGGGGAAGGGGAAGGGTGGGGGGGAAGGGGTTGGGGGGGGGCTGTTCTGAGTCTTAAAAAAGGAGAAAATCTTTAACCATATTTGCCTTTTGATTTTCTATATCGTGTTTTGTTTACGGCGACCTACCTGTTTATTGTATTGGCCTCAGAGGAGATAAGACACCACTCCTTTGTGGCTTTTTGCTGAGTAATGTATCGTATGTTATGTTGCTGTTTGGTTAATAAACAAAGTTTACAAAAAAAAAAAAAAGGATATGGTGTTATTAGAAAAGGTACAGAGAAGAGCCACCAAAATGGTAAAGGGATGGAAGGAAACCCTTATGAAGAGAGGCTAAAAAGGTTAGGGTTCTTCAACCTGGAAAAGACGGCTGAGGGGAGATATGATAGAGGTCTATAAATTGATGAATGGCGTGGAACGGGTAAACGTAGATCGATTGTTCACATCATCAAAATATAGAAAGACTAGAACATGCATGAAGCTACAGGGTAACCTATTTAAGATTAATTTAAAAAAATATTTTTTCACTCGATATGTAATCAAACTCTGGAATTTGTTACTGGAGGATGTAGTAAAAGCTGTTAGTGTAGCTGGGTTTAAAAAAGGTTTGGACAAGTTCCCGGAGGAAATATCCATAAACCATTATTAAAAGGGATCCAGGATATCCACTGCTTGCCCCAATACAAGCATTGTGGAACCTGTGTCTATTGAATAAACTGCTAGGTACTTGTGACCTAGATTGGTCACTGTTGGGAACAGGATACTAGGCTTGATGGACCTTGGTCTTACTCAGTATGGCATATCTTATGTTCTTATGATACAAAGAACCACAACTGTGAACAGATCACAAACTATTTCAATGAAGTATTGAAATGGCTAGTCTTCTGCAACTTCAGCATAAACCTTAACAAGATGGAGGTCCCTTTCGTCACTAGAGATAAGGACTTCACACCACCAGACAAAATACAGGTCAGAGATGCATACTTCGATGTCAAGAATGAGGTTGGATATCTAGGAGTGATCAAAGATCAGAATCTTAACCTAACTAAGCACATTACCTTAATAACTTGGACAATATACAATAAAATCAAGATGACCCAACATATAAGACCACTACGCTTAGCTCAGGACTTCCACTCGGTTCTACAGGTGCTGATTGGCCCCCACTTTGACTACTGCAACAGCATACTACAAGGTTTGCTGAAACAAGCGGTAAATCAACTACAGATGTACAAAATACACTTGCAAGAACCATTAACAAGGTGGCTAAAACTGAACATATCACACCCATCGTCTTCCAGCTGCACTGGCTACCTGTAACATATAGAATCAAATATAAACCCTTAGTAACCACATTCAAGATTAATGACCTAGCCCCAGCACATCTAACTACCTGAAACAAGGCAAAGAGGAGGTACCCTAAACTCTGATATTACCTAAAGATTTTAGGAAAACAAGCCAGACAACAAGCGACAGAGCTTTCACTTTCTGTGCTCCAATCCATTGGAATTCTCTACCTCAAAGCCTAAGAAATATAAACAACCTATTCACCTTCTGGAAGCAAATTAAAACATACCTATTCATGGAATATTTTCAAAATAAAGTAGGTCAGAATATATTCCCCACATAATTCATAAGCAATCCACCTAAGCCTCCATGTAACTATCTTACACCATGAATACGTACATCAATGTCATGTATGCATGATTCCAACTGCATCTGTAAATAGGCCTACTGAAGACTGTTTCTAATTGTATTACATGTTTAATTTTATTCATGCAAACATTCTGCCTATGTAAATTTAAATTTTTGAGTTTAGTTATGTTTGCTTTACTGCATTGTTTAATATCACCTTTGTTTCAATGTAAACCATTTTAAGTTTGTTATATGTAAACCGCCCCATATTGTGATGAAAAAGCAGTATATAAAACTCACAAATAAATAAATATCCCATAGCTCTTTTTTACTTTTTGAAGGCATAAACATCCGATCTACATGCTATGGGGGTCATTCTGAACCGTGTTTAGCAAGTCTGGATGTCCTGCCAAATGCCTGGGAGCATACTCCTGCAACTATAGGGTGTGTGTGTGTGTGTGTGGCACTCTGGATGGGGGAGGGAGGGGCAGGCCGAGGGAGGAGTAAGAGCAGGCAGTGGATGGCGCCACATCCCCAGACATGCAGGATCGATTTCAAAGTTGGCCCTGTACTTCTGGGGTTGGCCATTTAAACGGGGAACTTATTCCACATCAGAGATGGAATACATCCCTCTGGACATCAGGGGGGGATGCCAGAGTAGGGGCCTGCAATACAGGTGAGGGGGTTCCTTGCAGCCCGGCCCTGGCCATGGAAGGCCCAATTGGGGTCGGGCTGCGGGGAACGAACGATTTGCTGTTGCCGCCAGGAATCATGGCTTCTGTATGGAGCCGCAGTGCCATGGCACCACTGCTCCTTGCAGGTGCCAGGCTGGGCTAGTCAGGCAATGGATTGGATGTCTGGGGTGCCTGAATCGGGGCATGTCCCAGATGTCCAATCCCTATGCCATGATTCTGCTCCCGCAGGCATGTCTAGCCCCTGCAGGAGCAGAATTAGGTGCACCTCTGGGCCATCCAGATTTCTGTACGTCAGGACAGTTCGTATGTGCACTTTCTGAATGGGCCTCTACTTGTTTAGGCAGTGCCATTGAATATACACATAGAGAGCTTGATACCGGAAGGGGCACGTCCGGACAGCCCTGTGCAGGTCGGGCCTGTTTGGACCCGATTCTGAAACACGGGAGCAAAATGTTCCAGTGGCTATCAGAATTGGGCCCGAGGACGGCCTGGCGTGCACCTCCCACAGCTGCGGGGACATCCTCCCCATTGCTCCATCTGCCTGCAGCCCCGGACCCCCAAGTCCCTGTTGCTTGACCCCGACAGGGGCCACTGGGGCCCAGATGAGGTGGCGGGGACTTGCCCTCCATGTCCTAGTGCTCCTGTAGGGGGGCTCCAGGGGGCTGCTGGCCACATTTTGGGGGGCACTCTGCTCTTATTCCACCTCAGAGGTGGTATAAGCAGGGTGTCCCCTGGACATACAGATCTGGGAGCGGAATCCTGCCCACACTCTTCCCACTCTTTGCCCCTGTCACGCCCATCCCCCACAGCATGCACAGCAACTCTGTGCGTGCAGCTGGGGGCGGAGGCAGAATACCGGCAAGGTGGATAGCGGGGCTGCACGTCCCGGTGGGATGTGCAGCCACGCTCTGCCTCATAGAATTGTGCCCATTATGTGCATATAGCTTGGAATGTCCAAATCTGTTTTTACAAGTTATACCTGCTATTTATGCAGCCCACTCATATATTTATTTTATATTCCACCAACTTGCAAAGTTCAAAGTGGAGTACAGAAAACATGTGGGCATTGTAAACACACCCACCCCTTTCCTCCCTACATTTATTTCTGTGTATCATAATATGGATCCATGTGATTTCAAGCATGGAAATTAAGAATCCAGACTGATTCTTCAGCAGTTCACAGTTCTACACAGAGCTTCCCTGCTATAGTTAAGTATGCTGTAGTGCAATTATTGTAAAAGTCAATGATTGATTTGTGTTTTTGCAGTATCACTTTTATGTTCAGTATCTTGTAACAGCCTTCACTATCTTTTGTGTTTTTCACATTCTCAGTCTAAAATCTACAATTCAAAGCAGCATTCAAGTTATGTTTACACAACTGATGTTTTGTTTTTGCAGTCCTGATGATGCTTTCCCCACCCCCCATTAATACATGTCAAACCCATGTTTCTACCTGGCTTTGTGATAACTCTCTAAAACTCAACCCATCAAAATCCCTGGCTATTTGGTTCACAGGTATGCAGCCATGTCTTACTATTTCCCCGGTTCTGGATGGCACACCCTTGCAACTACACTTTACCCTCCGATATCTAGGAGTCATGCTGGACTCTGAATTATCTTTCTCCCCTCAACTGAGAAGGATATCCAAGACATCCTTTTTGGTTTTATGCTGATTCCGCACCATCCAATTCTTTCTTGATAAACCTGCACAAATCACGGTTCTACTGCATACCGTGTCATCACGATTGGATTACTGCAACATTTCTTATCTTGGTCTCCCTCAATATCCGTTCAAACAGCTTCAGACCATTCATAACACAACAATATATACCCTTAATTGAGCTCAGAAATATGACCATGCTACTCCACTCCGCATTCAGTATTTTTTGCTGCCTGTTAGTTTGTGGATCTAATTTAAGGCACTGATCCTCTTTCATAAGGCACTTCAAGAGGTTGCCCTGATTGCCTCTCTTCACTCATCACCTTGCATGCTCCAGTTAGAGCATTGTAGCCTTTACATAGTCAACAGCTACACTTTTCTTCCCCTGCTATTGTCAAATATGACGAGGAAGTCGGCTTTCTTCGCCACAGCCCCTGCTCTCTGGAATAGCCTGCCCACCCCTATCCATTTGGATCAGAATTTTAAGAGTTTCAAGAAGGCTGTTAAGACTTTCCAGTTTGAAACTGTGTCCAGCCTCAATCCCTCTTTCCCGAGGGCTATAATATGTGACAGTACTGGTAACATTATTTGCCTCTCCGCTTTCTCTTTCCCCTCAATTTATGACCCTTTCCTCCCCTCTTTTGTCTACCACCTATTGTATGTTCTTTCCTTTTTTTTTTTTCCTGTCATAAGTTAGAAATTCTTTTCATCTTTTCTTCCTTTTACTTATTTTTAATGTTGTAAACTGTATAGCTTGTACAAAGTATTGCAGTGTAGCAAATAAAGCATAACAATAATCGTAACCATACTAATCTATGCTAAACATTGCTGCAACATGGGGCCCTGTGTTAACAGATTTGTGTGTAATTGGGCTGAGACAGGGCGGGTTGGGAACAGAATATGGGTGTTGATGGTGCATCGCGGTTAATGTTGGCATTGTGGGTATGCACTAACCATGAGTGTTTCTGTTAGCACAAGTGAACTTCATGTTACCTCAATGGGTGCCATTTAAGTGTATCCATGTACCAGGTTTCGTGGTGGTGTGAGGTAGCAATGTACCCCCGAAGTTAGCACGGGCTTCCATGATGATTTTTTGGCCCAACCACATGCTAATGGTTTGCCCTTCAATAAACATGCCCCAAAATACATTAAAGTAAGAGTTTGTTTCATCAATCAAGAACTATTCAAACAATTGGTAACAGACCCCACACGTGAAGGGGCCATACTGGACTTGGTGCTTACCAATGGTGAAAGTGTTTCTGATGTTATAGTGGGAGATCATTTTGTATCCAGTGATCACCAGATGGTGTGGTTTCAGTATTAGTACTAGGGCTGTTAGAATCCATTCAATCTATATTTGGAAAAACTTAAGAGAAGCTAGCAAAGTATTCAGGAAAGCAAAGTTTCAAAAAGAGGAGGAAATATCCCCCCCCCCCCCATTTTATTGCATTGGCTAAGACATTTTTGAGATGTTAGTGAGAAGAGGAAGGGTAAAAGTGGTTTTGTCAGACTCAAGGGTGAAGGGGAGGATTATGTAGAAGCTGATGAGGATAAAGCGGAATTGCTTAACAAATATTTCTATTCTGTGTTAACCGATGAAGAACCAGTAGCAGGACCTAAGAAAACGCCCACAAACAGGAACAGAAGTGAGGGACATCTTGAACAATTTTCAGAAGACTGTTCGTGAGAAACTAGCTCAACTTAAAGTAGACAAAGCGATGGGACCGGTTGGGATACACCCTAAAATACTGAGGGAACTTGGGGACATTCTAGCAGCTCCACAGACTGACCTTTTCAATGCCTCGTTGTAGTCTGGAGTGGTACCAAAGGACTGGAAAGAGGCTCATGTGGTGCCTTTACACAAAAGCGGAAGTAAGGATGTAGTTGAAAACTACAGGCTGGTTAGTTTAACTTTGGTGGTGAGTAAATTATTGGAAACGCTGCTGAAAGAGAAAATAGTGAGGTTTCTGGAGTCCAGTGGATTACAGGATCCGAGGCAGCATGGATTCAGCAGAGGCAGGTCTTGTCAAACAAATCTGATTTTCTTTGACTGGGTTACCAGGGAGTTGGACCGAGGGACAGCCCTAGATGTGGTGTATTTAGATTTCAGTAAAGCCTTTGACACTGTTCGTCACTGGCGACTTATAAACAAACTGAGCACCTTAGGGATGGACCCTAAAGTTACTGCTTGGGTTAGAAATTGGTTGGGTGGGAGGTGACAAAGAGTACAGGTAAATGGAGCTCACTCTGAGGAAAAGGATGTTACCAGTGGTGTGCCCCAGGGATCTGTCCTTGGTCTGATTCTTTTTAACATCTATGTTAGTGATATAGCAGAAGGGCTGTCGGGTAAGGTTTGCCTCTTTGTGGATGATACCAAAATCTACAATAGAGTAGACACCCAGGAAGGTGTAGATAACATGAGGAGGGATCTAGCTAAGCTTGAAGAATGGTCTAGAATTTGGCAGCTGGGATTTAATGTTAAAAAATGTAAGATCATGCATTTGGGCTGCAGCAATCCAAGGGAGCAATATAGTATATGGGGTGAAGTACTTTTTGTCCGCTAAAGAAGAGTGGGACCTAGGCATGGTTGTCTGATCTTAAAGTAGCTAAACAGGTAGAAAAGGCGATGGCAAAAGCTAGAAGGATGCTTGGGTGCATACGGAGGGGAATGGCTAGCAGAAAAACGGAGGTGATAGTGCCTCTGTATAAGTCTTTGGTGCGACCTCATTTGGAGTATAGTGTGCAATTCTGGAGACTGCACCTTCAAAAGGATGCAAACAGGATGGAGTCGGTGCAGAGGGTGGCTACTAAAATGGTTAGTGGTCTTCATTATAAAGCATATGAGGACAGACTTAAGGATCTTAATATGTACACTAGGGTGGTCCACTGCCATAGGGGAAAAAATAAAAGTAGGAATTTCTTTGCTCCCTGGCCTGATTCTGGTTCCATTTATGTAGAAAACAATGTGTGCAAAGTTTGAAGCCAATCAAATAATATTTAGGGGTGGTTCAAGGTCCCTATCTATCAGGCCCCTGGATCCCCCCCCAGGGTTCGTCAGACCACTGGGTATTATCCGCTCATAGACGGGGGTATCATGCTTGCCAAGCACTCAATGTGGTCCAGATGCTAGTAAGGACTTTGACGATGTGGGGAACATCTTACGGTGTTGCGAGACAACACCCAGAAGGAACTGGAGTTGCTCTTCTTTTGTGGTGTGTCGGCCATTGAACTCCTCAATGAGTTTGACCCCTCGCTCAGCCACATCGTTGATCACTGGAAGATTTTTTACTTTCTTCAGACCGTCTTTGAATGATGCATTCTCTTCCCAGTCTTCTGGGTCTGCATTAAGAAAATCACTGTTGATGTCGAGGTGTTTCAGGAAACAGATTGACTTGCGAGTTGCAAAAGATTCAAGTGGTGGAATCATGGAACTTTTCAATTCGATCCGCTTTGGGGGATCTTCGTCTTCGTCATCATCCTCATCGCTTTCATCTGATTCTGCCGGGATCATGGCCGACACTATGGCCCGCTTTGTCGTTGCTGAAACAGCTTCATCGAACAGTGACAGTGCCACAAGCTCCTCTGACACATACCACAGATGCTGTTGCAGTTTATCTCTGGCCGCTCTTCCAACACGGTCATTGTGGTAAGAGTGTAGTTTCTTCAGCATCTCCAAATCTGTTCGAGGAGCAACTGCGGCATCAGGGGCAGAAAACCAGGCTTCCACATGAATCAGGATGGAGAAAATGCTCACATCATGAACACAGGACTCCTCCCGTTGGGTAAGATCTTTGAGTTGTCCTCGGAACATCCAAATCTTGAGACAGTACAAGACTTTTGCCATCCATCTGGCATGATGGAAAGCTCCGGGTTTCTTGAAATTGAAACTAGGAAGATTCCTCCAAGGCAGACAATCGTTAACTCCAAGAATTCCAGGTAATCATCTCGGTGATTGCCCTGTGCCAACTTGGATTCCGCAAACTTCATGATGCGATCCCTGTCAGGTTGCAGCACCTCCAAGTCTTTTCCAGTTTGATAGTTGGACTTGTCAAGGGAGCCCCAATTCTTTTGGAACCGGCAAAAGAGTTGGACATCGGGACCCGATGAAGCTCCAGAGCATGTAGAGAATACTGCACCAAGAATTATTTTGTAAATGTGATGGCGGCATGCCAAATGAAGGACTGTGCGACGGAGTCTCTGTTGTAGAAGAATGCACGCTCCTGATCGACGTCTCGTGTTCGATGCAGTTGTATCAAAGCAGAAGCCTGCAACCTTTTCATCCAAACACCATTCCTGTAACAGTTCATAAACTGCTGCAGCTTGATTCTCGCCCGTTCCTGATGTCAGTTTTGGTACACCAAGAAGTTATGTTCCTTATCGTTCCTCCAGCTTAGTCCTCCACGCATGGGTAGTGCACCTCCTCCTGCAGCATGAAGACTGGACCAATCAAATTTCAGCATCACTGGAAACAGCATACTGGCCATCCTTTCAACTCCAATGTGTCCAGTCTTCATGCAGCAGGAAGATGTTAGTGAGCCAGGCTGGGCTCACTAGTTTGTCAGTTTAGGTCTTACATCTATAGCTAACCTTTTGTTGTTTCTTTATTAGTCCTATTAGGGCTTATTTTGCTTTGCTATATTAAGGAGTACCTGTTTCTTTAAATTTAACTTTCGAATCGGCACTCCGGAGGGGGGTGGGCCCGAGGGAGGTCTCTCTCCTGCCCAGCCTAAGCCGCTTGCCTTTCAGTAATTACTTCATAGGATCTCTGTTCCCAGGGCTATTCGGGGCAGAGCTCCTGCGGCGGCTGTCCAGCGGCACATCTCCGGTGAGTTGAGGAGTTTGTGTGCTTGGGAAGTGCCGGTGAGTTCTCAGGGCAGAGTCCAATGAGAAAGCTGTTCCTGTCCTGAGCTCTTTTGTGTCTTCTCGTTCTTTGCTATTGTTTTTGTTTTCTTTAGTTTTTCGCTGTGTTCCCGGGCCGCTTAAGCCACAGGGGGGGGGGGCAGTCCGCATCGTCGGTTTTTCCTCCAGGCTGTCTACCTCAGTGCCAAACAACAGCGCGCCAAAAGGTCTTGCGCTGCCACGGCCATTTTGAGAGCCGCGTCTCCTTCAGCGTGCTGCACACGCGGCTGTTTTTTTCAATAAACCGGGGTCCACGACTTCTGGACCTGATGGCCACTTTTCGGTCGGCGAAAGCAGCTCGATTCTTCAGTCGTCGGCGGGAACCGATGTCAGAGGGCATAGATGCTCTATTGCAGGTCTGGCCCTCGAGGGGCCTTCTTTACGTCTTTCCCCCGTGGCCGCTTCTGGGGCGAGTGATTCAGCGTATCGAGTCTCACCGGGGTCGGGTGCTGTTGATAGCGCCGGATTGGCCCCGTTGTCCCTGGTATGCCGACCTGATACAGTTAGTGGACGGCTCCCCGTGGCGTCTTCCCCTGAATCCGGATCTGTTGTGTCAGGGCCCTCTTCGCATGCCGCAAGTGGAGAGATGCTCTCTTACGGCCTGGCTATTGAAAGGGCGAGGCTAAGGAAGAAGGGTTATTCGAAATCCGTCGTGGCGACTTTGCTTCAAGCACGTAAGAGGTCCACTTCGCTGGCTTATGTCCGAGTGTGGCGTATTTTTGAGGATTGGTGTTCCAGGCACCAGGTTCAGGCGGTTACGGCCTCTCTTCCTGTGGTGCTAGATTTTTTGCAAGACGGTTTTGCTAAAGGATTGGCCACCAGTTCCTTGAGGGTGCAGTTGGCGGCGCTTTCCTGCTACAGGGGTAAAGTGCAGGGCGTAGCGCTGGGTGCCCATGCAGATGTGGTACGCTTCCTGAGGGCGGTTTCTAGGCTGCGCCCGGCTCGCAGAATTTCTGTTCCTTCGTGGGATCTCAACTTGGTCTTGTGAGCGCTCAGTGCGGCTCCGTTTGAGCCTCTCTCTCGGAGTTCGGTGAAGGATTTGACCCTTAAGACGGTGTTCTTAGTGGCGATTTGTTCGGCACGACGCATTTCCAAGCTTCAAGCTCTTTCTTGCAGGGAGCCCTTCCTCTCTTTCTCAGATCAGAAGGTGGTGCTGCGGCCAGTGCCTTCCTTTTTGCCTAAGGTGTCTTCCCCTTTTCATTTGAATCAGGTGGTGTCGCTCCCGGTGTTGCACGCGTTGGGGGAGCAGGCTTCCGATCGCGGTCTTAGTCGCTTGGACCTTAAAAGTTTTGCGTCGATATTTGAAGGTCACCAAAGCTTTCCGCAAGTCGTATCATTTGTTTGTCCTGTTTGGGGGTTCCAGGAAAGGTGAGGCGGTGGCGGCGAAAGCATCCATTGCTCGGTGGATTAAGGAGGCGATTGGCTCTGCCTATCTGTTGCAGGGTCGGGTGCCGCCCGTCGGTCTGCGGGCTCATTCTACCAGAGCACATGCGGCGTCCTGGGCTGAGTTTAGCTTGGTTTCGCCGGTGGAAATTTGTAAGGCAGTGACGTGGTCTTCTCTGCACACTTTCAGTAAGCACTATCGACTTGATGTCTTGGCGGCGGGCGATGCCTGTTTTGGTTCCGCAGTCTTGCGTGCCGGCTGGAAAAATCCCTCCCGTTAAGGCTGCTTTGTTACATCCCATGCGTGGAGGACTAAGCTGGAGGAACGATAAGGAAATAGTAATTACACTTACCTGGTAATTGTAGTTCCTTGAGAGACGACAGCTTAGTCCTCCTTCCCTCCCTCTGGTGTTTTGGCTCGGCACTCCTTTGGTTCGGAGGTCAGTATTCACAGGTGAGTGCGTCAATTGTTTCTTCTTTTCTCTCCGGTTTTACTCCTTTCTCTCGCTGACTGTTTATGCTGCGGCAGGCGCGGGACACTCTGAGTTGTTTTTCAGTTGACTAATATTTAAACCAAAAAAAAATAAATTTTTTATCATACTCAACAAATGAATTAAGCAAATAAGCAATTATTATAATTTTTTTTTTTTATCTTCTTAAAGGTTAGCTATCTCTTTGAGTTTGCTTTGACAGTAGTTCACTGGAGTTGAAAGGATGGCCAGTATGCTGTTTCCAGTGATGCTGAAATTTGATTGGTCCAGTCTTCATGCTGCAGGAGGAGGTGCACTACCCATGCATGGAGGACTAAGCTGTCGTCTCTCAAGGAACTACAATTACCAGGTAAGTGTAATTACTATTTTCTCCAGTGGAGACAGCCATTATCAAAACTGGAAGGCGGTCAACGGATGTGGTTGAACAGAGGAGAGATGGCAATAACTTGCTATCCCAATGCACAATGCCTGTTTTGCCTTCGGCTTTGAATGCGTTGTGCAGGTCCGTCCATTGTTGCTGACTGTGCTTTTCTCTATGGCGCTTGACGCTGGAGCGACTGATATTGAGCTCCCCAGGATAATGTCCCAGACTTCTGGCGGTTTCAGCTACCACAAACAGAGCATTGCGATCCGTTGTCCCTGTCCGATCCAGGGCTGCTGTAAGCTCTGGGGTCCAGACATTGTTAGATCGAAACTGCTTCGTTTGTGGAGTTGCTTTCTTCTGTCCGTTATCTGAATCCACAGATGTCGACGAGTCTTCACCTGACTCCGCTGAGGAAGAAGATCCTTCCAGCTGAACTTGGCTTGTAGTTGCCTCGGCTTCGGCAACATGTTTTTGTCTGCGCCTTTTCAGTTCTTCTCGCAGTTGCGATCTTGCTTCCGTGTTGGCTAGTTTCTTGTCCATTGCGCACATTGAGCCGCGGCACCCTGGTTCTCGTTGCGCTATTAAGAATTCTTTGTCTTCTTGAATATGAATTAAAGACATTGCATTGGCATGCGCCACATCAAATAGGTTTTTCATTGCAACCTGGAATTCTTTTTCATTTGCCTCTTGTTTCCCTCCTCTCCCTTTGTTTTTCTTCAAACGTTTCCACAGATTGAACAATTTCTTTACTTTTTCTTGAATTTTGTCATTTCTTTGAACAGGAAGCCTGGCTTTTTCCCAGTAAGCTTCTACTTCACTTGTTACAATAGATGCACTTTCACTAACGCCTTTGTTTAATGTCAAGTGTATTTTTACATCACCATATAACACTTGCTCCTTGCTGGG
This sequence comes from Ichthyophis bannanicus, assembly GCA_033557465.1. Classification (NCBI taxonomy): domain Eukaryota; kingdom Metazoa; phylum Chordata; class Amphibia; order Gymnophiona; family Ichthyophiidae; genus Ichthyophis; species Ichthyophis bannanicus. The sequence continues at coordinate 441,127,444 of CM066037.1, read as the reverse complement.
GAGCTTGGCCCCCAGAATTGTGGTGGACATTTCTTCAATGAGATAAAAACCATGTTTTTTCACCATCTGAAAAGAATAAAGATACAAAGATAATAGTACAATGTCTTTACCACCTCTCAGAGACGAGATTAGTTCAAATATGACGCTATCAAATGTAATCAGCGTGGAACTGAGTGGATGATGCAAGATGATGCAACATTTCGTCATCTGCTCCCAGGGGGAAATCTCAAGACTTGTTGAGCCACCCCTAAATATTATTTGATTGGCTTCAAACTTTGTACACAGTGTTTTCTACCTAAATGGAACCAGAATCGGGCCAGGGAGCAAAGGAATTCAGGAATTCATTTTTAGGGACCCACCCTAATGTACACCTTAGAGGAAAGGTGGGATAGAGGTGATATGACTGAGATGTTTAAATACCTCCGTGGCATAAATGTTCAGGGGGAGAGCCTCTTTCAATTGAAAGCAAGTTGTGCTACAAGGGGACATGGGATGAGGGTGAAGGGGGATATATTCAGGAGTGATATGCGGAAATATTTCTTTACGGAAAGAGTGGTGGATCCGTGGAATAGTCTCCCAGTGGAGGTGGTAGAGATGAGGACAGTAACTGAATTCAAAAAAAGCATGGGACAAACACAGAGGATCTCTAAAGGAAAAAAGGGAACTGTTGTAGTTGTTGATATGGAAGGACAGACTAGATAGGCCATGTAGTCTTTTTCTGTTGTCATATTTCTATGTTTCTAATCTACACATCATACTCTACACTTTCATTGTTTAGAAAAAACAATTAATTTTTTAATATTTCTATAAGAATAAGAAACCAGAAAGTCTTGATTTTTTTTTGTTTACATACCTTTTGTTATAGCAAATACAAGCTCTTTTCATTTCAAAAATCTATTTAACAAGGCCTATAATTTATCTAAAGTCCTTCTGTGTCCATTCACAACTGTGATGTATATAGTCCTGGATGAAGAATTGAGCCATTTCTCTTGTATGAAGTGAATTTGAAGAAATGTTCTAAACATGCCAAACACAGAGCTGTCAAAAGAACTCTGGCATGAAGTTATTCAGAGGCACAAACAAGGGAAGGCTATAAGAAAATTTCACTGAGTTTTGATATCCCTTCTGAGAACTGCAGAGCTGCCAAGTTACCCTGTTCCAGGAGTGAGATTTTAAGACAGTCCTCAATTTCTGACAATCTCATTCTGATGCATTATGGAACGGGCAACACTGATAACAGCTGCATTGCAATGCAAATTTAAAACCAGAACTGGTAAAAAAAAATCTGACTCCTGGTTCTGGGTAACTTGGCAATTCTGGCACTATAAGGTTCATCACTGTAAAGTGGAAACAGTTTGGCACCACTAAAGCACTTCATCAGACCAGCCCTGTAAAGTTAGTAGCTGTAGGTTAAGGAAACTACTGAGGAAGGTTTGTCAGCGCAGTTTCTTCAAATGCATGAGTTTTTTTTGAATACCATGACAGTCATGAACCTCACTTCTAAGCCAGGGTATGTGGTCACTATGAGATCTAAGATTACTTTGCAAGAATTAGAGAGAACTCTGAGATGGGGGAAATGTTGACTGTTGATTCTGAAATTACTTCACAAATGTGCACTGTATGGAAGACTGCAAGAAGAAAGCCAGTGCTGAAAAGATGTGACGGCACATTTTACAAATGACGTCCAAATAGTCTGGGACATCCAAGCCTGAACGTCTGGGGGGGGGGGGGGGGAAAGCAAGCAGGCATGTCAAAGTTTAGACACAATTCCACAAGCATGGATGTGTCTGATATGGATATCTGCATGGTGTCTACATAGACGTCCCTGGAATAGTATTGAAGACACTAGGGAGGTCATTCTGAGCCACAAGTAGCAGGGATGGACGTCCAGTTGCGACATCCATCCCTGCTATTCGTGGCCTTTCCCGGCCCCCATCTTCCTTCCCTGCCCATTGTATGGGGAAGTTAGACGGGGGTGGGGAAGGGGCGGCTCGGGGGCAGCGTTAGAGCGGGCAGTGGGTGTTCATCGGCCCCAGATGTACAGGCTGATTCTAATGTTGGCCCTGTATGTCTGGGCCAACACAAGGAAGAGCAGATGGCTCTTGCAGTAGAATCCAGAAACACAAGAAGCAAGAGACGTACGATGGTCGCAGAAGCTTTTAATTAAATAAACTGGTACCCGTAGCTGCTGTTATTGTATCAATCCATCTCATTGCTGGCCTTCCTCTTTTGCGTTGACCTTCTATCTTGCCAAGCATGATGTTTTTCTCTAATGATCTCTCTCTTCGCATGATGTGTCCAAAGTATGAAAGTCAAAGTCTTGTCATCTGAGCTTCTAAAGAAAGCTTAGGTTTGATCTCCTCTAGTACCCACTGGTTTGTTCTTCGGGCAGTCCATGGTATACACAGTATTCACCGCCAGCACCATAATTCAAAGGCATCAATTTTCTTCCTGTCTGTCTTTTTCACTGTCCAGCTTTCACATCCATATGATGTTATTGAAAATACCATGGCTTGAACAAGTCAAATCTTTTTATGCAGAGAGACATCTCTGCTATTTATCTTACAGCTAAAGTTTACATATACAGTCAAACCTCTGTTTTCGTATGCCCCAGTTTTCGTAAGCTTCGATTTTCGACGTCTTTTTTTTTTTTTTTTTTTTTTTTTTTAAATTAGATTTTGTCCCGGTTCTCATACATCTGCTTGGTTTTCGTACAATTTTAAAATGGTCCGTTCCAGGGGGGGTCGTTCAGTAAAGTACAGTACTTAGCTTGTTTTTGCGATCCAGCCCTATTTGCTTTCAGCGATCCTTTGAAAAATACTGTAGCAAGAATCAAGGAGTGAGAGTGTAGCTGATCTGATGCTTCCGACATGCTTTCAATTAGAGGACTCCCCGCTGACGGCAAAACTTTGATGGGTCTTCCAAACATGCCAGTCCTGATGGGTCTTCAAAACTTGCTGCTGAGCATTTCTTCCAGCTTGCAATTTGCTTTTGAGACAGAATCGGAGGCAGATGAGAGAGTCGGAGATCAGATTACAGTGCTGTATCTGTGTGTGTGTGCTGTCCTTTGACGATCGGGCAGGTGAGAGAAGTGACAGGAGCTGTTCTGCCTGGCTGAGACTTCGGAGGCCCGTGCTGCTGCAGCCATTGCCACATGGCTCTGGAACGCATGCTCAGCTCTGCGTTCCAGGTTGCCTGAGCAGGAGAATGGTGTTTCCGGTGGCTGTGGCTGGTGCCTTTACTGGAGGCTTGCTTTTTTGTGGATCCTTCTTGTTTTTGCCAACAAGAGTCTTCAATAAAGGTAAAAGTGTTGTTAAATGCTTATCCATTTCATTAGTCATTTATATTTCTCATTGTTTTCTGTATGAAAAATATAGTTATTCTCTATAAAATGTATTTTTTGTGAATATTTTTGGGTGTCTGGAACGGATTAATTGGACTTACATTATTTCTTATGGGAAATATTGCTTCAGTTTTCATACATTTCGGTTTTAGACTTTTTTGAACGGATTAATCATGAAAACCGAGGTTTGACTGTATAAGATCTTCCCTATGTGAGATTCATCACTGGGTGCTTCAGTGAGTAAAATTATCATCTTATGTGTATCAAACTTTCACAATAAGATTCATTTTTTGGTTTGTCTTGCCTATGGCTGTCAATTACTTTATATAATTTTATGTATATATCTGTCTCTGTCCAGTCAGTTTTTTTTTGGTTAATAATTTTGCCTCTGCCCTCCGTTTTTCTTGTTTTATTATGTTCACATAGTAAAACAAGTAATATTATAACTATTTTATTATAAAAATTTTTATTATACATGTTTTTATTTATGATTTTAATTATTTATGATATTTATACATGTTTGATTACTGTATTTTATTTATTTTGTTAGCTGCATGCCCCCTGAAGAAGGCGTTGCCGAAACGCGTTGGTTTATTTAATTAAAAGCTTCTGCGACCATTGTACGTCTCTTGCTTCTTGTGTTCCTGTATGTCTGGGGCCAGTGACTTGAACGGGGAAGTTATTCCATCTCTGAGGTGGAATAACTTCCCTGATGCAGAGGAAACAGCAGGACTGGGGCTGGGCAGGGGCAGAAGGCATTCCCGCAGCCTGACCCTGGCCCTGAGGCCAGATCGAGGGTTGGGCTGTGGGGAAAGCACTTTAAGTGCTGGCGGCCGGGGATTGCCATGGCACCACAGCTCCATTTAAAAACTGCAATCAGATGCCATGGCACTTTGGCTCCATTTAAAAACCCTGATTGAGTTAGCCAGGCAAGGCCTGTATCTGCAGGCCAGGCTGAATCGCAGTCCCGGCCTGCACATACAGGCCTGTTCGTGATTCTGATCCCGTGGGGCTAGACATTCATATGTACAGACAGACAGACACTACCAACTAACATGCATCTCCAACACACAAACATTCGTCTCGCTCTTTAGCATCTCACCTTCACATCACCACATATAAACAGATACACATCGGGCCCGATATTGAAGTAAGTGGCGCATAGCCCTGGCCATTCCCCCCTAAACTCGGATATTCAATGGCGCGGTGATGGCATTGAATATCCGGCTTTGGCACTGAGTGGAATCCCCTGCAGAGCCTGACCATGTAGCTGCGATATTGGACTGCTACACAGTTAGTGATCTGTGGCTAGAACTAGGCAAGCCAAAAGCTGGCCTAGTTTTAGCCGCGGACTGCTAACCATATAGCGATCCAATATCGTTGCTACATGGTTAGCGGCAGTCACTGCCTCCGCTCTGTCCTGGAGCGCCTCCAACACGCCCTGATGCTAACTGGATAGCATCTTGGCACGTAAGGGACTTAGAAGGGGATATTCAACGGTACTAACTATGTAGGTGCTGTTAAATATCCCCGTTTAAGGCATTTACATGGTTTACTTGGCTATAAACCAAAAAAGTTGCTCCTAACCCAGAAAATATCTTATAACCTACACAACACACATTTTGCACAATTCAATGGCAAAGACCTCAGAAGTTTTCACACCCCACAAGTAGCACCCAAAAGCACTATAGGGAGTAAAGACGTTCACATCACCGGTCTTAATGCCACCACACAACCACCCTTAAAAATCACTCACAACGTTCAAAAACACCCAATAACTAAGGGAAAGCTCTTCTAAACAACATTAACCGTCTAACAAGCATACAAATCCATACATACAAACATATACATACATACAACAGCAACAAAGCACACTCACAACAACGTCTTCATACAAGACTCAAAAGAGCCTCGATATGCAGGAAAGAGCCGGGGGTTACCAGAAGCCAGAATGCAGAACCTGAAAAGAGAGAGAAATCAACTATAAAAGTGATGTAATGCTACACCATACAAATGATTCCAATCACTTAACTGAAAGATGGTAACATAGCATCGGGACCGCAGCAACCCCACATCACCGTCGGATCCCACAGGATCACAGAAACCTCCACCAAAACGTCAAAGCACATAGGATCACAAGGACCTCCAAGATATAGCAGGAAACAGCAAACTCATGAACGTCGCGGATAACAACTCCCTACAGAAGCTCCCGTTTCGCCAGTTAGGCTTCGTCAGGGGAAACAAAATAACTACAATCTATTGATATCAATTTTGTTTCCCCTGACGAAGCCTAACTGGCGAAACGGGAGCTTCTGTAGGGAGTTATTGTTATCTGTGACGTTCATGAGTCTGAATCTGCTAATGGAGGAAAATGGAAACATGCCATGGTGACCACACTTAGGGGTATGTTTACTAAACTGCGTTAGTGCGATTCGCGTTAGGAGCCGCGGTAGAGACAGAGACCCCAAATAAGGACATGGGCGATACATCGTTTCCGAGAACGCGCGTTACAAGGCGTCATAAATGAACGAGCGCTACAGGGCACATTACCGCGCGTTAATCTTAGGAAGGCGCGCAGGCATACAAGCACAGCAACAGAGCTGTAGCACAATGGTTACAACACTGACTGATGGTACAGGGGTCATGGGTTCGATTCCCCAGTGGGCCTAATGTATAAGGCTGGCTGAGGCAGCACCCTTTACATTGAAGTAGCGATTGTTGAGGCATTTGACGTGTATTTTAATTAGTGCTGCCAGCAAACACACCCTCACGGTGGCATAACCTAAGGTGCCGCATAAGGCACCACATAACGCACTCCATAGGGCACATTATAAAGTGTACTGTCCGCCAAGGCACCCTATAATGTCCCCTACAGGACACCTTATAAGGATGTGAACAAAGCCCTGGCTGGCTGTAGGACTGCACATCACCACACAAACTGTCTGCTGTGGGTACCAGGATAGGGGTAACCCACCTGTACCCATGATGCACTGCACATGCAAATCAGCAGTCGAGAGATGGGCACAAGATCGGGTATGCACCCCCACAGCAGCTCGGTCTTGTAGGGGGAACAGACCATGTGTGGCACTGCCAGAGACAGTCACATTGTGCGGGTACAGTGCCCACCGTGAGGTTGAGGTGGGGCGCCCAGCACCAAGTCCACAGCACCTTTCATGGCTGAAATACGCCATGCTGCAGGTTTCCAGCAGTGTGCGATAGGTAGTTCTGTTAGACACACCTAGGATACATCTGTGTCCTGCTGTATGTCTCGGTCATGTCTAGTCCCTATGGGCGATGCTGCACCCAGAATAGTGCATATCCTGTGTTGGTGCCATCGTTACCTGCTGTAGGTGAAGGGGGGGGGGTGTATGGACCCATAGGCGGATTATGTACCACCACACAACCCACCCTCTGGGGCTCAGTGTGGGAAACAGGATCACCCACCACTAGATCCACAGTCTACCTCCCTGCAATGGCAGCAGTAGAGGGGACCAGCTACCCCCGTCCTGCTGGGGACCAGACATCCATAACACAATAGCAGACAGACGGCAGGCCTGGAAATGCTCAGCTGCCCCCCCACCATTATCTGACATTCTCCAGCAGCAAGCCGCCAGCCGCTGTACCCTGTAAGGTGTTCCAGCAAGACACATACTAGCTGCAGACAGTCCGCCAGCTAGTCCATAGTGCTGGAGGAGATGCATGTACCCAGAACGGGGATGTCGGCATACACACCAAGCAGATAAGTCAGTGATTGGGCCCCATAAGGAAACCCACAAATATCACATGAGAGAAATGCTATATAGCACTATGGGGGAACCTAGTCATGCCATGGTCACTGCTCAGTCAGGGTGAGAGTGACCTCCCAGCAGGACATGCTATGGCCACCCTGTCCATGCAGGTGGTGGCCAGGCACTACAATGTCCGAGCCATTGCCCTATGCCGTGTGCAGATGCATCCAGGCCAGGCCACCCTATCCAGGCTATTCCCACGGTACCTTGCTCCTCATTATGCACATTGGCAGGCCAATACTGGCAACAGTGCTAGCAGTGTGGGCTGTGGAGGGTGTTGGCAGCCACCATGCACTGGATAGACAGACACACACTCCCCACACCTATGCCAGCATTGTGCAACTATAGAGGTGTTGGGCAGCCCAGGCCACCACACCAGTCCTGGGCACAGTGCAGGCATGGCTATGGTACACAATACTGTAGGAGTCACTCCCCAGGTTGGTCACTCCCCCACTGTCAGACACAAGACCTGTAGCACACTCCACAGACATCAGAAAAGTTGCTATGATGCAGCTCACTCAGAAAAGTGTACTTAACTTAGGAATTGCTATCTGCCAGTACTCATAGCAACCTTTTGATAGATGTGTACCATATTCCCGGTTTAGGGTGGCATTACTAAGGTATGCAAGTGCTAGTATTGGGAGATGCACGCAGAGCCCAAAGTCCTGCCTCTCCAGGAGGCTTTGGATAATGGGGCCTGTGGGTGCGGGTGCGTCTGCCCCTGTTGGCTGCTGCTTTACGGCAGAGGTTCCCAACTCCAGTCCTGCGGTGCCAAACACTGTTCGGGTTTTCATGCTGTCCCTCATGAATATGCATGAGATACTTCTGCATACCATGGGGGTGGCACATAGAAATGCAGCACAGGCATCTTTACCAGAGGCAGCATGGAACCGGGATGGTGTTTGGCCTTCCAGGACTGCATTTGGGAGGCTCTGCTCTAGGTAATGTGCATGTTTATGGTGTCTGTGCTCTGTAGGGTAAAATCTAGGTGTCTTGGGCATGTTTACGTCATCTGCAATAAAGGTGCTGTCTGTATTAGCACGTTGTAGTAGTGGGTAAAATATGGGGACTGGGTTGGAAGGAACCACAGCTGGGACTTGAACCTGTGACCCTCTGCTTCTGAATACACTGGTTTTGTGCACTGCACCACCTTGTTGTCACAGAGTCGGTACATTCCTTGGTGATACCATGACTGTTCGTCAGACAGGGCCTGTCTGTTGCAGTACACGGCACCCACCTACACAGGGCTAGGCCACGGTCTGCTCTGGGCAGCTGCCACTGCCCCCTCCACCACCAGTATCCCTCAGCCACCATGCTGACATGCCTTTCTGCTGGTGGTGCGCAGTCTCAGGCCATCCAGTGTGCAGGTAGGCGGCTGCCTATGGTGCGGGTTCTGGGGTAGGGGTGCTTTCATAGGTGTCCACGCTTCCCCTCAGCACCGCCTGCCAATGTTCCATGCCCTTGGGGGTAGCTGCTGGGTACTATCCCCTGTGACACTGTGGGAAACACAGTCGTGCCCATGTTGGGCCTTCAGCAGTTGCTGTCTGGCTGCTCTGCTGCTTCAGCATTCATATGGGCCACCTAGGCATCGCCCTAGTCCGCACTGTGGCCCAGCTGCACCACAGCATGTGCCGCCTGCGGCCCTCTGTATCCCCTTCTCCGGCATCTGTCCAGTTGCCGTTTCGACATGCCCGCCCTGATGTTGCGGGACATTTGCACGCCATATGAACCCTGTCCAATGGTGGGGGAAAAACCTGAGCAGCGCTATATCACTGTGGGCGGAGTATAGACCCTTCCACGATTTATATCTGTTCTATGGAGCTTACTCGGGGGGGGGGAGGGGTTGATGTTTCTCATTGCTACCACTATTGGCCAGCTTGGTTATGGCCTTTTTCCAGTTTGTTGGGGTCATTTTCAGTGTTTATGTGCCCTTTTGTTCTGTGCACATATATCACACTTATCACTTTTTTTTAGGTTTCCCTGCCTGGGCTGTACATTGCTGACACTGAAATGGTTTCTCTCCCCTGTAATGTGCATTTAACGGCAGGTTTTCATTCGCGTTGGAATTGAGCTCTTCAGATCAGCACGTTAGTGTGTAGGGAGCCTCTCCCCACCCACTCTCCGCCCATTGATCCCTTCTCTCTGCCCTTTCTCCACCTTCTGTGGTGTTTTACCGTGCCGCGGGAGTTTACGATTGTTAACTACGGTTAACGCGCGTTATGTAACGTTAACGATCGTAAGCGCATCATAACGCGCGTTATGATGCACTTACAATCGTTAACGTTACATAACGCGCGTTATTTATGATTACCGCAGTTTAGTAAACATACCGCCATGTGTGCAGTTTTCAACTGGTCTTTATTTATGTTAAAACTTTTTAATCCACAGATGATTGAGTTACTGATAGATTACAATAAACATCAATATTTTTAAATATAATAAATCAAATTAATTAAGTCATATATAAACAATGCTTAACCTAATCAACTGATAGCTGTCTTTGCTGCCAAAACAACTTCTACGAAGTATCGCATCATGGATACCTTCAATAATTTTTCTATACCGCTTTCTTTTGTATTCAAAGCGGTTTACATTGAACAATAAACAAGGAACATTAGGTAGAACAAGGTCGTTAAACTTGGAGAAAAAGGGGTTAACAATATTATTTACATGATTTCTTACTACAGGTTGTGGGGGGTGGTGTTATATGGTAGGGGTTGAGACAGGTTCTAAATACTGGTTGTTGTAGGTAGGGTCAGATTTTATTGTAGTGGCTATGTTTTGCATAGTGGTTCTGCTTCTGGTCCGTAGTACTCCGAAAAGAGGTGTGTCTTTAAGGCTTTATGAAAGTCCCATAAGTCATTGGTGGTTCTTATTCTTTCCGGGAGTGTGCTCCCAGAGAGATGGAGCATATATTGAGAAGACTCTGACAGGTTGTCTGTTTTGCTTTTAGTTTTTGTTCTTAGGTTTTTATTGTTTTTCCTTTTTATTCTGTATAGTAGGAGCACAATTGCAGGAGGTGGAGGTAACAGAGCAGAGAACAAAATGAGTGAGGAAAACCGCACTGAGGTGGCAGACACATCCAGCAAGCAAGGTAGCCAGCAGCCCCCAGCGGCGGCCGCCACCAAACAGGAGCCTGAGGGTGAGGAGGCAGGGCCATCCGGGGTGTCCCGGCCTCCACGGGATCAGTTTGAAGGGGCACCAGGGGAAAAGCGTAAGCGGATACCCGTGCCCGAGGATGCCAGGAGGAGGGCAGTGAGATTCACCCAGGAGGAGAATGACCTCCTGCTGTCAAGCGTCCTTGACAACTACGAAGTCCTATACGGGTGCCAGAGCAGCACCACCACCATCAGCACACGTACCATGGCGTGGGAGGCAGTGCGGGCGGCTGTGGCGGAGGCAGGAGGCCCACGCAGAGACATTGACAGCATCCGTAAAAGATACAGCGACATCAAGCGGGTGGTATGTGCGCACCTGTTGGAGGAGAGGCGCCATGCACAGGCCACTGGTGGAGTTGGACACAGCAGACCTGCCCTCTCACCTCTTGAGCTGCACTTGGCAGAACGACTGGGACCCATGTATCTGTATGCCCTGCCTCCCGCGCTGGATACAGCACATCCACGTGCAGGTAAGATGGAGATCATTTATTTATTTACATTCTCTTATATACCGCGCTATTCTGCATCAGTGCGGTTTACATTGAACAAACTGAAATTACATTGAACAGGGCATTATAACTTGGAGATAACTATTTTTTTCCGGGGAACATGGGCTATGGAGGGTTAAGTGGCTTGCCCAAGACCACAAGGAGTACCTGTGGGACTAGAAACCCCAGTCCTTCCGGCCCAAGCTTGCTGTTCTCTAGTGGGATTTGAACCCCTGACCTTCCGGCCTGAAGTACCTTGCCCCAACCACTAGGCCACTCCTCCACTCCAATGTAGTCCAGGGAAAGCTAACAACACAGCACACGCGGGGGGGGGGGGGGTCATGTCCCAAGACTTAGTGTGTGGCAACATGTCCAGCAGAGGCCACAGATGCATCAATACCTGCATTCCGTTAGTTTACCCCAAATGATGTCGGACATGCCCCATACTGAGTGCATGGACATGGAAGGGGTACCAGATATCCACAGTACCACATGCCAATGCCAACTGGCGTCATGAGTACGAGAACTGCAAACACAGGCCACCTAGAACCCCCAGCAAACCCGATGTACCATGACAGCACTACCAGTACACAGAATGCACCATATCAGACCGCTCAGAGGGCAGCAGTGTAAATAGCAGACCAAACCATTGCAGAGAATGACAATACATGGCCTATTGGGGGAGGTGAACAGGTGGCAGTGAGAACCACATTCCACAGTAACAGCATAACACAGCTCATACTGGACATTCGGACCACAGACCATCACCAAACAAAGGACAATGAAGCACAATATAGACCCAGGAGGATAAGTATATGACATGGAAATCACAAGGGCCAAACATGGAAGGTACAACACCACTGTAGGTGGTGAGCTACACAGTACTGACCCCTTGTAGAACACACAGCGCAGACGTTCACGATGCACAAATCCCAGAGCTGACATATACCAGATATGATGGTCAATGGACAGAGATAGCTATGAGGGCCAGAGGAGAGAGATAGCTATGAGGGCTGGAGGAAAGAAATAGTTATGAGGGCCAAAGTAAAATATAGCACCCCACCTCTTGTCCCTCTGTATACCCTGTTGCCAACAAACCGGCCGCAGTCCATTGTTGTCCACGTGTCCGCTGTGAACACCCTGCTGCCTGTTGTGTGGGTGTCAGTCATCTCACCTCATGTTTCCAGCCAGTCTCTCGCAGCATATGGCATAAATGACAAGCTTTTTGCATCATGCCCACAGCGCCCCCAGACTGTAGTCCCCAGTCAGCCATTCACAGTGTAACCTGCCACACGCAGTCCCCAGATACACACACCCAATACCTGGCCCAGTGTAGAGATACCATCCCACCCACACTGACCACCCCCACTCCCACCGTCAGGTCCCCAGCCCCATCCCATGTGGCCTGGCCACAACACCGATCACCGTGCAGCTCCAGCCCAACCCAGTGCTCTCTCCCATCAAGGCCTTGCAATGGCCCACAACCAGCCCCTGGAACCCCACTCCCAACCCCACGTCGGGCAAAGCAGACACATCCCACCCCCCACCCGTAAGAGGGCCGCGGCCATCGAACAGGGGGCTGGGGAGGGCCTGGCACACCCACACAGCTGCCCCCGGGAAGGGGGAGGGCGAATCCCACCTCTGCAGCTGTCCAAAGGGGCTGTGGCCACCCTGGCTCCCCCCTGAGGCCCACCAGCCTGCCAAACCGCAGATACGGATGTTGTCTGCGCATGGCCATCTGGACCGCATGGCCCTGTGTAAACAGCCCTGCGAGATGGACGGACTGGCACTGAACACATGGACATGCAGTGACTGCTCCTACATTCATGCAGGGCACGTACACTGCCACACACCCATCAGCAAGCACATGACAGTGCACAGCGTAGGACTGCACAGACACCCATGCGAACCGCACACATACATGGTTTGCTGGCCCCCCAGTACAGGTCTCAGCAGAGGGACAGGTATAGGGCTCCATGGAGGAACCATCCTACCACTCCCACTACTGAACATTTGTATAGCAATACAAGTCGTATGCAGTGCTGCACAGATGTGTAAGAGACAGTCCTTGCCCATCAGAGCTCACAATCTAGTCAAGACAGGCAACATAGGAGGTGTAGGCTGAGATAAAACAAGGGGGGAACGGGAAAAGAAAAGGGAGAGCAGGTGTGTCAAGATTCAAAAGCAGCAGCAAAGAGGTGAGTTCTCAGCTTGGATTTGAAGAGGACCAGAGGGGGTGCCTGGCGTACAGACACAGGTAGTTTGTTCCAGGTGTAAGGTACAGCAAGGTGAATGGAGACAAGTCTGGAGGTAGCAATAGAGGAGAAGGGCACAGATAGAAGCACTCTGTCAGAAGAGTGGTCTTCCCGAGAGGGGTTGTAAGGAGAGATAAGAGAAGAAAGGTAGTGAGGAGCTGCAGAGTGAATGCATTTATAGGTCAGTAGGTGAGGTTTGAACTGGATGTGGAAACGGATAGGGGGCCAGTGGAGTGACCTGAGAGGAGGAGGAGTAATATGGGCATGGCATGATGAGGCTGGCGGAAGATTAGCCGCGCAGCAGAGTGTTGAACAGATTGAAGGTGAGAGAGATGATTCAAGGGATGATATCAATGCTTGAACCAATACAAGCATTGTGGAACCTGTGTCCCTTGGGGAAACTGCTAGGTACGTATGACCTAGATTGGCCACTGTTGGAAACAGAATACTGGGCTTGATGGACCTTGGTCTGACCCAGTATGGCATATCTTATGTTCTTATGTTCTAAGGGGAGACCAGCAAGAAGTAGGTCACAGTAGTCAAGATGGGAGGTGATCAAGGAGTGGATAGGCGTCTAAGTAGTGTGTTTAGAAAGGAAAGGATGGAGTTCTCTGATACTGTAGAGAAAGAAACGGCAGGACATAGCTATCAGACGAATGGTGTGCGGAGACGGAGGGAGAAGAGTCTAAGACAACCCCAAGATTGCGAGCCGAGGAAACAGGAATGAGTACAGAGTTATCCACAGAGACAGAGAAAGGAGGAAGAGGGGGGAGGGTAAAGGGGGAAGGGTAAGAGGTCCAGCCCCGGCTATGTTCAATTTCAATTGGCGGTGAGACATCCAGGCAGCAATGTCAGAAAGGCAGGCAGAGATCCGGGTCTGGATTGCCGGAGAGATGTCAGGCATAGAGAGGTAGATTTGGGCGTCATCAGCATAAGGATGGTACTGAAAGCCAATGGAAGAGATTAGTGCACCAAGGGACTGAGTATAGAGAGGGAAAAGGAGCGGACCCAAGACAGATCCTTGGGGTACACCAACTGGGAGCAGAGGAGGAGCAGCCACAAGAACACACACCGAAGGAGCGATGGGAGAGATAGGAGGAGAATGAGGATAGTACAGAACCCCTAAAACCAAGCAAGGACAGGGTATCAAGGAGAGGATTGTGGTCCACAGTGTCAAGAGCAGCAGAGAGGTCAAGAAGGATGAGGACAGAGTAAAGGCCCTTGGATTTTGCCAGAAACAGGTCACTGGAGACCTGGGAAAGAGCCGTTTCAGCAGAGGGTAAAGGACGAAAGCCAGACTACAGGATCCAGGAGAGCATGAGAGGAGAGGATGTTGAGGCAGTGGTGGTGAACAGCATGTTCAAGTAGTCTAGAAATGAAGGGAAGGAGAGAGATGGGTCGAGAATCAGGGGGACAGGTGGGATCAAGTGAGGATTTCCTGAGGAGAGGTGTGACCTATGCATGTTTGAAGGCTGCAGGGACAGTTGCGGTGGAGAGCGAAAGGTTGAGAATATGAAAAATGGAAGGGGCAACAGTGGAGGAGATGGGGCCTAGGAAGCGGATAGGGATAGTATCAGAGGAACAGGTAGTGTGTTTGGAGGGTGAAAGAAGGTGTGCAGGTTCCCCTTTGGTGATCACAGGGAAGGAAGAGAGGGTAGCAGAGGTAGGGGAGGAAAGTTGGGAGGGAAGAGGGGGAGGAGGGGACGTGGCTGACCTTATTGGGAATTGGAGGGTGATCCTGAGGATTGGCATGGAAATAGCTAGGGTTTGGGCACAAAGGGAGGGAAGGATCAGAGGTGGAGGCACCCTGAGGAGAGAGCTGAGAGTAGGAAAGAGATGGCGAGGGCCAGATGTAAGAGAGTCAGTCAGATGGACATAGTAACATAGTAAATGACGGCAGATAAAGACCAGCATTGTCCATCTAGTCTGCCCAGCAAGATGGCAAGAGTAGGTGCACCTGTCGCTCTGTGCAGGCCACCCCTCCCCATGTCTTTGTTTAGGGGTAAACCCACCACTCCATGTAGGACACCCCTATTTGTTGAGACGTTATATGGTTCAGAAGTTAGATGGTACTGTTTTTATTTTGTTTTTATCCTATTGCTGTAAAGGGATCCACTGTGTTTGTCCCATGCTGTTTTGAATTCCGTCACCGTGTTTGCCCCCACCACTTCCTTCAGGAGGGCATTCCAAGCATCCACCACCCTTTCAGTGAAAATTTTTTTCCTGATATTGCCTTTCAATTTACCACCTTGCAGCTTCATGTTATGCCCTCTAGTTTTACAGCTCCCCCGTCTTTGGAAGAGGTTTGTTTGTTCATCATTTCTCTTTAAGTATTTAAAGGTTTGAATCATATCTCCCCTGTCCCTCCTCTCCTCCAAAGTGTACATATTTAGGTCTTCAAGTCTCTTCTCATAAGGCTTCTGACGCAGGCTCCAAATCATTTTGGTCGCTTTCCTCTGAACAGTTTCCAGTCTTTTTACATCTTTTGCAAGATATGGTCTCCAAAACTGAACACAGTATTCCAAGTGAGGCCTCACCAGTGACTTATACAGTGGCATAGTACCTCTTCTTTTCTGCTGGTAATCCCTCTCTGTATGCAGCCCAACATCCTCCTGGCTTTTGCCACCGCCTTGTCGCACTGTTTTGCCACCTAGAGATCATCAGAGATAATCACACCAAGGTCTTTCTCCTGAACCGTGCATACCAACCTTGTGCCCCCTATCTTGTACATTTCCCTTGGATTTCTGCTACCCAAGTGCATGACACTGCACTTTTTCGCATTAAATCGTAGTTGCCAAGCATTAGACCAGTCTTCCAGCTTTTGTAGATCTTTCCTCATGTTAACCACTCCCTCGGGGGAGTCCACTCTGTTGCAAATTTTTGTGTCGTCTGCAAAAAGACAGACTTTTCCATTCAGTCCTTCAGCAATATCACTCACAAATACATTGAACAGTGCTGGACCCAGGACCGAACCCTGGGGCACCCCGCTAATTACCTTCCTCTCATCCGAGTGAGCTCCATGTACAATCACCTTCTGTCTGTCAGTCAACCAGTTTTTAATCCAGTTTACCATCTTGGGACCCATCCCCAAGCTACTGAGCTTGTTGACAAGCCTCCTATGAGGAACAGTGTCAAAGGCTTTGCTGAAATCCAGGTAGATGATATCCATCGCATGCCCCTGATCTAGTTCCTTGGTCACGCAGTCAAAACTCAATCAGATTTGTTTGGCAAGACTGTCCTTCGGTAAAACCATGTTGCCTCGGATCTTGCATCCTGTTGGTTTTGAGAAAGTTCACTATTCGCTGTTTCAGGAGCGCCTCCATTACTTTTCCCGCCACCGAGGTAAGGCTCACGGGCCTGTAGTTTGACACTTCTTCCCTGTCACCACTTTTGTGTAGAGGTACGACATCAGCCATTCTCCAGTCCTGAGGAACCTCTCCTGTTTGCAAGGATCTGTTGAAGACATCCTTTAGCGGTCCTGCAAGAACCTCTCTGAGCTCTTTCAGTATCCTAGGATGTATCCCATCCAGTCCCATGACTTAGTCCACTTTCAGTTTAGCAAGTTGTTCTAACACCTTGTCTTCTGTGAATGGTGTGGTATCTACTTCATTCCCATTTTTATATTTGGGAGTCACAGCTGGTCCATCTCCAGGATCTTCTTTAGTAAAAACAGAGCAGAAGTATTTATTTAGCAATTCCGCTTTTTCAGGAGTCCTTTCCCAGCACTTCTGAGTCCTGCAATTCCAACTCTGATCATCTTCCTTTCCCGAATATACCTGAAGAAAGTTTTGTTGCTACCCTTAACATCTTTAGCCATCCTTTCCTCTGCCTTTGATTTTGCTATCCTTATTACTCTTTTAGACTCTTTGGGGTATGTTTACTAAACTGTGTTAGTGCGAGTCGCGTTAGGAGCCGGGGTAGAGACAGAAACCTCAAATAAGGACATGGGCGGTACATCGTTTCCGAGAACGCGCCGAGAACGCACGTTATAAGGCGCCATAAATGAACGAGCGCTACAGGGCACGTTACCGCGCGTTAATCTTAAGAAGGCGCGCAGGTATACAAGCACAGCAACAGAGCTGTAGCACAATGGTTACAACACTGACTGATGGTACAGGGGTCATGGGTTCGATTCCCCAGTAGGCCTAATGTATAAGGCTGGCTGAGGCAGCACCCTTTACATTTAAGTAGTGATTGTTGAGGTATTTGACGTGTATTTTAATTAGTGCTGCCAGCAAACAAACCCTCACGGTGGCATAACCCAAGGTGCCGCATAAGGCACCCCATAACGCACTCCATAGGGCACTTTATAAAGTGTACTGTCCACCAAGGCACCCTATAATGTCCTCTATGGGACACCTTATAAGGCTGTGAACAAAGCCCTGGCTGGCTGCAGAAGGACTGCACATAACCACACAAACTGGCTGCTGTGGTTACCAGGATAGGGTTAACCCACCCGTACCCATGATGCACTGCACATGCAAATCAGCAGTAAAGAGATGGGCACAAGATTAGGTATGCACCCCCACAGCACCTCGGCCTGGTAGGGGGAACAGACCGTGTGTGTCACTGCCAAAGAGTAGCCACAGTCAGTCACATTGTGCGGGTACTGTGCCCACCCTGAGGTTGAGGTGGGGCGCCCAGCACCAGGTCCACAGCACCTTTCATGGCTGAAATACGCCATGCTGCAGGTCCCCATCAGTGTGTGATAGGTAGTTCCGTTAGACACACCTAGGATACATCTGTGTCCTGCTGTATGTCTCGGTCATGTCTAGTCCCTATGGGCGATGCTGCACCCAGAATAGTGCATATCCTGTGTTGGTGCCATCGTTACCTGCTCTAGGTGAAGGGGGGGGGGGGGGGGGGTGTATGGACCCATAGGCAGATTATGTACCACCACACAACCCACCCTCTGGGGCTCAGGGTGGGAAACAGGATCACCCACCAATAGATCCACAGTCTACCTCCCTCCAGTGGCAGCAGTAGAGGGGACCAGCAACCCCGGTCCTGCTGGGGAACAGCCAGAGCGGTACACATCCGTAACACAATAGACAGACAGCAGGCCTGGAAATGCTCAGCTGCCCCCCACCATTATCTGACATTCTTCAGCAGCAAGCCGCCAGCCACTGCACCCTGCAAGGTGTTCCAGCAAGACACATAATAGCTGCAGACAGTCCGCCAGCTAGTCCATAGTGCATGGTCCTGGAAGAGATGCATGTACCCAGAACGGGGATGTCAGCATACACACCAAGCAGATAAGCCAGTGATTGGGCCCCAAAAGGAAACCCATAAATATCACGTGAAAGAAATGCTATATAGCACTATGGGGGAACCTAGCCATGCCATGGTCACTGCTCAGTCAGGGTGAGAGTGACCTCCCAGCAGGGCATGCTATGGCCACCCTGTCCGTGCAGGTGGTGGCCAGGCACTACAATGTCCGAGCCATTGCCCTATGCCGTGTGCAGATGCATCCAAGCCAGGCCACCCTATCCAGGCTATTCCCACGGTACCTTGCTCCTCATTATGCACATTGGCAGGCCAATACTGGCAACAGTGCTAGCAGTGTGGGCAGTGGAGGGTGTTGGCAGCCACCACACACTGGATAGACAGACACACACTCCCCACACCTATGCCAGCATTGTGCAACTATAAAGGTGTTGGGCAGCCCAGGCCCCCACACCAGTCCTGGGCACAGTGCAGGCATGGCTATGGTACGCAATACTGTAGGAGTCACTCCCCAGGTTGGTAAACACTGTCAGACACAAGACCTGTAGCACACTCCACAGACATCAGAAACGTTGCTATGATGCAGCTCACTCAGAAAAGTGTACTTAACCTAGGAATTGCTATCTGCCAGTACTCATAGCAACCTTTTGATAGATGTGTACCATATTCCCCGGTTTAGGGTGGCATTACTAAGGTATGCAAGTGCTAGTATTGGGAGATGCACGCAGAGCCTAAAGTCCTGCCTCTCCAGGAGGCTTTGGATAATGCCTGTGGGTGCGGGTGTGTCTGCCCCTGTTGGCTGCTGCTTTACGGCAGAGGTTCCCAACTCCAGTCCTGCGTTGCCAAACACTGCATACCATGGGAGTGGCGCATAGAAATGCAGCACAGGCATCTTTATCAGAGGCAGCATGGAACCGGAATGGTGTTTGGACCTCCAGGACTGCATTTGGGAGGCTCTGCTCTAGGTAATGTGCATGTTTATGGTGTCTGTGCTCCGTAGGGTAAAATGTAGGTGTCTTGGGCATGTTTACGTTATCTGCAATAAAGGTGCTGTCTGTATTAGCACGTTGTAGTAGTGGGTAAAATATAAGGACTGGGTTGGCAGGAACCACAGCTGGGATTTGAACCTGTGACCCTCTGCTTCTGAATACACTGGGTGTGTGCACTGCACCACCTTGTTGTCATAGAGTCAGTACATTCCTTGGTGATACCATGACTGTTCGTCAGACAGGGCCCGTCTGTTGCAGTACATGGCACCCACCTACACAGGGCTAGGCCACGGTCTGCTCTGGGCAGCTGCCACATCCCCCTCCACCACCAGTATCTCTCAGCCACCATGCTGACATGTCCTTCTGCTGGTGGTGCGCAGTCTCAGGCCATCATGTGTGCAGGTAGGCTGCCTATGGTGCGTGTTCTGGGGTAGGGGTGCCTGCGTAGGTGTCCACGCTTCCCCCCAGCATCGCCTGCCATTGTTCCGTGCCCTTGGGGGTAGCTGCTGGGTACTATCCCCTGTGACACTGTGGGGAAACAGTCATGCCCATGTTGGGCCTTCAGCAGTTGCTGTCTGGCTGCTCTGCGGTTTCAGCATTTGTATGGGCCACCTAGGCATCACCCTAGTCCGCACTGTGGCCCAGCTGCACCACAGCATGTGCCGCCTGCGGCCCTCTGTATCCCCTTCTCCAGCATCTGTCCAGTTGCCGTTCCGACATGCCCGCCCTGATGTTGCAGGACATGTGCACGCCATAGGAACCCTGTCCGATGGTGGGGAAGACCCTGGGCAGCGCTATTTCACTGTGGGCTCATTCACCTTGTATGGGGACGGAGTATAGACCCTTCCACGATTTTATATCTGTTCTATGGAGCTTACTCGGGGAGGGGAGGGGTTGATGTTTCTCATTGATACCACTATTGGCCAGCTTGGTTATGGTTTTTTTCCAGTTTGTTGGGGTCATTTTCAGTGTTTATGTGCCCTTTTGTTCTGTGCACATGTATCACACTTATCACTTTTTTTAGGTTTCCCTGCCTGGGCTGTACATTGCTGACACTGAAATGGTTTCTCTCCCCTGTAATGTGCATTTAACGGCAGGTTTTCATTTGCGTTGGAATTGAGCTCTTCAGATCAGCGCGATAGTGTGAAGGGAGCCACTCTCCGCCCATTGACCCCTTCTCTTCGCCCTCTCTCCACCTTCTGCGGTGTTTCACCGCGCCGCGGGAGTTTACGATCGTTAACTATGGTTAACGCGCGTTATGTAACGTTAACGATCGTAAGCGCGTCATAATGCGCGTTATGACGTGCTTACGATCGTTAACGTTACATAATGCGTGTTATGTATGATTACCGCAGTTTAGTAAACATACCCCTTTGAGTTGGATCCTGTATTCATTTCTGTGCTCTTCTGTTTGCA
Source organism: Ichthyophis bannanicus (assembly GCA_033557465.1). Classification (NCBI taxonomy): domain Eukaryota; kingdom Metazoa; phylum Chordata; class Amphibia; order Gymnophiona; family Ichthyophiidae; genus Ichthyophis; species Ichthyophis bannanicus. The sequence goes on along the minus strand of CM066037.1, from coordinate 441,106,781 downwards.
AGCTTTTGAATTTTGCGAAAGTTGCGTTTTTTGCCTTTATTTGAGCAGCCACCTCTTTGGAAAACCAAATAGGTTTCCTTCTCCTCTTGTTTTTATTTACTTTTCCTACATATTTATCTGTTGCCCCATTTATTGCCTTCTTGAGTTTAGCCCATTGCATTTCCACTTCCTTTATCTCCTTCCACCCCGTCATCTCCTCTTTTAAGTACTCTGCCATTTTATTGAAATCAGTGTATTTGAAGTTTAGGACTTTGAGCTTGCTATGATTGGCCTGTACCATGGCTTTTATCTCAAACCACACCGTGTGATGGTCGCTGTTGCTCACAGGGGCACTCATGCAGACATCTGACACACTATCACTGTTGGTGAGCACTACATCCAGTGTTGAGCTTTCCCTGGTTGGTTCCATCACCGTTTGTCTAAATAATGCTTCTTGGAGAGCATCCACAATCTTTTTGCTTCTTTCCAGATGTGCAGAAGGAGTAATCCAATCCACATCAGGTAGATTAAAGTCACCCAGTATGGGGATTCGGTGTGGCTGTGTGGGAGGAACTCGGGGTCTGCTCTGAGATCCTGGAGACTGCTACCACTCGGGGCCGGCTGCTGGACGCGCTCCCTTCCCTCCGCCATCGGGCAGGCAGCGCTGGGACACCTTTTCCAGGGACCTTTTCTTTCTTCCTCTATATATTGCAGAGCTCTCTGTGACCGCGGAGCGTGTCCGCGGAGTGTGCTCCGAAGGGGCGTGTCCAAAGGGGCGAGACACGCCCCTTTGGCGCCCCTTCGGCGACAGTTCGGCACTGAGAGCTCAGTGTGCTGTGATTTTTTTTTATGCTTTGTATATCATGGGGAAACGGAAAGCTAAGGCAGGGGGGAAATCATCTGATGCCGCAGCAGATAAGACGCCTAGTGGCCCTATGGACAAACATCTTGTCCCGCTTCCGGTTGCACAGTCCTCCCCTGAAGGAGCCTCCCTCAGTTCTGGAGGGCGTTCTCCTCTTCCTCCTCTGCCTCCTGTCGGGGTTTCCTTTGTCTCTTTGGTGTCTCCTGACAAGGTGAGTCCAAGTATTGTAGAAGTTTTTTTACCTAAACCGGTTCAGTTAGTTGGGGTCGGAGGTTCTTCTGGACTTCCTAACCTTTCCCCTGACTCTGAGGTTACTTTGAAAGATCTTTGGGGTGCCCTCAAATCTATAGATGATAAAATGACCTCCACTTTAAATTCCCTATGTGTTTTCTCGAATGAAACAGTTGCTTCTTTAAAGCAGCTTGATGATAAAGTGTCTTCTGTGGACGCAGTGTGTACTTAGTTAGAATCCCAGGTCAGCCCGTTGCATTCTGCACATGTGGCTGGTATAAAGGATTCTTTGATTTTACATAGTAAAATGGAGGCATTAGAAAATTCTTTTCGTCTTTATAATTTACGTTTCTTAAACTTTCCACAAACTTCTCTCTTAGCTCCCAGAATTCTTCTGGATAAGTATTTGAGAGAAGTTTTATATTTGACTGATTCTATTGAGTTTTCACAAATGTATTATATTTCCTCTGCGGTTAAAAAAGTTGCCCCAGATGAAGGAGATTTAGACATAATTGAACCCTCTATTTCAAATTTGACAGCTTTTAGAGGATTCCACAGACACAATCGGTACTCAGGCTACTCTTCTAGTGACCTTGAAAACTCTGTATGCTAAACAACAGATTCTTAAGGCTTTTTTAAAATATAAAGCGTCCAAGTTTTGCGGCCAGCAGATAAATATTTTTCCGGATGTAGCGCGTAGCACCCAGCTCCGGCGTCTGATTTTTTTAGCTCTTAAGCCACAGGTCCTTCAGCTGGGTGCTACTTTTTTCCTAAGATTTCCCTGCAAATCTGTTGTGAATTATGAAGGCGCTTCATATATGTTTACTGATGTATCCCATTTGGAAAAATTTATTACCGACAGAAGTACAGGGTGAGGCCTATAGGGGAGTATAACCGTAGGTTTTTGTTATCCTCCTGATATGTGGACTAGATAGCCTTATTTTCTTATGATGTATTGTGGTTCTATTGTAAATCCACAGCCGAATCCCAATTATGTGGACTATATCAGCTTTCTTGCCTTATATTTTTGGATTTCTAAGATGAAAATTTCCTTTGATTGTCTTTTTGCTAGTTGGTGTAAAACTGATTAAAATCTAATAAAAAAAAGTCACCCAATATGATCGCTTCCCCCTTTGCTGCTATCTTGCTGTTATCTTGGCAATATCTTTAATCAATTTGTTATCTCTCTCTTCAATTTGAGTCGGAGGTCTGTAGACTACAGCAATATGGATGACAGTGCCATCTCCTCTTTCCAACGCAATCTAGAGCGCTTCTTCTTTTCCCCATGTTCCCTGCATTTCAGTAGCTTTAATATTGCTTTTGACATACAAGGCTACTCCACCACCTCTTCCATTTTCTCTGTCTCTTCTGAATAGATTATAGCCAGCTATGGCTATATCCCAATCGTGCGATTCATTAAACCATGTTTCTGTAATGGCCACAATGTCCAAATTCGTTTCCACCATTAAGGCTTCCAGGTCTGGAATTTTGTTGGCTAAGCTTCGAGCATTTGTGCTCATTGCTTTCCAGCATTTTCCTGGTTTGTGTGTATTTTGCATTGATTTTGTTCTGCCTACTTCTTCCCACATGCTTTTGATGTGTGGTTTAAAAGTGTGGCTGTTTCTGATGGTGTTCTGCTTTTGCTGGAGGTGGCATGCAGATGTTGACCTTCCACATCTGTCACCCCCTTTTCCTAGTTTAAATGCATATCCACATAATAGTCCTGTTTGGCAAGAGCTATGGCTGACTGGAAAGAGACAAGCATGTACCTGAGGTGTAGAAAGTCCTCAAGGGAGCGGGATATGAGCCAAGCAGGCTCAGCAGAGCGAGCACAGGAATGTAGCGCGTAGTTGATGAAAGACAGGGCTGGGGTGCAGAGGACCTACAGGATGTGGCATGGTAGGAGCGAGAGCATCCAGAGCAGAGGCAAGTGCAGTGTTACAGGATGTTACTGCTTCGTCAGCAGACCTAGATGACATAGTGGGAGAAAGAGATGATGAAACAGTGGAAGAGAGAACCAAAGGATCAATAGCACGAGGATATCTGAATAGGTTGGAGGAAATTGGATGAGAATGAGGCAGTGGGTGATGAGGATTGAGGCATAAAAGGTGATTGGTCAGATAAGGGAAGAACGAGAATAAGCAACTAGAGAAATAATACCAGGACAAGGCAGTGTTCATGCTGGTGAATGGGAGCGGTAAAACAAAGCAGGAGGTCAAATGAGGAGGTAAGAGAGAGGAGCTCCAATGCATAGGGAACAGAGGGGCTATCAACATGAATGTTAGGACCCCTGAGAATATGAGTGGGGGAAGAGGACTCCAGAAAGAAGGAAAGCCATGAGTCAATGGCATTGAGAACAGTAGAAGCAGACCTGTCAGGAGGTCGATAAATAAGAGCTACCTGGAGAGGAGGTGGAGTGAAAAGACGGGTGGAGGGAACAACAAAAGAGGGTAAGGGGTGAGATTGGGGCAGCAGGAGGGGGTTGTAACTGGCATCACCACCACGGCCAGAGGGACGAGGTGTGTGGGAGAACCGATAGCCCCATGACAGAGAGCAGCAATAGATGCAAGACAAGGTAGACCATTAGAGATAAGGAGATCATGAGTAAAAGCAGGTGTATGAGAGAGAGTGTGCATTCCACAAGGCACACTCTGTCTCTCACCGTCACCGTCACTACTGTCTCTCACTGCACACTGCAAAAAAGGATTACTTTTCCTCCCTTATTTCCACTTCCGCCAACTCTTCCCGTCAATTGTATTCTGCCCTCTGCTCCCTATCTGCTCCTCACTCCTCTGTTTCTCCCTCCCTCCCCCCAGTCACAGCTGAGCCTGCCTCTCTGGCATCCTACTTCTCCTCTAAAGTCCTCTCCCTTCGCCTCTCATTTCCTTGCTGCCCCCCCCCCCCCACTTTCCCCTCCCCCATCAGCTCTAGATCTCATTCCTCATTCCTCCTTCCTCTCCCCCCTCCCTCTCTCATCAATGGTCCTCCTTTGAGCCCATATCTGCCTCCACCCTCTCCAAGACCTTTAACTCTGTTTGAAAGACCACCTCCTCCTCTGATCCCATTCCCTCCCACTGGCTCTTAGATCCCTCTCTGGCTCTCTCTCCCCACATTCTCTCTATCTTCAACTCCAGTCTCTCCACCGGTGTCTTCCCCTCTTCCTGGAAACACGCTACCATTCGCCCCATTCTGAAAAAGGGTTCACTAGATCACTCTTCCACCTCTAGCTGGCGCCCCATTTCTAATCTTCCTTTCCTCTCCAAGCTCTTAGAAAAACTTGTTTTCACCCAATTGGCATCACACCTTGAAGCTTCTGTCACTCTTCATCCCCGACAATCAGGTTTCCGCCCTGGCCACAGCACAGAGTCTGTTCTTCTTTCCCTTCTAAACGAACTCCACACCTCTCACGATCATGGCCTTGTCACTCTCGCTTTCTCTTTAGATCTCTCCGCCGCATTCGACCTCGTCGATCATCGCACTCTCCTCTCATGTCTCCAAGATGCTGGCATCTCTGGTACAGTTCTTCACTGGTTTCACTTTTTTTTTTTTTTCTCTCTGGCCGCTCTTTTTCAGTCTCCGTCGGTTATCTCTCTTCACCCTCCCCTTCCCTGTGGTGTCCCCCAGGGTTCTGTCCTTGCTCCCCTCCTCTCTAATGTCTCTGGCTCCTCTTGCACTTTTAGTCCAGCAACACGGTGTCTCCGCATATTATTACGCTGATATCTTCCTTCTCTATCACACTAGCTCCGTCTCCCCCAATATCACCCTCTTCAATGATTGTCTTTCCTCAGTAGCTTCCTGGTTTTCCTCCAACTTCTTACATATCAATCTCTCTAAAACCTCAGCCATCTGGTTCACCGCCGGTAGCCCTGCCCCTTCCCTCACTCATCTGCTCTCTTCCACTCCTATCCCCATCGTCACCTCTCTACGTTACCTTGGTGTGACCCTAGACTCCTCCCTATCGTTCAAAGCACATATTTCATCTGTTGTCCAGCACTGCTTTCTCATACTAAGACAACTCCGATCTGTACACCCTTTCCTCTCTTTCTCAGCTATGACCACCCTCCTCATCTCCCTCGTTTCCCGCCTTGATTACTGTAACGTCTCTTTAGCTGGCCTCCCCCAATCCCAACTTCAACGTCTGCAATGAGTCCACAACACTGCTGCCCATATCCTCACTTGCTCTTCCCGTTTCGACCATATCACCCCTCTTCTCATTCGCTTGCACTGGCTTCCAATTCCCTTCCGTATTCAATATAAATTTCTTCTTTGTCCACAGGTCTGTTCACACTGGCCTTTACCTTGCTGACCTGATCCACCTGCACACTCCTTACCGCTCCCTCCGTTCCATCCACAAGAACAACTTAACCCTTTCCTCCCCATCCCAGGCCCACCTAGAAACCACCCGTTCCTCTGCCTTTTACTTCCTCGGTCCCCGCCTATGGAACTCGCTCCCCACTGACCTTCGCTTGGAACCTTCATTTAAAACATTCAAGGCAAATCTGAAAACACACCTCTTCTGTCTAGCTTTTTTCCTCTCTCCACCGCACCCCCCCTTTTCACCACCCCCATGATGTTGTTTCCCATGCTACTGTTACTTGTATTCTAACCTTAACCTTTTACTCTTCTCTCCTCTTTCCTATCACACTATGGCGTTCCTTTCCTAACTTTCTAAGCAGCCTTTGCACATTGTAAACCGCCCAGACGCTATTGTGATGGGCGGTCTATTAAATTCTCAATAAAACAATAAACAGGAAAGGAGAGGGATATGGATAAGATTAGACGTGTTTCATGACTATCTCTTCTCTGAGTATGACGGAGGTCTAGGGGGGCCAGGGTTGGGGCTGACATCTCCGGATGAGAAAAGGTGAAAGAGTAGTAGAGTATGGGGCAGAGAGAAGACAGTATGGCGGAACTGAGGGCGAGGCTGCCTTAGAAAGAGGGGAGATGGATGGATGGATGGATGAATTAGAGGCAGAAAGCGGTGCCGTACAAGAGCTGATGATAGGGTAGATGACAGAATGGAGGGGGATGTGAGTATGGTAAATGGGAGAAAGGGAGGAGAGACATTTAGGGGGTTTAAAAGGAGGACGACAATGTGATGAGGAGCCATAGTACAGGAGTAGAGAGGAAAACAAAGGCCAGAGGACATAGAATCTGGGAGAGACAAAGATTGGCCGCATGGAGCTGTGTGAAGAGCAGATGACAGCTATAAGGGACAGTGAGCAACGGGGTAGAGGGGAGGGGGAGTGGTATAGGTTCGGCAGCTGAGGAAGTTGAACAAAAGGTGCAACAATAAATAAGGGGCAGAGTGGTTAGGGAGCACACCCCCACCTAATGATAGTCCGGTGGCACTGGCTGCACAGAGAGGGGTAACATAGACCTGTACTTCCTGCCCCCATGCCTCCCTATCTGCCCAGCCACTCCCCATGGCAGATGCCAATGAGGCCATTCCCTCACCTGGTAGACCACCTGGCACAGCAGGCCCAACACATACCCGTGTGGCTGAAACCCACCCATGCACTCTCTCCACGCACCCACCCAATGGCAGTCATGGCGCCGGGGCCCCCCACCACTCCAGGGCATGCACCCATACACACAACTCCCAGGGCCCCCCACAGGGCACACCTACCCCAGCCCACAGTAGGCTCATCACATCCAGCCCCACCCCCACAGGCATACCTGTCAATGTGGCGCGTCCCCAGATGCACCCACATGTGGGTACCAGTGAGGCGATGCTGGCACCCGGGGCACTGACATCCGATGGTACCACATACATCCCTGACCCCCATGCACGCCACCTGGGTGGTCCCACTGACCAGATGCACCAACAGGGATGGGCACAGCACGGATCTGTGTTGTCCCCCCCCCCCCCCCTGTACAATGTATACCCAGTGCCCCTGGGCCATCCAATCCTGCAGCCCTGAGGCCCGCCATCCCCCATGCAGATGGGTATGTCACCCCATGCACTACCCCCCCTGGCCGCACACCCCTGTACACGTATGATGACTGTGTCCAGCTGTGTCACCCCCAACAGTGCTCACCTACATAAGGGCACGCCCGTGCATGCTGCACCGCCCATGCCTGTCCACCCCCAACTGGCACGGTACCATGCCGATCCCCCCCCTGGTCACATGGGCTCACCCAAACGGTATCCCGCCGTCCCTGTGATGGTGAAACACACCAGTCATGGCCACACCCCCATTGTCATCAATCCGTCCCAACCCATCACAGTGAACCCCGTGCCATCCCTCCATGTGGCATGCCCTATGCCCACAGTGCACCCACGCCTGCTCCCGTCCCAAGTCCCGCAAATGTGCCCCATCTGGTAGCCCACACACACATGTTGGTGGACCCCACTGCAGCCAACAGACAGCACTGTGTGCCAAGACCCACTCTGGCCACACTGGTGCATGCCAGTACATCGCATCTGCAACAAGGTGCCTCCCCTTCTGCACCAGGGTGCGCGCGCGCGCACACACGCACACACACACACATGGTGATGTCATGTAACCTGCAGCTACCCCCCGGCCCCACCCTGCCCATTGGACAAGCCCCCTGGAGGTGGAGGCCTATCCCACCTGTGCCCTGTGATGCTAGGGTGCTATGTGAAGGCAGCAGGTATTGCTGTTGCCCACTGTTTCTGTGTGTAGGCCCTCTGGCTAGCCCATCTGGACCCTACAATGGGCCTAGAACGGATGTGTGGCTACTATCCTCCCTGTCTGTCCCATCCCATCTGCCTGTGCTGCATGGAGCCACCGTACCCATATTGACATAGGTATCTTGCTGTACAAACATCCCGTTATGTATTGGCATAACATAGATATGTACGGGGATGGGTAGGCACACCACATCTAAACTGTGTCCCATGTTCCTCCCCAGGTGACATACATGCCATGGAGGCGGAGGAGGAAGAAGAGGGCACAGGATCAGGGCCCCTACCTGAGGCAGTGGCCGTGGTGGGGCTACCGACCACTGCTGGTGTAGCTCTAGGGGGATGCGATACACCGGCGGAGGAACCAGCCCTCCACCTGTCAGAGCACAGTGGGGCCAGCACAGTGGACAGTGAGGGGGCAGAGAGGGCGCCTGGGCGACCAGCGCACACCGCCATGGGGGAGGTGCTCCTGGAGCTGCGTGGCCATTCTGCCACAGCGCACGCAGATGCAGAGGGTGAGTGACTGACCAGACGGTTGCAGGTGTGCCCTGCCCCGCCCTGCCCTGCCCTGCCCCACGGCCAGGGGTGTCCTGCTCCCAGTGCACACGTAGGGCTCCCTACCACCCGGTGGTCACCCATACGTGTGGGACCCATTGCATGTGCCCGGATGGCCCCCATCATGCTGCTGGCCTGCTGTCTGCGGCTCTGCCCTACGCCTGTGATCCAGGACTGAGGATCACAGCTCGCCAGGGTCTGCTGGGGATACCCATTCCAGTACAGCATGACCTGGTACACATGATGTACGCTGTACACCCATGACCCCTTGGTTGTCCGGTATGCTGCCCAGATGTCAGCTGGACCTGTGGATGGATGTGGCACCCCCATACATATTGGGGACCGAGCTATCTATATGGCTACGGGTGGCCCTGGGACAGGGTGAGATGAGGGGGTGGGGGGGCCAGCACCAACCCGCCGCTACACCCAGGGCCGCACCAAGTGTAAAGCATGCCCAGTGCAACTTGCACATCGGGCGTGCCCCCCCTCCCCACGGCGGGAGAGCGGAGGTGTGCCCAATGTGCAAGTCACTGGCATTCTAAGCATATCTGTCCTTCTAGATCTGCTTAGCATGCTGGCATGCGGCTTAAAGAGCGCATTTTAACTGGCTGTTGCCTGCCGCCGAAAAGTGGTGGCGGCAGGCAATGGCAGACAGTCAAAATGCACCCTTAAGCCTTTGCATCCTGTGCAGCTGCACCGCTTGCACAGGGCTAGGTACAGTCCTGGCTATACCACACCCTGTCCTGTGACATGCAGGTGAACGGTGACCAATCACCAGGGGGGTGTCCCACGAACCCATGCCTGGATAGGGGGATACAGGGGCACAGTTGTAACCTGCCACCTCCCCTCTGTGCCCTGTATGTGACCTGGGCACTGACCAACCAAAACCGTGGATTGCAATGGAAGAACTATTTATTCAATAAAAACCAGCCAGGTTTTTATTGAATAAATAGTTCTTCCATTGCAATCCACGGTTTTGGTTGGTCTTTGTCTTGGCACATGGATAAGTGCTCCTCGTTGGTACCTGTGACCTGGGCACTGCCAGGGTAGCACATAACATGTTAGCCATCCGTTGGACATCATGGGACCGGGAATCCCCCCCCCCCCCCATGTTAGGGCCATGGATGTGAGTTGGGCCCTGACTGGGTTGTACATCTGGGTTGGTGGCCCTCTGCTATGTACCAGTGGTGCCTGGGCAGGTGTTGCCCATGTTGCACATATGGGCCAACACTACCTGCTGCTACTGGGCCCTGTCCGATGGGACAGATACGCGGGGTGCACAGATGAGATATCTGTTCCATAGATGCTCAGTGTCCTGCATATGTCAGGGAATTCCCTGCTGTATCCCCACATCTGCTGTTCCCTACTGTGGTCCATCGGGACACCTGTTGCATATGTCGTGGCATGTGCAACACATGTCTCACAGGTCATACTGTCTCACCCGCAGGCATACAGCTGGCGTTGCAGGCAATTACCACAGAACTCCGTGGGCAATGCTATGAGATGCGTGGACAGAGGGTGGAGATGGCTGGTCTCCGGCACGAGGTGCAGGGCCTGCGCCAGGAGATTGGCCTTCTACGTGAGACAGCAACACGGGGGACCGAGGCACTTATCGTGGCTGCAGAGTCCATGGCATCCAGCATGGATAGGATGACAGCTGCATATGAGGCCATGGTTGGACGGGGACATCAGCTGGCAGCAGCACCAGCACCACGGGGTGGGAGGGGCCGTGTTTGGCGCAGCCGTGGGCGGCAACGCAGGGTGTAGGTGTGGGGGCTGGGGCAATATGTACACCCAAATAAAGGCTTCTACACATGAGAGCGCCTGTGGGCATGTGTCCAGTGTTTCATTCTGCACTCCCATGGTTACCCTTTCCCCCATGTGGTCGCCCTAGGCACATATCCCTTGCCATGGCTTGTAGACCCATTGGCATGCCGTTCCCTGTCCCCATCCCATACCACAGGGGGGTGTGGGGTCTGCCCTACCACCATTTGGCACATGTATGTTATGACGTGCCACCTGGGCTGTGCACCGTGCCATGTGTGCACTGATGGCATGTCTGTGCCAACATGCATGTGCCCATGTCTGAGGGTCATAGCAACACATGGATACATCCTGGAGGCTGTGAGGCATAGGCATTGACATATGAAGCCCTATCCCCTACCATGGGGACTGTACCATGTATGTGACAGATGTCTTGCACCCATACCACAGGGACATGCTCACACGTGTCACTCTCTGTGCAATGGCATGTCAGGAAATGAGACACATTACCATTGAGAGTTATTAACGTAAAATATATTTTTGGTACACAAAATTCTTTACATATGTACAGATGTACCTCATTAGCTGGCTGTTTGGGGCCTCACCCCCCCCCCCACCCCGGCGGTGGTGGCAGACACGGGACGGCACAGGGCAGGGGTGCCATGTACCTGTGAGGTGCTCACACCCCATGGGGGCTGCCTTGGCTGGATGGCTGATGAGCTGCACTTCCCGTGATAACCTCAGCATGCGCAGCTGATCAGCAATCCACACCATGCTGTCTACCACCTGCTCCATGGTGCAGTTCTGTGCCCTTTGGGCTAGGGACATAGGACACACTGCCACAGACAGGCGGCATGCACAATGCCTCCACACACACCAGGTGCCTGGAGTCTGTGTGGCAGCATCCGCACACGGCCTGTCTGCGGCACTACGCCGGTCCCGTGTCCAGATGGGGCAGGTGGCAGGGGCCCCATTGCCCTGTGCAGTCCTGTGCACTTGGGACTGCCCACGACCTGCCCAGTGAGCCAGGATCCACCCATGGTGGTGTGTGGACCTGCCAGGCCCACGTGCACAAGTGCATGTTCTGGCAGGTCAGACACCTCCAGGGGTGCATCCTGGCCCACACCCTCCTTCCCCTGCTGCTCCCTCCCCCTCTCCTTCGGCAGGCCCCCCTCCTCATCCTCCACCATGCCATCTTCTTCCTCATCCTTCTCCTCCTGCCACGTTGGCGACGGTGCCGGGGGGCTGCCCAGCTGTGGCCACTCCTAAGATGGGCCCTCGCCAGTCTCTGCGTCTGCTGTGGGGGAAACTAGACATTACCACTGTGGTAATGCATTCGCCACATCATGGAAACATAGTAGGTTTCCCCACAGGCTGCTGGGCCACTGGAACATGCTGTTGTGCGACACACAGGCTCCATCACTCGCCGTTCCCTTGGCACATTGCCTCCCGCTGCAGCCTCCTCAGGAAGCAGGGGAACCGCTGCCGCATCTCCATCCCCTTTTTGCAAAGATCCTCCACCTTGGGATACAGCAATGGATAGGGACTGTTAGGGGAAAGACATCCCTGGCCATCAGCTACTGCACATCACACATGGCTGTGAGCGGCAGGGGGCTGCTCCTGCTGTACACTGTCGGTTCACTGCTAGCTATTGCCAACGCCACCTGCATGTGTGCGAGTGTGGCTTGGCATGTGTGGATTGTCCCCTACGTGTCCTGTGTGCTACTACCCGGACACCCCATACCTACCTGATGGCCTGCCCTTGCATGACATGGTTGCCCCATGGCGCATATGGCATTGTCATGCTGCAGATCATTTGCATTGTACCAGCAGTGCTGTATTGTGCCGTTATCCGTGTGATGGGTTGCTAAGGGGTAGTTGGGGCATGTGCCACATCCTACACACATGTGCAGGATCTGCATGTCTGCTACACCTTTCAAAATGACTACAACATGTGGCTATCATATGCTGTGACTGCATATGCTCGTGCCACCATACTCCATGGCGACAGTGCTACACATGTGGTGAGCCGTTGTGGCATGAAAACAGCAGCAGACGCATCGACGAAGGTCCAGGGGCTGTATCACAGACCTCTTTGTATAGTCCAGGGGCCACCTGGGGATAGGCAGACCTGCGCACATCAACAGGCGCACCTACCATAGCACCAGGAATAGAGACAGACTTCTGTAAATAGGCCTGAGGCTACCTTGGGGATAGGGCAGACCAGCGCATATCAACAGGGGCACCTGCCAAAGCACCAGGATTAAACACAGACCTCTCTAAATAGGCCTGAGGCAACCTGCGCACATCAACAGGCACAGCTACATTGCTCCCAGGTTAAGCCACAGACCTCTCCTTTTCCCCTGATGTGCTTCTATGATGTGTGTGATTGCTGGCTACGGTGTTGCACTCCTTGGTTTTTGTGACCTGCCCCCATGCACTTACCTCAAATGGGTAGTCAGCAGATACATTAAAGCGCTTGGTGAGGTGCCCCCAGGCCCTCCTCACCCTGCTGAGGTTCTGTCTTTGTGGGGAGCCAGGGAAAAGGCCCCTTGACAGCAGCAGATGAGCCGCCCAAGCAGTTCTAGGTCCCCATAAGAAAACACAGGTTTCCTGGACCTCGTCGCCATTTTGTCTGCTGTGTGTACTGCGGGGCCTTATGACGCAGTAATGCCACGTATGCGCAGTAATGCGTGTTACTATGTGTGCTACATGATGACACACCCGTAGCATGCGCAATAACACGCGTTAGTCTGTTTCTGGATATATCGTTCTCTATGGCACTTATTTTACCGCATTTTGATGACGCGCAACATATATTTTCATTCTTGAGTACACCTGCCTCTGAAAGTGCGTGTTCCACATTCTCATGTAGTTTACATCATGGTGTAGTTTTCTTTGATTTGAACTCACACACTGCTTTGTTGACCTGCATTTCCCCAACACACTGCTCTACACTCACCAGGCCAGGTTGGGGGGATGGACCAGTATCTTGTGGGCAATGGGCTGTCAACGTGCGTTGGAAGGCGCCTTGGGCGTTTCACGTACATTGATGGGACATTGCACATTAGGGTGGCCAATAGGGCACGTTACGGTGACAGGGCGCCCTAGGGTGCTTAATGCAAGGTTCCTTGAGGGCTTAAGGTGCCGTAAGCTAAGGTGCTTTAGGTTATGGCGTGTCAAGATTTCAACCTTCTCGGCCTAAGGCGCGTTAAAGGCACTTTCAGTTAGGGCACCTTATAGGTCACTTTAGCCTAAGGCACTTTATAAGGCACTTTAGGTTAAGGCACTGATGGGAGGGTGTTATTGGCTGGCAGCATAGATCTGCAGCGATGTGACTGACTGTTATAGGCATGAAAAGGATTTGCGTAGGACAGGCATAATAAAATGAGACCAATGAGGTATTGAACCCATATGTGAGGAATAAGCTGCATTGAGGGCACGTTATAGTGCACAGTGAAGAGAGGGAAGGGTGTGTACAGTAGAGAAGTGATGAAGCTGCAGCCATTGTATGGTAAGGTTAGCAGAACACAAGAAAAGAAAGAAAAAGGAATGTGGAAATCAAACCCACAACCTATGGTGGCATGTCTGTAACCACTCTCCCAAACAAGCACAATGCCAGGTGACCATCATGTCCGCTATATTATGCGCATTACATTATGACTCAGTATTGCGGCGTACGTGTGTTGTCATATGCCGCAATGTGCGTTGCAGAGCCACTGATATGCAGCTTGCACATTAATGTGCATGACGTTACAAATGTTCTTACGTGCCTTATGAGATACGTTTAGGCGCCTTAGGTTATGGTGCGTAACAATGCATCTCCCAAACAAGCATCGCACACGAGTAGAGAGGATGAGACACCTTACTACCTGTCCATTGCCCCTCCTCTGTGCTCTCTCCAGTTTTAGGGTTACAGCTGTTCTTCTGCCTTCCAGCTCATGCCTGTCAACCTGATGCATCTTATCATCCTTGGGGTACCTCAGACCTAAGGTGCCTTACGTTGTGGATGTCATCAGGGGGTCAGACCATATATGGACCGGTTGCTAGGCCACTGGCAGACCAACAGTAGTACTAGGAGGCTCCGTAGCCCCCAACCATGGTCTGACATTCACTGGCAGCAGGCACAGTCAGACCATACCTGCAGCACCCCGCCAGGTGTTCCAGCCATGCACAAACTAACTGCAGACAGTCTGCTAGCCAGCCTATATTGCATGTTCACAGAGGAACTATGCACATCCAGACCTGGATTGTATGGCACAGACACCGGCAGGTGTCCCAGTGATTGGCCCTCTAGAAAAGGGGGCGCGCACATATCAACTGAGACAAATGCTATGTAGCACTATTTGGGAACATAGCCGTGCCATGGTCACTGTTTGGTCAGTGTGTGAGTGTCATAACAGCAAGACATGCTGTGGCCACCTTTACCATGCAGGTGGTGGTTGGGCATTACAATGTCCTAGCCATTGTCCTACCACCACTGCAGTTGCATCCTGCCTGGTCCGCCCTCTCTGGGCCATACCCACAATACTTTGCTCCTCAGTATGCAGATTTGCAGGCTGACACTGGCAACAGTGTACGTTTTGTGGGCCCAGTGCAGAGTAGGATGCTACACCACAATGGATGGACATGCACTCACCCACTCCTATTGCAGCATTGTGCAAAGATAGGGGTGGATGGCAAACCTGACCACCACACTGGTCCTGATCACAGTGTAGGCATTGCTAAGGGGTGCAAGAGCTAGTTGTGGGCTCTGCTGATATCTGCTGCTCCGAGCTGGTGCAAACAGCCAGACAATCCATGGTGTTTTGGTTAGTGGGGCCTGTGTGTGTGTGTATATATTTTATTTATTTATTTATTTATTACATTTTCTTTTATACCGCGCTATTTAAGATCAGTGCGGTTTACAATAAACATTGAAACTACACATCTCAGTTTAGTGATTTGTGCTTACAATAAACATTTAAAATAACTCGGGTATACAATGAACAAGTTTCTTAACAGGGAGAACAGGGAGAACAATAACTATATACAGGCAAGTTAATGTAACTATATACATGGTTACGTGCACAGCACGAGCTTCTCAGAGTAAGTTAAGTATGGAGGCGGTTAAGGTGTGGTTGCAGGTATTCAGACTAGGAGTGTAAGATGCGTGGGCTTGAGGAGCTACCATGAGGTGTGGAAGTAGGTGACTGGGGGGGGGGGGCTGCGGCATCGTAGTGAAGGAGAAAAAGGTGATGCTTCAGTTCCTTCTTGAATTGGGAGAGATCGCTGATGGTTCTGATAGGCGCCGGAAGTGCGTTCCAGCAAGATGGTGCAAAAAAGGCAAAGGCTCTAGATCTAGTAGCTTGAGAGCACTTAGTACTTGCCTTAGGTAGAATGAGGGTGTTTGCAGCATTCGATCTCCTTAGCCGGTTAGGAGGTGTGATGGATACTAGGTCGGTAATGGCAGTAGCCGGGAATTTCTTGATGGCTTTATGGGTCATTGTTAGAACCTTGTAGGAGATCCTGGCCTGTATGGGCAGCCAGTGCAACTGTTTTAGTATTGGAGTGATGTGGGATCTTCTGGAAGCTCCATGAAGGATTCTTGCAGCAGAATTCATAGCAAGTTGTAAGGGGTTGGTCGTACTCTTTGGTAGGCCATGTAATATCGCATTAGCATAGTCAAGGTGGGGCATTATTAGGGCCTGAAAAACAGTTCGGAAGTCTTCAGGTTCTAACAGCTGACGAAGATGGCGAAGGGACCGGATTTTGTGATAGACAGCTTTTGTTATGTTATTGATGTGAGCCTTCATATTAAGCTGCTGATCAAGTATAACTCCGAGGTATCTTACTGTAGTCTTGCATGTAAGTTCTGCGTCCCGAACTTTGATGGATAGAGGTGGGATAAAAGCCGGGTTCCTGGTGACGAAGAGGGCTTCGGTCTTTTTGAAGTTTAATTTAAGCCTTTGTGCGTCTATCCAGTCGGAGACTGCATCAAAGCATTTGATTAGAGGGGAGAGGTCAAGATGCTCAGTCGAGATTGGCATGTACATCAAGACATCGTCGGCATAGACAAGGTAGTTGATGTTAAATGAGTGGATAAGGTCACAGATGGGTTGCATGTAAATGTTGAATAGTAAGGCCGATAGTGAGGAGCCTTGCGGGACACCTTTAGTTTGAAGGAAGGGGTCAGAGGTGGAGGGACCAGAACGTACATGTTGCCAACGGTCTGTGAGGTAAGACGCGCACCATGATAGAGCTGAGCCGTGAACTCCCTTATCTCTGAGGCGTTGAAGGAGAACTTCATGGTCTACTGTATCAAAGGCAGCGGCGATGTCCATGAATATTAGAACAAAGCCTTGTCTGATGTTATCCAGCCCTATGGAAAGGGTGTTGAATAGGGTTGTCAATAGTGTTTCCACACCATGTGCTTCACGGAATCCATGCTGGCAGGGATGAAGGGGTGCGTTGTAATCTATATGATCCTGTAATTGACGTTGTGTAATCTTTTCAATGATCTTCGAGAGGAGAGGTATGCTAGAGATAGGCCTGTAGGAATCCATCGCTGAGGGGTCCAGCTTACTGTTCTTTAGGAGAGGTCTGATCGCAGTCTGTTTCAGGCTACAGGGGAATGTTCCAGTAGAGAAGGATACTTCTATAAGCTTGGATAAGAATGGGCTGAGCTCAGCACGTAAGGATTTTATCCAGGGAGCTGGACACGGATCAGCGGGTGCTGTAGTGGTATTTATATTTAATATGGTGTCTTGAATGACTCTGATGGTTGGGGTAGAGAAGGATGTGAGGGTGTGTTGGGTTTCACTTAAGAGATGATCAACTGAGGGATGAGGGGTGGAAATGGGTGGAGTAGTTGAGATGAGAGGCTTAGTAGGTTGAGCAAGCTGGTTACTTTTGTTGCGTAAGTAGTTGGCATATTCCTGGGGGTCTGGGTGGAACGAGTTCCCCTGAGATGGTTCCTTTGCTAGGGATTTTACAATTTGGAAGAGCTCATGGGGTTTGTTCAGGGAGCGTTGTAGTCTGTTTGCATGATATTGTTTCATACTTGATGCAACGGCTAAACAATGTTTTCCTAATTGTGCTGTGAATGCTTCATGGCTCGCGGTTGTTTATATATATATATGTTTGTACTCCTGTTGGCTGATGCTTTTGGGATTGCACATGTTTGATGATGTATCTGCCATGTGGGTAAAATGTAGGGACATACATTGCATGATCCACAGCTGGGATGTGAACTTGTGACCCTCTGCTCCAGGACACACTGGCTATGTGTACTGCACCACACTGTTACCACAGAGGCAGTGCAGTCCCTGGGGCTTGTAAACGGGGGTGCTGGTCGTGAATGTCCACAGTCTTGGCAAAGGCAAAATATTATTATGACTTGCAAAGGAGTGTGGGAGTTGTAGTTCATTCATTCCAGAATCAGCCGTTCACAAAATAATGAGTTGTGATGCTCGAGTGTAAGCAAAGAAAAACAGATTTTATTCATGGGGTTAATTCTCCCACTCACATTTACTTGGTAACACAAAAGGACACTTGCTTCAAGTATTGTACTCAGGAAAAACAAAACATGTTATAAGGTAACTGAACTTAAGCAATAAATCAATAAAGACCTTGATGGGAAACAGAAAAGGTCTTTTTGATGGCTCCTGCTAATGACCTTCTTAGCAGTGCTTCAAAAGGCAAAAACAAACCCAAAAGTAACAAAAAAAAAAAAACCCTGTTCTTTATCAAGGATAACTTCTATTCACACACACAAAGAAGAAATTTCCTTCTAGAGCTCACGTGCACTTGTGCCTGGCTCAATTACAAATAATTAGCCAGCTGCAAACCCCTTTGCTGGTTCACTCTCTCTACGTGGCTCAATCCTACCCTAAAGCTTTCTTGCAGAGACTTTTCTGAGTAGATAAAAGAACAAGTTACAGTTCCTTTTTGGTGGTTGTTGTATTAGTGAGAAACTACTTTAAAACAGCAGCCTAGACAGGGAGCAATCCATGTATTCCAACTGATCATTTGATAAATCTCCTTCTTCCTCACATATCATAGAATCAATATCATGGTCTGGCTCAGAGGAATTCCTTAATTGATCATTCTCAGGATAATACTTGTTTCCCTGCTGTCTTCCAGATGAAGAGCTAGGGCATAGATCAAAGTTCATACCTGAGCTTCCCTCGCTGTTAGGTTTCCTCTCCTGGTATCCTGGCCAGTAAGTTGTCCAGCTTTTATGTCCAGCCTTCCAATCAAGATCCCTGGACACTGGGTCTCTCTTCACATACCTTCTTGCACCGGTCTTAGGGCCCCTTCCAAATGCAGCCGTCTCCTTCAAAGGTGCCGTCTGGGAATTCCTGGCTCTATAACCCCACTCCTCTGGCTTCCTCCAGTCCAATGGAGTATGCTTGCCTCTGGAATCACTCCTAACACACGTACTGCTGTGGACTCCTTCTTTAGACCTCCAAGATGTCTTTCTGTTCTTCCTTCCACATTGCTTCTGCTGTTGTAGTCCTCTCTCTTCTTTCTCCAATGGCTTCTGTTTCTGGATCTGCAGCTTCTGCTTCTCCCTGTGCTCCTTATTCTCTGAGTTCTGGTTCTGTCTCTGTGTAGAATATCTTTTACTTTTAAAGTGCTTAGAGGGACACTCCACCCTAGCACAGCCCAGGTGTGCTGAATCAAGCCCTGCCCCTGGAGATGAGTGATTGGGGATTACCTCATAGCTCTCCTGATTGAACACACGTTTCCCCACTTCAGTCCTCCTAGAGGCTGTTTGAAACCTGGTGCATTCTGGGACTGGTAGTCTTTTATGAAAACATTCTGTTTTAGTATTTCTACCAGCAAAGACAGGTTGCTTGTTCAGAGCCAATTCACCTCTTTTATAGCTCCCTCCTGAACTATGATAAGCTTCCTTATCACAGGCTACATTTGCTCTTTCTTAGACAGACCTTGTTTCTTGCACTGCACACAGCACACTGGGGCAGGTCATGACCGTAGTCCACTGCAGACAGGTGCCACCTCTGCTGGCACCCCCTCTGCCATGCTGATATGTCCATATACCGTCTGTGCTGGTTGTGTGCAGTCCCAAGCCATCCACTGTGCAGGTAGGTGGGTGCCTAGGTTCAGGGTCTGGGGTGCGGTGGCATACATGGACATCCACACATTTCCCCCCCCATCACTGCCTGCCACTGTTCTGTTACTTCTGCATGGGGGTGAGATGGCTGTGGGGTGTGCGGTGTGTGATTTGGCAACATTTGACTAGGGTGGACCTGGTTGATTGTGTTCTGCCAGCAGACTGAGGTCAGGCTTGGGCATGCAATGCGGGTCCGGTGTCTCCATTATGGACTACTGGGTGTTTACATATTTCACCCAATGTGTGGTCACACCCTGTACTCTCTTACCAGGGGCTGTGATAATGGGTGTTCATTTTGCTGGGTTTACGGACAGTTTGGGACTTATCCTGGAGAGGGTCCATAGACCCTTCTTAGAGTGGTCCCCAGATGTGCACTGCTTGCCCCATTATGGGCATTGTGGTTCCTGTGTGCTGTTTTGGGTACCTGCTGGGTACGTGTCCCCTAGATGGGACACTATTGTACACAGTACTGGGCATTTTGACCTTGCTCAGACACTGTCATGCTGATTTCTGGTTTCTCTGTTCTTATGTGCCACCTAGCAACAGCCTAGTCCACACTGTCCCCCAGTTGCCACCACTGTATGTCCTACCTATAGCCCCCTATGCCCCATTTACACCATCACCATAGTGGCCTTTCATACTTGGGCACTATGCTGTTGCTGCAAATGGAGCACTACTATCACTTTTCTTGGGCTCCCTGCCTGTGCTGTACATTGCTGACACTTTAATGGTTTCTCTCTCCTGCAAATGTGCATCTACCAACAGGTTTTCACTCGCGGTACTGTTCCGGCGTTAATGTTGCAGCGTTAGTGTAGCAGGGGCCTCTCCACACCCACTCCCCGCCCATTGACACCTTCTCTCCGCCCTCTGGGACAGTTACCACTGCCAGTGACGTTAACGCGCATTAACATTAGTGATGCTACGTTACCGTGCCTTAGTAAACATACCCCTAGGTGTGCTCATTTACACCAAGGGGGTCTGTTTACTAAACCGCGGTAATGTTACCGGCGTTAAGTGCAACGTTAATGTGAGCAATGCCATATAAGGAAGTGGGTGTACTGGTGTCAAGGTAGCAATGGCTGGCTAACGTGCGGTAATGGGCGCCTTGGCCAGTTAGTGCATGTAAAGGGGACATTGCATGTCAAAGCTGCCAAACAAAGCACATGACAAGGCGCATGGTGCCCAAGGGCAGTAAGGTGCCCCAAGTTGACAAGCATGAACTGTAAGGTCAAAAAACGGATGTAACCCTAACACTGCACAGAGCACCAAGGAAAGGCAATGAACAAGTGATGGAAGGAAGTAGAGATGGGAGCTGATGGACCTGCCAAATCTGCGTGCAGCCTATGTGGCACTGGTAAAGTAGACAAACACAGCGGAGGCAGCTGTACCGATGCACAGGGTGTTGGCAATGTAAAGTGCTACAATGACAGTGGGTGGCAGAGCATGGGAATACTTGTTCACCAGTGGAGGCAGAGGTGGCAAGATAAGTGCAATGATAGGACAGAGGAGTTAGTAGTGCCATGCAGAACAGACACAGGAGAGGCACGCATGAAGAGCCGTAATGAAGAAAAGGGTATCCGTGCAAGACATGGGGTAGCAGCCTGCACATGAGGACAGGATGCTACACAGCTGGCAGACACAGATAGATGGACAGAAGGATGGTTGGCAACTGTGATGAGGATATTATGTGCTGGCAGCCCAGATCTGCAGAGATATGACTGTTACAGGAATGATAAGTAGTTGTGTAGGACAGGCATAAAAAAGGAGAACAAAGAGGAATTGAACCCATGACCACTAGCCAGAAAGTCAGTGCACAAACCAGTAGGCTACGCCACCATGGTGAGTTCCACAGCAATGGCTGCATAGAAAACCACTGTAGAGCACCACACAACACCTGCTGAGTGCCAGGATAGGGAAACCCCAACAGTATCCATGATGCAACGCACATGCAGAACAGCAGTCTACATCTGATCACCAGATGGGGTATGCACCTCTACAGCACCTCAGTTTGGTAGGGGGACCTGACCGTGTGTGTTACTGGCACAGAGTAGCTACAGACCATACCATTGTGTGGGTTCTGTGCTCACCCTGAGGGTGAGGTGGGGTGCCCAGCACCATGTCCTATTGTCTGTCAAGAATTATAATTATAACTTTATTCAAAGTGCATTAAATGATCTTCATCGAAGGCCCATGAGCTCTGTCTAAAGGCAATAAACTAGGGGGTTGTCTAGTTTATTGCCTTTAGATGGAGTTCATGGGCCTTCGATGAAGATCATTTAATGCACTTTGAATAAAGTTTATAATTATAATTCTTGATAGAAGATAGGTTCTGGTTAGTGAGCTCCGTTTATGTTGGGTGGTTTAGGGAGTAGCGAACCATGATGTATTTGACTCATGGCTAGACCTCATCTTCACTGGGAGGTGTTAATTGAGGTTCTGGTGAGTCTTTCTGAGGTTTGCCTTCCACCCTGTGTGTGTTGAGTAATAATTATCGCAATATGGTTAATGTAGTAAAGCCAACTGTTAGTATATGAACTGTGGTGAGGGTACTATGGGCTTGCAGCACGGATCTGCAAAGATATGACTGTCACAGGCAAGTAAAATATCTGCCTTGGACAGGAGGGAACAACAAGGAATCAAACCCATGACCTCCACCTAGAACGTCAGTGTACTAACCAGTAGTTTTATACCTCTATGGCTTGTTGCATAGCAATGACTGGGTACAGAAGGACTGCAGGTCACCGCACAAACAGTTTGCTCTGTGTGCCAGGATAAGGTAACCCCATCAGCACCCATGATGGATTGCACATGCAGAACAGCGGCCTACAGCTGACCACCAAATGGGGTCTGCACCTCTCTGATGCTGCAGCGTGGCAAGACGGACTGACAGTGCGTGATACTGGCACAGACTAGCTACAGACTATGCCATTGTGCAGGTTCTGTGTGCATCCTGAGGGATAGGATGGGCGCCCAGCACTAGGTCCACAGTACATGTGGTGCTAGAGATAGGTCCTGCTGCACATCCCCATCACTACCAGTGTGTGACAGGTGTTCCCAGCAGTAAAACCGAAGGTACATCTGTTCCAACTGTGTTCTGCAGTCACATGTGGCCCTGTGGGACCGGACACCACCCAGGTTAGTGCGTACCCGGTGTTAAGGTCTGGCTGCCATGGGTACCTGTTATCAGAACAGTGGGGTGTCTAGACTTGCATGAGGGTTATGTAGCACTGCCACTATGGGTCTAAGTGGTATGTACTATATACCCCAAGGGGCTTCAATCACCCCTTTTGTAGATAAGGGTGTGGTGGGACAGGTGCCTGCACCCTGCAGAATGGCTGCAACCACAGTCCTGCTGGCAGATGACAGCCCTCCAGGGCTGCTGGGCCAGTGCCATACCTGTGACCATTGCAGACCAGCAGTGATGCTTGGGGTAGGCAGGGGAAGACTCAACTGCCCCATGCCACGGTCTGCCATTCATCAACAGACAGCAGAGTCAGACAGAACCTGCAGCATCCTACAAGGTGTTCCCACCCTGCACAGGCAAACTGCAGACAACCCACTAACCAGTCCATAGTGCATGCTCACAGGGGAACTCTGTGTACTCAGAGGTGGGATGCACAGCACAGACACCAAGCAGGTATCTCTGTGATTGGGCCCTAGAACCGGGAACACACAAGTATCACTGGAAACAAATGTGTGGCACTATGTGGGAACATAGACATGCCATGGTCACTGCTCGGTCAGAGTGAGAGTGACCCCCCCAGCGTGACAGGCTGTGGCCACCCTGTCCATGAAGGGGGTGGTCGAGCACTTCAGTGTCCCAGCCAGTGCCCTCCACCCTGTGCAGATGTATCCTGCCCAATCCGCCCTCTTGGGGCCATTACCCACAATACCTTGCTCCTCATTATGCACATTTGCAGGCTAACGCTGGAAGCAGTGTGAGCAATGTGGGCTCAGTGAGATGTTGGCAGACACAAAACAATGGAGAGACATACGCACACTCCCACACCTATCTCAGCATTGTGCAGAGATGGAGGTGGTTGACAACCCTACCCGCCGCACTGATCCTGATCACAGTGCCGACATTGCTGTGCAGGGGGTAGTAGTAGTGCTCTGGTGATAACTGCAGCTCTGTGCTGGGGCCAACAGCCTGACACTCCATGAAGCTGTGCATAGTGGAGCCCTTGTGAGTGGGCGTCTGTACCCCTGTGCACCGCTGCGTTGGGTTTTGCCCATGTTGTTGTGGCTGCATTGTGGGCTAAAACTATGGGGAGATGCTCTGCAGCATCCACAGATGGGACCTGAACCTCTGACCCTCTGCTCTTGGACATGCTGGCTTAGTGTACTGCACCACACTGTTGCCATTACGTTCCTCGGCCAGACCTCTTCTGTTGCACTGCACACCATGTACTGGTACAGAGCATGGCCTAGGTCCATTGCAGGCTGGTGCCACTGCTCCCACCTGCACAATCATCCCACCCCCTCTGCCATGACCATATGCTGTCTGTGCCGGTGGTGCACCATCCAGGGGGCAGGTAGGCGGCTGCCTAAGGTGTGGGTTCTGGGGTAGGGGTGCCTAGATAGATGTCCACGCTTCCCCCGGCACCGTCTGTCAATGTTATGTGCCCCTTGGGGTACCGTCCCCTGGATGGGACACTGTGGGACACAGACTCATGGGCATGTCTGACCCTGGTCAGTTGCTGTCTTGCTGGTTTCCATTCTCTGCATTCCTAAGTGCCACCTCGGCAACCGCCTAGTCCACCCCATGCTCCATTTGTGCCATCACCATAGTGGCCTTTCATACCTGGGTATTATGCTGTTGCTGCAAATGGAGCACTGCTATCACCTTTCTTGGGCTTCCTGCCCATGTTGTACATTGCTAACACTGACATGGTTTCTCACTCTCTTGCAAATGTGTGCTAATGCCAGGTTTTCAGTTACGTTAGGATTCATCTCTTCATTTCCCTGCGTTAGTGTGGAAGGGGCCTCTCCCCGCCCACTGACCCCTTCTCTTTGCCCTCTCTCCACCCTCTGCAGGACTTACCGCGGCTGGGAATGTTAAGGCACGTTATGTAACGTTAATGTTACTTTACGGCCCGTTTAATGTTACATAACGCGCTTTGCTGTATTGTGTTACCACAGGTTACTAATTCCCATGGTAAACTAAGGGTAAAATATGACTTTATCTCCAGGAACAAGCAGGAATAAGTCCTCACATATGGGTACGTCGGTACCGACGGAGCCCGTGCGGGAAAGCTCCCCAGCTTCTTAGAATAGAAGCTTTTGGGACCTCCCACTGCACATGCGCACTGCCTTCCCGCCTTCCTGAACAGCTCTCCTCAGTTTCTCTTTTTCCGCGGAGCCAGCAGGTCGTGTTCCTGTCACCGCTGAAGAAATTGTTATTTTATTTGTTTCTTTAGACCGCGTACCTGCCTTCCCCATACCGATACCGGTATCGCCGGTCTTTTCTTTCTTTCTTTAAAAAATTATAATTCTTTTTTCTTATTTTTTAGCTTTTTGGTCACTTCAGAGAGGCCTCTCGGCCTACTCAATTTCTCCTCATGGAGAAGCCAGCCCCTGGATTTAAGAAGTGTACCAAATGTAATGCTGTTATTTCAGTCACAGACACCCATGACTGGTGTCTGAAATGTTTGGGGCCTGACCATTCCATACCGGACTGCCCATCTTGCTCCCACATGTCTAAACGTGGGCTGCAGAACCGGGCCAACAAATTCCATGTGCTGTTTGCTTCAGAGAATACAGCATCACAGTCATCCAGGTCTTCTTCTCCGGATGGATCTCAGGTAACCAAACCTTCTGTGGGCAAGTCCTCAAAGAGCAAATCTCCTTCAAAGCATCGAGAGGCTCTTAGCTTAGAACTTGAGGACCCTGCCCCAGCCAAACAACCCCGGCGGGAAGTCCAACTTCCAAAAACGCCAATTCAGGGGTCTCAGGTTGATATCGATGCTACGGCCTCGACAGATCACCTGTTAGCCTGCTCTGGGGTACCGGGTCACTCCGGTACCGACATCCAGGCAGCTATGGCGTCCATGGGCGATACTGTACAGTCCATGCAGCAGGCCGTCATGGCTTTCATTAAAGCTGCAACGCCATCGGTTCCGCTTTCAGCGGTTCCGGGCCCGATACCGGTATCGTCCGCCATGCCGGTATCGAGGCCATCCACCTCTAAACGCAAGTCGGTACCGTATGGGCTTTCGCTCCATACCGGTTCCATACCCGATACGCCCGATATCGATACCGATCGGTACGCGTATCGTGCGTTAGAGGAAAGCTCCGATTCCTCTGAGGATTTTCACTCCTCTGATGATTCTGCTGAGTTTTCACTCAACTTACCTGAGGAGCCCTCTTCTCCTAAAAGGAGAATGTCCCCTCCAGAGGATTTGTCCTTCCAGGACTTTGTTTTAGATATGGCTACAGCCCTTTCTATTACCACATCCTCTGAAAAGGAACCCAGATCCAAAAAACTGGATATTTTGGGATACTCAAAGGCCCCTAAGGAGGCAGTTACCCTGCCTATCCATGAAATCCTTCAAGAACAACTGATGGATTTCTGGGAAAATCCTTTGACTTTGTCTCCTTATTCCCGTAGGTTGGACACCATGTATAGGGTCCCTCCTTCTCCTGGTTTCCAAAAGACTCAATTGCCCCACCACTCTATTGTGGTGAAGTCTGCAATGAAGAAGATTAGGAGTACCAAAAGGCACTCTTCCACCCCTCCAGGACGGGAATGTAAGACTTTGGACTCTTTTGGTAGGAAAATTTTCCAGGCTAGTATGCTTATAGCCAGGATTAATTCCTACAGTCTCTATATGGGCATGTTCCTGGAGGAACTTGCCAAAAAGGTGCGGCATTTTGCCCCCTTTATCCCTGAGGATAAAAAGCAGGGATTCCTTTCCCTAGTGAAACAACTCTTAGAGGTTTCTAAGTTCTCTAATAGGGCAGCATATGATTCCTTTGAGGGAGCCAGTAGGGCTTCGGGCATTGCTATTGCAGCCCGACGTCTTGCTTGGCTCCAGGCCTCTGATCTGGAACCTTGGGTTCTAGATGGCTTACGGAATCTGCCCTGTACAGGTGAGAACTTATTTGGGGAAGAGTGGCAAATCAAAGCCACCCAGATGGATGCTGAAAATGCCACCTTGGAAAGACTTTCAAAGTCCACTTCAATTCCTACTAAGAAAAAGTCTTTTAAAAGGCCTTACTATAAGAAGGCCAGAGTTGCTTCAAATACTGGCCAGCAGTCTTCTCAACCTCGCTATACTGCTAAGCGTCAGCAATCCAAACAAGCACGAGCTAAGCCTGCAGCAGCTACTGTAGCTCAGCAGGCTCCAACCCCTCAGGGGTTTTGACTTGCTCCTAGGGAACTTGCCACTTCTGGTTCTAACACAACCAGAACCTCTCACCATACCCGGAAGGTTGGTTCACTTTGC
Organism: Ichthyophis bannanicus; assembly: GCA_033557465.1. Classification (NCBI taxonomy): domain Eukaryota; kingdom Metazoa; phylum Chordata; class Amphibia; order Gymnophiona; family Ichthyophiidae; genus Ichthyophis; species Ichthyophis bannanicus. The sequence continues at coordinate 441,080,172 of CM066037.1, read as the reverse complement.
TCCCAGATGGGAACAAATCACAACAGAACAATGGACCCTCTCTATCATTCGAGAGGGTTACAAACTTCATTTCTCCAGCCTTCCTCCCCATCATATGGTGAGACCATTCAATTCTCCCCCATCTCTCCTAACCCTGTTGGGTCAAGAGGTTTCCTCTCTTCTTGCCCAAGGGGCCATAGAAGAGGTTCCTCTTCCTCAACAAGGGTCCGGTTTCTACTCCCCTTATTTTCTCATTCCAAAGAAGACAGGGGGATTCAGACCAATCCTAGATCTGAGAGAATTGAACAAATTTCTCTTCAAGGAGAAATTCAAAATGCTGTCTCTCGGCATTCTCCTTCCTTACCTCCAGGGTCAGGACTGGCTTTGTTCTCTAGACCTACAGGATGCGTATACACATATACTCATCCATCCATCCCACAGAAAGTATCTTCGCTTTCTGTTTCAGGGAAAACATTTCCAATACAGAGTACTCCCCTTCGGTCTAGCCTCTGCTCCAAGAGTATTCACAAAATGCATGGCAGTCGTAGCCGCATTTCTAAGAGGCATGGGAATCTTTGTCTTCCCATATCTGGACGACTGGCTCATCCGAGCTCCAACTCAGTCACAGGCCCAGATTTCCCTGGACCACACAAGGAGCCTTTTGCAGTATCTGGGACTGGTAGTAAACCTTCCCAAGTCCCAACTCATCCCTACTCAATCTCTAGAATTCATAGGGGCCCAGTTGGACACCATCACTGCAAGGGCCTACCTTCCACATGTTCGAGGCCAGCGCCTCCTGAGTTTGGCTTCCCAAGCTCAGTCCAGCACTCACTTGACAGCCAGGGAAATGCTACGCCTTCTGGGTCATATGGCCTCCACAGTGCATGTGGTGCCCTATGCTCGTCTTCATATGAGAGCAGCTCAATGGACCCTGGCCACTCAGTGGACTCAGGCGTCAGGAGCGCTCTCAGACCAAATACAAACCTCCGATCGTCTGTTTTGGTCCCTCCACTGGTGGACTTCCACCAAGAATCTGTTGTTGGGGGCTCCATTTCAACCATTGCTACCCCAAGCAACCCTCACAACAGATGCCTCCCAAACAGGGTGGGGAGCCCATCTGCAAACTCTCTCCACTCAGGGCACTTGGTCTCTACAGGAGACCACCCTTCATATCAATCTTCTGGAACTGCGAGCAATTTACCTTGCCCTCAAGGTCTTCCACTCCCTCCTAGCCAACCTCACTGTCCTAGTTCAGACGGACAATCAGGTGGCCATGTTTTACATAAACAAACAAGGAGGGACGGGCTCTCTGTCGCTTTGCAACGAAGCTCTAAGACTATGGGCCTTCGCCAGAGAGCATCAGATTCACCTGCTAGCAGTGTATCTCCCAGGAGTTCAAAACTCTCGGGCAGACAGGCTCAGTCGAGTTCTGCTGCCACACGAATGGTCCCTACATTTGGACCAAATAAACCGAATCTTTCAGGAATGGGGGACCCCGGACATAGACCTCTTTGCAAGTCCGTGGAATGCCAAACTTCCCCGGTTCTGTTCCAGAACTCCGTGTCAGGGAGCTCAGGCTACGGACGCCTTTCTCCTGAATTGGAGTCAGGCATTCCTATATGCCTTTCCACCCATTCCTTTGATTCCCAAGACTCTGTTCAAACTCCAGAGGGATCATGGAACTATGATCCTCATAGCTCCACGCTGGCCACGCCAAGTGTGGTTCCCTCTACTTCTACAGCTCTCCCAGGGATCCTACTTGGATCTGGGAGCTGCGCCAGACCTCCTGTCTCAGGAGGAGGGGACTTTGTGGCACCCAAACCCCAAATCCCTTCACCTCAGTGCTTGGTTACTGAAGGCTTAAGCCTTCAAGACTTTCATCTTTCCCAACCAGTGAAAGATATCCTTTCTGCCTCTAGGAAACCCTCTACCAGGCGTTCCTATGCTTTCAAATGGAAACGTTTTTCCATTTGGTGTGCTCAGCAGGGTCTTGACCCTCTGGCACTTCCTTTGAATTCTCTTCTTGATTATCTCCTGCATCTATCCAATGCAGGCCTCAAGACGAATTCGGTAAGAGTCCATTTAAGTGCTATTGCAGCATCCTTGCAACATATAAATGGACAACCTATCTCCTCTCATCCTCTTGTTGCAAGATTCATGAGAGGCCTGACTCTCACTAAACCTCCCATCAGACCACCCCCGGTCGCATGGGATTTGAATCTAGTGCTCGGTCAACTTATGAAGCCACCTTTTGAGCCAATGTTTTCCACCTCCTTGAAATTTCTTTCCTGGAAGGTCATCTTCCTCATTGCAGTCACTTCGGCTCGCCGCATCAGTGAGCTGCAGGCTTTAGTGGCCAATCCACCTTACACAAGATTTCATCATGATAAGGTGGTCCTTAGGACGAATCCCCACTTTATGCCTACAGTGGTCTCGCCTTTTCATCTTAATCAAGAGGTATATCTACCTGTCTTTTTTCCAGCTCCTCATGCATCCAATGCAGAGAGGAACCTTCATACTCTGGATTGTAAAAGAGCTCTCGCTTTTTACCTTAATAGGACTCAGCCACATCGAAAGTCTTCTCAACTTTTTGTGGCCTTTGATCCTTCCCATTTGGGACTTCCAGTCTCCAAGCGTACACTTTCCAATTGGATTGCTCAGTGTATTTCTTTTGCTTACCAGAGCAAAAACATTTCTCTGGAAGGCCATGTCACTGCTCACAATGTGAGGGCCATGGCAACTTCTATGGCTCATCTGCACTCTGTTTCCATAGATCAGATCTGTCGAGCCGCTACCTGGGCCTCGGTTCATACCTTCACAGCCCATTACTGTTTGGACAAGGACTCCCGCCGGGATGCCTTGTTTGGCCAGGCTGTCCTCAAGCACCTGTTCCATTCCTAAACAACTCCTGCCCACCTTCCCAGAATGGATGCCTGAGATCCATACGAAGATGGCGAACCTTTACAGGGGATCCCATGCATCTAAGCTAGGGAGTCCCCATATGTGAGGACTTATTCCTGCTTGTTCCTGGAGATAGCACAGTTACTTACCTGTAACAGGTGATCTCTGGGAACAGCAGGAATTAGTCCTCACAACCCACCCACCTCCCCTAGGAGTTGTATCTTTTATCTATCTATCTTCCTGTCCTCTCTCTGTTGACTCAGCTATAAACTCGAAACTGAGGAGAGCTGTTCAGGAAGGCGGGAAGGCAGTGCGCATGTGCAGTGGGAGGTCCCAAAAGCTTCTATTCTAAGAAGCTGGGGAGCTTTCCCGCACGGGCTCCGTCGGTACCGACGTACCCATATGTGAGGACTAATTCCTGCTGTTCCCAGAGATCACCTGTTACAGGTAAGTAACTGTGCTTTATTGCAGCTTAGTAGCTAGCCCCCTTTATTGGGCTTTTCTCTTGTTCTGCACTAAAGAAAATGTCCATTCCTGTAAAGGGAAGTTCTCTGTTAAGACTGTTGAAAGACTTTCTAAAACATTAGGAGAGACAGGATTGGTTTAAAATTACCAGAAAGTAGAAAATGTCTTAGTTTATTAAGACAGTTGATGTATTATAGACAAATTTTATTTAGGAGGTTAATACCCCAAATAAACTTTTCTATCCAGAGTGAAAAATCCAAATAATAGGTAGCCAGGTACTGATTGACAAGTATGAATAGCCTGAGTTGGAGGAAGCAGACCATTTGACATCTTGGCAGCCTTTGACACAGTGTCCCAGGCCAGATTACTGCAGCGCCTGCAACAGATAGGACTACGCAAGAATACCCTGAAATGGTTCACCTCCTACTTGGAAGATCGAACGCAACAAGTCAAATGTGCCCAAAAGAAATCATTGCAGTTCCCCGTCATGCAGGGAATACCACAATGTTCAGTCCTGTCATCGATGCTCTTTAATATTTACATCCAATCCATATGCAACATCATGAAACAACACAAACTCCATTATCACATCTATGCTGATGACATCATGGTGTATGGTCCAATCAGCATACCAGCACTTAACACCATAACAATAACCAAATGCTTGGAAAACATGAATGCCTGGCTCACAGCCAATAACCTGATGGTCAACTATGATAAAACTGAGGCAATCTTCATCAGCAGGAACCCTACCTTCATTCCACCACAGACTATCAGCATTGTAAACAAACTCATAGTAGTTAAGTATCTGGGTATCACAATGGACAGAGCTCTGAACCTGAAATTTCATATCACCAAAACCGCAAACAAGGCCTATCAACGTTTGAGGACCATAAGAAAGATCAAGCTATTACTCCACCAGGACCACTTCTGCACAGTGTGCCAAGCACTCATCACACCTCTGCTTGATTACGGAAACTTTGTTATATCAAGGCCTCCTTCAGCAGACCTTACACCCACTCCAAATGGTGCAGAACACTGCAGCATACATCATTATGTAGCAGCAAAGCGCAGACAAACCAATGATACCAGGAGTCTGTTCAGAAGGTCCAAATCATTTATTTGTGCACAAGTCTCAAGCAAGGCAATTTCAAAATGGCTGAGCAAAGCTTTCAAGCATTACAACAACTTTTATAGACTTCTGTTCCATTCTAGGTATAGAAAAACAATTCATTGGTCCCGGTACGCTCCCGTACCTCCCGTAGCCCTTCTATTGGTCCCGGTACTGATAAGTTTCTCCAATTATGTTCCTTCTGTGGGCTTCTGTAGGCATGACACCTGCCTGCCCCCCTTCTAGTCCCAATTACAATGGTCAGTTCATCAACTTGTTACTTTCACACTTTCAAGGCTATGGGACCATTTGTGCGTGCAGAAGAGCAAGGTTCTGTAACTCATCTGTCAGCACTCCTCAATATTTCTCTGCAAATGTACTCTTTCTTATCAGTAACTTTAAAACACATCTTTTCTGTATTTTTCCATTTCTTAATTCTGCAATTCTGCTTATCTAAGCTAATTCAATATTTCTACTGAGTTCTTTCTTACAATAGCAGCATATTGGGGGATGTGCAATCCTATATGCCTCTCCACAGGCCTCATTTACAGGTCAAGCTAGCCATGCTGGCCTGCCTATGTCAGACACCGTGGGTCACAGGCCTGCACCTGCCACATTCCCCCCTTTGATTAATCTCACCCTATTACTTAATAAGGTGTGAGAATTAAATCACTTTCCAGAAGATTCACATCTTGATTAAAGGATTCTTACTAGTTCCACTAGGGCTAGCTTTGTATAAAGCCATTATTCTAGTTGCGGTGTTCCGCTCTACTGTACTATCAATAGCACTATGAAGGGAACGTATACAACATGGGATTAAACATGGTAAGCAGAGGACAACAGCAACAAGGATTAGTACTAAGATAACGAAAGTCTTAAATCCTCCCAGCCAAGAGAAAAGGTTAGCAAACCAATTAGGAAATTTCAAGGCGTGCCAAGTCTGTACTGGCACATAAGCATGTCTTTGCATATCTTTAGCAATTTCTTCAACTACTTGACCTTTATCATCTATTTTCAAACAGCAATTAGTTAAATTCAGTTTACCACATACTCCTCCTTCAGCTGCTAGCAAATAATCAAGGGCTAAGCGATTCTGGTATATGGCAGTGCGCATCTGAGTACTTTGTCTAGCTAAGAGAGTGAGAGCATGACTAGTTTCATTGGTTATTATTTCAACTACTGCTTGTAAGCGAATAATACGATTAATCATATAAATTGGGGTACGATAACCATACATACCATCATCATTCCAAGTGGCAGGTCCATAATACTCAATAATTCTTTCTGGTGGCCAATCATCACCTCGCCACTTCTCCCACTTGCCTATCTGTAAGGCCTCTCTTCTTTGTCTGGATGCTCCTTTGTGTTTGTGGGTAGTATATACAGGGTATCCTAATTGTTCTCCATGTTCAGTGTTTAACAGGAAGAAAGAAGGTCTGATGGTTCCTAGGACACATGCTCCTCCCCATTGTGGTGGGAGTTGCGCATATGCTCGGTTTCCACAGATCCAATATAGGCCAGGTGGGGCCTGCCAGGCTTGGACTTTGGCAAGGTTAGTCCACAGACCTGCAAGTTCAGGAAATCTGGCTAATGGGTTAGGAGGTTCAGGATGTCTGATTCCTGACCACCATGCTGTCTTTTTAGTCGTGGCATTATAGTATTTCTGGCTAAGACAGACCAGCTGTCCTACCTTTTGGGTGAACTGGGGTCCAGTTCTGGCAAAGCAAAGACGTCCAACGATTGAGTGCGCTAACACCCATTCACTGGTAGTCTTGTGTAATTCAGTCTGATTGTAAATCATGGAATAATTCAATTCTTGGGCTTCCCAGGGCCATTGGTCTCCCATTTGGGTTCCGCCACAGAAATAACAATCTGTGATCTTAAGACTAGATACTACTGCTCCGGCTAATTCTAGAAATAAATTCTGTGAAGGGTGAGGGATCTCAAACTTATTTACATGCATAGCTTCATAAAAGGTATTATGAATATGATATTTAGATGACTTATGGGCTTGAGTATTCAATCTAATATACACAATGGTCCCTGGATCTGTTCCTCCTCCAGCAATACGTAAACCAAACTTATATCCTTGTTTCCATGCATGGGGGTTATGTACACGCAAATGTAAGGGGTTGCAAGCATCTTTCTGACATTTATCATTTGTGGTTGGCTTGGTTAGAGTAGCCATCCGCTTATCTATTTTCTCATCAGTTATACCAGTGTTCCAGGTAGCATAGAAAACACATTCCCAATACGGGCAATAGTAGTCTGCCGCTGTAGCAGTACTATACCCTGGTTCCTTTTTACCTGTACACTTCCTCCATCCCGTGGCACCTTCTGGACACATATACTTATGGTCATTTCGATACGCTTTCTCCCATGTACCACAGGTGGACTGACTATCTCTATTAATAGCATTACATGCATCAAAATTCAAAACAGCAGGTTTAGTAATGTCCTTAAGTGGTGGTGTAGCAGCTAATATAGGTCCATCTGCATCCTTCCATCTTATTTCCAACGTGTAATAGGATGGATTCTGATGCGGATTATAGCATGCTTTAATTTTGCCATGAGTGCAAACATTTAGTTCAGTGGTGTTATAGATACACCGAGTTATTGTTCCCTTGCAGGTATAATAAGAATGGTAAAGCAAAGTCTGAGTTACTTTCAGTCCAGTTCTAGTAGAGGTAATACAAGCTGTGCATGGAGGTAGAGCATAAGTCTGTTCAAAACCTCCGAAGAAGGCAACCAAGGCAAAGCAGAAGCAAAGATACATGTTGATGTTGATTGGAGTTCTTCTGAATCCTCAGCTTGCTGATCTTGATCACGACGGTCTATTATTCTTCGTCCCGTTTGCTAATGAAGCAATTTAACGGGTGCTGAGTGTTGATTGAAGATCCTCAAGATGTCCAGCACACATTAACCAACTTAGCAATTCAGTTGGCTTGTGAAGTCTGGCTTAGTCAATGTAGTCTCAAAGTGGTGTGTCAAATCATACACACAAATTGGGTTCGTTGAAACAAAACTGTTGCTGCATGGAAAACAGCAATCCTCTTCGAAAGACTTGGCTACTGCAAAGCACTTGTGATGAAGTGTCTATGCTGCTGGTTGCCGTCTCAAAGTAACTCGCAAGGGTACATCAGGGTGCTGCTCTGCTGTCCACAGCTCTGGTTCAGGATCGGCGGCGGGCTTGACTCTGCTGTGGTGGATCCAGGCGTCGATCTCGGCTACCTTTACTGCAGTTGGGGTAGACAGGATGACGGTGTACGGTCCCTTCCAATGGGGTTCCAACGGTATCTTCTTCCAATCTTTGATCCACACCGAAGTTCCAGGCTGGTAGGGATGCAAGGGTTCCGTCAAGTTGATAGGCAACTGGTCTTGGATCCACGTATGGAGAGTCTGCAGAACAAAACTAAGAGCTAGGAGTTCTTGTCTGGTTACTTCTGAACCAATCTGGGCTAGATTTCCTTTGACTCCCTGCACTATTGGTGGGGGTTTACCATACAAAACTTCAAAAGGGGAAAATCCTGTAGACTTTACAGGGGCTGAGCGTATTCTGAGTAAAGCTATGGGGAGCACTTGGGGCCATTTCAAGTGTGTCTCCTGACAAAGCTTAGACATTTGGGCTTTCAAAGTACGATTCATTCGCTCAACTTTCCCTGAACTCTGGGGTCTGTATGCAGTGTGGAGCTTCCACTGTATCTGCAAAGCTTTTTGCTAACTGCTGAGTAACTTGGGAGACAAATGAGGGTCCATTGTCTGACCCTATTACTGCTGGGATTCCAAATCTGGGGACAATCTCTCTCATTAAGGCTTTGGTAACTTCTCGGGCTTTCTCAGTTCTGGTTGGGAATGCTTCTACCCACCCAGAGAAAGTACAAACTAATACTAGTAGGTAATGGTATCCATTGGCTTTTGGCATTTCGGTGAAATCAACTTGGAGGTTGTGCATGGGGGTCACACCTCTTGACTGAACTCGGGGTGCTGTAATAAGGCCTTGCTTGGCATTATTCTTGGCACAGGTCTGACATTGTCGTGCTACTGAGGCTGATATGGTTGTCATCAGAGGGATGTAGAAATGTGGTCTGAGTGCTTTCTCCATAGCACTCTTTCCATAGTGGGTGGCTTCATGAAAAGCTTTGACAAAGGATGGTCCTAACAGTTCAGGAATTACTATTCTTCCCGGAGGTTGACTGCCTTCTTCTGGTGGTAGCTCAATCCATCCATCTTTCAATACTCCATTTTCTTTGTCACAATAGTAATCCAATTCTTTGGTGGTATATCGTGGGGTCCATAGATTCAAGGGTACTGGAAACAATGCTGCTTGCATTGGTATAGCTTGTGGGGCAATCTGTCCTGTCATAGCTGCTTGTCGTGCTGAGGCATCTGCAAATCTATTTCCTCGAGCAACTTCTCCTTTTCCTGCTTGATGTCCTCTACAATGCATGACAGCTACACGTGTTGGGGCCCAGACTGCATCAAGTAACATCAATATCTCGGGACCATATTTGACTGATTTTCCTCCGGATGTGATGAGTCCTCTTTCTTTGTAGAGAGCTCCATGGGCATGCAAGGTAGTGAAAGCATATTTGGAATCTGTATATACATTTAGCACAAGTTTTTCTCCTAATAACAATGCTCTGGTGAGTGCTATCAATTCGGCTTTCTGGGCTGATGTGCCTGAGGCTAGGGCTGATGATTCAATTACTTCATGTTGAGTGACGACTGCATATCTGGCACAGCGTCGTCCGTCAAGGATGAGACTGCTCCCATCAACATAATAGATCTGGTCAGGATTGTCTATGGGCACATCTGTCAAGTCAGGTCGGCTGGAGAACACAGTCTCCATGACTTCGATACAGTCATGTTCTGGGAGTTCTTCACTGATGGGTATCAAGGTAGCTGGGTTCAAGGCATGGCTCACTTCAAGTTGTATTTGTGGGTTTTCACATAACATGCTCTGGTACTTCAACATTCGGGAATTGGTGAGCCAATAATTTGCTTTCTGTTCCATAAGGGCAAGGACTGCATGTGGCACAGTGACTCGTATGTTCTGTCCTAGTGTGAGTTTGTCTGCTTCACTCACTAATAGCGCTGTAGCTGCAACTGCTCTCAAGCAGGGTGGCCATCCTTTGGCCACAGGGTCCAATTGTTTCGATAGGTAGGCTACAGGTCGTTCCCAATTTCCCAATTTCTGAGTCAACATGCCTAAGGCATTTCCCTGTGCTTCATGTACAAACAAGTGGAAAGGTTTGTGAACATCTGGTAGTCCAAGTGCTGGTGATGACATCAATTCTTCTTTTAACTTCTGGAAGGCTGTATCCTGCTCAAGTCCCCACTCTAGTGGTGACTTCTCTTCTCCTTTTGTGGCTTCATACAGTGGTTTGGCAATTTGGGCAAAGTTGGGTATCCAGATTCGGCAATATCCTGCTGCTCCCAGAAAGGCTCTAACTTGCTTTCTGGTTGTTGGAGTTGGAATTCTACATACTGCTTCTTTTCTTTCTCTGCCTAATCTTCTGCTTCCTTGGGTAATACGAAAACCCAAGTATTTCACTTCTGTTTGGCATAGTTGTGCTTTGGCTCTGGAAACTTTATATCCAGCTTCATTTAGTAACTGCAAGAGATCTTTGGTGGCTAATATACATTCTCTTTCTGATACGGCAGCTATCAACAGATCATCCACGTACTGGAGAAGTACTCTCTTCCCCGGGGCTACTGGATAGCTTGAAAGGTCTTGATTTAGTGCAGCACTAAAGATGGTAGGTGAATTCTTGAATCCTTGGGGTAATCTTGTCCAGGTGAGTTGGCCCCCTCTTCCAGAGATGGGGTCCTGCCATTCAAATGCAAACATATTTGGCTTACAGGGGCTAATCTTATGCAAAAGAATGCATCTTTTAAATCCAGTACAGTGAAATGGGTAGCTTCAGCGGGTATCAATCCTAGTAGAGTGTAGGGATTGGGTACAACTGGGTGTATAGTTTCAACTGCATCATTTACTCTTCTCAAATCTTGCACTGGGCGATAATCATCTGTCTCAGGTTTCTTTACTGGCAAAAGTGGGGTGTTCCATGGGGATTGACATACTTTTAGTAGGCCATACTCAAGCAATCTCTGTAGGTGGCGATGAATGCCTTCAATTGCGGCTCTTGGGAGAGGGTACTGTTTGACGTGCACTGGGGTAGCACTAGGCTTGAGGGTTACAATCACTGGAGCTATATGTTTGGCTAGGCCTGGGGGACTGCCTTCTGCCCATACTTCAAGTGGTGCATGAATGTTCTTTAAAGTTTGTTCAAAATAGGTATCTTGAATCGAATCATCAATGTAATATCTCCATTCTTCTTCTCGGGGTACTGTCAGCAGCATTACTCCTGCTGGTTTGGCTTGAGAATTCACTGTCATTTGCATTTCTCCTTGTTCGGAGAAAGATATTTGGGCTTGAAGCTTGGCTAGCATATCTCGTCCCAGTAGGGGTACTGGACATTCGGGCATGTAAAGGAATTGATGAGTTACTTGCTGTCCTCCTAGACTGCATATTCGGTTTTGTAGAAAAGACTTTGTGGCTTTGGCACCAGTCGCTCCTATAATGGTGACTGCTTTCTTGGTGAATGGGGCTATCTTTTTGTCTATTACTGAATGTTCTGCTCCAGTATCAACCATAAAGTTCATAAATTGGTCTCCTATTTGTATTTCGACCATAGGCTCCTGGAGACCTAAAGCAAACTTGGAGCCCGGTCTGTCCTAATCCACGTCATCCTCATCATGGGCCTGTGTGGCCAATGCTTGGATGGCTCCTCCTCCCCTCTCTCTCTGGAATTGTTCTCGATTGGCTCCTCCTCGGCCTCGGGGACGGCCTCGTCTTTCTTCTCGCCACTGATGATCGTATTCGTCATCTTGCTGGGCGTCTTCGAGTTGCGGGCACGTATCTCTCCAATGTCCTTCCTCTTTGCAATAGGCGCATTGGTTCACGCCTAGTCTCTGGGTCCGGCCTCCGCCTTGACCCCGCCCTCTTCCTCTGCTCCTTCGATTAGGGACACCTCCCCTTTTCTTTTCAACTATGGCCGCAGCCAAAAAATCAGCTTTCTTCTTCATCTTTCTATCACATTCTCTCTGTCTTTCAGTATCACGATTCACATACACTTTATGAGCGACTTCCAATAACTGTGTTGCATTCATGCCCGCAAACCCTTCTAATTTCTGTAATTTACGTCTAATGTCTGGTTGAGACTGGTTTACAAAAGCAGAATTCACCATGCATAAACTTCCTGGTGCCTCGGGATCATAGGGAGTATACATTCTGTAAGCTTCAGTTAATCTTTCATAATAATCTGCTGGGCTCTCATCTATTCCTTGGATAACTCCTGCTACTTTGGAAAGGTTCATAGCTTTTTGGCCTCCTCTTCGCAGGCCTTGTAAAAAGCCTTGGCGAAAACGGGCTAGGGCTGTGGATCCTTCATCTGTATTTGGATCCCATTGGGGGTCTTCATTCGGGAATTCTCTCTGAGCTGCTTCTCTACGATCTATTATATTCTGCCCCTGCGCTGGAGCTGCAGGGTTTTCTGCCATCCATTCGATAGCTGCTTTTCTAATTCTCGCTCGTTCTTCTGTAGTGAATAGGGTGGTCAGGAGCTGACGGCAATCTGGCCAAGTGGGTTGGTGAGTTTCCATAATACTAGTTACTAATTCTGTCAGCTCCTGGGGCTTGCTAGTATAGGAGGCATAATGCGACCTCCAATTTAATAAATCAGTTGTAGAGAAGGGAATATACACATAAGTTAGGGGTCCCGCTACCACTTCATCATTATCATTCTTTACGGGCACCCCCGGGACTTGCCTTAAGGGAAACAGTTTGGCTGTCGTCCCAGGCGTCATTTGGGTCTGGGATCTAAGGGCTATTGTCGTTGTCTTTGCAGGAGTTGCTTTCTTTTTCTCAACTGGTTTTGCTTTGGGTTTTTCTTTCACTGGCTTGCTAGTGCTAGCGCTGGCTTTCTCAATTATTTGTACACTGTCCTCTTCTTCTTCTTCTGGGGGATTCCCTCCTTCTTCTTCTAGCTCCGCTTCGGGCTCACTTTTTACATCCTCCTCTTCTCTTCCCGCTAATTCTTTCTCTTCCTCTCCTCCAGGAGGAGGGGGGTCTGGGGTTGGGTCTCGCCTCGGCTCTGGGGTTCTGGGGCAGGACGCCGCCAGGCTATTCTTACTGGACCTGGGGTTCGGGGCTGCCTGAGGACTACTTCTGGGGAATCGGGATCTGCCAAGATGGGTTTCTTCTTGGCTTTCTTATCCTGCTCTTTCATTCTAGGCTGTTCCTTTCTCTGTCTAGAATCTGTTTTAGCTAACATTATTCTGCACTGTTCCTCATAACAGCGCTGCGCCCAGGAGGGCGGATCTTCACAAATACTTAACCAGGAATCTATATAGGGGTACTGATCGGGGTGCGCTACCCGCACTCTACGATGTATTGACTGGATAATCTCTACGGTGAACGTTCCCTCTCGGGGCCAGATGGGGTCTAGATCGGGCCACTCCCTAGTACACAAAATCTGCAAACGGGCTGCTGTCATTTTAATACCATAATCTCCTGAATATCCCTCTTTAAAATGTGCGATCATACATTCTAATGGAGTGTTTCTAGTAGACTCCGCCCCTCCCATTTCGATGTGTGCGCGCAACAACAGACAGAAGGGAAAAGGTGGGCGGACCGTGGGTAAGGGGTCCTCACGGCCCTGGAAACGTATAGGGAATACAGATAACAAGACAAGACGACAATCGCTTCCCCCTTTTCGCGACCTGAACGCGGTCGCCCGGTCAGGAAATGCGCTAATCAGGGGTCCGCCTTCACTTGGTCCGTGCTGCCAGACCTCTCATTCACACTTCGTTCACACAATCATGCTAGCAACGTATTCCCAGAATGCATTCGTTTCTATCTGTTCTGACTAGTCTTTTTCCCAAATTACAAAAAGGATGAGGGTTTCACCTAGCGAATTCCCATGCCAGGCTACTCGGCTCTTCCTTGAGAGTTGATCAAGCTCTCTTACCAATTCCCAATATCTCGAGATTACAAATTCCAAGTTCCAAGTTCCAATGGCAGTACTGCTCTTTCTATTTCTGTCTAGACCCAAAATCAAAACTATACTCACCGGATCCGGTCCTCAAAACTTCCCAAGCAGGCGCATGAGTTGGACCTCGGACTCCCCTCACTCGGGTTCGAGGCGTTGGCTCCGACCGGGCCCGGCACCCGCCGAGGTCCGACCAGCTCCCTCCGATACAAGGGACCGGTGGCGCCAGGGAGCGGCCCTCGTCGGAAGGGCGCGATCCCGGCAGGACCAAGCCTATAGAGGCGGAAAGTCGTGGTATATTGCCCTATATACACTTTGATTCCACAACTTCCCGGCCAACGCACCAAGGAATATGTAGCAGCAAAGCGCAGACAAACCAATGATACCAGGAGTCTGTTCAGAAGGTCCAAATCATTTATTTGTGCACAAGTCTCAAGCAAGGCAATTTCAAAATGGCTGAGCAAAGCTTTCAAGCATTACAACAAATTTATAGACTTCTGTTCCATTCTAGGTATAGAAAAACAATTCATTGGTCCCGGTACGCTCCCGTACCTCCCGTAGCCCTTCTATTGGTCCCGGTACTGATAAGTTTCTCCAATTATGTTCCTTCTGTGGGCTTCTGTAGGCATGACACCTGCCTGCCCCCCTTCTAGTCCCAATTACAATGGTCAGTTCATCAACTTGTTACTTTCACACTTTCAAGGCTATGGGACCATTTGTGCGTGCAGAAGAGCAAGGTTCTGTAACTCATCTGTCAGCACTCCTCAATATTTCTCTGCAAATGTACTCTTTCTTATCAGTAACTTTAAAACACATCTTTTCTGTATTTTTCCATTTCTTAATTCTGCAATTCTGCTTATCTAAGCTAATTCAATATTTCTACTGAGTTCTTTCTTACAATAGCAGCATATTGGGGGATGTGCAGTCCTATATGCCTCTCCACAGGCCTCATTTACAGGTCAAGCTAGCCATGCTGGCCTGCCTATGTCAGACACCGTGGGTCACAGGCCTGCACCTGCCACAATTACAGACACTCCAAGAACTGAGCACATCACCCCCATCTAACAGCAACTACACTGGCTCCCAATGGTGGCCAGAGCAAAATTTAAAACAATCCTGATCATCTTCAAAATCATCCACCATCTCTTGGCAGATGCACTCCAAGATATCATAACAGGGGATATCAGTAAGAGACCAAGAAGGACCAATAATGACAACATGATTGGCATACCTGCAGGATACCACAAGACTAAACAAAATACTTCAAGAAGAGCTCCATCACTACTGGCGTCCATACTATGGAACTCCTCCCAACGAGCCTGAGGGAATTAAAAGACATCACAGACTTCCGCAAGGCCCTTAAAACCCTGCTTTTTACAGAAACCTATGAGCAAACAGACAGCAGTCCCCACCCAAATGGTATTGCAACTACCCCTGCCAACTCAATACCCAATCATCCCAACTAGACTTACGAGTTCATTGTATAATGTTTTTGTACCCTCATGCTAAATGTAACCCTCCAATTGTGATGTAACCACTTTGATTGTAGGATAAGGTAGTATACAAATCTGTCTAAATAAATAAAATACTGTTCTATTTTTAGCATTGTAATGGTCTTCTCTTTTTTTCATTCCAGAAAACAACTGCTTATAATGTACATGGGGTAGCGAGAATGGCCAGTTCCTTGCAGCCTTTTCATTTACTTTCTGTGGTTTGATTTGCAAGAAATTGCAATTCTAAAAGATAATAAATAAAGAAAGAAATTCAAAGTAAATGTACAACTGCTTGGGGGAGGAATGATAGAGGTGAGCTCCATAAAGCTTTATAAATCGGTGTGGTGATGTTTTGGAAAATGCAAAGTAGAAGGATCGAAATATCTTTGTTATGGTATCTGTATATTTCTTTCAGGAATTCTAAAAGACAGATTTACCATTACTTATAAATAAATGAAGAAGCATGGGAGGAGGATTGTTTGTTGTTTTTAGCTCCCTAGACCCTAATAATAGCATGTTTTTTTAAAGAAATGTGATAATGCTGAAATTATCATAAAGGAAAGCAAATACCTATTGACAGCAACCTTAACATGCTTGCGCACATCAGGAATGCAGCATACTTGAAACTTAGGCGCCTCAAAACTTTATGCCCTCTGCTACAAGACAACAATTTCAGATCTGTTTTTCAAGCCGTCATTAAACCCCATCTTAACTATGGTAACATTCTCTATCAAGGGCTGTCAAAACAGGCACTATACCCACTTCAGCTAGTACAAAACACTGCCGCCAGAATCCTAACAGGCAGATCATGTCGGCACCACATAACCAATCTTTAGAGATCTGCACTGGCACCCAATGGACTATGCACAAAACTATAACCACCACCTACAAAATCCTTCATAACCTCTCTGCTCCCTGTCTCAATGATCAAATCTCAAGAGCATCCACAACAAAATCAAGATCATCAAACCAGAATCTTCTGGTCATCTCTCCTTTGAAGACCAAATGTAGACAACAGACAAGCAACAGAGTCTTCTCGCTATATGCCCCTGCAATCTGGAACTCTCTACTCAAAACCATCAGATCTGCTCAATCTACCGAAGATATGAAGAAACTACTGAAAACACATCTCTTCATAGAACATTTTGGGCCTGATGACATTATCTAAGTGTATATACAATAACCACCTACTCTCCATTGACTCAAGCATAAATCCCATATTTAACTCCAAGTTATTTACCCCTTGTTCAATTTAAAACAAATCTCTTGTGCTGCTGTTCATTGTAAACTGCCTTGTTGCAAAGGCAGTATATTAGTGGAGTGGAGGAGTGGCCTAGTGGTTGGGGCAAGGTACTTCAGGCCAGAAGGTCAGGGGTTCAAATCCCACTAGAGGACAGCAACCTTGGGCCGGAAGGACTGGGGTTTCTAGTCCCACAGGTGCTCCTTGTGGTCTTGGGCAAGCCACTTAACCCTCCATAGCCCATGTTCCATGTAAAATAGTTATCTCCAAGTTATAATGCCCTGTTCAATGTAATTTCAGTTTGTTCAATGTAAACCGCACTGATGCAGAATAGCGCAGTATATAAGAGAATGTAAAATAAATAAAATAAATTTAAAAAAATGTTAAATAAAATAAATGTCTATTATGGCTAGCATTGTTTATCTAATACTATCTACTTTACTAATGGCAAATAATTAATTCTTCATGTTGATCATAAGAGGTATTTATTTAACTGTATTTATATCCTGCTTTTCACTGGGTCAAAGCGGTTTAACATTAAAGGGTGGGGGACAATAATCAGTTCTAGGGTTGGAGCTATCACCAGGGGCCAACATTAATGATCTCAAATTTCCTACAAGTTACTGTTAGTTGATAGAATATAAAGCAGACTAGGGGGTATGTTTACTAATGGGCGGTAGCGGCTTCTGTGTGGTATTGGAGCCGCAGCCCCATTGACATCAGTGAGGCTGCAGCTATGATACTGCACAGAAGCCGCTACTGCAGATTAGTAAAAATACCCCTAAATATTTGCTATAAATAAATTTAGAATCCCAAACTCTATTTCAAAATCTCCATATTGGATTGTGCAGTTCTTTGAAATGCAGCAATCCCATTTACAACAAAAATGTAAGACCTTTTTGGCTGGCCTGATGGCTTACTGGAGTGGAGGAGTAGCCTAATTGTTAAACAATGAGTGGCAAACCACTGAAGTCTGTTCAAATCTCACTGCTGCTTCTTGTGGTCTTGGGTAAGTCACTTAACCCTACATTATATCAGGTACAGACTTAGGGGCCCTTTGATTAAGGTTCACTCTTCAGTTAACATGCATGGTAATAGTGCACAAGGGCCCATGATACTGTAACTGATACTGTGGAGGCATGACAGTTACTGCACATTATGCAAGTCAATGTTGCAATTAGCGTGGGTGCAACTAATGCCACCTCAATAGGTGGTGTTAGGGGCACCTACAATAATTACATTAGGGTACGCATCTGTGTGTTAACTGCTGGGAACATGCTGGCTACACCCCAAACAGTTACCTCAGAGGCTTTGCATTTAATACATGTTAGTTAGCACAAAATGCATATTAAGTACAAAAACCTAACACATTTTAGTAAACCCACCAGGAATAAGAAAATAACTACCTGAATATAGCTCACCTTGATGTACGATTGAAAAAGGTGTGAGCTATATCTGTAAACTCTCATCTTCCTATTCCTTTAATGATGGTATTGCATGCTGCCATGCAGCTAGACCTGTGATTCTCAGATTAGGTCTTCTACTCCTCAGTTGGGATGAGGTGGGTAATAGTGTAGAGGCAGAATTTACAGCCCCTGGGAATAGAAGGAGGCATAATCATTCTCCAGTGGCAACACTTAGTGGATGAATTTAGGTCTCATGAGTCACAGCTTGTAGTAGGAAACTTAAAGGCCTATTTTAATTAGGATGTGCAGATTGGAATTGAGACCTCCCAGGTTGGAATGTGCTCAATCCTGGCAGTATTTTAGACAAGGTTCTTCTTAATGTGGAACCCCTTTTTATAAAGTATGTATAAGGAGGACCAGGAGTGCACAAGGATTTGCCATCATGCACAGTGCAAAAAGCCATTTTACAAATCAACATGGAGGAAAACTGTATGGCACCAACTCAACAGTATCCATGGAGATGTGGTGATTTTGCAACTTCCAAGTGTAAGTGCCACAATTTCCACATTTATCTAGGCCATTCTGGAAACTAAATGTACAAGTACTGCCAATTAAGTCTAAAGCCCACAATTTATTTTTTAATACTTTGGAGGAGGAAATAACTAGTGATTAAAGAGAATTACTCCTTTATTCCCTCGTGTAAAGCCCTGACCAAAATTAACATTTTTAAAACACTATGGTGGTCAGTCCTATCTGTGAACAGCGCCGATGAATGTGCAGGCCAGGTGTCCAACTGGTGCTCAGCTGGGCCACTGTATTCTGAATCCGGTGCTTCTCGCACGTACACAGCATTTGTGCGGGGAGCTCTGGACATGGGTGGGAGGGAGCGGTGCAGGGGCAGAGTGGGGATGTAACCAGGTGCTGGGGCATACAGAGCCTATTTGGGAGAGGTCTCTCTATGTCCCCCGGCACCCTGACAGGCACCTATGATATTTGTGGCTGCAGGTGGAATACAGGTCCAGCAGTGTCCCATGAGAACAAACCCCACTTCCCCCCCATGGTGCTGGCTGGCTTTGGCCACTGCATGCCTATTCCAACCCATGCTGGCCACTGGCTGCAAGCATGCACAAGTGTGCTGGATCCGCAGGGTCACAGCTGATCTGTGCAGTTTGCTGGGCAACCTGGTGTCATGGCGATGGAACGCCATGGCTTAATTGCAGCAGGATTTGCATGGTCATGTGTGAACAGGCAGCATAGCTGACATACAATCAAATGGAATAGGGTGTCCGCCGGCCTATCTATCTCCCCCATTCTGCAATCATGGGGGCGTCTAGACCCCGTGGTTGTGGAATCAGGTCTAACTCTGCCCCGTTCACATTTTGTGCATGTGCATTGCCCAGGCTTCTGGGGTTCGGAATCAGCCTCCACCGGGGTCATTCCAAAACATGAATAAGCTGGTTAGACATGAGGGACAGATGTTTTACTCGTGAAAATGTCTAGAACCATATTCCGATATCATGCGGCCCTGTACATAGATGGCGCTATCATGGGGATTTCAGAACATGGGTGGGAGTGGCTGGAATGGGGGCATGGCCAGCCACAGAGACATATAAAGCATATCCTGGAAGTGCCCGTGTACGTCTGCAGTGTTTACTGCATACGTCCATGTTAGTCCTGTGGTACCGTGGAATAAAATATTTTGCAATGCATCCCATATAGCAGAATGGCAGTGGCAATAATGTTTTGCAGCGGTGTCTGCAGTCGGGGACAACACCAGATGTAGCTTTGCAGAAAAGAGAGCTGAGGTGAGGGAAGGTCGTATGGTGAAGAAGCATTAATAAACACCCCCACAGAAATAGGAAGGAGTGCACTACTGTTGGTTCTGCTAATGCTGACATTTGCTGCTTGTGCTAAGGGAGCAGATCCAGGGTTCCCTAACATTTCCCAGAACCAAAACAATGTGCCAGTTAATGGAGTCCTGCGACCCCATGCTGTAATGTTATACCAGCTGTTGTTGATAGGTGTAGGGCATAGTATGTGCAGATGTCTGTTACTTTGAGACTACAAATGACAGTTGGGGGGGTCTGAATGTTGCACAGGAGGAACTAATGTGCTCATCCACAAATCTGGAGGGGGAGTACTTGAATGGCTGGCTGGTACCTGGACCATAGGGATTGCTGCAACTTCACCGGATGCCAGTGCGATCGGACCGAGGAAACCAGAATATGTCCCCCATAGCTAACTGTCCATACATATCCCTGTCAATAATAAGAGACCCTCAGAATGAGGGCGTTCAACAGTGCAAACAGCACCAATATATGCCCAAGTGCACCATCATTGGTCTCTACAAATGTAGAGCGACGATGGTGTCTCTGGCCATGTCTTTGCAGTGTTTGCAATGCTGATTGCCCTCATTCCGAGGGTCCCTTATTACTGAAAGAGAGATATTTGGACAATTAGCTATGGAGGACCTGTTCCGCTTTGTTCTGGTCCTTACTTGGCATTCTACAGACATGTTCCAGATCTGTGCACAACATGCATAGCTAGGGAGGTCTTCTACTGCCATGTATGTTGTGATTCAATGCATCTTGTGATAGACAGATTCCTCTCTACTTGCTTTTATACTTGCTTACAGTGCACTGACATCACTTTGCAATGTTCCGGGCATGCCACAAACTGGTTGATATAGTCTACTTTGCAGCCATATATATGTATCATCATTTTTCTTGTGTGATTTGCTGTATACTGTCAGTGAGCAAAGCAGCTTAGGAGATGCACATTTTACAGGGGAGGTGTGGCCATTTGTGGGTATGTTCTGAGAGGGGCAGGTTTGAATATGTCTATCTTTTCTGAATTTGATGAGCGCGGGGACATACACAGTCGTTGCCTGCCGAGTATGTCTGTGTCCCTAAATTCTGGACCTGCAGCTGCATTTATCTCTGCTGCTGCAGAATCACTTTTCATGCATGTTCTGGCATTGGCCCCTCTGGGGACATTTTAGAAGCGGTATTCATGATTGGCACATGTGAATGGCCATTTTTAGACTCACAATCATAAAGTTGTCCCAGGAGCCATTTTAGAAAGCCTGGGATATACACATGTCTGGCACAATCACGTCTGTATCGTATGGGGGCATGGTGGAGGTATGGCCTTAGTGATCTTAAGAAGATGCACGTGTCCACACAATTTCAGAAGGGCCTGCACATGTCTGTAAATTCATGCCTATACCTGCACCAGGGCATGAATAGTTAGCAGGAAAGTGCTTGTTTCATGAAAGCAGCCCTTGTAGGGAGAAGAGGAAAATGTGCTCTCAATTAACCACTAATTTCCATCAGGTCAAAGAACATCCATGTTAAATAAATACCTCTTTCCCTTTGCCATTCTGCCACCATACATCTGCATTTCTAAAGTGGCTCATTGGTCTAGGGGTATGATTCTCACTTTTGGGTGCAAGTGGTCTTGGGTTCAGGTCCCTGATGAGTCCATTGCTTTCTGAGCACTCTTGCCATGGGTAAGGCACTGAGACTGTGCTAGTCAAGCTTTACAAGCTGTTGGTGGCTCACAGTTAAATCCCATTGACTGATGTGCTTGTGGCTAGGAGTTCAAATCTCTTCCCCTGCCTTACTTTTTTATTAAAATCATCTGTAATACATTGGCCATCCTCCAATCTTCAGGTAACGCCATTTTTTAAAAAGGGTTCCAGGGGTGATCCGGGAAACTACAGACCAGTGATCCTGAAGTCAGTTCCAGGAAAAATGGTAGAAACCATCATAAAGAACAAAATTGCTCAACATGTAGAAGATAGTCATGGCTTAATGGGAGACAGCCAACATGACTTTAAACAAGGAAGATCTTGTCTTACTAATCTGTTATGTTATTTTAAAGGTGTGAATAAACAGGTAGACAAAGGTCAGTCAGTTGATATAGTGTATCTGGACTTTCAGAAAGCCTTCGACAAGGTCCCTCATCAGAGACTTTTGGCAAAACTAAAAAGTCATGGGATAGGAGGCAGTGTACTATTGTGGATCAGGAACTGGTTAAAGACAGAAAGCAGAGGATAGGCTAAATGGCCAATTTTCCCAATGGAAAAAGGTGAATAGTGGAGTACCAGAGGGATCTGTGCTGGGTCCGCTGCTTTTTAACATATTCATCAATGACCTGGAAAAGGGAATAACGAATGAGGCTATCAAATTTGCAGGTGACACAAAACTATTTAAAGTTGTTAAAACTCAAGAGGATTGTGGAACGTTGCAAGAAGATCTTGATAAATTGGAAGACTGGGTATCCAAATGGCAGATGAAATTTAATGTGGACAAGTTCAAAGTTATGCACCTAGGAAAGAAGAACCCAAACTATAGTTACACGATGCAAGGTTAGGAACCACCACCCAGGACAAAGGTTTAGGTATCATCGTGGTGTGATAAGGAAGCTTATCATAGTTCAGGAAGAAATAATACAAGAGGTGAATTGGCTCTGAATAAGCAACCTGTGCTGGCTGGTAAAAGCACTAAAACAGAGTGTTTACCTAAAAGACTACCAGACCCCGAATGCACTGGTTTTCAGAAAGCCTCTAGGAGAGCTGAAATAGGGAAACGTGTGCCTAATCAGAGAAGCAATGATGTAATCCATAATCACCCATCTCTTAGGGCAGGGCTTGATTCAGAACACCTGGACTGTGGTAGGGTGGAGTGTCCATCTAGGCACTTTAAAACTAGAAGAAATTCTTCAGACAGACAGAAAGAGGAACAGCAAAGAAGCAAGAAAGAGCAAGAGCAATGGTGGCAAAGACGACAAGAGAAGGAGAGACGGAGCCTGAACAGAAGGAAGAACAGCAAGACGTCCAGGAGGTCTAAGAAAGAAGCCCAAGGCAGTACGTATGCTGGGAGAGATTCCTGGGGCAAGCATTCTTCATTGGACTGGAAGAAACCAGAGGCTTGGAGATATACAGCCAGGAACCCTCAGACAGCACGTGTAAAGGAGACGGCTGCATCTACAGAAAGAAGGAGCTCTAATACCTATTTAAGGAGGTATGGGAAAAGAGACCTAAAGTCCAGAGATTCTGACTGGAGAGCTGGGCACAGAGGTTTTGCTACTTACTGGCCAAAATACCCAGAGAGGAAACCTAATGACAACGTGATCTCAGGTATGAACTCTGATCTGTTCCCTAGCTTTGCACAAGGAAGACAGCAGGGAAACAGTTTCTATCCTGGTAGAGATCAGTTAGAGAATTCCTCTGAGCCAGTGTATGAAAGTGATCCTATGATATTTCAAGAGCAAGGGGAAATATCAAATGAGAAAGTGGAATGCATGGATTGCTCTCTTTCTAGGCTGCTGTTCTAAAGTAATCCTTAGTTAAGCATCAAACACCAAAAGGAACTGTACTGTTCTTTTTTAGCTTCCCAGAAAAGTTTCTTTGAGAGAAAAGCTTTGGGGAAAGTTGAAGCCATGTGGAGAGTGGACCAGCAATGGTTTACAGCTGGTTAAGCACCTGTGATTAGAGCAAGGCACAAGTGCACGTGGGACTTTGGAAAGAAAACTTCTTCACTGTGTGAAAGGAAGAAAGTTGTTTTTTTTGATAAAGAGAATTTTCCTTTTGGGTTTATTTTTCATTCCAGCACTGCTAAGAAAGTTTATTAGCAGGGGCAAGAAGAAAGACCTTTTCTGTTTATTACTATTTTATTTTATTTTATTTATTACAATCTCTTATACACCGCACTATTTATCATCAGCACGGTTTACATAAAATAAAGTACCATAACAACAAACTGTTTGGTTTTACAGAGAACAGGTCTTTACTAAGTTGTTGCATAAATAATTCAGTTGCCTTATTTGTTTTGTTTCCTGAATACAATTCCTGAAGAAATTATCCTGTTGATATTACCAAGCATATCTGTGTGAGGGAATAACACCCCATAAATAAAATCTGTTTTCTGCTTTACACTCGAGCAACTATAATTCTTTATTCTTGTTAAACGGCTGGTTTTGTGTGATTGAACTACAACACCCACAATCCTTTGCAAGTCAAGTAAATTCCTGTCTTTGCCAAGATTGTGGAACTTTCACAACAAGCACCCCCGTTTACAGTGGTTAACATGTTAAAACCCTCGGCCCAATGTGCAGCGGTGGCGAAGAGAGCAAATAAAATGCTAGGTATGATAAGGAAAGGAATGGAAAACAAAGGATATTATAATGCCTCTGTATCGTTCCATGGTGCGACCGCAACTTGCATATTGTGTGCAATTCTGATTGCCGTATCTTAAAAAGGATATAGCGTTATTAGAAAAGGTACAGAGAAGAGCCATCAAACTGGTAAAAGGGATGGAAGGATACTCCTATGAAGAGAGGCTAAAAAGGGTAGGGCTTTTTAACCTGGAAACGAGACGGCTGAGGGGAGATATGATAGAGATCTATAAATTAATGAATGGAGTGGAACGGGTAAATGTAGATTGATTGTTTACATCATCAGACTATAAAAAGACTAGGGGACATGCAATGAAGCTACAGGGTAACCTATTTAAAACTAATAAGAGAAAATATTTTTTCACTCAACATGTAATCAAACCCTGGAATTTGTTACCGGAGGATGTAGAAAAAGCTGTTAGTGTAGCTGGGTTTAAAAAAGGTTTGGACAAGTTCCTGGAGGAAAGGTCCATAAACCATTATTAAAAGGGACCCAGGATATCAATGCTTGACCCAATACAAGCATTGTGGAATCTGTGTCTTTTGGGGAGACTGCTAGGTAGTTATGACCTAGATTGGCCACTGTTGGAAACGGGATACTGGGCTTGATGGACCTGGGTCTGACCCAGTATGGCATATTGTATGTTCTTATGGGAGGCCAGGATGTATATTTAATATCAGATAGGTGTCCCTGTCCTGAAATACTGTATTTTTCGCACCATAAGACGCACCCGACCATAACACGCACCTGGTTTTTAGAGGAGAAAA
The DNA here is from genome assembly GCA_033557465.1 of Ichthyophis bannanicus. NCBI lineage: Eukaryota > Metazoa > Chordata > Amphibia > Gymnophiona > Ichthyophiidae > Ichthyophis > Ichthyophis bannanicus. The sequence goes on along the minus strand of CM066037.1, from coordinate 441,055,576 downwards.
ATAGGAAAAAAAATATTCTGAACCAAATAGTGTAATAAAATATTTAATAAAGTATAACAGAATAATATTTGAACCATATAAACTGAACAGCAGTCAACAGTGGCATTAAGAACCATTAAGGTTATTTATAACTGAAACCTGGTTGAAATAAGGAGTATGCTCCTCTCAATCAATGACTCCCTTCAAATTACTCATTTTATAAATACACCATGGCATTTTGGCAATGGGGAGGCTCTTATATTCTCATGTAAAATCCCTATCACTGAACTTTGGTGTGCTGTCCCCTCTATAGTTGAGGGATTACTTTTATGGATAAATTGTTCTCCCCATGTGTTATTTTATACTTTATTGTCCCCCAGCACTTACTGCTCCACAGTGAGAGCAGATCTATTTTTTATAACAGATTTTTCATCTTCCCATTCAAATATTATTTGGGGTGATTTGAATATTTATGCTGACTGCCTTGAAAGGCCTTTAGACAAAAATTTCTTACTCTTGATGGATAATTTGGGTTACCGGTACTTTCAACTTGTGATGCTGCCTGCTCATTCTAGAGGGTGTACCTTGGATCTTGTTTTCACATCTCAGACACTTCCAAAATTTCTGTGTTTTCTAATCATTCCTTTTCTTTGACAAATAATTTTATGGTTACTTCTAATTTAGATACCTCCATCACACAGATCAATGACAAACATTATGCCTGCCTCTTTTCTGGCCAAGTGCTCAGATTTTTCTGTGCAATTTTCATCTCTTTATCAAAATAAATTTTTTTCTGGAACATTACTTTGTCCAATACATTTGAAAAGATTGCTCTACTAAGAGCAAAAGTTACTCAATCTGGGTCAAACCAATGATGGTACCGTATGTACAAGGCCGCGGGCAGGGTCCCGGCAGCCGCTGGCAACCGGGTGCGCGGACCCTGTGCGAAGCCGGGATCGAGGGCACCGAGGGGGGGGTAGGCAGTTAGCTGACTTGGGCCAAAGGTTTTAAATCATTGGCTCCCCGTGGATGCAAGTGCTGGGTAGCCAATGGTAGGAGGCGAGCAGTGGGCATGGGCGGGAGAGGTCTGGCCTGCAGGCACTTTCCGGCTGGGGAGAGTCAGCGGAGGACTCCGGGTGCTGTCTTGTCTTGTGCTGTCTTGCCGGATCGGAGGCATTTCGTCGCGGGGCCTAGCCGGTGCTGGCGGTGGAAGTGAGATTGCGAAGGAGCAGAGGAGCAGCGTCAGGAGCCGTGCAAGGCAGTGCAAGTTGCAGAGGAGCCAAGCTTCGGTCCGGACACATGGCAGAGTGCGGCTTGTTCAGGCGGGACCCGGCAGGGATGCGGGTCGGCGAGGAGTGCGTTGGCGGCCAGGCAATTTGGGATTCGGCTGGAAAAGAGGTGGGCCACTTTTGACTGTGGGGTGAGGAAGGATATAGGGGATTGCCAATAACACTCCCTGAGAAGCCTGGACACGGGGCGGGGGAGGGATGATGCAGTCCCCAGGGACACGTAAGGTCCCGGGGGACCCGCTGCCGCTCTGCAACTTCTTCTATTCGCACCATAAGACGCAGGCACTTTTCCTCCCACTTTTTGGTGAAGAAAAAGTGCGTCTTATGGTCTGAAAAATACGGTACTTTAGCAGGTGCATCTATATACCCATTTCTGCTGCTGGGCATTTCAGGGATGTGCAAGTTTCTAAAATCGGCAGGAAACGTGCACATGCTTGGCCTAGAGTAGACAACTGGCTCGATATGCCTCCGACACATTTGATCCAGTCCTAGGTTTACCCCACTGTATGCAGGGACATGTAGTTCTGATTTTTCCACTGCACTCCATAAGAAAAGCAAGAGTACATGTCCCCGCATGCAATGGGGTAAACACAGGACTGGATCAAGCCTGTCGGGCGCATCTGGAGCCAGTTGGCAACCCTAGCTTGCCCTATCCATATGCATGGGCCTACCATTTTAAATAGTTGTAGAGACATTTATCTTTTGGAGTGGAGGTGGATCAATTTTAGAAGCATTTACATGCACCTGCCTTCACTGCCACCACTCCCACTGTATTTGGGACATTTTGACCCTGACAACTCAGTGTGCATCTAGATGGCCTTTCAAAAATTTGCCTGCACACATGCCTCTGAATGCCCTTTGTGAAATGGGGAATGCAAATGTAGATTTTTGGCCTAGGCAAGCCACGCCTAAACCATGCCCCTACCATGCTCTCTTAAAAGCTCTGCATGGTTTAGATCACCACAGGTGAATAGTGGTTTTCTGAAATCACTATTTACATGGGAATTAATTTAGTAAGATGGGCTAATTTTAATGCATATTAATTTACCATTAACGTGTTATTTTAATACAGGTCCCATGTTATTCAAAGGGATCTAGTTACTCAGTGCATGTTAACAGCTAGTGCAGCCTAGTAAACATATCTCTTAGTCTCCCCTCAGAATGCTGTGCACTCATTCACTTACTTGGCTTGTTTTAGCCAGGCATATTGTATGTTCAGTGTCACACTAGGTACTTAAAATCATTTTTTGGTTTGTTTGTTTCTTAATCTGCTCCTCCATCTTGACCTTGGTGTTGCCTAGTTCTCTTCCTTCCTGCTTTCCTATTCCACTTCTTTCTCCCTCCCTATCCTTAGTTCTTTCCTGAATCCATGAAGGCTGTCTATCATATCTCCCCCATCATCCCTAGAAGATTTTGTCTGCATCTCTCTTACATGATTCCTGGTTATCACTGTCCCCCACCTGACTCAGTCTATTTTGGCCCATGCTCTTCACTGTGACCTGCCAGAGCCAGCCCTCTCCCTGCGATCCTACAGCACACATGCCAGCAGAAAGAACAGCCCATCAGCATCTACAGGATCTGTCTAGTGATAGCTCTCTCAAGACTGGCTCCACTCTACCCAGGAAGCTGAAATGCTCTTATACACTGCTTCTGCTGCCAGCCTCTGTGTTGTAGGGTTAACTGCATGCTGCAAATAGACTGAGAGAAGGGAGAAGAGTCCTAAGATACATAGTATGTGACGGCAGATAAAGACCAGTATGGTCCATCTAGTCTGCCCAGCAAGATGGCAAGAGTAGGTGCATCTGCCACTCCATGCAGGTCATCCCTCCCCATGCCTTTGTTTAGGGGTATACCCTCTACTCCTTGTAAGTCATCCCTATTTGTTATGATATAAAAGATGGTTATGTTTATTTTGATTTTATCCTATTGCTATAAAGGGATCCACTGTGTCTTTCCAATGAATTCTGTCACTATATTTGCCCCCACCACTTCTATCGGGAGGGCATTCCAAGCATCCACCACCCTTTCAGTGAAAAAGTATTTCCTAACATTGCCTTTCAGTTTACCCCCTTGCAGCTTCATTTTATGCCCTCTAGTTTTACAGCTTCACTGTCTTTGAAAGAGGTTTGTTTGTTCATTAATACTCTTAAGTATTTAAAGGTCTGAATCATATCTCCCCTGCCCCTCCTCTCCTCTAGAGTGTACACATTTAGGTCTTCAAGTCTCTTCTCATACGTCTTATGACGCAGGCTCCAAATCATATTGATCGCCTTCCTCTGAACCGTTTCCAGTCTTTTTATATCCTTTGCGAGATATGATCTCCAAAACAGAACACAATTTTCCAAGTGAGGCCTCACCAGTGACTTGTACAGTGGCATTAGTACTTCCTCCTTTCTGCTGGTAATTCCTCTTTCTTTGCAACCCAGCATCCTTCTGGCTTTTGCCACCACCTTGTCATACCGTTTCGTCACCTTGAGATCCTCAGAAACAATCACTCCGAGGTCCTTCTCCTGGTCCATGCACACCAACCTCTTGCCCCCTATCACATATAATTCCCTTGGATTTCTGCTTCCCAAGTGCATGACCCTGCATTTCTTTACATTAAATCTTAACTGCCTAGCATTGGACCATTCTTCCAGCTTTTGTAGATCTTTTCTCATGTTATCCATTCCCTCAGGGAAGTCCACAAATTTTCGTGTCATCTGCAAAAACACAGACTTTTCCATTCAGTCCTTCAGCAGTATCACTCACAAATACATTGAACAGTACTGTTCCCAGAACCGAACCCTGTGGCACACCGCTAATCACCTTCCTTTTCATCCGATTGAGTTCTGTTTACCATCACCTTCTGTCATCTGTCAGTCAACCAATTTCTGATCCAATTCATCACCTTGGGAGCCATCCCCAAGCTGTTGAGTTTATTGATAAACCTCCTATGAGGAACATTATCAAAGGCTTTGCTGAAATCTAGGTAGATCACATCAATTGCATACCCTTGATCTAGTTCTCTGGTCACCAATCAAAGAACTCAATCAGATTTGCTTGGCAAGATCATCCTTTGGTAAAACCATGTTGCCTCGGATCATGCAACCTGTTGGTTTTGAGAGTCCACTATTCGGTCTTTCAGGCGCGCCTCTATTATTTTGCCCACCACCAGGAGTGAAGGACCAGCCTAGTGGTTAGAGCAGTGGACTGAGAAGCCAGGGTTCAGATCCACCAATGTCCCTGATTTTTGGGGATTGTCCCTGATTTTAGAGTTGTGCCCCTGATTTCCACCCATTTTGCAGCCCCCTGTCCCTAATTTCAGCAATGGGGACAGAAGGGGTAGAAAAAATATGTAGTGATTTGAATGTCATTTTTTTAGAATTTACATCCATTATCTTTGTTTTGCACAGTACTACTGCTGCTCCTACTTTCTACTAATCATTTGTATAAGCACTAAAAAGCGTATGCAGCAATGTACATATTTTATTTATTTATTTATTTATTTATTTTATTGTTCTTATATACCGCACTCTTAAAAATCAGCGCGGTTTACATAAAACAAATACTGTGCCAAGTAGACACAATGAAACAGGAGAATGAAACTTGGACTTGAACAGGGGAGCTATGTACAATATTAAGAGAAATAACTACAATATGTATCTACAGTATGTACATTCTTAGGCAGGCTTTCAGTTGGTTCTTATATATAGATGTGAGACACAGTTCCTGCTCATCAGAGCTTACAATCTAATCAAGACAAAGAAGATCAGAGAACTGGGGACTAGAGTATGGTAAGATACACATAAGTAGTGAACAAGAGAGTGAGGAGCCTCAGGATCCTAAAGCAGCCTCGAAGAGGTGAGTTTTTAGCCTGGATTTGAAGAGGGTTAGAGAAGGAGCCCAACATACTGATTCAGGTAGTTTCTTCCAGGCATATGGAGCAGCAAGATGGAATGAACAAGGTCTGGAGTTGGCATTTGCAGAGAAGGGCACGGATAAGTGATTTACCAGAAGAGGGGAGTTCCCGAGGAAAGGTATGGAGTGAGATAAGAGAGGAAAGATAATGAGGAGCCGCAGAATGAATGCACAGGGGAAATGCATCCCTCTATTTCTCTTGATTTGGCTGCTTTGAAATTATATTGCTGCTGTCCTAGTAATGGATGGGAGTCAGGGAAATGACTCCTCCACACCTTGTTGCTCAAAGCTGAAACTAAATTGTCCTTTCCTCCTCCCCCCTCCGGATGTGTCCCAGATTTGCCTGCAAAACATTTGGTAATCTTATCCTCATGGCCTTAGGAAAGTCACTTAACCCTCCACTGCCTCAGATACAAATTTTAAGGCCTATTTTAGCAAAGATGTGAAGGTCAGAATTGAGACGTTGAGTTGGCAACGTTTACAGTTCCGGCAGTATTTTAGAAAAGACTCACTAAATGTGGAAACTTTTCTAAAATACCAGGAGTGCGAGTGTATGTGCTGATATGGGCAATGGGGGGGGGGGGGGGGGAGCCATTTCACAAACCTAGATGTGGGAAATACAAACTTCTATGTGTTAGGGCCAGTGCCTACATGTGTAGGTAGGCCATTTTGCAAGCCTATACATATAAATACCACTAATTAATTACAGAGGCCACTTTTTTAAAATCTACTATAAATCTGTATTGAAAAATAAACTAGGGGGGATTAAGGAATATGGCTCCCTTAATACTTTCATTAAAGAGCTGCCCAAAATTTGCACTTTTTAAAACCACGTGCGTGCCAGGGAGCTGGTATAAACCCTGGCATACACAATGTTGGCCATACACATGTATTCTGCATATGAAATGAGGATTAGATATCTAGATTATTGACCTGCTCTGGCCACTCTCAAAGAATGCTCCTGACTCACCTCCTTGAAACTTCCATGTATTAAGGGCATCCACATGTAAACGGAGCCCTTTCTAAAATAGCCATTCATATGGGGATGCTGGTTATTTTATTTACATTCTCTTATATACCGCGCTATTCTGCATCAGTGCGGTTTACATTGAACAAACTGAAATTACATTGAACAGGGCATTATAACTTGGAGATAACTATTTTACAGGGAACATGGGCTATGGAGGGTTAAGTGGCTTGCCCAAGACCACAAGGAGCACCTGTGGGACTAGAAACCCCAGTCCTTCCGGCCCAAGGTTGCTGTCCTCTAGTGGGATTTGAACCCCCGACCTTCCAGCTTGAAGTACCTTGCCCCAACCACTAGGCCACTCCTCCACTCCATATATGTACAGGGTGGCCCAAAAATAGTGAGAACATCTTGTAAATTAAAAGCTTAAATAGTTTACTTATTTACCTTTTTTAGCTATATAACGTCTTTTTCGACAATTTCTGGTCGCCGTCTTTTTTTTTTTTTTTTTTCTAATTTGTCAATCGTTTACATCTGTCTTTGAATTGTTAAATAACCTATATGCTACGAGATGTTCTCACTTTTTTTGGGCCACCCTGTATATGCCTACTGAACCCGAATATCACTTGCCTCGAACAACCAATGGATAGGCATTAACTAAATACAAATGCTTAAAGATATTGCTGGGGTATTGAAGTTTGGAATTCTGGTCCAAAATCAGGGACAATCCCCAAAATGCTGGAATATCAGCGGCGTCGGCTAGAGTGATTATAGCGACTAGCCACTGGCACTGAACATTAAACGTGGATATTCAACGCCGGAGTCATATCTGGCCCTGGCATTCAATATCCGGGGTTGCCGCAGAGCCCGATTGCTAACCGGTCAGTGGCGATATTGAGCCGCTGCCCAGTTAGCGATACGCAGTGAAAGTTAGGCCAGGATTTCCTGCACATGGCTTTCATTGCAGATCACAAATCAGGCAGCAGCTTAATATCACCACTGGACCAGTATGCAATTAGCTTCGCCTCAGCTCCACCCCAGAATGTCCCCGATACACGCTGATACTAAGCGGTTAGCATCAGGGCGTATTGTGGTGTTACTCGGGGATATTTAGTGGCACTAACTTTGTTAGTGCCACTGAATATCCCACTTGGGGGCATTTACATGGTTTACAGCTCTGTAAACTGTATAAATGCCTTGGAATACTGGGCCTCTTATCCTTACTCTGTTTTAAACACTTATTTTCTTCAACAGGCACTTCCTTAGCGTCCCTCCAGGCTAGTCCTGAACCTTTGGGTCTTGCTCCTCCTCCAGCAGCTTTGGAGACCGAGAAACGTCACTTCTTTTGATGTCACCGGTATAAGTATCCCGGATCCGCCTCCTGACATCAGTATTCTCAGTCTCCAAGCAGCTGGAGGGCTGGTGAGCCCTGGGTTAGGGCTCACTTAGAGGAGTAATTAAGCAGTGAGGATTGCGTGTGGAGAGTTTTTTGAAAGTCTTAAGTTTTGCTTGGGGGAAGTGATTTTAGGGCAGTCTCTGTGCTGAGTTGCTTATTTCTGCCTTTTTTCAGCTGTCAGTTCTCTGCTTCCCCCCTCCCTCCCTTCCTATCGCTCTGCCTTACTGTTTTCTTCGGGGAGCCTATTAGGGGAGAAGTGCTGGGGAGGGGTGCTGCCATCCGGTTCCAGAACCCACCAATTTGGGTGAGGAACCGGCAAAATGAGTCGTTGCACAGACGGGAGCTAGCCTGCAATTCATTTGCCGGGAGTTGCTGCCGGCGGGACTTGGCAGGCTGTGCTGACGGTGGCAGACTGTATTTAGCCCCGGGCGCCGAAGCCGCGATCATGGCTGAGCGCCGGGGGGGCTGGATTCCGCAAGCAGCGAAGTGCCTCCGACAAGGTAAGGGGCCGGGGTCGTCGAGATTCTCGTTGGCTTGCTGTGGGGATCTCGGGCACCGTGTGTAGCCCGCGGTAGGCCGCGCTTCGGGGAAATCACGCGCGGGAAAGCTTCAGTCAAACGGCAGGGTTTGTTCTCGGCCCGTTTTCAGTCAGAAAAGCTGCAAATTTCATTTTGCTTTCTGGAAATGAGGTGTAGACAGTGAGGGGAAGCCCGCTCTGTGTAAAAAAAAAAAAAGTCTTTGTATGGTTTTGTAGGGTTTTGGTTGGCAGTGATTTGAAAGGGTGAAATAAATTGTCATTTTCTCCGGTTCAGACAGCATGCCGTCAAAATCCCTCTGTGTCCAGTCTCCATGCAGCAGGAGGACGTAGTGAGCCTAGGTGCTGGGCTCACTAGAGAAACGGATAAGGAGCAAGTTAGTTAGGGCTTAAATTTCTTAGATTGCTAATATTCCTTTCATTCTATTTTGGTTCTGTCCCTTTAATTTTATTTACTTTCCAGAGGGTGATATATCTTAAAAAAAAAAAAAAGCATTAAGGAGGAAATGGGGGTTCACCTTTCCCTGCCAGACCAAGATGTCTTTCCTTTCTTGCTCGGATCTCTGCTCCTTGAAGGCACGAGGGAGAGCTCCTGTGTCGGTGCACTTGCAGGCCGGCTCCCGTGGAGCGATAGCTCGAAGCTCCGGGTCCTGCGTTGTAGAGTGTGCTCGGCTACAGTTGAGACCCTTGCGGCGGACGTCGCTCTGGCTAGCGCTGAGTGACGCTGAGGCTTGCAGGGTCTTCGGGTCCAGCTCCAAGTTGTTCTGGCCTCTCTTCCAGCCCGTCTGGATGCGTCCGGGAGAGTTCCTCTGCTGGGGGTGAGTTGGCTATCTGTGCGCCAAAACCTTCCCTCAGGAGCCGTGGCCATTTTGAACATGCGGTTTTTGCCGCGTCTCAGCCTAGCGCGGTGGCGGCGACAGCTGAGAGTACCGCCACGGAGCTGGGCAGATAGCCGCGTTGGATTAAGCTACTTGGTGTAGTTAGGTTTATTTAGTTAACTATTTCATGCAATTTACTTTTACTTTGATTTCATTGCATATTGGGTTGTTTTGTTTGCATTTTCAGTTTAAGTCAGCGGTCTCCTTGAGGTCTAGTCTTGGGGGGTTGGCTCAAGCTTTTAGGGGTCCCTGAGAAGACAATGGTCCTTTGTTTCATTTTCACTAAAAAAAAAACCAGTGAACAATATTATAACTACTTATAATCTCAGAGGGGCTGCAAAGAGGTGGCCAGCTCATGTCAGCACGCCTGCAGTGTGTCGCCTGCGGCACCCGTAGAGGCACGGTCGCGGACACCGGCATCTGTCGGGGCTGTGCGGCTGTATCTGCCACTGTGGAGCAGCAGATGGAGAGTTCCGTTGTCCCCGCTTCTCAGGGGTCCACAGCGGGGACGGAGGGGGAGACGTGTTTGGCGGTCCCATCCACGTCCGGCCCGGAGGCTTCATCAGGGAACCCTAGTGCGTTTCCGGGACTAGGCTCCGGTCCGCAGCTGGGGGATTTTTGTTCAGACTTCATTTTGATCATGCATCAGGCGTTCTCTCTAAGACGCCAGGGTAGGTTGTCGGTGCCCTTACCTCTCCCCCTGACTGTTCCGCAGTCAGGGATGGCGGATTGGGGAAGCCTTTCACCTAAACCCCCCAAGAGGCCTCGCCCACTGGATCATCCCCCTTCAGAGCTGGGGTGGCAGGAGGTGGAGGAGACAGAGTTAGAGATGGAGGCAGATATGGAAGGGTTGGAAGAGGGGGAGATCCCGGAACCTGAGGATCAGGCAAGGATCATTTGAGTGTTCCGGAAGGATGAGTTGACGGCCCTTATTACGGAGTCCCTGCAGATGCTCAAGCTGGCTACGGCGCAGCCGACCAAGGAAGAAGATGGTGAAGATCCTATCATTCAGGCAGTGTGTCAGACGCAGGTGGTATTTCCTGTCCACATGGTGGTGGATCAGATGATCCAAGATGAGTGGGATCAACCCAAAGCGGGGCTCAGAGGGCTAAGGACTATGAACAGGCTCTATCCCCTGACGGATAAGGACAAAGAAAAATTCCACTGTCTGAAAATTGATGCAGCGGTCTCAGCGGTTACTAAAAAGACCACTATACCGGTTGAAGGTAGCGCAGCTTTAAAGGATGCGCAGGATAGGAAGGTAGACGGGTTGTTGAAACAATCCTTTGAAGCTAATGCAGTGTCCTTGCAGGCTTCCATCTGTGGAGCTTGGGTAGCGAGGGCCTGCCTCCGGTGGGCTCAGCACTTACGGCAGTCGGCTCCTTTGGAGCAGGACAGTGTAAGGGAGCTAGAGCATTTAGAATCGGGGTCTGTGTATTTGGCGGATGTGCACTACGACCTGATCAGAGCTTTAGCAAATAGTATGGCTTCGTTAGTGGCCGCCCGGAGATCCCTGTGGCTACGGAATTGGTCGGCCGACGGTAAATCCAAGTTGCGACTCAGTAAGCTTCCGTTTAAAGGGAAGCTGTTGTTTGGAGAAGACCTTGACAAGCTGGTTAAGGATTTAGGGGAGTCCGAGGGTGGAAGACGTCTGGAGGATAAGCCCAAGCAAGGAAAATTCCTGACGGCCTTTCGGGGTCAATTTAGAGATTTCAGGAGATTTTGTAATTCTCATTTGGGGGGTTTCCAAAGGGGAAGATTTGCTTCTCGGGCCCAAGGGTTTCGTGGGTTTCGCGGAACAAGTAGAGGATTTGCAGTGGCGTCCGCAGGAGCCGCTCGAAAGCCACAATGAAAGGAGGCGGGTTCCGGCAGAAAGGCAACTGATCGGAGGTTGGCTTCGGGGATTCCTTTCTACCTGGGCTCAAATAACGTCAGATCAGTGGGTGCTGGAGATCATTTGTGAAGGTTATGCGCTGGATTTGGCAAAGCCGGTACTGGATTCTTTCGTGCCGTCGCCCTGCAGAGGTCAACCAAAGACCCTGGCAGGGTGACAAACTCTGGACTGGCTCTTGCATCTGGGAGCAGTCATGCCAGTGCCGGTAACGGATTACGGCATGGGCCGGTACTCCATTTATTTTGTGGTGCCAAAGAAAGACGGGTCCCTTTGTCCAATCCTGGATCTCAAAGGGGTAAATCGCTGTCTCTGAGTACCACACTTCCGAATGGAAACGCTGCGGTCCATCATTATGGCAGTACGTCAGGGAGAGTATCTGACGTCTCTCGATCTCACGGAGGCGTATCTACATGTCCCGATCAGAGCTTCTCATCAAAAGTTCTTGTGGTTCACGCTCCCTTGGAGGCATTACCAGTTCCAAGCGTTGCCCTTCGGTCTCGCGACAGCTCCGTGGATTTTCACCAAGATCATGGTAGTGGTGGCGGTGGCCCTTCGAAAGGTTCATCCCTACCTCGACGATTGGTTGATTCGAGCGAAGTCCAAAGCCGAGAGTGAGCGAGCTACAGAAAAGGTGTTGAACTTTCTGCAGGGACTTGGCTGGGTAGTCAATCCGGTCAAGAGCCACTTGGTTCCGTCTCAGGTCCTCAAGTATCTGGGAGTTCAGTTCAATACTCGGAAAGGGGCGGTATTTCTGACGGAGCGGAGAGCCCAAGCACTTCAAAAGCTGGTGCGAAGCTTCAGGGCCGCGCCAGCACCCACGGCGTGGAGTTACCTTTGTGTGCTGGGGACAATGGCGGCGACTTTGGAGGTCGTTCCGTGGGCCAGGTTCCATATAAGACCTTTACAGCGCTCGTTGCTTCGCCACTGGTCGCACCAGACTGACTTGCTGAACAAACGTCTCCCTTGCCCTCTGCGGGTCAGGCACTCCCTTCGGTGGTGGCTGTTACCCACGTCTCTACGAGCGGGAATGCCTCTGGAACAGCTGGAGTGGATCCCACTATTAACGGACGCAAGTCTGGCAGGGTGGGGAGCACATTGCAGAGAGGACTTTGCGCAAGGTGTCTGGTCGGCGGAAGAGAGCAGATGGTCTATCAACCGGCTGGAGCTGAGGGCAGTGTTTCTGGCCCTACAAAGCTTCGAATCCACGTGACGGGGCGAGCGGTACGAGTATTGTCCGACAATGCCGCGACGGTGGCCTACATAAATCAGCAGGGCGGTACCGGAAGTGTGGCCATGAGGAAGAGGCAGAAGGACTGTTCTCTTGGATAGAGTCTCGTTTGCAAGCAGTATTGGCGGCCCACATTGCAGGGAAGGACAACGTGATGGCGGATTTTCTCAGCAGAGTCCAAGTAGATGCTGGGGAATGGGAGTTGCATCCAGTCGTGTTTGCACAAATAGTTCACTGGTGGGGAACACTGGTCATGGACCTAATGGCAACCTTCCAGTCGGCGAAGTCCAATCGTTTCTTCAGCAGACGACGGGAGACCATGTCGGAAGGGATCAATGTCTTGATACAGCCTTGGAGGAACAAACGGAGCAAGAGAAGGAGGTAGGTTTGGAACAGACTGCTTTATTGATGAAGGTCCCTACGCGTTTCGGCTTGCGCCTTCCTCGGGGGACATACAGCTACCATAAGATTAAACAAACAATGTTAAAATAAAATATGCATATAAAGCCAAAACATTTAAAAACAGAAAAATAATATAATATAAAATATATGATATAGCAAATAAATAGATAAACAATAATAATGAGAATAATAAAATAAATGAATAATAAAAATAATAATAAACAGTGTTCTCAAAAAGGGTACAGAAAATCTACAATATATGTATAAATACACACATATCCCAAAGGACAATCTAAGAAACAGGAAAGAGAACAAACAAGGGCCGAGACAAACCTAAATTGGTGAAGAACTGTAGAGGACTATAAAGTTAATTAGAGATAACCAAAGTGATTCCAAAATGAAAAGATTAATAAGAATAAAAATATATGAATATGTTAATAAAATCAGTGTAAGAAATAAATAATAAATAAAATAAAATAAATGGGTAAATAAATTGATACAGAAATATTTTTTAAAAAACATACCAGTGTTGTGTGAGATGAGGTGTCTCATAAAGTCAGTTTGGTTAAAGCACTCTATAATGATAGTGCCGTATCAGGTGAATTGTCTCATAAAGACAGTTTGGTTGAAGCACTATATAATAGCTATAAAAAGAAAAAAACTGTATTTAATCCAATGCCCCTGTGATATGATTTATATAGGGAAAACTTTGCGTCAGATAAGGACACGCATCATTGAGCACAGGAGTAACATTCAAAGACAACTTGTTGAAAAACCATTGGTCTCACATTGGGTAGAGAAGGGCCACACGATTAGTGACCTTAAGGTTTTGGTCATCAAGACTGCTATCCCACACTGGCGCGGTGGTGACATTAATCATACTCTACTCAAGTTGGAACAACGTTTTATTTATGATTTTAACAGTTTGCATCCATTTGGACTTAATCAAGAAAGCGATCTCTCTGTTTTTTTACAATAATTTACAAAATCATCTTATCACAGTCTATTGTTCATAATATGTTCTAGGTAGCAAGATTATTTCATATGTTTATTCATTTTTCATTCTTTTTAAATGTGCATAATTTTTAATTTTTTAGCATAATAACAGTTTTTAAACGATTAATATAATATCGTTTCCAAATCAAGCAACTTCATTTTCAATGATATATGTATATATATTTTTTTTTCAGCGATCTTTTTAAATAGATATTTATTCTATGACCACTTTTTCTTTTATATATTGTTTTAATATATATACAATTTGAGGCATCGGCTTTATTGAGCTCCGATTTCGACTCCGCCCATTTTCTGACGTCATTTCTAAAAGGCGCGAAAAATGGCATCTATAAAAATGACCGTTTTGAGACGGTCTCCTTTCATTGCCACAGTTTCGTTATACTATCCTGGATATTGGCACTATCTGCGTTTCTACACCATTGACGTATACTCGCCCGTCGATTCCAGTAAGTTTGTTTTCACTTACTCATACGCTTTCGTTTCATTCTATTGCAGTCTTGACCTTCCAAGGCCTCAACATACTCTTTTAAATTGCACACATGCTTAGATTTTTATTTCACAAACAGCCGGTGATACTTTCTTAATTTCCCTATTTATACTGCACATCATTGCGATTATTATAAGCACTTCCACTTCTCACGTTCTTCAATTTTACATGTTGTTTACAAGTTTACCCTTCAATCAGCTGTTAATACTTGCACCATTTTCCCTGTACATTGCACAAGTGTTATTTTTGAAAATAAAATCTTTGGTTCATGTATACTAACATTTTTTTAATTCTGGTCATCAGCGAATTTATATATATATATATATATTTTTTTTTCTCTGCATCACCTCCGTTAGGTTCAACTTTTTGATTTTACACTTATAGTTATTTTACCCTTTTCACTATGCCGCGTTCCTTCGGGCAGACAAAACATGGTTGCCGAATGTCTAATTCACTTCTTTTTATACAACATATCTTTTGTCTTCCGATTTTTTACCCAGTTCACTTCGAGTCCTTCAATATATTTTCACAATTGCACCCATTTTCATATATATACCAACCCTGCTATTTTGCTCACTCCCGTTTGGTCACTATTTAGGGATTGTATTTTAACTTCTCATCTTCCATTCAGTTTCATTTACACTGGTATCTTTCAAGATTCACAAAACAGTGATAACATTATTCCCAGTCTTGTTAGTTTACCACTCACTTTGTAGTTATGTGTATTCACACTGACCAAGTGTTCTCTCATCTTCCCCCCCTATATTGTAGTACAAGATTGACATATATTTTATACTAGTTGCTTACCACATTAACCTTGTGGTCTCATTTGCAGTTCATTTAATACGTGCATGTCTATGTTTATAGTCCTCTATATTAGGTTCATGCTTTTTCTCCCTTATTCGTTTCCTTATTAAACATTTAATGTTTCAGTGATATATATAATCTTTATATGTATTTATTTATATTCTTATTTATATGTATATACATCTCTTAAAGGTCATGAGAATTGTACATATATTTATATATTTTTATCATTAGGTTTGTACATAATTTTTTATATTAATTTTATATATATATATTTTTTATATATTTATTATCTTTTAATTTATTTATTTTTTAATACATAGCTTATTAGATTTTACTTTATTTATATTAACATACAATTGCCATTATATACATTCTCAGTTATCTTTGTATTCTATCATTATGTATTTATATTATATTTATAATCTATTTTTATTATTTCTGTTTTTATCTATCTCTACATTTATATTCATTTATGTATTCTTATCTAGTAATCTGATCTTTTTACCTTATATTATCAAATGTTCATATATGCTATTATACAGTTTTTTTCGTTTTTTTCGTTTTTTTCTTTTTATAGCTATTATATAGTGCTTCAACCAAACTGTCTTTATGAGACAATTCACCTGATACGGCACTATCATTATAGAGTGCTTTAACCAAACTGACTTTATGAGACACCTCATCTCACACAACACTGGTATGTTTTTTAAAAAATATTTCTGTATCAATTTATTTACCCATTTATTTTATTTTATTTATTATTTATTTCTTACACTGATTTTATTAACATATTCATATATTTTTATTCTTATTAATCTTTTCATTTTGGAATCACTTTGGTTATCTCTAATTAACTTTATAGTCCTCTACAGTTCTTCACCAATTTAGGTTTGTCTCGGCCCTTGTTTGTTCTCTTTCCTGTTTCTTAGATTGTCCTTTGGGATATGTGTGTATTTATACATATATTGTAGATTTTCTGTACCCTTTTTGAGAACACTGTTTATTATTATTTTTATTATTCATTTATTTTATTATTCTCATTATTATTGTTTATCTATTTATTTGCTATAATATATATTTTATATTATATTATTTTTCTGTTTTTAAATGTTTTGGCTTTATATGCATATTTTATTTTAACATTGTTTGTTTAATCTTATGGTAGCTGTATGTCCCCCGAGGAAGGCGCAAGCCGAAACGCGTAGGGACCTTCATCAATAAAGCAGTCTGTTCCAAACCTACCTCCTTCTCTTGCTCCGTTTGTTCCTCCTTGTGCCTGCAAGAGTTACGTTCCTTTTCCTGCTCTCTTTTGATACAGCCTTGGCCATTGACGGGTCTCCTCTATGTCTTCCCACCGTAGACGCTCATCGGACGCGTGGATCAGCATATCAAAGCGCATCGGGGACGGGTGCTGTTAGTGACTCCAGACTGGCCTAGGCGCCTGTGGTACGCCGATCTTCACTTTTTTTCTCCGAGTTTGACGCCGATTCCCCTTCTCGCCGGGTTCAGTACACCGGTATCGAGCCTGTTCTCTATTTTCGGTTTTTGCCCTTCGTGGCTGACGTTCGCACCCTTTTTTCTGTTTTTCCCTGGAAGGCCTGTCTTTTGACCTCGCGGGGGCCCTTTTTTCCCCGATGGCTTCCAGTGGTTTCAAGAAGTGTGATCGGTGCAAGAAACTAATGTCTCTCACCGACACACACAACTGCTGCCTTCGGTGCCTCGGCCCAGATTATGATCCCGTGATCTGTGGCCCATGTGGCAAAATGTCCACCAAGGCACTTCGAAGCCGTCAGCACCAGAAGGAAAGGATTTTTTTGGATTCTGCCTCCGGCCAGGCCCGGACCTCATCTGAGGCCTCGACGTCTCGGGAGTCTGATCCCGAGCATCGTTGGGGTTCCTCGGACAGGGGGTCCCCCGACCGGAAACGCAAGAGGAAGAAACGGCTCGCGAGGGTGGCGTCGAAAGAGGTCCCTGGTTCCTCAAGGGCCAGGTCTAAGACCCCCGACCGCCGTCCCGGGCCTTTGGAGCAGGAGAAGCCATCCAAAGTACCTCGTGTAGAGCCGGAGACTGTTGGACACGTAAGTCCTGTAGTCCTCGTGGACTCTCCTCCGAGGGAGCTGACGTCGGGCCCGGCGCCGCTGGGGCCCGAGTCGGTGGCTGTTGAGTCTCCTGAGCTTGGACTCAGGCTGACAGCCTTGGCGTGCAGATTGTCTGCCTTCATGGAGCAGCAGAAGGTACTGATGGCCAGCCTCGCTGGTGCATCGGCCCCGACCACCGGGACATCGACGTCAAAGTCGATCCCGGAAACCGAGCCGATACTCGAGACCATGAAGGTTCGAAGTCGTCCTCAGTCAAGGTCTCCCTCGACCTCCCGCTCAGAACCGAGGGCATTGACGCTGGTGCCTTCGGCGTCGGGGCGGGTGCCACCTTGACCCACGCGGTTGGAGCCCCTCGACTCCTCTTCGGATGAGTCAGCCTGGGAGACGGAGGATAAGGAGTCCCCCGATACCTTCCGGACTCGGTGCGTCCCGTCGGACTCACCGCAGTCCGAGCCCCAGAGTAGGTCCCCTCCGGAGGACACCCGGTTCTCGGAGTTCGTGCGGGACATGGCCAAGGCCTTGGCGATTCCCGCAGACCCCGAGGAGGAGCCTCGAGCCGAGGCGCTCGAGGCCCTCCTGTATGACTCTCCTCCGAAGGAGGCCTTTACTGTGCTGGCTCCTCCGATGCTGGAACAGCTCCTCTTCCGGATGTGGGAGGCACCGGCCTCGGCGCCGGTCTTGAGCAAGCGAGTCAATTCCATTTATCGACTCCGTAAGAGCTCTGGCTTCCAAAAGGCGCAGCTGCTGCACCATTCCATGGTGGTGGAATCGGCCATGCATCGACTGAAGAGCCAGAAGATGCACTCTGTGGTGCCCCCTGGCAGGGAGGCCCGGAACCTGGATGCTTTCGGCAGAAAGTGCTTCCAGGGCTTGATGCTTGCTTGCCGTGTCCAGTCATACCAGATGAACATGGGCATGTTCCTCCGAGACCTGGCAAAGAAGCTTTCCGGGGTCTCTGCTGGCCTCTCCGGGGAACCTTTGCAGAGGTTCCAGTCTTTGTCTTCAGGAATCCGGGACTGTTCCAAATTCATGTCCCGAGCGGCCTACAATGGCTTCGAGGCTTCAGCTCGTGTGGCGGCTGCCGGCATCGCGGCCCGGCGCCAGGCATGGCTGCAGTCATCGGACCTCGAGCCTTGGGTACAGGAAAAGTTGGTCAATGTCCCTTGCCGAGGTGAGAACCTTTTTGGCAAACCCATGGCCGAGAAGGCGGCTGAGCTCGAAACCGAGCACCTGACCAGGACTAGGCTGTCCAGAAAGACTTCTGCCCCTTCTCCCAAAAAGAAGGGCTCGGGTAAAAAGCCCTTCTACCCGAGAAAGGTGTCTGCCTACAAACCTTTCCCTCAATACCAGGCCTCCCCAGCTCCCCCTCAGGGGCAGCAGGCCAAGGGGCAGGGACATGGGCTCCGTAGGCAGAAGACCCCCAAGCCTTCGGCTCCTGCTCCTACCCAGCAGGGAGGGGGTTTTTGACTCCCAAGGCATAGCCTCTCCATCCCTGTTGTCCCATCCCTGCACAGGAGGTCGCTTAGCCCTGTTTGCCCACCGGTGGCCACCCATTACAGGGGATGCTTGGGTCTTAAGCATCATTCACCAAGGCTATATGCTTCATTTCCAACAGCTACCTCCTGTCTACTTTCCAGGAGAACCTCTGAGGCCTCTCCTGCACACCACCCTCCTCCTCCAAGAACTTCAGGGTCTGCTTCTGGACAAGGCGGTGGAGCCTGTACCTCCTCGCCTGCAAGGGCACGGGTTCTACTCCAGGTATTTTCTGGTGCCAAAGAGAACAGGAGCCTAAGGCCTATCCTAGACCTCAGAAACCTCAACAAGTTCTTGGAGAAAGAGAAGTTCAAGATGCTTACTCTTGGAACACTTCTGCCCTACCTCCAGCAGGGAGATTGGCTATGCTCCTTAGATCTAAAGCAGGGGTCTCAAACTCAAATTGCTTTGAGGGCCAAATGAGGACTTGTAGAGTAACCCGGGGGCCGCACAAGACGCAGGCATCATTTGCATAAGGGCATCATTTGCATAAATATTTGCATAATGTTACCATACACTAACTTTTAGTAAAACATGCCTCTTAATGAGTGTATGGATAAAGAAAGACTAAAAGATTTCTACATTACTATAAACCAGTGCCAACCACCAGGCACATTAGGAACTACTAGAAACACTGCCCATTTAGAACCCATAGCAAACCTGCCGTGTCCTAACAGCACTACCAGGACTCACAAAGCACCATACCCTAACTATCAAAAGGCAACACTGCAAATATTAAATCAACACATTTCAGAGAATAACAATACATGACCTACTCGGGAAAGAGAACAAGTGGCAATGTCAAATAGGAATTACATAAACAGAATACCTCAGCTCAGTTACACATGCAGAACATACACCATCACCAAACAAGGAATCACAATTTAGAAACAGGAAGACAATTAAACTGGGAACCCCAAAAGCCAAACTTAGAATGTACAACACTGTAGAAATAAAACTATACATTGATTTCCTCTTGTATTAAATAAAGTGCAGACGTTAAAGATGCACATTTCCAAGAGCTGACATATTTCAGTTAATAAATTCAAAATAAAGAGATTTTTCTACCTTTTGTGCATTTTTTTTTCAGTTGCAATTGTTCCAGTCACTTTCTTCTGGTTTCTTTGTGTCTTCTGCTAACTCTCCATCGTCTGCTGTCCATTTCTCCTTTCTTCTTTCCTAGTTTTTTTCCATTCTCTCTACATCTGCTTTAACATACTAATCATTCTCCTTTTGCTCTTTCCTCATTCCTATTTCATCCACTCAAATTTTACCCCTCCATCCTCAATCCCCACTTACTCTCCCAATACCCGGCCAATTGTAGATTTTTCTTCCCTCCCACACAAAATATATTTCCCCTCTCCATTTCACTCTCCCAGCCCCATCCCATTCTAATCGTCCCCCAACATCAACTCCCTTCTAGCTCCTGCCCAACCCAGCAACCGCTCCCTTCTAGTCCCCGCATCATCAGCCCATTTCCAGTCCTAGCTCCCTCCCCTCACAGCCCATTTCCTTTCCAAGCCCCCCTCCCCATCAGCCCATTTCCATTCCAAGCCCCCTTCCACTCAGCCCATTACCATTCCAAGACCCTGTCCCCATCAGCTATTGCAGTTCAAGCTCCCCCTTCTACTCGGCCCATTTCCAGTCATAGCACCCCCCCAGTCCATTACCAGTTCTAGCCCCCCCCTAGCCCATTATCGGTCCTAAGCCCCCCAACAGCCCACTTCCAGGCCTAACCCTTCCATCGCCCCATCTTCATTCTTAGCCCCCCATAACCCCATTTTCAGTCTTAGGCCCCAGTCAGACCACCTCCAGTCCTAACCCCCATCTGTCCATTACCAGTCCTAACCCCCATCACCCCATTTTCAGTACTACCCCCCCCCAGCCCACATCAAGTCCTGCTCCCCCCATCAAGTCCTGCTCCCCCCCCACAATTCCTGCTCCCCCCCCACATCAAGTCCTGCTCCCCCCCATCACGTCCTGCTCCCCCCCCACATCAAGTCCTGCTCCCCCCCAGCCACACATCAAGTCCTGCTCCCCACCCCATCAAGTCCTGCTCCCCCCCCCCCCGGGAAAATTAAACTTAAAAAAAAACCCGCTTCTGCTGCCGCTGCCGCCGCTGCCGTGGCCGGCAATAGCAGCAATATCGCAAGTCCCGCGGGCTCCCCCCCCACCCGGCAGATCCCTTCCTGCTTGCCTGCCAGTTCTCCGCTTCGGCTTTCAGAGCCGCGAAGGGAGAGCTTCTCCCTCGTGACTCTGTTAAGCCCGCTGGGGCAGATGGGAAATTTCCCATCTGCCCCGGCGAGCTTAACAGAGTCGCGAGGGAGGGAGAAGTTCTCCCTTCGCGGCTCTGAAAGCCGAAGCGGAGAACTGGCAGCATTGGCAGGCAAGCAGGAAGGGATCTGCCGGGTGGGGGGGAGCCCGCGGGACTTGCGATATTGCTGCTATTGCCGGCCATGGCAGCGGCGGCAGCAGCAGCAGAAGACGTTTTTTTTTTCCCCCCTATGCATCGCGGGCCGCACAAGGGTCTCTCGCGGGCCGCATGCGGCCCGCGGGCCGCGTGTTTGAGACCCCTGATCTAAAGGATGCGTACACTCACATCCTCATTCATCCAGACCACAGAAAGTACCTCAGGTTCGTGGTGGGAGGAAACCATTACCAGTACAGGGTGCTGCCTTTTGGCCTAACTTCCGCTCCACGGGTCTTTACAAAGTGCCTAGCTGTGGTGGCGGCCTATTTGAGGACTCAAGGGATATTTGTATTCCCCTATCTGGACGACTGGGGTCAGACAAGCCACCTTCAGGACTGTCACACTCCTTCAAGACCTAGGCTTTGTCATAAACTTCGCAAAGTCCACTTTGCTCCCCACCCAGAACCTCGAGATCATAGGAGCACGGCTGGACTCTCTGCAAGCAAGGGCTTACTTGCCAGAGGACAGAGCTCAAAGGCTCATGGAGCTGGCATCCCGGTTTCTCAGTCTGCCGAGGGTTCCTGCCAGGCTCTGTCTGCAGCTCCTGGGACACATGGCATCGACGGTGCATGTGACCCCCAATGCCCACCTCCACATGATGCCTGCACAGTGGTTCCTCAGAACTCAGTGGAAGCAGGCCACAGGGAGCCTAGCAGACAAAGTAAGGGTATCCAAACCTTTCCTGGATTCGCTTCAGTGGTGGCTACACCCCCCCCCCCCCAACTTGCTGCAGGGGGTGCCTTTTCAGGTAGCTCCCCCCACAGTGGTGTTGACAACCGATGCCTTCTTGCAGGGCTGGGGTGCACACTGTCAAGGGAGCTGCACCCAAGGCCTCTGGTCCCCATGGGAAGCCCTGCAACAGATCAACCTACTGGAACTGCGGGCTGTTCGCTTAGCCCTCAAGGCTTTTTCTCACTCCTTTGCCCACCAGTCTGTTCTAGTTCAGACGGACAACCAAGTAGCCATGTTCTATGTGAACAAACAGGGCGGCACTGGATCCAGGCCTCTATGCCAGGAAGCACAGGCCCTTTGCTCTTTTGCCCTCAAGCACCAAATGTTGCTGAAGGCTGTGTATCTTCCTGGCCAGGAGAACTTTCTGGCAGACCGCTTAAGCAGAATTCTGCAGCCCCACGAGTGGAAGCTGCACCCTTTGGTGGTTCAACAGATTTTCCTAAGATGGGGACTTCCCTCCATGGATATCTTTGCCAGTCCCCTGAATCACCAACTGCCCAGGTTTTGTTCCAATATAATATATATTTCCCTCCAGTTAATATCTAGGCTATGAAGCTTCTCTATTGCAACATCAGATTATGCCTTGCTCTTACATAGCAACTTTTCACCGCAGATATTAGGGAATACAGAGGTCTCAGGCTACTTATAGCAACAGCTTTATCGGACTGAGTCCTCAACCACTGTGCTCTTTTGCATCAACGACCTCTATCGTACTCTTCCCTTCTTTCTCTGCAGTTAATCCTTATAAGCATATCTCAAAGTCTCATGATCTCATATTTCTAGAATTAGTTGTGTGCTTACCTTATCTCATTTTATTGATCAACAGTTACCCTCTGTAAGTGGACACTTCAGGTTTGTTCCAGGCAACCGCATCCCCTAAGGGTGGCGGCGGATGCCTTCCTGATTTCTTGGTCCCAGGGCCTGCTCTATGCGTTTCCTCCCACACCTCTGGTGGCCCGAACCTTGTTCAAGATTCTCAGGGACAAAGGCCTCAGTACTTCTGGTTGCTCCCAGGTGGCCGAGGCAGCCCTGGTTCCCCCTGCTACTTCAGCTGGCAGTGGAGACACCCATGCCTCTGGGATTCCAACCCGACCTTCTATCTCAGGATCAGGGTTCCCTTCTGCATCCCAATCTCAAATCTCTATATCTGATGGCATGGAGGCTGCAAGGGTAGTCTTGGCTCCCTGGGGCCTACCTCAGGAAGTGGAAGAGGTGGTCTTGGCCTCTAGAAAGCAATCCACTAGGAAGACATATGCTCTAAAGTGGAGAAGGTTCTCCTTGTGGTGTCAGCAACGCAAGGAAGATCCTTTCACCTGTACTGTGCCAGTAGTGCTCCAGTACCTACTGCACTTGTCCAATCAGGGCCTTAAGTCCAATTCTGTTCGGTTCCACCTCTCTGCGCTGGCAGCTCATCACTCTCTGGTGGAAGGACATTCTTTGTCAGTTCACTCCTTGGTGTCCAGATTTCTCAGAGGCTTACTACTGCTCAAGCCTCCTCTCCGTCCACCAGCCCCTGAGTGGGAGCTGAATGTGGTCTTGCAGCAACTTACTCGCCCACCTTTTGAACCTATGGTTACCTGCCCTTTATGCTTCCTATCCTGGAAGACTCTATTCCTCGTGGCCTTGACCTCGGCCAGGCGAGTGAGTGAACTTCAAGCCCTGATCTGTGACAGGCCATACACTCGCTTCTATAGGAAAAGGGTAGTCCTTAGGACTCATCCTAAGTTCCTCCCCAAGGTTGTCTCCTCTTTCCATCTCAACCAGGAGGTGGTTCTTCCAACATTCTTCCCTAGGCCCCATGCCAGCCAGGCTGAGACAGTCCTGCATACCCTGGACTGTAGGAGGGTGTTATCCTTCTACCTTGAGCGTACGCAGGGGCATAGGAGGGCTACTCAGCTCTTCGTATCTTTTGACCCCAATAACTTGGGGGTACCTGTGTCCAAGCGTACCTTGTCCATTTGGGTGGCTGACTGTATCACCTGGGCTTACAGGGCAGCTGACCTTACTTTGCAGGGTCGGGTCACGGCCCACCGTGTCAGGACAATGACTGCCTCAGTAGCTCATCTCCGCTCTGTATCGTTGGCAGACATCTGCAGGGCTGCAACTTGGTCCTCAAGCCAGACTTTTGTGGCCCATTACTGCCTGGAGAGGGAGTCCCGCAGGGACAGTGCTTTCGGTCAGGCAGTGCTCCGGAATCTCTTTGAGGTTTAGGTAACTCCTACCCTCCAGCCCTCTGGTTGGGCCACCGGTGGGGGTATGTTTTCAGTGAAATCCTTTCTCTGATGCTGAGGCTAGAGGGAGCTCATTTTTCAGCTTTGGGCCCCCGGTAGCCTGAAGCTGGGGAGTTCCATAAGTGAGGACTGACTTCCTGCTTGGTCCTGGAGAAAGAGTAGTTACTCACCTGTAACAGGTGTTCTCCAGGAGCAGCAGGAATCAATCCTCACAACCCTTCCTCCTCCCCTGGGAGTTGCAGTTGTACATAGTTAATTTTTTCATTTTTGTGTGCTGTTTTTTAGCTATGTCATTTGACTGAGCAAGATGGCACCTTTAGGCGGGAAGGGGACCGCGCATGCGTGTAGTATTCCCAAAGGCTTTCATAGAAAGCTGGGGAAATGCTCTGCACGGGGGCTCCATCGGCGCCGATGTCACCCATAAGTGAGGACTGATTCCTGCTGCTCCTGGAGAACACCTGTTACAGGTGAGTAACTACTCTTTCAATATCTCCCTCCCTTTCAGTGTGTGACCCAATCACTGCTCATGCTTTGACAGGAAGGGAGATATTGTAGTGAAGCAAATAGCTGCATATTACCACAGCAGTATATGCAGTTTTCTCTGATTGAGCACACTTTTAACACAATAGCAAATGCATCAGAAAATTGAGAACAAATTTTGAAACGGTAATTGGTTCAGGTAAAATGCATTGTGTTATGAAAATCGTAACCGAGTGTTTGATAAACTAGAAACATTTCTAGTGCAATGGATGGAGTGCCAAACTGATCATGACATTCCTTTAAGCATGGCGATAGTTCAGCACAGAGCGATCGCCATGTTTGAAGGCTTGAAGAAAAAGGCTGTTGAGGAGGGAGATGATGCAGCAACTTTTAAGGCAAGTTCTGGATGTTTGAGCGCTTCAAGAACTGTGCAATGCTTCATAACATAAAAATCACCGGTGAAGCAGCTTCAGCAGATAGTGAGGCAGCAGCAGTTTTCCCGTTTCATCTACAAGAAATTATCAAAGGTGGCAGCTACACTGCCAAACAAATTTTCAGTATTGATGAGATGGGTCTCTTTAGGAAATGAATGCCTTCTCATACTTTCATTTCTCGTGATGAAAAGAAAGTGCTCGGGCATAAAGCATCAAAAGATAGGCTGACATTACTTCTTGGTGGTAACTGTAATGGTGACGTAAAACCTAAGCCATTTTTAGTGTGTCATTCTGAAAACCCCTGGACCCTTAAGGGAATGATGAAGAGTGCCTTGCCCATGGTGTGGAGGTCTAACAGAAAAGTTTTGGTGACAAAGGAAGTGGCTGACTATGTGAAGCACTACTTGTTGCCATTCATAAAAGATTACGTGCAGCGGAAGAATCTTGCAAAGAAGGCTCTTCTTATTATAAACAATGCCCCAGGACATCCCTCAAGTGTTCTTGATTCCTGTGAAATCCAAGTGGTTTTTCTTCCTCCAAACACAACATCTATTCTGCAGCCCAAGCAGCAGGGTATTTATTGCGACTTTCAAGGCCTACTATGTACAATATCTCATTCAGTACCTGGTCCAAGGATCTGATGAAAACAAAGAAGCTTCACTCGAGGAACTTTGGAGAAACTTCAACATTAAAAAGGCCTTGGAATTCATCAGTTTGCCATGGAAGAAAGTGTCTCCACAAACAACGAACAGTGTATGGAGGAAGCTTCTGCCGCAATTTGTTCATGACACTGAAGGATTTCAGAAAGTAATGGCTGCAAAGGCTAAGATTTTGGATCTTGCTATGGAAGTTGGCTTCACTGAAGTTGCTAAAGAAAATGTTGAGCTTTTAGAATCACAGGGAGAACAATTAACAAAGAACTCATTCAGCTGGATGCCCATCGATCGCCAGAGGAAGAGGTGGAAGAGAGATAACTGAAAAATGTGCTTGAACTGGACAATAAAACTTTAAAACAGTGGTTCTTAACCAGTCCTCCTTGAACCCCTAGGCCAGTCGAGTGTTCAGGATAGCCCTAATGAATATGCATGAGATATATATGCATTAGAGATATCCTGCCAACCTGACTGGTTTGTGGCCCTCTAGGGCTGAATTCGGAGACCCCTGCCTTACATCTCTGTCATTTAAGAATGTGAGTGGGCAAGGTGCAGATCTCCAAGACATCAAAAAGGTTAGATAGAATTTGTCACATGCCTCTTTGCTTCTCACCACCACCAAAATATTGTCTATTAGACAACCTTTTGGTGGTGGTAGAATGTGTCACATGCCTTCTCAATTCTCACCAGCATTGAGTGGATCATTTTCCCTGGTATCTTTCCTCCATCGTTGCGATATCCTGGTGAAAATGTTCGCCCTGTTCATCACTAACCATACCACAGTTGTCAGGAAAGAAATCGAGATCGGAATCAAGGAAATGGATCTTTAGAGACATATTGCAGCCAAGGTTCTGATACTGCATCAGCATGTCTTCTACTAGTTCCTTGTAGTTTTCTGCCCTAACATTCCCGAGAAAGTTTGTTGACACTAGGTGAAAAGCATTCCATGCTTGTTTTGCATCACCCTGCAGCAAGTTGTTGAACTGGTCATCTTTGAAGAGCTCTCGAATCTGAGGACCCACAAAAACTCCCTCTTTAATCTTTGCTTCGCTGAGTCGAGGGAATTTTTCATGCAGGTATCGCAAAGTTGGCGAAGTGCGGTCCATGGCTTTCACGAAGTTTTTCATCAAACCTAGTTTGATGTGAAGGGGTGGTAGCAGGATTTTGTGAGCCTCAACCAGAGCTGGGTGCTGGATATTCTTCTCTCCAACTGTTACATTTTGTCTGCGATTACATTCCTTCCTCAAGTAGTGCCAATCCCTTGCTCGGCTATCCCACTCACATAAGAAACACATGTATTTTATATATCCCTGCTGCAGTCCCATTAAAAGGGCAACTACCTTCAAGTCACCACAGAGGTGCCAGCTGTACTTGTTATAGTTAATGGAAGTCAGTAGATGCTTTAACTTATCGTATGTCTTTCATGTGGATGGCATGCGCTACTGGAATAGATGGAAGACGGTTTCCATTGTTCAAAAGCACAGCCTTCAGACTCAGTTTCGAAGAGTCTATAAATAGTCTCCAGTCTTGTGGGTCATGAGTGATTTTTAAGGCATTCATGAGGCTTTCAATATTGGAACAGAATACCAGAATCTCCAGGAACAAGCAGAAATGAGTCTTCACATATGGGTACGTCGGTACCGACGGAGCCTGCGTGGGAACGCTCCCCAGCTTCCCAAAAAGGAAAGCTTTTGGGAGCATCCCACAGCGCCTGCGCGCTGCCTTCCCGCCTTTCCTAACCGCCTCTCCCCAGTTCTTCTTTTCCGCGGAGCCAGCAGGTCGTGTTCCTGTCACCGCTGAAGAAGTTCTTTGTTTTATTTTATTTCTTTGGTCGCGCGTCTGCCTTCCCCGACGTCGGACGGGAACCACCGGTCTTTCTTTCTTTTCTTATAAAAAAAAAAAAAAAAAAAGAGCATATTTTTCCCTCACTTCGTGTGTTTTTTCCTCTTGGGCCTTAGGCCTCACGAGAAATTTTCCTCATGGAAAAACCAGCCTCCGGGTTTAAAAAATGCACTAAGTGCAGCGGTACTATTTCTGTCACCGACACCCATGAATGGTGTCTTAAATGTTTGGGTCCTGACCACTCCATTTTGGATTGTCTGTCCTGCTCCTTGATGTCTAAACGAGGTTTACAGAACCGAGCAGCTAAGCTCCATGTGCTGTTTCCCTCTGATGCAGCTTCAGTGTCATCGACGTCTTCCAGGGCCTCTACTTCCTACCATGGATCTCAGGTAACCAAACATAAATCCAGCCGGTCCTCGAAGGGTAGATCTCCTTCCAAGCATCGAGATGCCTCCGGGCTTGCCCTCGAGGATTCCGCACCGGCAAAACAACCCCGGCGGGAAGCTCCGGCTTCCAAAGCTCCTCCTATGGGGTTACAGGTTGACATCGATGGCACGGCCTCGACCAATCACCTGTTAGAATGCTCTGGGGTACCGGCGCAACCTTCCGGTACTGAATTCCAGGCATTCATGGCGTCGATGGATCAGAATGTTCTATCCATGCAGCAGGCTATCACGGCCTTCATTCAAGCTGTGACGCTGCTGATACCACAGCAAACTCCATTGTCGGTATCGGCTCTGGACTGCAGCAGTTCCCTGTCCAGGGATGCCCATCGGTACCGAACCGGTCCCGATGACGCCCGATGTCGATACCGCTCGATACGCGAACCGAGCTTTGGGAGAGCACCCTGACAGTTGATACTTTGATTCCTCCGAAGACTCTGATGCATCGGAGGAGTCTGCTGAAGCATCTATAGCTCTTTCTGAAGAGCCTTCTTCTCCAAAAAGAAGAATGTCTCCTCCAGAGGACTTGTCCTTTCAAGACTTCATAAGAGAAGTGGCAAAAGGACTTTCTATTTCAGTAACCTCTGAATCAGAGCCTAGAGCTAAAAAATTGGATATTTTAGGTTATTCTAAGGCTCCTAAGGAGGCAGTCACCTTGCCAATTCATGAGATTCTTTATGATCACATGATTGACTTATGGGAGACTCCTCTCACTATCTCTCCTCATTCTCGTAGATTGGACACTATGTACCGTGTCCCTCCTTGTCCTGGGTTTCATAAAACACAGTTTCCTCACCATTCTATTGTGGTGGAGTCAGCTATGAAAAAGATAAAGAGTGCAAAAAGACACTCCTCTGCTCCTCCAGGAAGAGAATGCAGGACCTTGGATGCTTTTGGTAGGAAAATCTTCCAAGCCAGTATGCTCATTGCCAGAATCAACTCCTATAGTCTTTATATGGGTATGTTTCTGAAAGAAGTTGCAGATAAGCTGCACACTTTCCTCCCTTTTCTTCCAGAGGATAAAAGGGAAGAATTTCTTATTTGGATTAAGCATACTCAAGATATTTCAAAGTTTTCCAACCGTGCAGCTTTTGACTCCTTTGAGGGTGCCAGCAGGGCTTCGGCCATTGCCATAGCTTGTGACATAGTGGGTCCTTCCAGCCCGTTAGATGAGGCTAAAAAGCCAGGAACAGGAGTAGGGCTGAGTTGTAAACAAAAGCACATGGCTCCTAGTTACCTTAGAAACCAAGCACAGAGGCAAGAGAAACGCCGTGCTACCATTCAGGGAATGAGTCACGAGCTAATGCAGGACACCTGCTAGGGGGTGGAGTTGAGCACTGCCCTAGAATTCACCCTGATAAAGAGAGTTCAGTTGAGCTTATGGAGTTAGAGGAAGAAGAAGAAGAAGGAGAAGAAGGGTTTGGAGAAGAAGAAGGAGAAGTGGATGAGGCATGTGTGCTGGATAAGGAAGCTAATGAGAGCTACGGTGAAGACAGCAGTGCCAGGAAAAAGCCAGAGTCTCTGTAGAAGGGTGAGACAGAGTCTTTCTTCAGGAAAAGAAAAGAAACCCCAAGGGAAGGATATAATAAGGGCAGAGTGGATTATCTGCAGTATCCAGGGGAACACAGAAGTGAAAGGAAGCCAGGAAGGCAAGTGAAATCTTCTGTGCAAGGCTTAGGTTGGGAACCTACAGCCAGTCCAAAGCCACAAAGAAAACCTCCCCCAGCTAGGCTAAAAGGTAAGCCAAAAGGCTGGTATAAAAATACTTACAGTGACTGTATTTACCCAGAGGGTTGGAGCTGGGAAGAGAATACCTGTGCTGATAACGTTTGTAAAAGCCAGTATTTAACTCAGGAATATCAGGTGAAACCTGAAGCAGTTAGAAAGGGCGTGGCATCAGGAGTGCCGTTACAAACATTTCCTTCTAGCCAGGAAGAGTTAATGGACTTTGAACCTGAGTGTGTGAATATTGATGAAGATATCATGGACTGTACGATATCGCTTGCTAATGAAATAATCTCATTACGCTGAAGGCATGTTTTGAAAGAGAAAGTACAACACTACTAGCATTGGGAAGCAGAGAGCTGTGAAGAAACAGCATTGTTACGTTGGAATGCTAGATATCAACCTGTTTATTGCTGAAGTAAGCCTTTTCTGTTAAAGAACCTTTGTTTTGTCCTTATGCCAGTAAATACCTGGTTTGTGTTACTTTGTTCATGGTGAAATCCACCCCGGGAGGGGAAATAAAATCCTTTGGTTGCTTAAACCACTTTTCCACAACTGCTCCTCATTGATTCGGTGAAGGGACTACATTTCCCAAAAAGCCCAGCTTCAGGATTTGTAAAGTAGCTGCTTCAGTGGGGAAGACCCACTCACTTAACCTCTACACACTTATATACGGGGGTTTAAGGAGAGCTGGTGACAAGCTGCACGCAGAATTGCTTGGCTCCAAGCTTCTGATCTAGAATCTTGGGTCCAGGATGGCTTGGGAAATCTTCCCTGTACAGGAGAAAACTTGTTTGGCAAAGATTGGCAAATAAAA
Source organism: Ichthyophis bannanicus (assembly GCA_033557465.1). NCBI lineage: Eukaryota > Metazoa > Chordata > Amphibia > Gymnophiona > Ichthyophiidae > Ichthyophis > Ichthyophis bannanicus. Next base: position 441,025,335 of record CM066037.1, on the reverse strand, counting down.
GCCACTCAAATGGATGCAGAAAATTCTGCTTTGGATAGACTTTCAAAGTCAACCTCCATTCCTGCCAAGAAAAAACCTTTCAAGAAGTCTTTTTTCAAGAAAGGCAGATTCCATCCTGCTTCTGGCCAACAATCATCTACAGGTCGTTTTGCTGCTAAGCGTCAGCAACCTAAACAGGCCAGGCCTAAGCCTACAGGGCTGCTGCAACTCAGCAGACCCAGCCTCCTCAGGGTTTTTGACTTGATGCTAGAGAACTTAGCCTTTCTGGCTCTGAAACAGCCAGAGCCTCTCACCATTCCAGGAAGGTTAGCTCATTTTGCTCCCAGATGGGAGCAAATTACAGCAGAGCAGTGGACCCTCTCCATCATAAGGGAGGGCTACAAGCTTCATTTCTCAAACCTTCCTCCTCACACCATGGTGAGACATTTCAATTCTCCAACATCTCTCCTCGACCTTCTAGGTCAGGAGGTGGCTGCCCTTCTTGCCCAAGGGGCAATAGAAGAAGTACCTCTTCTTCAACAAGGGTCAGGGTTTTACTCCCCCTACTTTCTGATCCCAAAGAAAACAGGGGGCTACAGACCCATATTAGATCTCAGAGAATTGAACAAATTTCTATGCAAGGAGAAATTCAAGATGCTTTCTCTGGGCACTCTCCTTCCATACCTTCAGAGTCAGGATTGGCTTTGTTCTCTAGATCTCAAGGATGCGTACACACATGTCCTCATCCATCCATCTCACAGAAGGTTCCTCCGTTTTCTTTTCCAAGGAAAGCATTACCAATACAGGGTGCTTCCTTTCGGTCTGGCCTCTGCTCCAAGAGTGTTCACCAAATGCATGGCAGTAGTAGCTGCATTTCTACGCACTCTGGGAAGATTTGTATTCCCATACCTGGACGACTGGCTCATCCGAGCTCCATCTCAGTCAGAGGCCCAGACTTCCCTGGACTGCACAAGGCACATTCTGCAGTATCTGGGACTTCTGGTAAACCTCCCAAAGTTCCAGCTCACCCCTACTCAGTCCCTAGAGTTCATAGGGGCCTGGCTGGATACTACCACTGCAAGGGCCTATCTTCCTCAGGCCCGTTGCCTGCGCCTAGTGCAGTTAGCCTCCCAGATTCAGTCAAAGAGCCATTTAACTGCCCGGGAGATGCTACAACTGCTAGGCCACATGGCATCCACAGTGCATGTGGTACCCTATGCTCGCCTTCACATGAGAGCAGCTCAATGGACTTTGTCCACCCAGTGGACTCAAGCATCAGGAGCTCTCTCAGACCAAATAGCAACCTCCAAATGCCTCTTTTGGTCTCTCCAGTGGTGGATGTCCACCCAAAATCTGTTGCTGGGGTCCCCCTTCCAACAGTTGTTACCCCAGGCAACCCTCACAACAGATGCCTCCCAAACAGGTTGGGGAGCTCATCTACAAGACCTCTCCACTCAGGGCACTTGGTCTCCACAGGAGACCTCTCTACATATCAACCACTTGGAGCTCCAAGCAGCTTTTCTAGCTCTCAAGGTCTTCCATACCCTGCTTAGCTACAAGACAGTCCTCATTCATACGGACAATCAGGTAGCCATGTTTTACATAAACAAGCAAGGAGGAACTGGCTCTCTGTCGCTTTGCAACGAAGCTTTAAGATTGTGGACCTTCGCCAGAGAGCATCAAATCCATCTCCTGGCCGTATACCTCCCAGGAATCCAAAACTCTTGGGCAGACAGACTCAGTTGAGTTCTGCTTCCACACGAATGGTCCCTGCACATGGACCAAGTACTCAGAATCTTTCAAGAGTGGGGAACCCCGGACATAGACCTCTTTGCAAGTCCGTGGAATGCCAAACTTCCCCGGTTCTGTTCCAGAATTCCGTGTCAGGGAGTTCAGGCCAAGGATGCCTTCCTCCTTCACTGGGGTCAAGACTTCCTGTATGCCTTTCCACCCATTCCTTTAATTCCCAAGACTCTGTTCAAGCTCCAGAGGGATCAAGGATCCATGATCCTCATAGCTCCACGCTGGCCACGCCAAGTGTGGTACCCTCTACTTCTGCATCTCTCTCAAGCTCCCTCCCTAGACTTGGGAGCTGCTCCAGACCTTCTGTCCCAGGAGGAGGGGACTTTGTGGCACCCAAACCCCAAGTCCCTTCACCTCAGAGCTTGGTTGCTGAAGGCCTAGACCTTCAAGATTGGAATCTTTCTCAGCAGGTGAAGGATATCCTCCATGCTTCCAGAAAACCTTCTACCAGACGTTCCTATGCTTTTAAATGGAAAAGGTTTTCCATTTGGTGTGCTGAGAAGGGTCTTGACCCTCTAGCACTACCTTTGAATTCTCTATTGGAATATCTCCTGCATCTCTCCAATGCAGGCCTTAAGACAAATTCAGTAAGGGTCCATTTGAGTGCTATTGCAGCATCCCTTAAGCCTATTAATGGACAGCCTATTTCCTCTCATCCTCTTATTGCAAGATTCATGAGAGGCCTAACTTTAACTAAACCTCCCATTAGGCCTCCTCCGGTGGCATGGGACTTAAATCTGGTTCTTGGTTAGCTTATGAAGCCACCTTTTGAACCCTTAGCCACCACCTCCTTGAAATTTCTTTCCTGGAAGATTATTTTCCTCATTGCAGTCACCTCAGCTCGCCGCATCAGTGAACTGCAGGCCTTAGTGGCTAATCCACCTTATACAAGGTTCCATCATGATAAGGTAGTCCTTAGGACCAATCCACACTTTATGCCTAAAGTGGTTTCACCTTTTCATCTTAATCAAGAGGTGTATTTACCTGTCTTTTTTCCAGGTCCTCATGCATCAAGTGCAGAGAGGAATCTTCATACCCTGGATTGTAAGAGAGTTCTTGCCTTTTACTTACAAAGGACACAGCAACATAGAAAGTCTTCTCAACTCTTTGTTGCCTTTGATCCCTCTCATTTGGGACTTCCAGTCTCTAAGAGGACACTGTCCAATTGGATTGCTCAGTGTATTTCTTTCGCCTACCAGAGTAAGAACCTTTCTCTGGAAAGCCATGTCACAGCTCATAATGTGAGGACCATGGCCACCTCTATGGCTCATCTAAATTCTGTGTCCATCGACCAGATCTGTCGAGCGGCCACCTGGGCCTCAGTTCATACCTTCACAGCCCATTACTGTTTGGACAAGGACTCCCGCCGGGATGCCTTGTTTGGTCAGGCTGTAATCAAACACCTGTTCCATTCTTAATCAACTCCTGCCCTCCTTCCCTGAATGGATGCCTGAGATCCATAGGAGGAGATAGAGCCCTTCACAGGGTCTCATAACCTTGGGGATCTCCCAGGCATCTCTAGCTAGGGAGTCCCCATATGTGAAGACTCATTCCTGCTTGTTCCTGGAGATAGCACAGTTACTTACCTGTAACAGGTGATCTCTGGGAACAGCAGGAATAAGTCTTCACAACCCACCCACCTCCCCTAGGAGTTGTATCTCTCTATCTATTTTTTTCCTTTCCTCTCTCTCTTTGTCTCAGTTTTTAAACTCGAACTGGGGAGAGGCGGTTAGGAAAGGCGGGAAGGCAGCACGCAGGCGCTGTGGGATGCTCCCAAAAGCTTTCCTTTTTGGGAAGCTGGGGAGCGTTCCCGCGCAGGCTCCGTCGGTACCGACGTACCCATATGTGAAGACTTATTCCTGCTGTTCCCAGAGATCACCTGTTACAGGTAAGTAACTGTGCTTTACTTTCCTTTCTGAAGAAAGGCTCCAACTGCTGGTGGTGCTTTCGATATGGAGTAATGTTGACGACATCTTCTAGAAGATTCCATTGTTGGAGTCTTGATCCTAGCAATTCTGCCTTGTTCTTGGATAAGTCCAAATCACAAACCACGTCATTTAGTTCTTCCTGTGTTGTTCTGTGTGGAGTTGATAATGCATCCCAGTGAAAATCTGGGTCACTGAATGCTGACGGACCAGGAGAAGAACAGGTCGGCTCACCCTTGTCCTCATCAGATGAATCAAGAGAATATTCTGATGGAGGTTCTGGAATAGGAAGTCCCTCACCATGTAGAACTGGTCTCAATGCAGACGGAATGTTTGGGTAGACTATGCTCGACTTCTTTTGCTTCGTTATTCCGCTGGAAAGAGGAGGAACCAAGCAGAAGTAACAGTCATTTATGTGGTTGCTTGGCTCTTTCCACACCATGGAGACTGCAAACGGCATTGATGGTCTTTTGCAATTCAACCACTGTGAAAGCTGTGTTGTACATGTAGCGCAGCATATATGCGGGGCCCAAGGCTTGTTTTGGTCACCAATCTTGCATCCGAAGTAAAGATGATATGCCTTCTTCAGTTGAGAAGTGATAATTTTCTTCTGGTTGGCAAATGTCACTTCACCACAAATGTAGCAGAAATTGTCAACGGTATTAACGCACTTTCGCGGCATTACTGTTCTGTATTGTACCTAAATGTCTAAAATTATTTGATTAATAAAAGTTACATGTAACAGTAGCTTAAACTGTCTCGCACAGTCTGAAATATTTTAAATGCTCAACCTTTCCGACTGCGTATAGTACACTGCTGACGTCAGATGGCTTCAGCAGCCGTCTGGCAGTAGTATTGCATTGCATCAGAAAATGATGCAATCAACTCTGGATGATGTGTGCATGCTGGTATTATGCAATGTGATGCAATATTACATCATTCAAGGCTTATTTGGGATGTTGTTGATGTCCTACTGGATAGATTTACACAGTGAAATGTCAAAAATGAACTAAATGCAAAATCTTCAAAACAAGAGCTTATACAATTTTTTAAATGTTATATTCGTGTTCAGATCACCAAGATACTACAGATTAGGGCCTTTTAAAGTCAGTAACGATTTCAATGTTGACCAGTGATATTTGGGAAGATGTTTGGGGCTTTCTGATGGGCTGAAAATGCATTATTATTTTCCCCTTTTGGAATAATGGTAAATGAGCTTTTGGTATCTGAAATTTTGGCATCCGGATGATTTTCTGGAACGGATTAGATTCGTATATTGAGGGATTGCTCTGTGTGTGTGTATATACTTATTTTGTGTTTTTATAGTTTTTACTTAATACTACTTTGCTAGTGCAGAGTCATGGCGCAGGCCAAACCCAGCTTTAGATTTAGAGACCATTCCGCCTGTGATAAGTAAATAGCTATGGATGATATTTAGAAGAGGTGTATCCTCTTCCTGAGGCCAGTCAGGAAGATTGTTACCACTGTGGAAACATTTCTCTAAGAGCCCAGAAACAGTGTCTTTCAGCTTTGAGAACATTTTGAAGCCGAAGAATGACAGCTGAAGATAAAAAAGAAAACCTCGCTACAAGGATCAGTCTAGCAGCTCTTCTTTTCTGGGTATGCCTCCATTCGCTCATGCAGTGACCTGAACAGTTACCTTATGAAAAAAAGGGGAGCCCTATGCCTTAGAAAAAACACAAGTCTCAGTTGAGACATCTGAATAGTCAATTCAGACTGCCTCTGCATGAGTTTGCTGATCTGGGCAGGAGCAAAATGCCACTGTGCACACCGCCAAAGAATCTTCTAAGTGCCACCTAAGCACAAAGTAACACAATTGTCAGTGAAAACCCAGGTTCTCAGTGTGGTTCGTAATGCTTTTTATTGATTGAGAATGGTCCGTGGACTAAAGCATTCTCTTAGTAGCAATGATTTTTATATGGTTGTACAATTGCTCATTTTATCTTTTTTAGATCATTGTAATAGTTTTTACTTTTGTTTATCTAAAACTTTAATTCATTCTTATTCAAGATACTGCAGTCCATGTGATTTTTAGCCTGCAGAAATCTAAACATATTTCTCATAAATTGAACTTCATTGGCTCCCTGTTGAATGGAGATGTCAATTGAAGACTGTTTCTGATCCATAATTTCTTATTTGATGAAAATGTTCTTGATCTTGATTCTGTTACGTTCTTAAAAATATATGAGCCATCTCGTTTTCTTTTCTCGCGCTGAACTAGTCAGTTAGTTGCCCCCTCTGTGGCTCGAGCCAAAAAAGTAACAATTAAGTACTGTGCCTTTTCTGTATGTGGCCCGCTGACTTGGAATAAACTTCCAAAAGAATTATGGCTGGAAAGGGATTTTTCTTAAAGTTTCTCAAGTTATTGAAATCTTATTTGTTTCAACTTGCTTTTTCACATTATATAAGTATGTAATGTTCATTTAATACTTGGCATAGGTTAATGAGTTATTTTAGTCCATATATGATTGTGTATGTAATTAGATTATCTGCCTAGTAGTCCTACTATAGGTAGGCTATAAGTATAATAAATGGAATGAAAAAATGAAAAATAAAATGAAATTTAGTGCCTTCCTTCTCTGGGTCAGTCCATAGGCCTAACTGCTCACTTATTTCCAACTTCTTTGGCAGCCAGGTTTCCAGGAATCCTTTCTGGGAGACTGACAAGGCATAGATTGTTTCTCCTTGATCAGTTTTCTAGGTCTTCTATTTTCTCTTCACTCCAGATTAATCTCTCTCTCATTCTCTTTAATTCTGTTGAGCTGAATTACATATTGTTTTCCATATCCATCACTAGCTCTTCTAAGTCATTCTCTTGGCTTACCACCATACCTGTGCCTCTATTTAGCATCTCATTGAGGGGCCTGAAAGTTCTGTCTGTATGGTCCCCTAATAGTCTGGGATCATTGGGCTTTCCTTTTCTCTCTCCTTGCTTGATTTTGATGCCATAAGACTTATTTTACAAGCTCGTGGGGGGCAGATGTGTCTCTTTCTTGAGCTGATGCATTTATGGGTGAATTTAGATGATAGGCTGGATGTGTTAGGTGGCCCCCAGAGTTGCAGTAAAGCATCATGTGACTCCCTCAAAGTTCTTTTTAATTAGGCAAGTGTGGATCCCCAGATGTCTTTAGACAGATGCTGTATATTCCTGTGCTTTTCTCCTGTGTTGCTTGTTGTATGTTTGCTAAAAGAGTTGTTAATTTCACCTTGCAGTCCAAATTCAGTTTCATGTTCACTGCTTTCAAGATGTTTACACTAAGTTGAGATGCTGCAGTAACCTTAAACTCTCATCTCTAACACTGAGAAATACTTAAGATTCAATTATTTCGATGCTTCTCAAATAAAGCAACAATTTTTATTGCTTCATTTTCTATTTAAGTTGTAACAACAATAACATTTTAATGCAGACTACTTCTAAAAGAAAACTAAGCAAACAGTTGCTCTTCTGTAGTTCACCTGTGATTCATTTAAAGTTTGTTTAAAATGTTTTAATGTATTCAAGTATTAGCTCTTTCATTTCAATTCCAACTAGGTTATAATGATCCAAACAGTGAATAACTGTGCAAATTTCCAGCTGTATGTAAAATTTAGTGCTGTCCTGGAATTCACCAAGCTGTACTTCCTTCTGCAAGCCCTTCAGTTCTTTGGGCTATTCCCAGAGGTAGAATTAATTGTAATGAGTGCATCAGCTTCACTTTTAGGCCCTAGGAACAGTTTTGTTGAGTTAAATGTAAACAAATCACATTTGTAAATAGTTATGCCTGTACCACATCAAACACTTAGCACACAGCTTTCTTCCAGAGATTTTTTTTTATTTAATCCTGAATTTATCTATCTTTCAAAAATACAAGGAAGCAGACCACTAATGTTTCATCCATCAGCTTTTTTTTCCACTTTTATGCAAGGTTCCCAGGCTCCATATGATGTTCTCTTGCAGACTAAGGGGCCCTTCATCTAAAGGCTGCTAACTGGTTAACATGCATATTGGTGTGTGCTGGCAGCTGAGACTGCTAATGTGCATGCATACCAGCTGCATTACAATGTATGTCTTCAAGTCAACACTGACTCATGACAACCCACCAGCTCTGGGGTTTTCTTGACAGTGTGACTGGAAGCATATTGCCAAACCTTGGTTCTGATGAAGTAATGGAGGGTTAAGTGATTTGCCCAAGGACATGCCAGTGGGAATTGAAGCCTGGTCTTTTGGTTACCAAGCCAGTGCTCTAACCACTAGGCTACTCATCCACTCCATGCCAGCAACTGGTTGCTGAAGTGCACATTAAATAGCCAGTGTGTGTGTTAGGGTGGCGAATGGGTAGGTTAGGGACAGAAAGTGGGTGTGGAAAGCACACTGCTGCTAGCTCAAGGGTAATTGCCATGTGCTAGGTAGCAATTAGTGCAAATCCACATAATGATACCTCTATGGATGTCGCTAGATTCATCCACCTTAATCATGCCACACATGTGGTATGCAGTGGTGCACTAACTGGCGGGAACTTGTTGGGCACGCCCCTGACAGAGCACACAGTTACACTTGCCACAATAGCATAGTAAGTGCACACCTTTAGTAGAAGGGCCCCTAAGGGCAATAAAATCTCAGTGGAACAAACTCTCATGCAGCTGACAACATCAATGTTTTTCTTTCATTTTATACAGTAAAAAGCAATGGTGTTCTCAGCATTTGACCACATGTTTTTCTTTAAAGGAATAAGGGTTTATAGTGCAGTTTTATTTCTAAAAATATAATGCATTCTTGCAACCACACTGTATAGCTGATTAGTCTTAACATGTTTTTCCCCAAGAAATATATTTATCTTTCTTTTGCCATTATGTGATCATAAGCAAAGCATTTACGTGCACTTAACCACTACAGTGAAAGACAGAAATTAATATATATATCCAGGGAACTGCTTACAAGACTTGTCATCTCCTTAGCATAGAGAAGCCTGAACTGCTTATTAAGCAGTCATTTCTAACTAGCCTAACAGAAAACATATCTGTTAGATTGAAATACTATGCAAGGCTCTGCTGGTATTTTACAAAAGCAAAAAAAAAGAAAAAGAAAAGCTTTTAAATAGTTTAAGATGATAAAAATAAGACTCAGCTCTCTTTACTTAACATCAGAAAGGAAGGCACAAATTTTGCTGAACACCCTAAGACATTTATCCACTCTTTAGTCATCTCCCATCTAGACTATTGCAACCTCCTTCTTGCTGGTCTCCCTCTAAATCATCTCTCTCCCCTTCAATCTGTTCAAAACTCAGCTGCCAGCCTCGATAACGCTGCTCATATAACCCTTCTTCTTAGGTTGTTTCATTGGCTCCCTATCCGTTTTCATATCTAGTTCAAACTTCTCCTGCTGACCTATAAGTGCATTCATTCTGCTGCTCCTTACTTCCTTCCTCTTTTATCTCTCCCTACTGTCCTCCTAGGGAACTCCGGTCTTCTGGCAGATCACTTCTATCTGTGCCCTTCACTTCTACTGCGAACTCCAGACTTCGATCCTTCCACCTTGCTGCTTCTTATGCTCAGAAAGCGTAGTTACTCACCTGTAGCAAGTGTTCTCCAGGGACAGCAGGACTCAGCCCTCACATCTGGGTGACATCAGTGCTGACGGAGCCTGTGCAGAGCATTTCCACAGCTTTCAAAGAAAGTCTTTGGGACATGCTACCATGCATGTGTGGTCCCCTTCCCGTCCAAAGATGCCATCTTGCTCAGTCAGATGATATAACTAGAACGGTAATAAAAAATAAAACAAGGTAGGGAGGCAACTCCCAGGAGAGGAGGGAGGGTTGTGAGGACTGATTCCTGCTGTCCCTGGAGAGCACCTGTTACAGGTGAGTAATTATGTTTTCTCCAGGAACAAGGAGGAAGTCATTCCTCACATATAGGACTCCCTAGCTCCAGGCTGCCGAGGACCGAATGACAACAGCACCAACGATGACCAAGTCGGGTAGCCATGAGTTGCAGATGAGTCCCCACTGAGACACTCTGCAAGACCCTAGTGTCCAGTGGCACTATCACTCTGATAGCCTGAACACAGAAGGGTCGGAGGGCAGGAATTGCCTAAACTCCGAGAATATTACAGAGTACTGCCTGACCAAAGGCATTGTCCCTGTGGGACTCGCTCTCCAGGCAGTAGTGAGCTGTGAACGTGTGACTGGAAGACCATGTAGCGGCGTTGTATATCTCCATCACCGGCACTGAGTGCAGATTGCCACAGACATGGCAATGCCCTCACGCAATGCGTTATGATCCGGTGCTCAAGGGAGAGGCCAGCTCCCTCATAAGTGAGGGCAATACAGTCTGCTACCTAAGCAGACAGAGTTCGCTTAGTCACAAGGAGCCTCGATCTGCTGGGGTCATACGTCATGAAAAGCTGAGGAGCTATGTGGTGGGCCTTCTACTGTAAGTAGAAGGAGAGGGCCCGTTTGCAATCCAGTGTATGAAGTACTAGTTTCTCCCTGCTAACATGAGGCTGCGGGAAGAAAGTGGGGAGGTCCACCTCTTGTTTGAGGTGAAAAGGAGATACCAACATCGGGAGGAATTTGGGGTGCATGCGGAGCACTACCCTGTGCTTGTAGAACCTTGTATATGGTGGATCCGCCACCAGGGACTGGAGTTCGCTTACTCTTCGAGCAGACATGAGGGCCACCAGAAAGGCCACTTTCCAAGACAGATACCCGGATGTTCATGGCCTGAGGTTGTCCTTTACGTCTTGGGCTATGAACATGGACGCGGGACCTTTTCCATCACAGAGGTGGAATAAATCCCCCTGGAGATCATGGGATCATGCTGCAGGGCCTTGCCACAAAGGTAGGGGGGTGCAGGAAGATCCCCGTAGCTGGACCCTGCCCATGGGAGGCCGGATCGAGTGTCCAGCTGCAGGGAAAGAAAAATATCTGTGATGGCCAGCTGGAGCCACGGTGCCATGGCGACGGGCTGCCATGGCACTGTGGCTCCATTCAGGAGCCTGCCTGAGGTAGCCAGGGATCTGCTGTACATGCAGGCCAACGAGAATTGGGGCCCGGCCTGCACGTTCAGGCCGTAGACCCAATTCTGATCCCGCAGGCACATCTAGCCCCCGCAGGATCAGAATCGGGTCTACCTTTGGCACAATCGGGTCTACCTTTGGCACAAGGGGATGGATGGCCATGTCAGAATATGCCTTCACAAAAATATAAGATATGCCTTACTGGGTCAGACCAAGGGTCCATCAAGCCCAGTATCCTGTTTTCAGCAGTGGCCATTACAAGTCCCAAGTACCTGTTGGGTTCCCAAAGATATACACATTCCATGCTGTTTGTCCCATGAGTAAGCAGTGGATTTCCCCAATCCTTTTTAATAATGGTTTATGGACTTTTTCTCCAAGAACTCATCCAAACTCGTTTTGAACGCAGCTACACTAACAGCTTTTACTACATCCTCTGGTAATGACTTCCAGAGTTTGATTATGCGCTGAGTGAAAAAATATTTTTTCTGATTAGTCTTAAATGTGCCACTAACCCATGATTTGGAGTGACTTGAAAACAACATCTGAAATACATCTATCACAAACACAAGGATACATGCCCAGAGAGCTCAATTTTGCCTCAATATACCCCATGCTAAAAAGCTTATCTTTGAGCAGAACAGACTCAGACTCCTATAGACCAATATTTAGCCTACCATTTTTAGCAAAGATAATAGAAAAGTCATACAACATCAACTTCAAGAACATATAGAATAAACATACTCCACTTGACCCTCATCAACATGAGTACCGAACTGGACATGGGGTAGAAACGTTCCTCATTGCACTCAAGGACAAGGTCATAAGGTGACTCAACAAACCAAAAACAGGATTTATCTTTATATTCCTAGAGATTGCATCTGCCTTTGATTCCATGTCACAATATCCTCTTAAATAGACTCCAGGAGATAGGAATTAATGATACAACTTTACTATGGTTCAGATCATACCTAACGGACCAACAACAACAGGTAAAAATGCGTACTAGCACATCCAAACCATATGCACAACTATGAGGAATACTACAAGGATTCGCATGATCAGCCTTATTTAACCTCTACATACAATCTGTCTGCAAGGTAATCCAGAAACACGACATTAGTTACCACATGTATGCTGATGATATCAAGTTGTATACAGCACTGAACACTAACAAACCCAACGAGGATAAAATAGTAATCTGTTTTAACGAGGTTGCTTCATGGCTATTTGACCATAAGGAACATCAACTATAAAAAAACAGAGGTCCTATACATCTCCAGGGACAAAACATTTTACCCCCATCCACACTAAAGGTAAAAGAAGCAACTCTGGAAATCAAAAAGGAAGTGAGATACTTGGGAACTACACTTGACCAACAGCTAAACTTAACTACCCACATTAACAATACAGCTAGAGCAATTTGCACTAAACTACAAACACTGCAACACCTATGCACCCTCTTATCCATGAATGACTTTTGTACAACAGTGCAAGTGATAGTATTACCACACCAAGACTTCTGTAGCAGCGTTCTAACTGGTTTTCCAATACAAGCTGTACATTGTCTACAAATGGCTCAATACACAGCTGCACGAGTCATTGTTCAAACCCCTATATGCAAACATATTACTCCAATATTAAAACAACTTCACTGGCTACCAATATCCAGAAGGATACAATTCAAAATCCTACATATCACCTTCAAAACTCTGCAGAACGATTCTGCATCATACTTAAGATCTCTCCTGCATACTACACCAGAAACCAGGACAAGGAGATGCTACTCAAAGAACACCCTAGCTACACCATCGGAATACACAAAATGCAAAATTTCTACATCTAAATGAGCCTTAAAGTTATGCACCTAGGGAAGAACAGCCCAAACTATGGTTACACGGTGCAAGGTTCCACATTAGGAACCACCACCCAGGAAAAAGATTTAGGCGTCATTGTGGATAACATGTTAAAACATTCGACTCTGTGTGCAGCAGCGGCCAAGAGAGCAAATAGAATTCTAGGTATCATAAGGAAAGGAATAGAAAATAAAACAAAGGATATTATAATGCCTCTATATTGTTCCATGGTGAGACCACACCTTGAATATTGTGTGCAATTCTGATCACCGTATCTTAAAAAAGATATAGCGTTATTAGAAAACGGTCAGAGAAAAGCCACCAAAATGGTAAAGGGGATGGAAGGCTACTCCTATGAAGAAAGGCTAAAAAGGTTAGGGCTCTTTAAACTGGAAAAGAGATGGCTGAGGGGAGATATGATAGAAGTCTATAAATTAATGAACGGAGTGGAACGGGTAAATGTAGATTGATTGTTTATGTTATCAGAATATAGAAAGACTAGGGGACATGCAATGAAGCTACAGGGTAAACTATTTAAGACTAATAAAAGAAAATATTTTTTCAGTCAATGTGTAATCAAACTCTGGAATTTGTTACCGGAGGATGTAGTAAAGGCTGTTAGTGTAGTTGGGTTTAAAAAAGGTTTGGACAAGTTCCTGGAGGAAAGGTCCATAAACCATTTTTAAGAAGGGACCCAGGATATCAATGCTTGACCCAATACAAGCATTGTGGAACCTGTGTCTTTTGGGGGAAACTGCTAGGTATGTATGACCTAGATTGACCACTGTTGGAAACAGGATACTGGACTTGATGGACCTTGATCTGACCCAGTATGGCATATCTTATGTTCTTAAGTTCTCATTCCATGCACCTGGACTGTGGAATTCAATTCCAGAAAATATAAGAGCTATTACTTACCCACAAACATTCCATAGGTTACTAAAGAAATTCCTATTCAAAGACTACTTTGATGATTCAGTAAATTGACCAAACTCCTAGCTAGCCCTAGATAAACCAAGTTAGGTAGTAACCCTGCTGCTAACTAGACTATAACATATCTAATTCTAATGTCCATATCCAGTTTCTTATTGTGTATATAATCTGCATATAAATACGTTCATGAGTTCCTGTAAATAGTTAACTGAGATTAAGGTTATCTGTATATCTACCCTTCCCTGCACTAGTATTGTTTAATTGCATGTAATAGTTGCTTCTATTTTAACCGCTTTGATTACTGAGAAAGTGGTATATAAGATCACGTAAATACAGTCAGAGGGTATACAGTGTCTAGTATACTTTCACCCGCTGCCTCACCTCTTTCCGAAATGGCTGATGCCTACTTAGAAACATAGGACATGTGGTCTTTTTCTGCCGTCATGGTTCTATCTAGTCTGCCCTTCTATATCAACTGCAATAGTCCTCTTTTTATCTTTAGAGATCCTCTGTTTTTGTCCCATGCTTTTTTTAAAATTCAGATACTGTCCTCTTCTCTACCACCTCTACTGGGAGACTATTCCATGCATCTATAGCTCTTTCCATAAAGAAATATCTATTCTTTTTCACTCTCATCCTATGTCCCCTTGTAGTAGAGCTTGCCTTCAAGAGACCCTCCTATGCATTTATGCCACAGAGGTATTTAAATGTCTGTCATATCACCCCTATCCTGCCTTTCCTCTAAACTATACATACTAAGATCTTAAAGATCTTTAAGTCTCATCATATACTTCATAACGAAGACCATTAACCATTTTAGTAGCCACCCTCTCCACCCTCTCCACCGACTCCAACCTGCTTATATCCATTTGAAGGTGTGGTCTCCAGAATTGCACACAATACTCCAAATGAGGTTGCACCAGAGCCTTATACAGAGGCATTATCACCACCTTTTTCCTGCTGGCCATTCCTCTTCCTATACACCCAAGCATCCTTCTGGCTTTCACAGTCACCTTTTCTACCTTTATAACTACATTAAGATCCTCAGATACAATTACACCCAGATCCCGCACCTCTTTTGTGGAAAGAAGTACCTCACCCCCTACACTGTACTGCTCCTTTGGATTTTTGCAGCCCGAGTGTATAATCCTGCATTTTTTAGCATTAAATTTCAGCTGGCAAATTCTAGACCAATCTTCAAGCTAGATCCCTCCTCATGTTATCTACTTCTTCCTGGGTGTCTATTCTATTGTAGATTTTGGTATCATCTGAAAAGAAGCAAACCTTACCTGATAACCCTTCTGCAATATCACTAACAAAGATGTTAAAAAGAATCGGAGCAAGGACAGATTCCTGCAGCACACCACTGGTAACCTCCTTCTCCTCAGTGAGCTCCATTTACCTGTACCCTTTGTCACCTCGTACTTAACCAATTTCTTATAAAATCGGTAATTTTAGGGTCTAACCCTAGGGTGTTCAATTTATTTTTAAGTTGACTGTGTGGAACGGTGTCAAAGGTTTTACTGAAATATAAATACACCATATCTAGGGCTCTCCCTCGGTCCAACCCCCTGGTCACTCAATCAAAGAAATCAATCGTATTTGCCTGACAAGATCTGCCTCTGGTAAATCCATGCTGCTTCGGATCCTGCAATCCATTGGACTCAAGAAACCTCACTATTCTCTTTTTTAGTAGTCTTTCCAATAATTTACTAACCACAGAGGTTAGACTAACCAACCTGTAGTTCTCAATGTCATCTTTGCGTCCACTTTTGTGTAAAGGGACCACATGTACCTTTCTCCAGTCCTCTAGCACCACTCCCGACTCCAAAGAGGCAATGAAAAGGTCAGACAGTGGAACTGCTAGAACGTCCCCAAGTTCCCTCAGTATTCTTGGGTGTATCCTATCCAGACCCATGTCTTGTCTACTTTTAATTTAGCTAGTTCCTCACAAACACAGTCTTCTGAAAATCATTTGAGATCCACGTCACTTCTGTTCCTGTTTGTGGGTGTTTTCCGAGGTCCTAATCCTGGCCCTTCATCTTTGAACACAGAACAGAAATATTTGTTAAGCAATTCTCCGCCCGTTTCTGCATATTCCTTCCCTGCACTCTTAAGTCTGACAATATTACTTTTGCCCTTCCTCTTCTCACTGACATATCTGACAAAGGTCTTATCTCTGCATTTTATTGTACCTTCTTCTTTTTGTACCTTTGCTTTCCTGACTACTTTGCTAGCTTCTCTGAATTTCCATTTATAGATGCCTGTCTTCCTCTCTCTATGATCTCTTGTATTTCATGAAGGCCTCCCCTTTTTTCTTCACCATTTCAGCTACTTCTTTTGAGAACCATAGGGGTATGTTTACTAAAACCCCGGTAAAGTGCGTGCCGCGGTAGTGTGCGTGTGCCATATAAGGAGTGGGCGTTCCATCTTAAAAAGAAAAGCCGGAATTTACATATGCGCTAAGGTGCGCGGCGCCCATGTGCGCCCCGCACCTTAGCGCATGAGATAGCTGCGTGGGAGGCATAAGTGGTGCGCTGAAGTGCAAGAAACAAGAGCAGAGTCGCAGCACAATGGTTAAGACACTGACCAACAGTGCAGGGATCAGGGGTTCAATCCCCCACAGTGCCCAATGAAGATGGCTGGCTGAGGCATTAATTTATGAGGCGCAGAAATACTGGCCGTCATAAGGCGGCGCGCAAATGTTTTTGGCGGCATATTAATACTGGGCGGTATAAGGCGGCGCGCTGTTTATGGAGGCAGTATAATACTGGGAGGTATAAGTGGCGCGCTGAAGTGCAAAAAAAAGAGCAGAGCCACAGCACAATGGTTAAGACACTGACCAACAGTGCAGGGATCAGGGGTTCAATCCCCCACAGTGCCCAATGGAGACAGCTGGCTGAGGCATTATTTTAGGAGCCATTTAAAAGATGGGCGGCATAAGGCGGCGCACATGTTTTAAGAGGCTTTTTAATATTGGGCGTCATAAGGCGGCGCGCTGATGTGCAATCACAGGAACAGAACCACAGCACAATGGTTAAGACACTGACCAATGGTGCAGGGATCAGGGGTGCAATCCTACACAATGCCCATTGAAGATGGCTGGCTGGCGTCATTTTAGGAGGCATATAAATAATGGGCGGCAGAAGGTGGCGCGCTGATGGGCATAAGGCGGCGCGCTAATCTTCTTGGAGGCTTTTTAATATTGGGAGGCATATGGCGGCGCGCTGATGTAAAAGCACAGGAACAGAACCACAGCACAATGGTTAAGGCACTGACCAATGATGCAGGAATCAGGGATTCAATCCCCCACATTGCCCAATGAACAAGGCTGGCTGAAGCATTACCTGTTAGGGGTAATATTGCTTTAGGAGGCCTATATCATCTTTTATGGGAATTATTACTGCTAGGAAATATACTCTCAAAGCAGTGTAACATAAGGTGCCCCACAAGTAACCCCAGAGGGCACATTTTTAAATGCAGTGTCTGCCACGGCACCCTACAATGTTGCTGAAGGTGAGGCCGATAAGGCGCCATATAGGGTGCCCTATGAGGCAGGGAAAGGTCAGAGCACTGTTTCAGATGGCAGCACTGTGCATTGTAACGTATGGAAATCGTAAGTAGGTGTGCTGACATGCAAGGAGGAACAGCAGTGTAGTACACTGGTGTCAGCATATATGACATAGGAGTCACGGCTTTCTCCCCAGACCATGTATTTCATGCAGCTGTGTTACTCTGGTGATGTCAGTCCCCAAGCGTAATAGGTCAGTTTACAAGATGAGATTAACTCTGACACCCTGTTGATATCAGTCTCCAGGGCCTGTCTGCAGCCCCTCCTTGCTAAATCAAGAATGCCAGGTCTGCCATTCTAGATTTAGCAAGGAGGGGCTGCAGACAGGCCCTGGAGACTGATATCAACAGGGTGTCAGAGTTAATCTCATCTTGTAAACTGACCTATTACCTTTGGAGACTGACATCACCAGAGTAACACAGCTGCATGAAATACAAGATCTGGGGAAAAAGCCGTGACTCCTATGACATGTATGCTGACAACTGGTAAAGACACTGAATGATGGTGCAGGGGTCATGGGTTGAAATCTCCAGTGAATAAGGTTGGCAGAGGTATGTCCTTTTTCTGTGTGCAACTGTGCAGCAATCTGTGCTGCTATCTAAAAAGAACCACACCCTAGTGGCATATATTAATGCACCCTTTAGGGTGCATCAGAAGGCACATCCTAAACATACCTCATCAGCAAAGGTGAAATTTAATTTCCCCAGAGGCCATGTTGAAAGGTTGTCAACTCCCAAGGCACCATAGTAGGCACACCATAAGCTGCCTGAATCGAAGGTTTGCCAGAAGATGCCCCAAGGATGTATAGGTGAACTCAAAAACGTTAGCCAAGAGCAGTAAACATCCCCCAAATTGAATGGCAAGAGAGGTATGTGCCAAACACACACATAACCCAAACACTGCACAGAGCAGAAAAGAAAGGCAAGAAAAAAGTAAAAGAAGGACGTAGATCAGTTGATGGACCGCAGAAATTAGCTCCAGCCCATGTCAGTCATAAAAATGGACAAACATATCGTGGCCAGCTAGAGCCATGCACAGAGTGATGGTAATGTACCATGTTATAATGACAGTGTGTGACAGAGGATGGGAAGATGTGGACAGCAGAGGAGGCTGAAATGGCAGGATAAGTGAAATATCAGGATGACTGTGGAGTAGAGGTGCTATGCAGAGCACACACAGGAGAGGCAAGCAGGGAGAGCTGCAATGCAGGAATGTGTAGGAGTGCAGGACGTGGGTTAGCAGCATGCACATCAGGGTAGGATGGCACACAGCTGGCAGACAGAAGATGGACAGAAGGATGGTTCACAAATCAGATGAGGATACAATGTGCTTACAACACAGATCACCACAGATATGACTGTCATACGAATGAAAACCACTTCTGCAGGACAAGCATACAAATCCAAGAGGGCAGAGAGAAAGCACACCTACGACCACTACCACAAATGGCAATGCATAAACCGGTAGGCCACACCACCAACGTGAGCTCATTAGCAAAGGCTGCATACAAAAAGAGTATAGGGTATCACACAAGATGCCTACTGGGTGTCAGGACAAGTAAACCCCTAACAGTAATAATGACCAAATGCACATGCAGATTTGCTGTGTACAGATCAAATTGCAGTCTGTATTTGGGACCAGGGACACATACACACAATGAAATGGTTTGCAGTGGATACCGCATGCAAAAGAGGAGAAAACTAAACCCCATGGGCAGCAGAGGATGCTCTGTGGAGCAGGTCAATAATCTGGATCAGGACAGGAGAGAGCTCAACATGCAATCAGGTGTACCACACACCAGCTGAACCACAGCAATACCAAACCCACAGGTGCACTGCCATGTAAGCACCATAAAGTGAGAGACCTATGTAACAGAGAATATCTTATGGCTAGGCAGCACACAGGATGCACCTTGTGTACAGGGAAGAGAGGGAAGGGTGTGTGTAGAGGTGAGGAACCTGGTGGTACCTTATGGTCCATTTAGCACAACAGAAAATAAAAAGATAAACCACATGTGGGGATCAAACCTGAAAACTACAGAGTTAGAACACATGCCTGTAGCCACTCCCCGAAACAGCACTCTGAGCACACTGTTACACAAATACCCCAAAGGGAGGGTGTGTATGGGAACCTGTAATACCCAGTGATGTGGCATATGGCTGGCAGATACACAGCTGCTACTGTACAAGGATGTGAGCACAGGTGGCCCATGTACATGACCAGCAAATGACTACATACAAGTGTCAATGTGCTCAAAAGACTGGAGGACTAACCTAGTGGTTAGAAAACTGGCTTGGCCACCAAGCAACCAGGGCTCAATTCACACTAGCACTCCATGTGGCCTTCGACAAGTCACGTAACCCTCCATTACCTTGGAAGAAAGACCTGACAATCTACATCCAGTGACATTAACAAGAAAACAATGGAGTTCCTGGGTCACAAGGTGTCAGGACTGATCCCATTGCATGTTTGTCACCATGATCAATCAGCAAAAGAGTCAAATGTCTGTCAAATACATATCTTTATTTGGGTTCCACATCACAGATAGTGTAGACAGGGGTCTCAAACTCAAATTGCTTTGAGGGCCGAATGAGGACTTGTAAAGTAACCGGGGGCCGCATAAGACGCGGGGCCTCATTTGCTAAGGGGCCTCATTTGCATAAATATTTGCATAATGTTACCATGCACTAACTTTTAGTAAACATGCCTCTTTAATGAGAGCATGGATAAAGACAGACTAAAAGATTTAGAAACAGGAAGACAATAATTAAACTGGGAACCCCAAAAGCCAACTTGGAATGTACAACAACACTGTAGAAATAAAACTATAAATTAATTTCCTCTTGTACTAAACAAAGCGCAAACATTAATGATGCACATTTCCCAGAGCTGACATATTCCAGTTAATAAATTCAAAATAAGAGAGATATTTTTCTACCTTTTGTGAATTTTTTTCAGTTGAAATTGTTCCAGCCACTTTATTCTGGTTTCTTCATGTCTTCTGCTAACTCTCCATCGTCTGCTGTCCATTTGCCCTTTCTTCTCTCCTAGTTTTTTTTCCATTCTCTCTCTACATCTGCTTTAACATACTAATCTTTCTCCTTTTTCTCTTTCCTCATTCCTATTTCATCCACTCAAATTTTACCCCTCCATCCTCAATCCCCACTTACTCTCCCAATACCTGGCCAATTGTAGATTTGTCTTCTCTCCCAGACAAAATATTTTTCCCCTCTCCATTTCACTTTCCCAGCTCCATCCCATTCTAATCCTCCTCCAACATCAGCTTCATTCTAGTTACAGCCCCACCCAGCATACGCTCCCTTCTAGTCCCTGCATCAGTCCATTTCCAATCCTAGCCCCCCATCAGCCCATTTCCAATCCTAGCCCCCCATCAGCCCATTTCCAATCCTAGCTCCCTCCCCTCACAGCCCATTTCCATTCCAAGCCCCCTCCCCATCAGCCATTTGCAGTTCAAGCCCCCTTCCAATCAGCCCACCTCCAGTCCTAACCCCCATCTGCCCATTTCCAGTCCTAGCCCCCACCATAGCCCATTACCAGTCATAACCCCCCCCTGCCAATAGCCCACTTCCAGCCCTAACCCCCATTACCCCATTTCAGTCAGCCCCTCCATAGCTCATTACCAGTCCTAAACTCCCCCCATCAGCCCACTTCCAGTCCTTCCTAACCCCCTCCTGCCCCATTTCCAGTCCTAGCCCCCACCATAGCCCATTACCAGTCATACCCCCCTGCCAATAGCCCATTTCCAGTCCTAACCCCCCCCTGCCCATCGCCCATTTCCAGTCATAACCCCCCCTTCCAATAGCCCATTTCCAGTCCTACACCCCCCCTGCCAATAGCCCATTTCCAGTCCTACCCCCCCCTGCCAATAGCCCATTTCCAGTCCTACCCCCCCCCCCCTGCCAATAGCCCATTTCCAGTCCTACCCCCCCCCTGCCAATTGCCCATTTCCCGTCCTACACCCCCCCCTGCCAATCGCCCATTTCCAGTCCTACCCCCCCCCCCCCGGGTAAATAAAAAAAACACCTGGCTTCTTCTGCTGCTGCTGCTGCTGCTGCAGCAGAAAATCAGCTGTCCCGCGGCCCCTTCCTCTCTGCCCGGAGATCCCTCATTGTGCTTCATCAGCGTGTGCTTCTTAAGCCGCGAAGAGAGTATTTCCCTCTCGCGCGGCTTAAGCCTATTCACTTGTCAAGCCTCGCGAGAGGGGAATACTCTCTTCGCGGCTTGAAAAGCACACGCTGATGGAGCACAATGAAGGATCTCCGGGCAGAGAGGAAGGTAACGCAGCACAGCTGATTTTGCTGCTTGAGCAGCAGAAGCCCGTTTTAAAAAAAAAATTGACAGTCGATTCTGCCGCTGCCACGGCGGCAACGGCAGAAGCAAGGCTTTTTTTATTTCCCTCCGTCGCGGGCCGCACAACCTTCTCTCGCGGGCCGCATGCGGCCCGCGGGCCGCGTGTTTGAGACCCCTGGTGTAGACATTGCCATCATAATATCAAGGTGAGCACATCCCTGGTGAAAGATGGAAACACTTTTAGCAGGGCACAAAACCACCTTCCTCAGAACGGTTACCTGCTTGACCACAAATGAAGGGCCGGAGATATGATGTGCATCACGTGCATGCTATGCATTGGCTAGCAGACCCCCAGCCCCCACATGCTGCTGCATGCCTCAAATGTGTAACGCACATATGAGTGCATATAGACATTTGGCGCTGTATACTGAGGACCCAACACACATCATCTGTCCCTCAAAACATATCCATCTGGCAACACAGGGGGCACACAAATGAAAACAGCATATGTTGTCACAATGTTTTAATGTTAAAAACATGCTCTGAAAGTAATGTTTCTGCTCTCACCTAATGCTTGATCTAGGATTCAAAGCTGCAACAATTTAGACCCAAACCATCATCCAAATCACAATGAGCATATGCTAACAGGTAGCACAGGCACAGGAACACAGACAGAATACAAACCAAAATACCAGCTGAAACATGCAGAGATAACACCATGAAAGAGGTCCCCCTGCACTGTTTTTTGGGTAGACAGTGTGTGCCCACATATAGCATGATACATGGAATGCACAATTGAAGAAGCACAACGGTCACTCACACTGCCACACTCAAAACATAATGTGGCATGTGAGTGTCCGTACCACAGGGCATAAGCAGGACTGTGCAGATGTGCAATGCAAGGTGGGTACATACATGCAGACTGTCACGTCCGCACAGTAAACAAACACAAGAACCAGCATGTGAAGAGCGAAATGATGGCCAAACATCTTACAGGGAACCACACAGAGGCCATAGGTCCACATGTTGTGTCTCACAAACGTAGTCAGTCATATGCACAAGTACCATCCACATACCAACATGATACAGTGATGCCACACATGCACGTAAACACCCTTGGCCAATGTAAACATCAATCCAAGATGGTGGTGTGCTTGAAAACATTGCTGAGGCAAAACCTGTATCATTTCTAGGTGGAAAGCAGGTGGACATAGACAATAGGATCGCCACATCGTTGGCCCATGCCCAAAACATGGCTGTATGCATGTGTAGAATGAAACAGATGAGCATATCCTGTGTGCCATGTCACACCCATGGCCAAAACCAAATAATAACACAACTGTGTACAAATGTACCACATACAGTGTCCATGTCAGTCACTGCTGCACACGTGGGGATCAGTACACAGCGTCCAAAGTCCAAAGTGTATCTGCAATCCAACAGGTCCGGTTAAAAGTGTTCTAGCAACTCTGGGCATGCATAGTCAAGTGTCACATACCAATATGCCACAGTCCTTGAAAGTTCATGTGTGTCCTCTACAATGAGCTGGACTCCCAGCAAAAGCATCGCAGCAACAGTGTGGTGGACACCTCTGTCATGGGGAAAGCAGCTGTCCAAGAGTAATATTGTACATCCAAGTCATGTGTCCCACTCTCAGAGGTCAAACATCCAATGGGTCAATTCTCCTGAAAACGTTCCAGGGTGTTGTTTCCCCAAACAGGGTGTTGTTTCCCCAAACAGATGGTGACACCAGATGCACTGTAAGAGATGCGTCCAGTATGTCCTCTGCCCTGTGTCAGGAGATGATAAGTACTGTAATGTTAGACACCTTGGAAAAACTGCACAAATTGCATACCGTTACACCTTAGGAAATACAGAAGAAAGGGATGCAAAGGCAAACATGACATGATAGCAATACAAACAAACCCGCATTCTGATGACATCATGAGTCGTAAACGCAGACATGGGTGTCACATGGATATGGTCATGTCCATGCTCATGTCACACAGGCATCTCACACCCCAGGTGCACAAACACCTCACAGCACATGATAATGTACTATGCCTGAACACAGCCTCATCACACAGGCAACCTCTAAACACGCACCCACACAGTATGCAAAGTTCAGCGTGGCACATGTAACACATGGCCTTTATGTGCACAAGTGGAGAGTTGTAGACATAAAGGCCCAGTGAACATGCAGTGATCCCCTGCTGTTGGATGATGGTACAATGTTGGGGTAGGGAGCAAGTGTAGGCCACCACCAAAAAGAAATAACCTACACACACATGCCGTTCTGTTGTACATATCCCATAGACAGTGTGGCAGAGGACATACTGAACAAAAACACATGGGGATATGTGTGACAACAGCAAGAGATGGGTTAAGGAGGCATAAGTGAAACAAGGAAATCACCACATCAGCACAATATGACAGATCATTGAGGACATTTTTATTCCCCTGACTGCAGGCACACACAATGTCGCTGTAGATGCACCTACCCCAAATCACCGCATCTTGGGTGATGTACAGTCACGTGCCAACGCACCACAGCAACAGCATCCTCACGAAGTATGTCCTGTGCAGTGGGAAACACAAGAGACACAAACATATGTCATGTACCAGCTGTGCATCACACACAGCATCTTCCTCTCCCTAGCTGTCAAACCCCACAAAATCACATAATGACTGACTTATCTCTATAACAATGTACAGATCCCTCACATGTGAGAGGCAGCACGGAGGTGTATGAGGCTATCTACAAGTGTACGTAATCTCCCTGTCCCCTACCTTACCTCTCTGTTGTTGTACACACAGGTCAAGAGAGGTGTCTGCTCCCACCATGTTGCCACATCACACCAAGGTCGCAATATTAGGCCACAAACACCATATTTCCAAAAATGACCCCTCTCCTTGTTTAGTGTTGTTCCAATGTTGTATGTTAACCCACTGTCAATTGCTGAAACACATGGAAATATGCAGGCGCATCTCCTGTATCCACTGTCCAAATACATATCATGGTGTGTACATCTCATACCTTCAATAATACTGACAGCTGTGTGCTGATGATGTGCACAAATAGTCTGCGTCATGTCTGAAAAAACACACCCCCCATGTCTGCTTGTGACCAAACCGGGATGTCATTGAGCATGTCAAAGCATGGATAGCCTATATGTGCCCCTCAGAAAAAAAGCTCGTACCTAAGTCAGTGTGTGTATGCCGACATAACCCTTCCGTGCTAGGGTGTGCAATGTAGTTGTTGATGTGGACTGTACTCTCCTGGTCTACACACATACACAGTCTGTAGCTGAGGCATGATGGCATATGCTGAGGTAGCATCAGCTACATATGCCATCGCCTCCCCGGAAACCTGGTAAACCACAAGCCACACACACATTCAGCGCTCCACGTGCCTACTGTAACCCACCCCTTGCTGATCTCGGTCAGATCACTTCTGTATGTGTGTACATATGCAACACTGCACTGACGGGCTAATCTCCAAAAAAAAAAGGTATCATTGCAACCCCCCCTGGCTGGACACTGCACAGGTCCCCATCCGTCACCATATCCATGTCAGGGCTACGTGTTGACCTATACATTCAGACACACCTTAGGGTGACGTTAACACCCCTCACATATAGTTAATACCATGCTGACATATCAGTACTAAGCATGTGTATTGTGCGATGTATGACATGTTGCGACACACATAACAAATACACACTGTGATAAGGAAGCTTATCATAGCTCAGGAAGGAGCTATAGAAAAGGTGAAGTGACTCTGAACAAGCAACCTGTCAGTTCTGGTAGAAATAAGAAAACAGAATTTTCCCATAAAAGACTACCAGTCCCAGAATGCACTAGGTTTCCAACAGCCATTAGAGGAGCTGAAGTGGGGAAACGTGTGTTCAATCAGGAGGGCTATGAGGTAATTCCTAAGCACTCATCTCAAAGGGCAGGGCCTGATTCAGCACAGCTGCGCTGTGTTAGGGAGGAGCACTCATCTAAGCAGAATAAAGGTAGAGTTTATTCTACAGAGAATCATCCTCATTATCCTGAGAATCAGCTTGAGCTTGATCATCAGTTTCATCTGAAGGATCATCAGAAGCAGAAGCCAAACCGGACGGACAGAGAGGGAAAGAAACCCTTTGGAAGAAGGAAGAGAAAAGCCTTTGTGAGGTCTAGAAGAGTCCAGAGCAGTACGTATACTGGGAGGCATTTCAAGGGCCAGCATACACCATTGGACTGGGGAAAGCCAGAGGAATGGTGCTGCAGAGCTAGGAATCTCCAGACGCTACCTGTGAGGGAGACGGCTGCACGTGGAAGGGACCCTAAGACCTGTGCCAGAAGGTATGTGAAGAGAGATCCAGTGTCCAGGGATCTGGATTGGAAGGCTGGACATAAGAACTGGACTACATACTGGCCAGGCTATATAGAGAGGAACTCTAACAGCAAGGGAAGCTCAGGTATGAACACTGATCTATGCCCTAGCTATAACCTGAAAGACAGCAGTGAAACAAGTATTCTCCTGAAAGTGCTCCATTGAGAGATTCATCTATGCCAATCCATGATATTGAACCCATGCTTGTTGAAGAAGGGGGAATGATTGCAGATGAAGAATGTGTTTATATGGACTGCTCTCTGTCTAAACTCCTTTGGTAACTTTCTGTTACAAAGTACAGCAACCATCACAAAGAAATACAAACTTGTTCTTTAATCTACTCAGGAAAGCTCCTGAAGCAGGATTTGACCCACGCAGTAGGAAGCAAGCCAGCTAAGGGGTTTCAGCTGGATAACTGCTAGCAATTGAGCCTTACCTAATTGCTTGTGAGCTAGGAGAGAATCACTTCTGAATCTATGTAGAAAGATATAAGAAGTTAACCTGAAAAGAACAGTTTTTCCCTTCTTTGTGGATCTTGTTGGTTGTTTGATATATGCTAAGAAAACATTAGCTAATGCCTGACAAGTTTGAATGTTGTTTTCCTGATTTTTATTTTTGTTTTTCCAAGTTAAACACTGGAAGCAAGTAACCTGATTTATGTGCTACCAAGCATATCTGTGTTGGGAGAAATAACCCCATAAATAAATATCTTATTGGCTTTACCCTAAAGCACAACTAATTATTGTGAGCAGCTGTGTCTGGTGTGAATGAACTACATTGCCCACAATCCCTTGCAAATCATATAGATATATGCACTTGCCAAGACTGTGAAGATTCTCACCCAGGCAGCCGTCTGACAACACACACAGGCAGCTGACAGGAGCTTAACAACCACAAAAGCAGCGCAAACATGTATCATATAAGCAGACCCCACTGGACAACGGTCCCAAATTATCGACTGCTCTCCCACTGTGAACATCGCACCATATGGCTGACACTGTGCTCCACCCATACCATCTAAACAAATAAGTGAGTTTGCACAAAAGCAGCTGCTATCACATGCAGTCACTAACTGGGAATGTGTCCCTCAAAACCTCCCGCAGGCGTATGAGCACCCACCCAAGTCATCTGCCACCAACTGCTGGTGTGCACTGCTCACATTGTTTGTCGCACACTCATGCCTATATGTGATGTTGGGATTGTCAGTAAAATGTTAATGCAGGGTGGCATCAGAATTATATCTTCACAGAAACATCAATCACTATAACCAATACACACATAGCAGAGGAACATGAAGGTGGAAAGATAAGCAATACGTACATGAGAAGATCTCTGCTATCAACCTCCGCCTGCCCGCTGTGCCCTCCCGTGTGTCACCACTGGCACATACAGGGGGGCACGTTGGATCCTCCTCCAGATCCTCATTAATCTCTGCAGGGATATCGTGCCTGAGAGCAATGTTGTGCAGGATGCAACAGGCTATGATTATCTCTGCAACAGTCATTGGCCTATAGTGTAAGGCACCGCCTGTCCTATCCAGACACCTGAAGCGACTCTTCAAAATGCCAAAGGTGCGCTCTATGACAGAGCGGCTGGAGGCATGGGCCTCATTGTACCTCCGCTCTGCACGTGTGCGTGACTGATGCACAGGGGTCAGCAGCCAGGGGCGACACCCATATCCTGCATCACCTGTGGGAAAGAAAGTTCCATGTGAATGCAGGGGCTCATGTTCACCGCAACTGACAAATGTGTAGATGTGAGAAACAAACGCACAACACATTCTGACAGAAACATATCAGAGCACAACTATGCAATTCAGAACAATAGACATATGATGACGGAAAAGGAACACATGGCCTATCAAGCCTATACACCCATGGCAAAGACTACAACAGTCTGTTGTATACCTTTAGAGTTACTCTGTGTGTGGCACATGTGTATTGTAATGCAATTAGTGTCCCCATCTCTAGCTCCTCCACTGTGAGACTATTCCACCGATCCACTGATCATAGGTCCAATGTACATGTCAGCATAGTAGCCACTAAGCGACGTGCTGACATTTGAAAGAGGCCCACACCCAGAACATGTATGCCATGGAGGTCTGGCAGAGTGTACTCCATATCACCCTTGCACACCCTGTGCACTAAGGTCCACATATCAGGATGGAGCAGACAGTCTCCACATGCTGCATACTGTTGAGCACCAATTGTCTCAGTAGCCGTCCTCTGCACTGTGTCCATTCTGATCATAGCCCTTTGAAGGTGCGGTCTACAGAATCGCACACTGTAGCCCACATGGGTTTGCACCATATTCAGAGGCTGACTACCTTCCTGTGTATCTGCTCCCAATACCTCTCTGTATGCACCTAAGTAGTCCCCTAGCTTTTGATGTCACCTTTGCATAATGGTTATCCACATGAGGATCAGAGGACATAACGCTGCCTAGGTCCTGCTCATCTAGAGCGGCCAAAGGTAATGCACCCCCTATACTGTGTTGCTGCCATGGTTTGACACAGCCAATAAGTGTGACCAGACATATGCAAACATGTCCCCCCATTTGGAAAGGTCCTGAACATCCATCAGATGTATCGAGACCCTCCTCAGGTTATGTAGTGCCTCCTGGGTGACTATCTCAATAATGGGAGAGTGTGTGAACCTCAGACAAACATGACACGGGGTATTGGTATGGTTTGGCAATAACATCAATGTTACATAACAGTCAAATGCTAGCAGACAATGAACTGACATCACAGCTGCATGTGAAGGGCACCAATTCCCCCCCCTCCCCCATCACATGAGGCCAGTTGGACACACGCACTCACTAGGATGGATCCACCACCAGGACAGACCTGCACACACGTGCGTAGTAACATGAACACCATGCGCAGGTCATGATCATAACATGTTATAGTCCTGATGGCTCATGTCAAGTAGTTTCCCTGTTACTCCACGTTTATACTCCTGTACCAATGTGAACTCAGAACAGACCACTGTCTGTCCAACATTTCCTATCTCAAAAATGCAGTTATAGAAACAGGGTGCTACAGAGGAGATGTTACCTAAATAAATATGGAAATACATAAATAAAGTGGTAATCCCGAGATACTCACCCAGCAATATACAGTCCGCATACCGGCCCTCCTCAAATTGTGTGAATAGTGCCGAGTGATGCAGGATATGGGAGTCATGGGTGGACCCTGGAAACCTAGGGACCACATTCAGAATACGCAGATTAGCATCACATACAACCTGAACATTCAGGGAATGGTAGTGTTTGCGGTTGCGGAACGCTACCTCCCTGTCTCTAGGCGGGACCAGGGCAACATGTGTGAAATCAATAGCTCCCATCACGTGTGGTATCCCGGCTAACTCCTCAAAGGCCTGGTTCAGGGTCCCCCACTGTTGCCTAGTGTGGGGAAGGGCTATGTAATTCCCCATCCGGCTGACCATGGCACGCAGTACTTGGTGGAGACAGCGTGAGAAGGTGGGGCGGCTCATGCCACCCACTGCGGCCACAGACGACTGGAAACAGCCAGAGGCAAAGAAATGTAAGGCAGCAAGGAGCTTGACTAAACCTGGTATGGCATGGGACCGATCAGTCAGGGGCTCGAGGTCAGGTCTGAGATCCTCATAGAGCTCCCTAATAGCCCTTGTGCTCAGTCGGTACAGGGAGATGACCTGGTCCTCACGCATGGCCTGGAGCTGGGCTCTGGGCCTGTAGAGGCGAGGCTGCTGAGCCTGCACCTCGGCACGCCTTCTGCGCTGTGCACGCACAGCACCTGCCTGGACTGCCCCCACAGCTGCAGGTCTGAGTTGCTGCGGGACTACACCCATGCCCTGTGCCTCAGCACCATGGTCACCATCTCCCCTGTCCTGCAACCGCAGCATCTGCCCACGTCTCAGGGCACATGCAGCAACATACATAGACGCCATAGACCCCTCCCGCCCAGCCACACAAACACACTCAGACACACACACGGACCTCTCTAAACAGTGAACACCTCACAAACCACACAAAGCACCACACACACAAAACAACCAACACTGACACCAACACTTGCTCTGACTCTCTCTGTTTCTCTCTGCAACCACACACCTACTCTCCGCCGCCTAAACCCCTCACCGTGGACCAGGTATGCAGGCCAGTATATATAGTTTTCCTCTGGACAATGTGTACCTTGTGCATTTGCAGTTGTGCATGCGCGGTGCCTGTGCGTCGCGTCCCTGCACATGGGCTGTCTGTGCGTGGCGACACGTACTTGCGCGGTGAATTGCACATGCGCGGGACGCGCCCATTCGCCCTACAGCCTGTGCAAATGTTTGCGCATGGGTGGTAGTCTTTGCGTCACGCGCATGTGCACCTCGTGTTGCACGAGCATGTCGCCATGCACAGACGCACATCCGCAAGGTAGCGCATGTGCGCTGTGCACAGGCACTGTGCCCATACAACTGCGCATGTGCGAAGTACACAAACTAAAAAACCTATAAATATGCCACCACACCTGGCACACGTTGAGGGTTGTGTGAGGAGTTTTAGGTGCAGAGAGGTGGAGAGAGTCACAGAGAGAGGTATAGAGAGAGAGTTGGAGGAAGAGGCGTGTTCTGTAACTTTGTGATTTGTAACTTGTCTTGTGCATTTGGTACTGTGGTGTGTTGTGTGTCCTTTATTCTGTGGTTTGTAGAGTGGTCTGTGTTCTGTGTTCTGTGTTGGGGTGAGGGTCGGTGAGGGGGTGTGTGGTGAGGGGGGAGGGTGATGGAGAGGGAGTGGGAGAGGGAGAGGGAGGGGGAGGGGGTGAGGGAGTTGGAGGGGGTGGGGGAGGCGGGGGAGGGTGGGGAGGTGGGCCCCACCGCCGCCGCTGCTGCTGCTGCTGACACACCCAGGGCAGGGACTGGCCGGCCTATGGGGGCAGAGGCAGGGCCATCTGGTGGGGCACAGGCTGCACAGTACAGCCACACTGCTAAGAGGAAGAGGGTACCAGTGGCTGGCCCACAGAGGAGGAGGGCTGTAAGGTTCTCTGAACAGGAGAACCACATCCTCCTTGCAGGGGTCATAGAGAACTATGACATAATTTTTGGGCGGCTCAGTAGTCGCACAACTGTGGCTAGCAGGATAGCAGTTTGGGAGGAGATATGTGCTGCAGTGGTTGAGGCAGTCGGCACCCCCCCGAGATGTGGAAAGCCTCAAAAAGAGGTTCTCAGACATCAAAAGAGGGGTGAGGCAGCACATGTCTTCCGAGAGACAACATGCTCTGGGCACAGGTGGCGGTGGCCCCTTCATACCGTCCCTCTCGCCCCTGGAACAGGAGCTGGCTGAGAGATTGTGGACTATCTACCTCCGTGGTCTACCTGAGGCCCTCGACTCTGCACATCCGCAGGCTGGTATGTATGTTAACTTTCAGCTCCCAGTCAATGCCTGAACCTCACATTGTGCATACCTCATCCATTTGCAAAGACCCTCCCATACCTGTCACCCAAGACCCACCATGTACCTATTCAGGTGGCACATGTGTGTGACATACCCCTGAACACCGTGTTCTGTTAGCATGTTCTGGGGCAACATTCCATATGAGTCCCTCATCCCGCCCCTCTCCCCAGCTGCCCCGAAAATGTCCACACACACCAGCCACCACCCCACACCCACACCTGTGATTGTCATCCGCTGTCAGATTGTGACGGCCATTGATAAGGGCATGTTGGTGTGACATACTATCTGCACAGTGCTGCATGTGTGTGGCAGTGGGCCAGAGGTGATGGTTAGTCGTAGTCCACTGCACAGTGGTCACAGGCAACCACAGATAGCACTAAGAGGATAGTATGTCTGATGAAACCATGCCCTGCTCAAAGGCACCCACAGTCATACAGGGGATGGCAAAACCATGTGGAAGGGTGGTCCATGAGCAGGTGTGTGAGGACATGTTTGGGCCAGTTGGAGAAAGGGATGGGATGGGGGCCGCATGTGGCATGGCACAAGGAGCAGGAACATGGCAACCAAATCAGGTGTGCAGGGGCACAGCACCCACATGTGCCCCCGGGATAGGTACATGGGAGTATACTTCGGAGTCACACCACAGAGAACCCTCTCCCGCACCAAACATATCAAACACCCCGTAAATACAATATACTGCAATTCAAGGACAACACAACAACGTGGACCACTGACAGATACCAATGACACCAGATCCGTGCCACAAACATTATAACACCACGGTTAGACTACTGTAATGTTAATCTCCAAGGGACCGCTATGAGATAGTTACACACACCCCAGGTAGCATCAAAGAGTCACTGCAAGGATTATCTTTGAATAAAACCTATAAGATCATATATCCCTGAGTATCTACGCTCTACATTGGCTGGCTGTCTCATGCAGATTCATGTATTTGTTTTATTTATTTACATTCTCTTATATACCACGCTAGTCTGCATCAGTGCGGTTTACATTGACCAAACTGAGATTACATTGAACAGGGCATTATAACTTGCTAATAACTATGTTATAGGGAACATGGGCTATGGAGGGTTAAGTGGCTTGCCCAAGACCACAAGGAGCACCTGTGTGACTAGAAACCCCAGTCCTTCCAGCCCAAGGTTGCTGTCCTCTAGTGGGATGTGAACCCCCGACCTTCTGGCCTGACGTACCTTGCCCCAAACACTAGGCCACTCCTCGAGTCCATATAGACTCATCTATATGTCCCTAATTAATACGTTTAAGGTCACCACAAATATAGCTCCATCCCTGTTATCTACGCTCATCAACATCTCACATGAAAGTAAATCAGGAGGACAAATAAACCCTCACACGATACAGGTCCCTGATTCTATTGGAAAGACATGTCAGCAGACAAATAACACAGCCATCTCATTCCTTGCCCTTACGTCATGTAACAACCTCCCAATTGACATCAGAGTAATCGAAAACCTCCCATTATCCATCCAAAATCTACAAACCAAACTATAGAATCAGCACCACAACAACCTACAAATGGAAGATAATGCAAACTCAGAGAGGAGCACCGTACATCAGTCATTCATTGACCCCACATAGACAAATCCTAAAACCTTTCCCACACATTCACATTGCTCACCAAGATTATTATTACTCATGAATGCAATTGCCTGTGGCTAATGTAAAAGATTATAATTAATGGAGCTATGTCCCTTTAATGTTGGCATCCTGGGTATGAGACACGTACCATGCATACCCAGATTGAAATGTTCCTACCTTGCCTGTTATCTCATTGTATCAGAGTTACATATAATAGTTGATTGTTCTATGTTCTACATCTGTTCTATGTAAGAAAATAATGGTACTCTATCAATAACGTTTGTTTTCTGTAATCCGCCACTGATCTCAGAAAGTGGCGTTATAGAAAAGATGTACAGCTAAATAAATAATTAAACACATAAATGATGGGTGCAGACATGTATGGGAGGGTGTAGTGAGCCCTGTATGCATGCCACATGCAGGGCCCCCCCATCATCTCAGTGGTTTTTGTAGCACACACATATACATAGGTGGAGTGTATAAACATATGTGTGCTGTCTCTGATTGTATACAATGCAGGTGACTACAGTACAATGGAGGCCCAGGGCAAGGAGGAGGAGGAGGAGGAGGAAGAGGAGGAGGAGGAGGAGGTTGACCTGGTCGTCCCTCTGAATGTGGAGGTGGCCGACGCTGCTGTGTCTGGGGCCAGCACCAATGGGGTGGAACAGACGATGGAGGCACCCATCGCCCCCGAACCTACAGTGGTGGCTGCAGCCAGTCCAGCAATGGGGGCCAGGCAGATGGAAGCCGCATATCTCCACGACATGGCCATCATGATGTCCGAGCTGAGGTCGCAGAGGGAAGCAGCAGCGCGTGAGGCAGAAGGTGGGTGATAACAGACTGTCACATCCACAATGCACAACCCTGTGGGCTCTGGGTGGTGTGTGTTTGGTGGATGTGGAAACATTCCTTCCACAGCTGTCACATGTAAGGGTCACGCAGATGGGGGTTAGTGTAGCAAACCAAAGGGTCATGTGTATGATAGATGATGTAAATGTCACACACAGCAGACCAACCTTGGGCCAGTTACCACCTACAAATGCAGACAGATGAGGGATGTTGTCTAAGGTCCATCACATTGTCAGACATGACACAGAAACAAGCATTGCCCTTGCTGCAGTCTGCCTCCTCGCAGACGGCCAGCTCACTCTATCCCATCGTCCCTTGACAATCAGATCAGACAGAAACAAAGATAAGCAGCTTCTGTCATGTAACGTCACACAGCCCCCATTCCCCCCTGTCTGCATCTCCAGGGGGAAAACAATCACTACATATATGTTGTGAAGTCAAAAAGTGTTAGGATACCCAAATACAGGGACTTATAGAGGTCACAGGATCATAGGTTAAGTAAAGATGTTATGCGGGGCACACCCATCCCACAAGGCTTTCTGTATGGCAACAATTTGGATAGACTGCATGGCACAAAGACAAGGTCATCAACATGTCCCCTACCTGTAGCTCTGACTATGAGTCCACCAATTGCATGGGGTCGGACCCACACACACCACCCCAAGGTCACCTAACGACCCATGTTGTGATTTGGTGGACTCGCCAATCCCCAGCTGCCACCCCTGCTGCAAAACTGAATTAGAGAAACACTCCCCCAGCTCTGGTTATCCCCACCCTCCCCCAGGGGGTACCACCTGCTGTGGAACTCCAAACATAACCCTGTCCGTGTGTTCCTGGGGTCTGCCCACCTCTGCTGCACCCCCCTTTGCCCCCCTGCCCTATCCAGACCGTCCACATGTTTCGTAAGGTGTACACGCAATGGTAGCCAACCCCTCCTCTGTTTTACACAAGGTGTATGTCAACCCCTCTGCTGTCTGACACGTGAAGCTGCAGTGCACATGCGCACGTAGGGGCTGATATTCTTGTGCTACCACACCATCCCTTGAGGTCAATAGAGCATCTTCTGTAACATGTCCAAGCTGAGGCTACCCCTCGGACTGTGCCCCCACTTGGGCTGGCCCCCTCGCCCCCCCCATCACCACTGCTTCCCACCAGCTGTGTTTGTCCCTGGTTGATGCTCCATCTCACCTACACGATGGACCTGTGTTAGCTATCTGTGGCCAAGCCTTTTGCTACGTCTGCAGTACGTGGGTGTGTCAGCGCAGCCTGCGGAACTTTGTGTTTGCCTCCCACGTCAATGTACTAGGACATGTCCTGTGCGTGTCCATAACCTATGCTACGGTGAGATTTATGTCTCCACACCCAAGCCATGTGTCAACGTGGCTCTACCCTATCACATATATGATCTGGTGGAATATGCATGACATGTTTGTGTATGACGTATGATTACTGGACAGGTATCTCACAAAACACCTTGTGTCCCACCCACAGGCAATCGTCAGGCTCTCGAGCGGCAAAACAACACGATGCTGTCCATCTCAAGGCAGCTGGGTCAGATCCATGAGGAGATGCATGCGTACCGAGAGGAGGTCAGTGCCATCCCCTTCGTCGAGATGTGCGGGGCCCTGAAGTCATGCGGCGGACAGTACCAGCAGTGCCACTGGCACCACCACCACCACCGACACCACCACCACCGCCACCGGCACCAGCACCGGAAGAGGGTCGGCCACCACGGGGGAGGGGTTTGCCACGTGGTAGGCGAGGGAGGCCACGCCGTCGCTAATCCCTGCGTCTAGCGACAAAGCACCTACACCTGTGATGATGAAGCCTATCACTGTCCAGGGAGAGAGAGTACAAGAAATGCCGTAGTTGTGAACAGGCAGCCAGTGATGGCTGGTAACAGCACTATACCTGCTTATTTCCCCAACTGACAGCCAGTCCCAGAGTGCAGTGCTGTTCAGAGGGCCTCTAGAGGAATAGAAACAGGGGTACGTAGGTGCAATCCAGGAACAGGTGAGGTAATCGCTAATCACCAATCTACTAGGGCAGGGCCTGTCTCAGAGCACCTGGATTGTCCTTTGGGTGGAGTGGCCCCAAGGACACATCCTAGATAAACGACTGTTACCCTACAGACAGCGTGGAGAGTTGCTCGGAAAGGCTGGAGTGCAAAGACAGTTACGTGAGCGTCAAGAGGCTGAACAGCGCGGACAACAGAGAGAGCAGGAGCCTGAGAGATTGCTCTGGGGGAAAGGAAAGGCCAACAGAGTGGCTGGGAGGTCCAAGAGTGGAGCCCTACGCAGTATGTCTGTGGAGGGCTGTTCCAGTGGCCACCTATCTTCATTGGAGTGGGGGAGGCAGGGGCTTGGAGATATACAGCCAGGAGGTCCCAGACGGCACATATGAGAGAGACAGCTGCATATGGATAAGGGCCCTACAACCTGTGTATGACGGTTTGGAAAAAAGGGACTGGAGGGCCAGTAGCCCTGACTGGAGAACTGGTCACAGGGGTTACACCTCTTACTGGCCAACATATCTGGACAGAAACCCAAGGGCGAAGCGCCCACAGGTATGATCTCTGGAGTTTACCATTGCATCACACCAGAGGTACAGCTGGGACATAATGAGTGCTCATTTGAAAACCAGTTGGGGGTCCCCTGAGCTGTCACATGGGAATGAGCACATGATATTTCAGCAACAGGGCCAAATATCAGGTGTATATGATCTATGCATGGATTGCTCTATGTCCGAACTGTTGTTCTGAGTTATTGCACAGGAAAGCCTCAAGCAGCAAAGGAATCTTGTGGTGTTCATGAGCAAACCCATGATGATGTCCCCGAGAGAGGAAGGCACGTGGGCTGATCCACGTGGCACAAATGAGCTAACACATCTGGCCTTGATTGCACCTGGGTTAAATGGAGGGCATCAACTGCACACGTGGAGCTAAGTGGAGGTATACTTTGTGTGTAGAAGGAAAAGCTGTGTGTGGATAGTGTGGTGATGACTGCCCTCCAGAAGGGATGGAGATTGCGGAACGTTCTCAGAAGAGAGAGGATTCACACAGAATCTTCAATTGTGACCAGAGGAAACCACACAGCTCTGCCGAGCTGAACACAGACACCAGCCCAGGGGAGGGGCCAGGCATCGGCTCTGATAGGAAACCCCCAGGGGATGGACAAGGTGTGCCGGGAGAAAAAGCCCTTTGGAAATCCCTGACCAGAGATGATGAGTGGCTTGGTGGAGTTACCGGGGCTGAAGAGGTTGGAGGAGGTAGGAGAGCCGGAAGGGTTCCCAGAGGCAGAGTTCAAAGTGCTGTAAACGAGACTGCAGGGATCTCCAAAGGTGCTGCTGAGAGGAGTCCTATGAGGATTGGACGGAGCTATGTTGTGGGATCATGGGAGGAGACAGAAACCTGCAGCAGAGGGCCCCATAGGCAGCCACACTATGAAGGAAAGTCATCCCACCAAATAGAGCCAGGACCTGGGAAGGCAAGACAAACATAACTGGAGACATGATTTGCCCCATACTGGCAGGCAGTGCTACAGAGAGTTACAACAGGGGGAGGACCCTCCTGAGGGTACGTCACCTAACAGACGAGGTAACCACAAAGCTGATGAGCCTCCCAACAGGACAGGTGTCCTGCAGAAGGATGTCAGTTCTGATACCAACAATGCTGGAGAGGGTAAAGCACATATCCTATGTTTGTGTGCCCTGTTGTGGAAACCTTTTCACTGCCCTGAGCTGTAGCAGCCAAGCTCTGCAATGGACACAGTTGGTGAGCGGGAGGAGGGCGTAATCCACACAGAGAACTGGCAACCTGATAACAAGCAGGCCTCATTGCTCCTAGAAGACACTCAGCAGTTCTCTGAGCTGAAATCAGGGAAACATCATAAACCGTATGCAGACTGTACATCCATCAGTTCAGAGGAGTACATGCAGGTAGAAAATGATCTGCCTACAGTAACCACTTATCCTTGTAGCATGGACCTCTCAATATGTCTTAGAGAACATCAATATAAAGATGCTTGGTAGCTTTGTATGAGGGGTATATCAAACGTCTGCCATCTCTGCCGTCATTGCCATGAGACTTCATAACAGTTTGCCCCTGTGTTGTAAAGGCATGCTGTGCCCTGAACAGCTGTCACTGTGAGGATGAAATATTCTTTGGTAACCACTCGGGGAATGCTGACTTGAAGCTCCTCTAGATATGAAGAGCTGAGTGGAAGCTAATTCTATCTCAGTTGTTCCTGAGGTTCTGACCTTCCATGCTTATGTTAAATGTTGCCCCTTTACGTTTGTACCCATGAATGTCTGTCCCGCTGGGGAACATCCACAATACCAATGAGATAATCTTGCATGCCTTACCATCTTTGGCCGCTACTACAGTTGCCTACCTGGGCAGATATAGAGGTGGATCTCAGTTCCCATCATTCATAGGGGACAGTGTAACCTATAATCACCTAGAACAATAAGGCCACTCCTGGCTGTACGCTCCAGGGCGCAGGCAGGAGTGTAGCAATGTAAGAGAGGCTGTGTGCCCCCTTGTTTGTTGTTTCTCCAATGCTATGTTAAAGGGTCAATAGGCAACTGTGAATGATCTTTGTCTGTGTTCCACATAAGGTCTTTGTTGATGGGGTCCATCATGTTCAGTGTACCATATTTGCTGAGATCTGGGCAAGAATATCCTCTTGCTGTAAACAAGCATACCTGTGTGTGAAATAAACCACAAATGATTTCACGTCCATTCTGTCTAATACTACAGGAACTAAATTATGTGTGTGCGTGGCTGGTGATGAGTGTGTGGACTGCAATGGCCACACGTCTCTGCATGTTGTGACCTTGACAGGATGGTGGGACATCCACCGCCTGATCCCCCTTTACACAGCACATGCAATGTGTGTGTCCAATGTGTGTCCCTGTGGTCCCCTTTGTAGTGTACACATGCATGTCGTGTCCCTAATCATATGAACTGCACCCAGGCCCGTCGCTAGTGCATTTTCTCCACCTCCAGGTATTACTGCACAGATTCCAGCACATGCAATGTTTGTTTGTCCTGCACAGTGTATTCTCACTGCCCCTTGGCTGCAGCGGTCCGGCACATGCACACACCCCTGTGCGACAGGTGGACTGTTCCGGGGTTGCATGGTCAGTATTCTGAGCCATCACCGTGTCCACACCCCCCCCAACCCCAACATTGGGTTCATATGTGTGCCCATCGCCCCTGCCAATAACAGTGATTACATGCCTGGCCCTCCCAAGGTATGCATGTGGCACAGGCAGACATGGGTGGCATGCATATGTCGGCTGTTACTTTCCGCTAACACATTGGGTTACACCACGCCACACCCTGTGACACGGATGTTCCCAGGCCCCCCTTACATTGCAATATCCCATGCGCCTCCCCTCGTCCTTCGCCCCTACACACGTTTAGCCCCCATGACTGCATGTGGAGCCGTTCCACGTATGCAACCCATGTCTACCTCCACTGCCGATCCGGGTCCACACACATATCCCATGCTTGTATCCATAGTGAGTGGGTAAGGGAAACATGTGACCATTGTGTCAAATAACAAATGCAAACGTTTATTCTGGAACAACAAAAACAT
This sequence comes from Ichthyophis bannanicus, assembly GCA_033557465.1. Classification (NCBI taxonomy): domain Eukaryota; kingdom Metazoa; phylum Chordata; class Amphibia; order Gymnophiona; family Ichthyophiidae; genus Ichthyophis; species Ichthyophis bannanicus. The sequence goes on along the minus strand of CM066037.1, from coordinate 440,986,068 downwards.
TGGCAACATGCCACAGGTACCCTGCCCCATGTCTGCAGGTGGAACACAGCACAGCACAGGGCACATGTGGACGTCACAGGTACCATCAATGACGCCTGTGACGCCCTTCAGCAGATGCCCGTCTACACGCCAGCTGTGTCACATCGGCGGACACCTGCTGAACAGTCCCCGTCAGACACTGTAGTGCGTGGTACACGAGACGGACGTCGCGCCGCACGTCATCCACTGTCACCAACACATCATGCATGCACCTGCCAGCACACAGACACACAGTGGCCGTGGTCTGTGTGCTGGCATATGCATGTGATATGTTGGTGGCTGTGGATGGCATGGTGACACGCAGACGCCCGTCCCATGCTGCCAACTGCTTTGTCTGACAGGGGCCCACAGTGACCTGTGCTGTGCTGTGTTCCCCCGCACCCTCCACCCAACCTGCTCCCCTCCCCAACCCCTCTCCCACCACCCTCTCGGCCCACGCAATCACCCCCACCCTCACATGTTGTACATTTCCCCCCCCCCTGACCCCCCCTCCCCCGCATCCCCCCTCCACCCAGCATCACCCCCCTCGGGGAGGAACTGGAGGGGCTCATCCTCCTCTTCCCTCTCTTCCTCCTCCTCTTCCCTCTCTTCCTCCTCCACCTCCATCTCTCGCTCCGCAACCTCCTCATCCTCCACCTCCTCCTCCTCCTCCGCCTCCACCGACTCTTGCTCCTCCACCTCCTCCTCCTCCTCCTCCTCCTCCTCCGCCTCCTCCGTCTCTTGCTCCTCCTCCTCCTCTTCACCCTCCTCCTCCGACTCCATCTCCCCCTCCACCACCACCACCTCCCTCTCCCTTGCACGGCGGGTGGTGGGCCGCCGAAGTGCGTAGGCGGAGGGCTGTTGGTCCGCACTGCTGTCCTCTCCCTCTGTGAAGGATGACATACATTACGACACGTCCATGTGTGTCACATAGCACATGTACATATGCAGGCAACACCCAGGCTGGTGGGCCAATGTGACATTTGAAACTGGGAGTCATCCCTGGCAATACTCACCATCATGCTGTGTCTCCGCCCCCCTGCTGAAGCAGGCAAGGAACTCTGGGTGGAACTGGCGGAGTTCCCGCCCCTTCTTCCTCAGGTCCTCCACCTGTGGATATGCAAACATAGGTTGGGGTCATCACTTTCCAGTTTCCACAGGTGTTTTGACAACATAGACAAACCCCTGTGAGGGCAGCATCTTCCTGCTCCCTCTCCCCTGCTGTCTGTTTTGCATATACAGCATAGTTACACACCTGTAACAGTTGGTCATTGGGAAATGTGTGAATAGGGCTGCACATGTGTGTTGAATCGGAAACAACGGGGCCTGTCTGGGGTCGACAAGCAGCGTCATATAGGACACCAGCTAGCAGCATTGCACAGTGCCTACATGCTGCCCCCCCCCCCATATCACCACCTCCAGACAACACATTGGTGGAATGGTGGGAGAGATAGAGACACACAGAGGGGGAGAGAGAGGGGGAGTGAGCGAGAGTGGGAGAGACAGGGAGGGTGAGAGAGGGCGACACATCCCCTAGAGGCAATGTTGTGTGTGTGCTGATCAACCCCTTAGTTTCCGTGACATCATCTGGTACAGGTGTGTAGGTATGCAGTTCCCGGAACAGAGAGGGACATAGATCCCACTGGTGGGGGCCCCTAGTCGTAGATGCCAGGGAAGTGTCCCCGGAGTGGTGAGGCCCTGTGGAGGGGTTCCACTACCAACCATGGATCTCCCCCATCCACTATGGGGGGCGCTTCAGAGTCAGGTATGTATGGGATAGGTGTTGTACTGCAGCCTGATCAAACATAGCATCCCAGTATGGGCCTCCACCAGAGCAGTAATGGCCCGTGAAGGTGTGAGCTGCGCACCATGTAACTGCCCGTCAGCTGTCGTTCACACAGGCAGCTGGAGGCTGCCATGGCTCTCACATTGTGAGTGGTGACATGGACATGCACAGCGGATGGTGTGCCATGATAGAGGTATGTGAGACACTTTGCAAAACAATAGGAGACATCTCTCTGTGAGACTGCTGTACTCACATGGGATGGATCCGAGTGTGGGGATAACTGAGGGGACCCTATGTGTTGCTGTGTCCCCTGCAAATAGAGAGCCACGGCTCTCCCACATTTCACAGTATAATGTTCCTTCCCTGCATCTGGGGCATGGGGCTATGGGATGGAGAAAGGTAGATGATGCTGCTTGACCAAATAAATGTACACATCCACCATAGGCATGACTTGTGTCTGTGTCCGTAGGGGGACCATATCATGTTGGATCCCTGTGTAGGGTGGACCTGCCACTACAGCTTGCACCCCACTGATACGCCCTGATGACGTGATTGCACTAATGTGTAGCACCATCAAGGACAGAAACATTATGGACGTAGTATCCAGGGCCTCTGACAGGCCCTGCATAGCTTGGCCCACAACAAGATTGCGGCCCCATGCCACTGGGGGAGGTTCCAGGGGAGGGGGCAGTAGGGGCAGGCACTCCACAATGCATGCTCTGAGCGTATGCGAGGCACCTGTTTGTCCATCAATGGGTAGTGTCACCACTCTGCCAGCCCAAGCGGTAGGAACTGGTATTGCTTGGCTCTCTGAGGGTGGTAGTTGTGCCTTCACTGATATAAATCACAAACAAAACTTCTTTCCAAGTTTAGGGCTTTATTCCCCGTCCCATGAGGTTTCTTGATCTTCTGGTAACAGAAATTAAGAGCCTACTTTGGCATACAACAAAAAGTTAACTGAACAACAGAAATAGCTTCCTTCAGCTTCCAAACTTTAAACAAAAGAAAAGAACAAAACAGCCTAACTGTTTCAATACAGATCCTTTCTCTCGTGGCTGGTAGTACAGCTCACGTCTGTTTGGTTAGAGAGTGAGTGAGATGCAGCATGCAGCTTCTAACACGGGAGTTAAGTTCACAAAATAAGTGTGTTTATCTTAGTGAGAACTCTGACTCAGTTACAGTTAGAGAACAATCCATTAATTCAGGAATTTCCGGTACCTCTGAATTTTCACACTCCATCAATACAGGCTCGTCAGCATTTTCATTCTTAATATCAGAAGTAGAATGAGAGTATGGCTGGCTTGGCTCGGCACCCAGGAAGTTTCTTTCTTCCTCTGAGCTAGTGCCTCTCTGGGAAATACCATATAACTTTGAGTTGAGCTTTTCAGAGCTCTGCCCCTGCTGGTATCTTAGTAGATAGCTCAACTCTCTATTTTGCTGTGCTAGTAGGATGATTACGGCAGGCTCTCTGCCTGTTCAGCTCTAGCCTTCGGGACTCAGCTGAGCTAGATTGCAAAGCTTTTGACGGCGTTTTTCTAGAAGCTGGGAGCTCACAATGATAGAGAAAATCTTCAGCTTTTCCTGGTAAGTAAATCCCTCTTCTCCTAGGATTTCTATGACCAGGAGAAAAGTTATTCTCAGCCTCTAGATAGCTTGTCTTTATGTGGCTATTTCTATGCTTCCAGGGTTTCTCCCTCTCAGATAGCAAATAGCTCTTATATTCACTCCTTGCCCCGGTACCTGCTACTGCAGTCTTCCCACACTTCTCTTGTCTTCCAGGCACATACACACTATCAGGCTGCTGACTTCTCACTGTTTCACACAGGTCTCTGGATTCTTTCCGACCTTCACGCTGGCTCCCTTGTTGATTCAATGACTCATTCTCACTATCTTCCTCTCTTGCATACCAACTCCATGCTTTCCACGGCTTCAACGGTGTTCGCTGCAGTCTCTCTGCTTGTGACCTTTGCTGCCTCAACTCCTCTCTCCTTCTAATTGTTTGGGAGTCTATTTTATCCTCGTGTCTCCTGACTCCACCTCCACTCAGCTGAACTCTATCAGGCAAAGCGGATTCCCTTTCTTTACTCCCTGGGTGTGTCTTCATGGGGCTTATGCACGTGTGTCTAGGTTGTCTATAGCAACCATCAAACATTCCTTTGTTTACCTTGTCACTTTTCTGTGATCATTCATACTAATCTGCATTTTCTCGGGTTGCCCTAAGTCTACCTTGTGACACATTCCCCCCCTTAAAATATTACTTGCTGCCACAGTTTCTGGTGGACAGCAAGTAATCCCTTGTGGGGTTCTATAGTGCTGCTCGTGGTAGGCCAAATTAGCTGTGGCCACCCTTTCCTTCCACGGTTTCAGTACATTAACGTGGTATACTTGCCTACGCCCTTTTTCATTTTCAACTAGGTATGATACAAAACCTACTTTCTTTATTACCACTGCTGGGCCTTTCCATCGAGATTCGAACTTCGGACCGGGGTCCGCTACTTGTATGAGGACCTTGTCCCCTGCTGCCAGTTCTCTGGCCTGTGTGTCCCTGTCATAATATTGTTTCTGGAGCTGTTTGCTACGGTTTAGATTTTCCACTGAGGCTTGGGATGTTTTTCTTAGGCGCGTCCTTAACTCCCTTAAAAATTGTGGAATCCCTACTTCTGGCACTTTAGGTTCCACTCATTCATCCTTTAGGATATCCAGTACTCCCCTTGGAGTTCTACCGTATAAAAGCTCAAACGGGGATACTCCTAAAGAGGCTTGAGTCCGCTCTCGGCAGGCGTACATCACGAATGGGAGTAATGTATCCCATTCCATCATTTCCCCACTTCTTAGTCCCCTTCGCAATAAATGTTTTATTGATTGGTTGGTACGTTCCACCAACCCATTGGTCTGGGGATGGTATGCTGATGTCTTTATATGGCGTATACCAAACGCCTCCCAGACTCTAGCAAGGTACCTTGAGACAAAGTTGGTACCTTGATCCGTCAGGATTTCTTGGGGAAACCCCACTTCGCAGAACAATTTTATTAGTTCCTGCGCTATGATTTTAGCTAATATATTCCTAAGGGGTATAGCCCATGGGAATCGAGTCGCATGGTCTACAATGACTAACAGGTATTGAAAACCCCTAGGCGTTTTTATCAATGGGCCTACGATGTCCATCCCCATTCGCCTAATAGGTGTAGCTATTGTGGGCAATGGTATCATCGGTGCAGCCTTGGGTCTGGATATAGAAACCCTCTGACATGCGGGGCAAGCATCGCAGTAACGCTTTGTTTCTTAATATACCGCTGGCCAATAAAAACGTGCTAAAATCTGATCAAGCGTCCCTTGAACGCCTTTATGTCCCCCAACTGGATGGTCATGTGCCAAGCGTAAAACTACCGCCTTAAAGGCTACCGGCACCACCAGTTGCTTTCTCACAGCTCCTGTATAGGGATCCAGACCCTCCCTATATAAAATATTTTCATCCAGTAAGAATCGGGGTAATACATTACGATCCTTCTGGGCCCACTCGAAAGCTCTTTTGAGGGCCAAATCTGCTCTCTGCTCCATCGGAAAAGATGGAAACTTTTGGACGAGGGCAGCAGGGACCCAGGGTAACCCTTCCCCTGTTTCTAGTTCCCTTCTTCCTGTGGCTCTCTTATCTCTTTCCTGACGTTTGCTAGCCCTGGTTTTCTTTCCTTTCCCCACCGGGCTCTGAACTAAATCATCATGGTTAGGTAGCGGATTCATCTCTTCCGCCTCTATCTCCTTCTCAGGAGCCTCTTTGACCCCCTCCTCTGTAGGTGTTTCTATTTCTTCTGCCGGGGTTTCTTGGGGTGCAGCTATAGGGGTTTGGGATCGAGTAGAGACCAACCCTACTTTCATGGCTATTCCCTGGCTTAATCCACCCGGAAAAGAAGGCCAGTCCCGTCCCAAAATTAGCTTTTGTGGCAGCTCAGGGACCACTGCTACCTGTAGTTTCCTTTCTACCCCTAGTGCTTTGACACTTACTTGGTGTAAAGGATAGGGAAGCCGTGCGCCATGTACACACTTTATTTCCACTTGTTTTGGGGCTACCGGGCGAGACTGCTTCAAGGTTTCCCAAAATTCTTGGGCGATTAAACTTTGTTCCGCCCCAGAATCTAGTATAGCCAGAGCATCCGCTCCATCAACTTGTACCCTCAAACATATTCCTTTTGGTACTGGTTTTTCTGCCCCTACCATAAGAACTGTCTTAGCTCGACATTCCTTTATCATGTGACCGGGTCTGCCACATTTATAGCACCTCCTGGTGTTCCTATCTATGCTATCTTTATCGGGGTCATACTCATACATTCTACCTCGCGTATACTTTTTGCATTCATCCACCCCAGTCACACCTGCGCCTTTTAAAAGGCTTACATTAGAAATATTAGCATGTTTGGCCTCTTTAAACACTTCAGCCATTTTGGCTGCTTCGTTTGTATTAGAACAATTTTGCAAGGTTAAGAATGTTCTCATTTCAGATGGTATTGCCAACAAAAACTGTTCTAAGATAATTTCATCTAATATAGCCTCAAGCGTTCTGCCTTCAGGGTCTAACCATTTATAGGCTAGACTTTTAAGCCTCTGGCATAAGGCTTTTGGAGTCTCATTCTCCAACATTATTGCCTCTCTAAATAATCTTTTATAGTGCCTTGGGGTAAGACCAATGTTCCCTCTAATTTTCTGTAGGCTGTGTGCGCATAAAATATCAGCTGTGCAGCTTTTGAAGGAAGGTTAAATTTTTGTGCGCCACATAACGACACTTGGAGTTAAATACTTTAAAAGTTCACTACACATCAGAATACAGTATGTACACCACATTGATTGCACTAGAAAATAGTGTAGAACTTGTGAAAACCATAAGTAAATACACAACAACTTTTAAATTTTAAGACGTCTGTTGTTTTCTATCAGAATCAGAACCGTAATTTTTGTGCGCTCTGTTGTAAAGTATGTGCGCTTGCTCGGCGAGATGTGTGCGCGCGCACACGCGCACAGCTTAGAGGGAACAGTGGGTAAGACCAAGGCGATCTTTCACTGCCTTTTTAATTTCAGTGTAATTATTTGCCATCTAGCTGGCATAGCCTTAAAGGCAGATAAAGCCTCGCCACTCAAAGTCATGGCGAACCGCATCGCCCACTGCTCTGCAGGCCATTTCAAGTTCCCAGCAATGCGTTCAAATGCCTCTATAAAGTCATCGGGATTATCTTCCCGCCCTAAATGTCTTAATGCAAGACCAGTGTTCATTTCTACTTGCGGTACTGTAGCTCCTTCTCCTTGAGACTTCTTCAGTAGCGCAGTCATCGCCTCCAGCAACGGTCTTTGCTGTTCCTGCATAGCCGTCATGTACTGTTCTTGCAGGTGTTGTATCATTCTGGCTTGCTTGCTTCTCCTGCTGCTCGTTCATCCAGGCTAACATATCTTGGGGATCCATCTTCCTTTTCCTTCTTTCTGTACCTGAAAGAGATAAACAGAGAAAGACCCACCAAGTGCGGTACAACAAAAAGGTTTTTCCTCTCCCTTTTATAGCACCCTCTTTTCTCACGGTATCCTTTTCCCGTCCACCCAGGCTACTAATACCTCAGTCTCCTGGCAGACTTCAGCATGTGAGAAAAGGTCTTTTTCCACTGCTGGCCGCTCTGCCAGCCGAATCCTCCTCCAATAATGGTTTTGGATCCAAACCTCTCTTGCTTTTCAGCAATGTTCTTTTACTTTTTTCAGGCAAATCCTTGTTATGCCCCCCGAAAATTATCCTCAGTTCTACGCCATTTATGTCACCACTCTGCCAGCCCAAGCGGTAGGAACTGGTATTGCTTGGCTCTGTGAGGGTGGTAGTTGTGCCTTCACTGATATAAATCACAAACAAAACTTCTTTCCAAGTTTAGGGCTTTATTCCCCGTCCCATGAGGTTTCTTGATCTTCTGGTAACAGAAATTAAGAGCCTACTTTGGCATACAACAAAAAGTTAACTGAACAACAGAAATAGCTTCCTTCAGCTTCCAAACTTTAAACAAAAGAAAAGAACAAAACAGCCTAACTGTTTCAATACAGATCCTTTCTCTCGTGGCTGGTAGTACAGCTCACGTCTGTTTGGTTAGAGAGTGAGTGAGATGCAGCATGCAGCTTCTAACACGGGAGTTAAGTTCACAAAATAAGTGTTTATCTTAGTGAGAACTCTGACTCAGTTACAGTTAGAGAACAATCCATTAATTCAGGAATTTCCGGTACCTCTGAATTTTCACACTCCATCAATACAGGCTCGTCAGCATTTTCATTCTTAATATCAGAAGTAGAATGAGAGTATGGCTGGCTTGGCTCGGCACCCAGGAAGTTTCTTTCTTCCTCTGAGCTAGTGCCTCTCTGGGAAATACCATATAACTTTGAGTTGAGCTTTTCAGAGCTCTGCCCCTGCTGGTATCTTAGTAGATAGCTCAACTCTCTATTTTGCTGTGCTAGTAGGATGATTACGGCAGGCTCTCTGCCTGTTCAGCTCTAGCCTTCGGGACTCAGCTGAGCTAGATTGCAAAGCTTTTGACGGTGTTTTTCTAGAAGCTGGGAGCTCACAATGATAGAGAAAATCTTCAGCTTTTCCTGGTAAGTAAATCCCTCTTCTCCTAGGATTTCTATGACCAGGAGAAAAGTTATTCTCAGCCTCTAGATAGCTTGTCTTTATGTGGCTATTTCTATGCTTCCAGGGTTTCTCCCTCTCAGATAGCAAATAGCTCTTATATTCACTCCTTGCCCCGGTACCTGCTACTGCAGTCTTCCCACACTTCTCTTGTCTTCCAGGCACATACACGCTATCAGGCTGCTGACTTCTCACTGTTTCACACAGGTCTCTGGATTCTCTCCGACCTTCACGCTGGCTCCCTTGTTGATTCAATGACTCATTCTCACTATCTTCCTCGCTTTCATACCAACTCCATGCTTTCCACGGCTTCAACGGTGTTCGCTGCAGTCTCTCTGCTTGTGACCTTTGCTGCCTCAACCCCTCTCTCCTTCTAATTGTTTGGGAGTCTATTTTATCCTCGTGTCTCCTGACTCCACCTCCACTCAGCTGAACTCTATCAGGCAAAGCGGATTCCCTTTCTTTACTCCCTGGGTGTGTCTTCATGGGGCTTATGCACATGTGTCTAGGTTGTCTATAGCAACCATCAAACATTCCTTTGTTTACCTTGTCACTTTTTCTGTGATCATTCATACTAATCTGCATTTTCTCGGGTTGCCCTAGGTCTACCTTGTGACAGTGGTGATGGTGCAGCACTGGCATTGCAATGTTCTCTGACTGACCTCATTTGTATACCAGTGTGTGAGAGGTGACGTTGTTAGCCCCACACTGCGTCGTGTGGGATGGCACAGTGTTTTATGCACATTTGTGGACACCAGCTGGATACTCCCTTCCACCTGAATGCATGGGCACGCCTTCTGGCTGGTTCCATGGGTGCAAAACGGCCATGTCACACATCCAGGGTGAGAGGGTGGCATAAAGCATTCAGCCATCCCTAACCAGGTCCAGGGAATTACAGACTATGGGTTTGGATGCCATACTGTCCCCTCATCCTGCAACAGTGGGTCTGTGACAGGGAACATGTCCCTGTGGGGGACCTGTGACAGATGTGGGTGGAGAGGGTACCACACCTAGTGTTTGCAGCATGGGGCTATGTGGATCATGTTGTCTCTGTACCCCTGGGGCTTGCAGAGTGTCCTTGCAATCCACAGAATGTCCGAGGGGACATATAGCGGGTCATGCCCCCAGCTGCGGAGAGGGCACCCCTCGCATGTCATCCATGAGCCGGAATGAGGGAACCCAACTGTGTACCTGTGGCATGTGACACACCTGTAGAGCGGTCTATATCTGCATTTCCGTAGAGTTACGATGATCTGCTGAGGTGGTACATGTGTAGGGTCCATGTGTGCCGGAGCACAGCACTACTGATTCTGTCTGAAAGATATTTGACATTGCCATGGAGATGGACCGCCAGGAGATGGGTATGTTGCTCTGTGTCAACCGCCCCCAGTTTACGGGCCTTGCTGCAATATGACAGAGAGCCTGTGACACTTCATTTCGCCACCTGGGACATGGCTACCTGATTGTCTGTGTGAACTACTCGTGTGTTGCCCTATCAGGGCGGGTTGAATGTCTGGGGGGACAGGCTCATTGCTACGAGCCCCCAAATGTCTGTGCTGGGATGACTCCCCTGGACCTCCAGGTGGCTGTGGGTAAGGTGTTTAATAGATGAGCACCCCACCCCACCTTGACAGCATCTGTTGTGAGGGTGGGCAGAGGTGGCATTTGCGGGACAGGTGCCGCCTCCCACCTTTCTGCTCCTTAACGCCCCCAGTCCAGGGGCTGAGTGGGGTTGTCTGCAATCACTCTCCAATCAGAGTGACAGCCTGTTGCATGCGTCCACTGGGAGGGGCGGGAGCGTTGGGTTGCTCCCAGTGCAGACGTGCATAGGGGGACACATGCCACATAGCTGCCATGTGCCCCAGCTGCTGGAGCATCTCTCGGTCCGAGAGGTGCGTTGCTTGTAGTGGCCAGGATCACAGTTGCACAATGCAAGGATAGCGAGGCTGCAGCAGATGGGTGGTTGTCAGTCTTCTACCTTCCTGTGCTCATCTGACCTCCAGCGATTGGTTGCGAGTCTGGAGGGATGCCCTGCAATCTCTGAGACGGCATACATCTTGCCATACATGTGGTGTGTGAGAGGGAGAGTGGACTGGTCCTCAGTCTTTGACTCTGTCCAGATGGGCCACTCGTCCAGGTGTGGTTATACACATATCTCCCTTGTACGGGGAAGGGCAGCTCCCCCAGCCATGCACCTTGTGCATACTCTGGGTGCTGCGGCCGGGCCCAGGGGGTGGGCTTTGTAGTGATAGTGCCCTCCCTGACAGCCGAAACCCAGTAAACTTATGGGGTCTTTGGTGGCTGTGCACATGGGTGTAGGCATCCTTGTGAACTGTGGATTGGGGCCAGTCAGGACTGTGGGTGTATGGGGATAGGTTTTCTATTTCATGACATGTGTACATCTCTATGAAGCATAACCTGCCCAGTTCTGTGGGATCCCAGATGTGTCTGTGCCTTCCTGTTGTCTCAGTTATGTGGAGATAGGGGCTGTGAAACACAGAGCCCTGTTGTGGAGGTGTTTTCACTTGTAGCCCTCCTGAACTAGGTAACGCTTTACCTCTGGGACCATTTGGGGTGCGTTTGTGGGAACTGACCTTCCGTTCTGTTGTGGGGAGGGGAGGCTTCAGGAAAGTGGCCTGTGGCACCTCCTATGATGGACAGAGTCTATGGTCCCGATTGTCTCTCTCATCATCCGTGCATGCGGTGACATAGACCTCATGGGATTGTTGACATATGTTTTACGTGGATGGCCGGGGGGGGGCTTGTACCTTATCAAGGACTCCGAGGCCCTGTGGAGGCTGATGCTGCTGTGTCTGCTACAGCAGGGTGGCGTGCAAATTTGGTGGCTCCGTAGATAAGTGACCCTTTTCATCAGATTGGGCAGAGGGTGGTCCATGCTGGGCATATGACTGCTAGCATCCGTTGGTTCTGGACATGGAGGTGTCTTTGTCGGCTTTCCCCTTTGCAGGATTGCAGATCTTGGACAGCCTCTTTGGATGTTTGCTGCCACCATGTCCCTGACAGGTTGCAATGAGTACAGGGGGTGTAGCACAGTTTATCCTGTATACACTGTTCCAGTTCGGCGGCTGCCAGCCAGGCATGTGTCCATGACACAATGGCAATGGCGGAGACTCAGCCTGTGCCCTCACACCAGTCCAATGGTACCCTGTTGGCAACAGTTGGCTTTGTCTGGCCATGCCTGACAGGTGCTACATATACCCTTCCTCTGTCATACGGGAGGAACGGACGTAGGAGTTATAGATGTAGTGCGAGCTCCATCAGAACCGTACCCATGTACATGATTTTGGACAATATCCTGGCTGACAGCAGGGATGCATGGCAGGCACGGCAACCCAAGGCATGTACGTTCCTGTGCCCCTGCCAGAAGGGTTGACGGCATGTCATCTGTGACAGTATATTCTCATCATAGCGTACAATAGAGTGCTGAGGGGGCTATGTTGTTTGGGAGGCTATTGACGCAGGTCTCAGGGTAGATATTATCCTGCTAGTGGCCATATGGGGAGGTTTTGAGAGGTGTATCCCATCCTTTTCAGTAGAGTATCCATTACGTTCTGATGTCCTGGCAGGGTTGACGCCACCCTTGGCGTCCGGGGATATTGGTGATTGTCTGGATCCTGTGGCTTGTGCTTTGATTCTGTTGCCACTGGACCGGTGTGGACCCTGACTACATGTCTGTGCAGATCCTGGTGGGACATATCCTCAGGCGATGGCAATAGACTCATGGGACATGCAGGCCCCTCCTGGAGACTTACATTAGTGCCCTCGGAGCTGTCACAGTCATCAGGCCCCTCAGAGGATTGGACATATATTGTCACTGGGCGCTCAGGTTTAGTGCGGTTCTGGTACTGAGAAGCGTGGGTACATGGGTGACCTGGTACCAGTGTGTCACAGACTGCACCCATCAGCACTGATGGTCCGTTTGCCCATGCTGTGACCTGAATCTGTGTGGGTTCCGGTGACACAATGTGTGTGGTCTGGGGTGGTAACGAGGACCTTGATGCCCCAGGATAGACGCAGGACAGCGTTTGATGGCCAGCATCCTCTGGTCCAGTGACACTGGCTATGCCTGTGTAGTGGTACCGGCCCCAGCCAGTACCCAGGAGCATCGGCCAAGGGGGTTCAGATGAGGTTACGGCCTACAGACCTTGCTGTGGCCACAAAATGGCCTGTGGAGACTGGGGATCCCTCCAGGGCTCTTTGGCCATAGTGCGTTCCGCAGGGGCAACGCCGGGGCATCCCGATGTTTGGATGGGGTAGGACCCTCTCAGAACTGGGCAGCTGTTGGTTTGGCTCCATGGAATGCACAGGGGAGAGGTCACTTCCCTGGTGACATGGCTGCCACCACAGCCACGTCAGTGTGGTCGTGGGTATTGAGCTTGTCTGCTCAGTTAGGCCAACCACTCTTGTATGCCATACCACATGTCAAACAATCAGACATTGAGTGAGTGGGCCCTAGGCATTTGGGATAGCAAACATGGTTGTCAGTGACAGAGGAGCTACCGGCACATTTTGCACATGTCTTCAGACACATGGATTGATTTTCCATGCTGACAGTGGATTTACGGCCTATGCACAAATCGAGGGGAGACATGCAAAGGACATTTTCACTCTACTCCTGGCATTTTGTTTGGGTGGGGTCAACACAGCTCCTAGGGATGGGAGTTAACATACACCATTGTTACCGGTAGGGGAGATGTTGGCAGGTGCAGACACAGGAGTGGCAATACCATTGAGGTGTTTTGCGCTCACAGGAACAATGACCTGCTGGTTTGCCATAACATGATGAACTGGGGAGCAGCATTTGGGAGAGGCATCAGGGCAGCACACAGGCGCTGTGTGATGCTCCCATATGCTTCCCCATTGGCCGCTGTGGAGCGGTCACACACAGGCTGCAACAGGGTAGACAATACCAACATGTGACAACTGATCGCTGCTTGTCCCTGGTGATTAGCTGTCCCCAGTGCCACCTGCATGCATAGCTGTGGGTCTGGGCATGTGTGCAGTGACACCTATGTGCTTTGACCGTGGCACCCTGAACGCAGAAGTCCATTCCCCTGTGGCCCCCTTGACTGACATGGGGTAGCCCTGCCACGTTATGGTTGTCAAACATGATGTCCATCCTTCTCCCCCCCTAACCCTGTATGTGGTATGTTTTACACATTTGGGGTGACATTATCTAGACATGTCATCCGACACACACCCAGTGGCAAAAGGTTATCCCAGCACACATGGGTGATGTGACCATACATGGGACGTTCGGTGGGTGGCCCTATACACCTTACCAGGGGCCCCGTCCATGACATGTGGCTTTCTACAAGTCCATGGATAGCAATGTTTGACACACTACAGGCGCTGTGTGACCTGTGTGTCGTGGGGATAATGGTAGGTACCTCTGACCTATTTGGCCACTGTTGCACGCAGCATACTGCTCATGGTAGACGTGCATCTTTCACATTTAGGCCTATCGGATGTTGTTATGTTCCTCTGACCTGGGCCCTTGTTGGTTATGGGAGGTGTGACTGCAAACACTACGGGCCAGGGGCCTTTGCATCAGCTATGACCTATTGCCACCTCTGCTCATGTGTGGGTTTCAGTCTGTGGTGTGCAACATGAACAGGTGCATGTATCCTTCCAACAACATATGTGATATTCATCTGCAAACAGGTGTGTGCTGCCTGGGGGCTGGGCAGATGTGTGACCTGACTAACCATGCATTGCTGGGGACATGTCTCTGTTACAGACCTTCTGAATTGGATCTCTTAGTTAATGTGGGTGAGGTTTTGTTTATGCACATCCACATCTGCATCTACATGATCATCTGGGTACATCTACGGTGTGTGTGCCGAGCTGAGGACCCCATGGACTGTGCGAGATGTGAAACCTACCCACCATAGCCTAGGAACATATCTGACTGACATACCCTCCGTTACAGTCAGCTCTCGGGCCCCCTGGGTCTTGGGTGTCCTACAGCACCTCAGCAGCGACATACAACATAGCAGCAGGGTGTTTCCATGGAAAGCATACGCAGGTATCAGGCCTCCTGGAGATGGGGAGAATGGATTCAACAGCATAGGCACACTGCACCATATCACCAGGGTGAGTGAGGGCCCACTCTGATGGGCTCCTTGTCATCCTGGGGATAGGGGGGATGTATTAAACAACAGTGGCAAACGACCCCATAGCACCAGGGTGACTGGGGGCCCACTCTGATGGGCTCCCTGTACTCCTGGGGATAGGGGGGATGTATTAAACAACATTGGCAAACGACCCCATAGCACCAGGGTGACTGGGGGCCCACTCTGATGGGCTCCCTGTACTCCTGGGGATAGGGGGGATGTATTAAACAACATTGGCAAACGACCCCATAGCACCAGGGTGACTGGGGGCCCACTCTGATGGGCTCCCTGTACTAATGGGGATAGGGGGGATGTATTAAACAACATTGGCAAATGACCCCATAGCACCAGGGTGACTGGGGGCCCACTCTGATGGGCTCCCTGTACTCCTGGGGATAGGGGGGATGTGTTAAACAACATTGCCAATCATCCCCATATCTCCAGGGTGATTGAGGGCCTACTTTGATGGGCTCTCTGTACTCCTGGGGATAGGGGGGATGTGTTACACAACATTGGCAAACAACCCCATATCTCCTGGGTGACTGAGGGCCTACTTTGATGGGCTCTCTGTACTCCTGGGGATAGGGGGGATGTGTTAAACAACATTGTCAATCATCCCCATATCTCCAGGGTGATTGAGGGCCTACTTTGATGGGCTTTCTGTACTCCTGGGGATAGGGGGGATGTGTTCAACAACATTGTCAATCATCCCCATATCTTCAGGGTGATTGAGGGCCTACTTTGATGGGCTCTGTGTACTCCTGGGGATAGGGGGGATGTGTTACACAACATTGTCAATCATCCCCATATCTCCAGGGTGATTGAGGGCCTACTTTGATGGGCTCTCTGTACTCCTGGGGATAGGGGGGATGTGTTACACAACATTGTCAATCATCCCCATATCACCAGAGTGACTGAGGGCCTACTTTGATGGGCTTTCTGTACTCCTGGGGATAGGGGGGATGTGTTCAACAACATTGTCAATCATCCCCATATCTCCAGGGTGATTGAGGGCCTACTTTGATGGGCTCTCTGTACTCCTGGGGATAGGGGGGATGTGTTACACAACATTGTCAATCATCCCCATATCTCCAGGGTGATTGAGGGCCTACTTTGATGGGCTCTCTGTACTCCTGGGGATAGGGGGGATGTGTTACACAACATTGTCAATCATCCCCTTATCTCCAGGGTGATTGAGGGCCTACTTTGATGGGCTCTCTGTACTCCTGGGGATAGGGGGTTTGCCTTGAACAACATTGTCAAACAACCCCATATCTCCAGGGTGACTGAGGGCCTACTTTGATGGGCTCTCTGTACTCCTGGGGATAGGGGGGATGTGTTAAACAACATTGGCAAACATCCCCATATCTCCAGGGTGATTGAGGGCCTACTTTGATGGGCTTTCTGTACTCCTGGGGATAGGGGGGATGTGTTCAACAACATTGGCAAACATCCCCATATCTCCAGGGTGATTGAGGGCCTACTTTGATGGGCTCTCTGTACTCCTGGGGATAGGGGGGATGTGTTCAACAACATTGTCAGACATCCCCATATCTCCAGGGTGATTGAGGGCCTACTTTGATGGGCTCTCTGTACTCCTGGGGATAGGGGGGATGTGTTCAACAACATTGTCAAACATCCCCATATCTCCAGGGTGATTGAGGGCCTACTTTGATGGGCTCTCTGTACTCCTGGGGATAGGGGGGATGTGTTCAACAACATTGTCAAACATCCCCATATCTCCAGGGTGATTGAGGGCCTACTTTGCTGGGCTTTCTGTACTCCTGGGGATAGGGGGGATGTGTTCAACAACATTGGCAAACATCCCCATATCTCCAGGGTGATTGAGGGCCTACTTTGATGAGCTCTCTGGACCCCTGAGGATAGGGGGGATGTGTTCAACAACATTGTCAAACATCCCCATATCTCCAGGGTGATTGAGGGCCTACTTTGATGGGCTCTCTGTACTCCTGGGGATAGGGGGGATGTGTTAAACAACATTGTCAAACATACCCATATCTCCAGGGTGATTGAGGGCCTATTTTGATGAGCTCTCTGGACCCCTGAGGATAGGGGGGATGTATGAAACAACATTGGCAAATGACCCCATAGCACCAGGGTGACTGGGGGCCCACTCTGATGGGCTCCCTGTACTCCTGCGGATAGGGGGGATGTGTTCAACAACATTGTCAAACATCCCCATATCTCCAGGGTGATTGAGGGCCTACTTTGATGGGCTCTCTGTACTCCTGGGGATAGGGGGGATGTGTTCAACAACATTGTCAAACATCCCCATATCTCCAGGGTGATTGAGAGCCTACTTTGATGGGCTCTCTGTACTCCTGGGGATAGGGGGGATGTGTTCAACAACATTGTCAAACATCCCCATATCTCCAGGGTGATTGAGGGCCTACTTTGATGGGCTTTCTGTACTCCTGGGGATAGGGGGGATGTGTTCAACAACATTGGCAAACATCCCCATATCTCCAGGGTGATTGAGGGCCTACTTTGATGGGCTCTCTGTACTCCTGGGGATAGGGGGGATGTGTTCAACAACATTGGCAAACATCCCCATATCTCCAGGGTGATTGAGGGCCTACTTTGATGGGCTTTCTGTACTCCTGGGGATAGGGGGGATGTGTTCAACAACATTGGCAAACATCCCCATATCTCCAGGTTGATTGAGGGCCTACTTTGATGGGCTCTCTGTTCTCCTGGGGATAGGGGGGATGTGTTCAACAACATTGTCAAACATCCCCATATCTCCAGGGTGATTGAGGGCCTACTTTGATGGGCTCTCTGTACCTCTGGGGATAGGGGGGATGTGTTAAACAACATTGTCAAACATACCCATATCTCCAGGGTGATTGAGGGCCTACTTTGATGAGCTCTCTGGACCCCTGAGGATAGGGGGGATGTATGAAACAACATTGGCAAACGACCCCATAGCACCAGGGTGACTGGGGGCCCACTCTGATGGGCTCCCTGTACTCCTGGGGATAGGGGAGATGTATTAAACAACCTTGGCAAATGACCCCATAGCACCAGGGTGACTGGGGGCCCACTCTGATGGGCTCTCAGGGCTCCTGGGGATAGGGGGGTTGCCTTGAACAACATTGGCAAACAACCCCATAGCTCCAGGGTGTCTGACAGACCATATGATGCACGTTTCGCAACCCCTGAGGATTGGCCATATGTGTTACCCTGCAGACGAAGATCACGCCATCAGCACATGATGTTTCCAGACCCTCCTTAGGCAGATCTATGGGCTAGCTGTGTTACAGTGTGTTGTAGCACATCAACAGCAGCAGATGCCATGACTTTAGGATGGCATCATGCCCTCTGTGACCATGTCCGTCAACACCTGGGTACATGGCAAACCACTCAGTTGTGCTACATAAAGATTTCTACATGTGGTTTCACCTGATGCACTTTACTGATGTAGACTACCTACACACAGCAGCATGGACAGCTGCAAGCAACCCTGTCTGTGTATATGGTTATTATGACCTGTGGCCATACACTTACCTCCCTTTGGTTTTCTGCCACACGATTAAAACGCCTTGTGATGCGCTCCCAGGCCCTCCGGACCTTCCCTGTGTCCCTTCCCCTGGAGGCCCCAGGGAACAGCTTGTGCAGCTTGGGCCCTATCAATGTCGCCAGGTGGCGCAGCTCGCGGCGGCTGAATGCAGGCTTCCTAGTACGGGACTCCATTTTCCTGTCTGCACGTGTAGACGCGGCGACGCACGCGACGCAACTTCCGCATTTGCGCATAGCGGCTCGCGCACATGCACGCTGCATGGCTACGCGACAGAGATAGGCGCGCTATGGCATTCCGCATGGCTGCGTGGCAGGAATTTGACCATTGAAAATGCACGCATCTTTCTGCCGCACTGGGTAGGGTGTCGACAACAGTATGTCTACTGATCTCTGCAGCCACACATAGCACCGATGTGTCTCTCATGTACAAAAGAACACTTACATTATTTTTGGTTATTCTTGTTTACACAGTGTGGTCTTGAACCTCTGGACACCTATCCACTGATTGCTAGTGCATTGTCTGATGAGCTGTGCTATGTGTGTCACATAGCAGGCACTGCCAGGACACTTATAAGAAGGGGTGCTGACAAACCATCAGCGTCGGCAATCAGACACCCTGGTAATTTTGGGTTGTGTGTGCCACTGGAGTATGTTCAGTGGTGCATCTCCATGTGTGCCCTGCAAGGATGTGGAGGTTGCCATAGGGGGGTGGGGGAAGCACCATTTTTGAACATTGCACATGCACAATAGGTTGCGTGCTGACCATTATGAGGTGATGTAGGTCGGCATGCCACCTTACTGCACGTTATCCTTTACTATGTGTGCTGGCATACAGTCCTGGTGGCAGAGGTGTGGCACAATGGTTGTTACATGGACTGCTAAACCAGGGGTCATGGGTTAAATTATCCAGTGGGGCTCTGGATTACATGTCTCAGGCAGCACACATTATTATACAGCAGTGCCAACCTAGGCATAGTGCTTTTAATGTACATTGGTGCTGCGTGCGGCATATATCTTCTTACGTTGCAACAGTGTTAAATGCGGCAGTCTACTTTCTACATTACATATGTACTGCCAGGGGCAACACCCTTACAGTGCTATAAACGTCATGTGCAGTGAAGCATTGTTCCTACTGTATCAACGCACCCCTGATGACCGCAGCACACAGTCTGCAGGATTGCCTCTTTAGCCAGCCAGGCATCTGTTCTCAGCTATAGAGCTGTGTCCCACAGCTCACCTCGCTGCCTGTGAAGCCAGGGGATGTGTGTTTCCGTCCACAGTGGGGTTATTTGTGGGTGCAGCCAATGACAGGTGTTTTAATGGAAATTAGTGGTGGCAGCTCTAGGATCCTCACAGTGCTGTAAGCCTCAGGTGCCCCAAAAGCCACCTTATAGGGCAGCCTAGGGTTACAGCACTGTGATGGTTTCTCTGTTGGCAGTACTACATGACATTACACACATACTGCCCCAGGCAGCCCCCATGTACCCTGAAGAATAGTTATCTCCATGTTACAATGCCCTGTTCAATGTATGGCCAGTTTGTGCAATGTATACAGCACTGATGCTGACTGGCACAGTATATGCAGCAATGTGCCTATCTAAAAATGTTTGCTGGGTAACCGCACTAGGGATTTGAACCAACAATCTGTTGTTTCACAGGCATTGCATTCACCACGGGGCTACAGCTCTATATGTGTGAGGAGAGGTCTGGCTGGCTACAATATGACGTCTGCAGACTGTGTGTTGCGCTTAACAGGGTAGGGGTACTCCACTCGCACCCATGATGCACTGCACATGCAAAGCAGCAGTCTACAGATTTTCCGAGGATGGTGTGTGCACCCCCACAGCACCTAGGCCTAGTGGTGGGTACAGACCTTCTGTGTTGCTGCTATAGAGTGGCTACAGACCGTCTCAGTGTGGGGGGCCTATGCTCACCCTGATGGTGAGGTGGGGCGCACATCACCTGTCCTGGCTGAGATGGCCTATACTTCAGGTCCCATTTGTGCTGATGTTTGATAGGTTGTTCCATCAGACACACCTACGGTACACCTCTGTCCATCTATATATCCCAGTCCCATCTGGGCCTTGTGGACTACAATGCCCATGGAATAGTGCATATTCTGTGTGGGTGCCATGGCCACATGATATATTGTGATAGGCAATGGCCTAGTATGTAGCAGAGATAGGTCTGAAGCCCTTTTTCCTGCTTTAAAATGTTATTGCTGATTTTGGAAAATTATAGAATGCTGTTAGCTGTTAGAAAGACATACTGTTCTATTCTGGTTTGATAGCATGTTCTGTTCTCCTGGAGATAAGAGAATTAAATACCTTCTTACTGTTTATTGTTTAGATGTCTGATGTCTGTTTCAGTAGAATGCCGCGCCACTGTATCTTTGCTAGATGTGCACTGACCTCGTAATTAGGATGAAAATATAGCAGAGAAGCCGAACAATGTAAGAATATTTTGTCTAGCATTATGAAGATTGTTTAGTGTTTTGAGCCAGGGCTAGAGATACATCTTAGCCTTGCTATGTTTGGCCTCGCTTTGTTTTGCTTTTGTTAAGAATGCTTCTGATATGCCTTCCACTATCTTTGTGGCTCACTGACCTTGCAAGAGTAGCGAAATATACTGTATACTTTAGCAGAAGTATTATGTTTACTGTTATGTCTAGTTGCTGACCCGTGGCTAGTAAGACCCAAGCAGGGGGAGCGAGTCCTGGGCCCGGTCAGAGATGTCTATTGGATGAGAGTAAGTGGGCCACTGTGGCCAATGAGGAGTTTTGCCTGTATTAGACTGGAGAAGAAAAGTATATAAACTGTCATTTTTCTGAGCTCTGTGCTCAGACCATTTTGAATGCTACTGCAATCTGAGCCTGTGCACATTAAACCGGCTTGAATCTTTGCCTGACTCCGGGTATTATTTATTGCATTCTTATCAGTTACTACAATATGTGCTAGAAAAGGAGCTCTATGGACACCTAGGCAGAGTGTGTCAGCCCACCAAACCTGCCCTCTGGAACCCAGGATCCCCCAAAAACAGATCCACATTCTATATCCCTGCAATGGTGGCAGCAGCAGACAGGGCCATCAACCTCAGTCCAGCTGCAGTTGGAGGAACCGACAGAGCATCTTCTACAGTTCTGTACGCATCCATACTTCAAGCACAGACAGACGCTAGGCCTTGAAACGCCCCACACCACACCACCATCTGACATTTTCCATCAGCGAGCACAGTGAGTCACCAGCTGCTGAACCCTGCAAGGTGTTCCAGCCATACACACGCTAACTGCAGACAGTCCGCTAGCCAGTCCATTGTGCATGCTACCGCAGGACATATGTGCACCCATAACTGGGATGTGAGCACACCCACCAGGCAGTTAACTCAGTGATTGGGCCCCAGAACTATAGAAGCCATATACATCACATGAGAGACCTACTATATGCCACAATGGCGGAACCTAGCCATGCCGTGGTCACTGCTCAGTCAGGGTGAGATTGACCTCCCAGCAGGACATGCTATGGACACCATGTCTGTGCAGGTGGTGGCCAGGCACTACAATGTCCCAGCCATTGCCCTATGCCCTGTGCAGTTGCATCCTGCTCATGCCACCCTGTCTGGGCTATACCCACAGTGCCTTGCTCCTCATTATGCACATTGGCAGGCCAATAATGGAACAGTGCTATCAGCTTGGGCTGCGGAGGGTTTTGTCAACCACCATACACTGGATAGACAGACACACACTCCCCATACATATGGCAGCATTGAGCAGCTGTAGAGGTATTTGGCAGCCCTGGCAACCGCGCCATTACTGGGCACAGTGCAGGCATGGCTATGTTAGGCGGAACCGTTGGAGTCATTCTCCAGGGTGGTGGTCTCTGTCAGACACATTACCTTTCGCACATTCCACAGACATCAGAGAGGTTGGTATGATACAGCTCAATGAGCTAATTGTGCTTAACTTTGGCATTTCTATGTGCCAGGAATCATAGCAGCCTTTTGATATCTGTGTACCGTATACCCGTGTTTACTGTGGCATTGCTAATGTATGCACATGCTAGTATTGGGAGATGCACACAGGGCCCAAAATCCTGCCTCTGCATTTGACTTAGGATGATTGGGCCTGCAGGTGCAGGTGTTTCAGCCCCTGTTGGCCGCTGCTTTAGGGCAGAGGTTCCCAACTACAGTCCTGGTGGGCCAAACACTGTTCAGGTTTTCATGATGTCCCTGATGAATATGCCTATGATACCTGTGCATACCATGGGGCCGGGACCTGGAATTGCAGCACAGGCATCTTTATTGGAGACTGCATCCAACCTGAGGGATTTTTTAGCCTCCAGGACTGCATTTGCGGGACTCTGCTGTAGGCAATGCATATGTTTATGTGGTGTGTGTTATTTAAGGAAAGATATGAGTGCTTCAACCACGCTTATGTCCTCCGCATTAAGGGTTCAGTCTTTACTATCATGTTTTCTTCAATGTGTAAAATGTGGGTACTGGTATAGCAGGTGCCTCAGCTGGGCTTTGAACCGGTGACCTTGTGGTCCAAAAGGCACTGGCTGCATCCGCTGCACCACCGTCTTAGCACAGAAACAATGCATTCCCTGGGGTGTCCATGGCTGTTTGTCAGACAGGGACTGTCTTTTGGGGTGCACTGAACCCACGTGAGGGGGCTGGGCCACCACCTTCTGTGACCAGCACACACTGCCCCCTCTGCCACCGGTAGACCTCTGCCACCATGCTGACATTGCCTTATATTGGAGACAGCATCACAGCTGAATGATATGTGGCCCTCCAGGACTGCATTTGGGGGACTCTGCTCTGTGTGTTGCGCATGTTTCTGGTGTGTGTGCTCTTTAGGGTAACAAAAGGGTGTTTGAACCATGCTTATGTTCTCTGCAATAACGGTTTGTCTTCACTATCACGTTTTCGTTGTGGGTATTATATGGGGACTGGGTTGGCAGGAGCACCAGCTGGGCTTTGCACCGGTGACCTTCTGCTTCTGAACATGCTGGCTGTGTTCACTGCACCACGCTGTGGCCACAGGGACAATGTAGTACCTGGAGATACCATGGCTGTTTGACAGACAGCACCTGTCTGTTGGGGTGCACTGCACCCACGTGAAGGGGGCTCAGCCACCGTCTGCTGTGGGCAGCTGCCACTGCCCCCCTCCACCACCGGTACCCCTCTGGCAACATGCTATTCTACACCATTGCTGTTTACATTGCACAGGCATCTTCATTAGGGGCAGCATGGAACCTGACTGGTGTTTGGCCCTCCAGGGCTGCCTTTGGGAGACTCTGCTCTAGGTACCGCTTTTTTATGGTGTTTGTGTTCAATGGGGTAGAATATATGCATTTGAGGCATGTTTCTGTTCCCAGGAATACCTGGCAGTCTTTACTACCATGTTTTCTTCATGTGTAAAATAAGGGGATTGGGTTGGTAGCTGACACAGCTGGGATTTGAACCTGTGACTTTCTGTTCTTGCATACACTGTCTGTGTGCACTGCGCCACTGTGTTGTCATTGGAGATCAATGAGCAAAATGTGCTTAACGTAGGAATTGATATCTGCCAGTTATCATGGGCAACGTTTGATAGCTGTGTACCATATACCCAGGTGTAGGGTGACAGTGCTAAGGTATGCAACTGCTAGTATTGGGAGATACAGGCAGGGCCCAATGTCCTACCTCTCCATGATATTTCAAAAAGCCCTTACTGCTTGAACGGTTTCTTCAGACACAATAAAAAGATTTTTCCGTTCTCTGTTAGCTCCGATCACCAAAATATCAAAAATAGAACAAATAAATATATAGAAATATATTCAAATTTCTTAATGAGGTCTCAGTATTATAGTGGCTAGGTCTCGCAGACTAGCGCCTTAACGAGACCCTATGCCTAATCACATCAATGACCTCAAAATACATGCAACAGTCCCTGTTTTTCAGCGAAATAATCTATATAAGAAAAATTTCATCTAAAGTCTCAACTTCCAATAGATCTTTATGGCCTGTATGAATTGCTTTTCACGCTGATCAGGATCCTGTTGTATCTTATCTTATCGTGTATACTGATCCCAACGTCACATCCCCGGCACCGCTTAGACGTTTCACAATGCTGTTTCGTCAGGGGATCTTAACTTCATCTACAAATAAAGAATGAAGAATAAAAGTGATCACTCGCTATCCCACTACCTTTCCTTAAACTAAACTATCAAACTATACTCACATACGTTAAAGATAAGATACAACAGGATCCTGATCAGCGTGAAAAGCAATTCATACAGGCCATAAAGATCTATTGGAAGTTGAGACTTTAGATGAAATTTTTCTTATATAGATTATTTCGCTGAAAAACAGGGACTGTTGCATGTATTTTGAGGTCGTTGATGTGATTAGGCATAGGGTCTCGTTAAGGCGCTAGTCTGCGAGACCTAGCCACTATAATACTGAGACCTCATTAAGAAATTTGAATATATTTCTATATATTTATTTGTTCTATTTTTGATATTTTGGTGATCGGAGCTAACAGAGAACGGAAAAATCTTTTTATTGTGACTACCTCTCCATGAGGCATTGGCCAATGGGGCCTGTGGGGGTGTGTGTGGGTGTGTCTGGCCCTGTTGACTGCTGCTTTATGGCAGAGTGTCCCAACTCCAGACCTGGTGTTCCAACCACTGTTCGGGTTTTCATGCTGTCCCTCATGAGCTACATCAGCATACCATGGGGGTGGTGCATTGATATGCAGCACAGGCATCTTTATTAGAGGCAGCATGAATCCTGAATGGTGTGGGGCCCTCCAGGACTGCATTTGGGAGACTCTGCTCTAGGTAATGCGGCTGTTTATGGTGTCTGTGTTTGGTGTGGTAAAATATAGGTGTATTAACCATGCGTATGTTCTCAGCAATACAGGTTTGTCCTTACTATCATGGTTTAGTTGTAGGAAAACTATGTGGACTGGATTGGCAGTAGCCCCAGCTGGGCTTTGAACCTGTGACCTTCTGTTCCTACACACACTGTCTGTGTGCACTGCACCACCGTGTTGCCACAGATATGCTGTGTTCCTTGGGGAGTCCATGACTATACATCCGACAGAGCCTGTCTGTTGCGGTGGATGGTGCCAGCCTGCACAGGCCTAGGCCACTGTCTGCTGTGGTTTGCAGCCACTGCCCCCTCCACCACCTGTACCCTTCCGCCAACATGCAGACATGTCCCTATCTGGGAAAAACATATGACCTGAGTGAGTTGTAGCACTCCAGGACTGACTTTGGAGGACTCGGCTGTAGGTAATGCCCATTGTTATGGTTTCAGTGTAGGGTAAAATATAGGTGTTGGGACCATGCTTATGTTCTCTGCAATAAAGGAGTGTCTGTACTCTCACTGTTTAGTGGTGGGTAAAACTATGGGGACTGGGTTGGCAGGAGCCCCAGCTGGGATTTGAACCTGTGACCCTCTAGTCCTACAGGCACTGGCTGTGTCTGCTGCACCACACTGTGGCCACAGAGACAGTGCAGTCTCTGGAGATAGGACACCTGGCCGCACGAGTTAGACACCCTGCTCTGCACAATTTTACTGTGAGCTCGTTTACCTTGTATGGGGACAAAGGTGCACAAAAAAAATCAAATATGCCCTCCAAAAAAGGGGAGGAAAATAAAAAACCAAGCTGCGCAACAGTGATATCAATGAGCACCTGAAATACCCTCCCAGGAATGCTCCGTTACAATGCAGTGCTTTTGAAAGGGTCTACAGAGCATAACCCTTCTAGACATCATTTCTTTTTTTGGGGGCTTTCCTGGGAGTGTTTTTTATTGTTGCCCATTAATATCACTGTTGTCCAGCTGGATTATAATTTTCTTAGAATTTGTTGTGGTCATTTTCATATTATATTTGCAATTTTGTTCGGTGCACATGTATCACACTGCTCACGTGTTTTAGGTTTCCCCGGTTTTGCTGTACATTGCTGACAGAAATGGTTTCTCTTCCCTTTAAATGCGCGTTTTCACTTGAATATTCGGCCCCGCTCCTGTGCGGGGAGTCTCTCCCCTCCCACTTTCTGCCCATTGACCCTGTCTCTCCGCCCCTCGGGGGCCTTCGTCCACCCTCCGTTCGCCTTTCCCCGCCTCTATCGCACATCACCGCATGGCACACGTGCGCGTGTTCGTCGCACGTGAGCGGGGCCCGTTAGTGTGACGCGTATGCGTGCGCGGCACTTAAGAGCACTTAAGTGCATCATTGCCGTGCGCTAATGTGCACAGCGCACGTCTGCGCGGTTTAGTAAACATACCCCTTAATCATTTTTACTGCCTTTCTTATATGTATTTTTGTTCACCTTCAGAGATAATTTTTATGCAATTTTTTTTTTAAGTGCCGTCAAGTAAATGCAGATTCCTGGGGACCCAGCAGCCCCTGGATTTTCTTGGCAAGTTATGACTGGAAGCAGCGCCGCACCTAGCCCTGTGTGAGTGGTGCAGCTGCACAGGGTAGAAAAGATTAAGGGCACATTTGGGGTTGCCAGCTTCGGCTCCCCCACACACTGCCTGCCCTTGCTCTGCCACCACTTTTTGTGTTCCCTCGGTGGCGGTGGGGATGGCAGCAGTGGAATGGACCTGATCTCAAATTGAAAAAAACCCCACGTGGGTCTTTGCAAATCCACACTTGAATAGACAGTCTGGTCCCTCCCTCCTCGGACACAAGCCTATGTCAGAGGAGGGAGGGATCAAACCCGTGCATTTATGGCTTGGTACGGCCCTGACTGGAAGTAGCTTGCCAGGCCTTTTCTTCCGAGGCTAATTACCAGTAGCCTTTTGTGTTATTTTTTCCTGCGTGGTTGATGTTCCTTACCAGGAGGAGTCCCTGTACCCATCCGAGGGACCCCTTTATCAGCGTGTTATGAATGGGGGAAGAACATTGGTGGAGAGAAGGGTGAGATATCATCACAGACACACACAGACATATTGCTGTGCATCCGCCCTCAGGGCCACCCTCAGCTACAAATAACAGGGACCTGGCTACATACTCTTATCTAGGTAAAGGCTTGGTGGTTTTCAAACTCCATCAATGGCTATTGAAAATTGCCCTGGCCAAGTATACAATTTCCTCAGCACAGCAGAAACACTTCTCAGTTCATGGTAGAGAAATGCAAACCTTTTCTGCTGTTTCTAGTGTTAAGATTTATCAATACATCTCCTGAAACAGCCTATGTCTTCTCTAATGAAAAGATACTGCAGCATACTGTAAATACATTTATTATTTCCTGGCATACTAAACCCTGCAGTAAGAAACATCATGAGATTTGAACATAATCAAATATTCTGAAAAGTGCTTGCTAGGAAGAAGTGATTATTTTCCAGGCGAAAATACACAGATAGAAAGTTACGCAACATTAGACCCAGACTTACTGTACAGAACTTAGTAAATAACAGCAGATAAAATCAGCACGGCCCATCCCATCTGCCCAGGAATATGCCTTTTTCTTTTTCTAGGAGTTTACAGATATATTCCAAGCATAATCACCTATACTTGGAAAAGAGAAAGGCAAAATAGGAAATCAAACAAACTAAATTCACACCAAAGGAAAACAAAATCATTATTGCTGATTCTCACTAGCCCACAACCCTGGGGATCACCAAGAACAGTAAAAAGAAAATACATTATTCCAACCATGTGAGGAAAGCATAGACAGTCAGTCTAATCAGTAGCCTTCAATAAATGCTGCAAATTGTTATTGAAGGCAATTTGGGGAACAGAACTAAGACGGGAGTTAATCAAAGTAGCCAGCTGGAGGTGATCATTTATTTATTTATTTAACAGGTTTTTCTATACCGCCTTTAGCCAAGGCAGTTTACATAGAACCAAAACAAGCAAACTCAATTGAGATGCAATTATATCGAACCTAGAGAGAAGTCATCTTGGTTTAACAAAACATGGGAGTAGTATATTGCAGTTTGGTGTGGTACAGAGCAACAGTAAGAGGTTATATTATCATAAAACACATGGAGGACAGTTCCGAGATGTGGGTCCCCGGGCCATCTGGACATCCACACATCCTGATGGCCCGGGGATGCACCTGATTCTGCCACCTCAGGAGTAGAATCGTGACATAAAGCCGGGACGTCCAGGACATACCCCAATTCAGGCAGCCCGGACGACTCGATACTTACCCGGCTAGCCCAGTCAGGCTCTTACATGGAGTGGCGGTGGCATGATGTCCTGTTGCCATGCCACTGTGGCTCCATGCAGGAGCTGTGATCACCAATCGACCCCACAAATGTCCTTTCCCTGCAGCCTGATCCCTGATCAGGCCTGCCATGGCCAAGGTGAGGCTTTGGGGTACCCCCTCCAGCCCCTTACCTCACTTTCCGGGGCCAGTGTCCACTTCCTGCCACGTCTAGGGGGACTTATTCCACCTCTGAGGTGGAATAAGTCCCCTGTCTATATTGCCGACCCAGGATGTACAGGGCTGACCTTGGAATTGGCCCTGTACATCCAGGGTCAGGTTACAGCCCACTCCCCTCCTTCGCTCCTCCTCTGGCCCACCCCCTTCTGCCCACGAACAGAGCTCCCAGGATAACTTTCCTGAATGTGCGGAGAGCTCTGTCTGCAGGGTCAGCACCCTGGTGTTTAGTGGGGATGGACGTTCGAACCAGATGTCCATCCCCGCTAAACGCCATCCAGAATCTACCCCATAATTAACAGACTGAAGCCTACTAAGCACTTACAGAGAAACTTGAGAAAAAATAATCCCTCCAGCTGGATCATCCCTGGCTTGAGAAGCAGAAATTCCCTAGCCTCTGTGGGGTCTCACTGGCCAAATCTGGGTAAATACGAACGAATAAACCCTTAAAAGACAGGGAATGCTTCTTAAAGAATAGCTTAAGAAGCCACTCACGATCAGATGTTAAAGCCAGTACTATCGATAAAGTCGAAGGAACAATGCTTTCAATATTACTCGATTCCAATATATTAAAAATATTAAGAATGTCCATATGTTGGGTCTCAGCTAGAGGTGGTTGCTGTGAACCAGCCCCTACCTTCTTGCGAACAGGTAAATAATAGACTGAGATTCTGCTGGGATCCCAAGGATTTCCACAAATTATTGCTTCAATATATCTCTGGCTGACATCAGGGATGAACGAGGAAAATTAGTCAATTTTAAATTTGTGGACCGAACTTGGTTTTCAAACAATTCTTCTTTAAATATTATAGCTATCAAGTCTTTAACTAATACAATCCCCTATACATATCCCCACTTTCATGCAAACAACTCTATTTCTTTTTGTAGGACAATTTGCCATGAGAGATTACTCTCTCTTGTAGCAAACTCTCCTTTTATTTGTTTTATTGAGTGTTACTCAATTTCACCACTTTGAGATCCTTAGGGGTATGTTTACTAAACAGCGCTAACATCGCAGCGGCGATGTTATCACGCGATTTATCAGGTGATAACATTACGTTTCGCATGATAACGTCTCCGGCGGCGTTAAGGCATACAGAGGGTGGAGTAAGTCTTTCCAGAGGGCGGAGAGAAGGGGTCAATGGGTGGAGAGTGGGTGGGGAGAGGCTCCAGGCATACTAACGCTGTGAAATGAAAGTCTGAAAATTAACGCCAGTGAAAACCTCGCATTAGAGGCACATTTGCAGGAGAGAGAAACCAGTTCAGTCAGCAATGTACAGCAAAGGCAGGGAGACCCAGATAAGTGATAGTAGTGATACATGTGCAGCAGCAGCATAGTGCCCAAGTACGAAAGGGCACTATGGTGAGTCTGCAAATGGGGTACAGGGGCTGCAGGCGGGATATGCAGTGGGGCAGCTGTGGCACAGGGTGAGCTAGGCAGATGTCTAGGTGCCACATAGGAAGGCAGAAATGAAAAATCAGCATGACAGCAACTGGCCAAGGGCAAACATGCCCACGAGTGCACCCCCCCCCCCCCAGCGCCCCAATGGACATTACCCAGCAGCTACCCCAAAGGGCACATAACATTGGAAGGTGGTGCCAGGGGGGAAGCGTGGATGCCTCTGCAGGCACCCCCACCCCAGATCCCAAAACATAGGCAGCCGCCTACCGGCACACTGGATGGCTTGGGACTGCACACCACCAACACCACCGGCAGAAGGGCATGTCAGCATGGTGGCAGAGGGGTGCTGGTGGTGGAGGGGGCAGTGGCATCTGCCCACAGCAGAACAAGGAGAAGCCCTGCTTAGGTGAGTGGCGTGCACTGCAACAGACAAGGTCTGTTTGCAGAACAGTCATGGTATCCTCAGGGACAGACAGACCTCTGTGGTAACAGTTTGGTGCAGTACACACAGTGTGTTCAGCGACAGACAGTCACAAGTTCAAGTCCCAGCTGTGGCTCCTACAGACCCTGTCCCTACATTTTGCCCCACAGATCACATACACCATAAACATGTGCACTCCGTACAGCTGAGGTTCCCAACTGCAGACCTGGAGGGCCAAACACCAGTCAGGTTTTCAGGCTGCCCATAATAAATATGCATGAGATGCATTTGTATGCACTGCCCCCATTGTATGCAAATGTATCCCATGTATATTCATTAGGTTACATCCTGAAAACCTGATTGGTGGTTGGCCTCCCAGGACCCGAGTTGGTAACCTCTGCCCTAGAGCATCAGCCAACAGGGGCACAAACATTCACACCCACAACCTCCACTATCCAAAGCCTCATGGAGAGTCAGGCTGTTAGGCCCTGCGTGGAGCAGCAGCTACCACGACTAGCACCTGCATATCTTAGCAATGCCATCATAAACATGGAAACATGCTCCACATATCTCAAAAGGTTGCTATGATGAATTTCAGATAACAAATCCGAAATTCAATATAAATTGTTAACACAGATGCATCATAGCAACCTTTCTGATATATGTGGAGTATGATTACTGTTTTTGTTGCCTGACAGTGTTTGCCAGTGACCATAACAGTAATGAGTACCTTAGCAATGCCTGCACTTTGTCCAGGACTGGTGTGGCAGCCAGGGCTGCCAATCACCTCTATCTTCGCACAATGCTGCAATAGGTGAGGAGGTGTGTGTATGTCTATCCAGTGTTTTGTGGCTGTCTACACCTTTCTGAGCCCACAATGCTTACACTGTTTCCAGCGTTAGCCTGCCAATGTGCATAATGAGGAGCAAGGTATTGTGGGTATGGCCCAGACAGGGCGGTCTAGGCAGGATGCAGCTGCACAGAGCATAGGGCAATGGCTGGGATATTGTAGTGCCCGACAAACACCTGCACGGACAGGGTGGCCACAGCATGTCATGCTGGGAGGTCACTCTCACCCTGACTGAGCAGTGACCATGGCATGTCTAGGTTCCATAAGAACATAAGATATGCCATACTGGGTCAGACCAAGGTCCATCAAACCCAGTATCCTGTTTCTAATAGTGGCCAATCTAGGTCATACATACCTAGCAGTTTCCCCAAAAGATACAGGTTCCACAATGCTTGTACTGCATCAAGCATTGATATCCTGGGTCCCTTCTTAATAATGGTTTATGGACCTTTACTCCAGGAACATGTCCAAACCTTTTTTAAACCCAGCTACACTAACAGCCTTTACTACATCCTCCGGTAACAATTTCCAGAGTTTGATTACATGTTGAGTGAAAAAATATTTTCTTTTATTAGTCTTAAATAGTTTACCCTGTATCTTCATTGCATGTCCCCTAGTCCTTCTATATTCTGATAATATAAACAATCAATCTACGTTTACCTGTTCCACTCCGTTCATTAATTTATAAACTTCTATCATATCTCCCCTCAGCCGTCTCTTTTCCAGGTTAAAGAGCCCTAACCTTTTTAGCCTTTCTTCATAGGAGTATCCTTCCATCCCCTTTACCATTTTGGTGGCTCTTCTCTGAACCTTTTCTAATAACACTATATCCTTTTTAAGATACGGTGACCAGAATTGCACACAATATTCAAGGTGCGGTCTCACCATGGAACGATATAGAGGCATTATAATATCTTTTGTTTTATTTTCCATTCCTTTCCTTATGATACCTAGCATTCTGTTTGCTCTCTTGGCTGCCGCTGCACACTGGGCCGAGGGTTTTAACATGTTATCCACAATGACGCCTAAATCTTTTCCCTGGGTGATGGTTCCTAATGTGGAACCTTGCATTGTGTATCCATAGTTTGGGTTGTTCTTCCCTAGGTGCATAACTTTGCACTTGTCCACATTAAATTTCATATGCCATTTTGATGCCCAGTCTTCCAATTTATCAAGATCCTCTTACAATTTTCCACAATCCTCTTGGGTTTTAACAACTTTAAATGTTTTATGTCATCTGCAAATTTGATAACCTCACTCGTTATTCCACTTTCCAGGTCATTTATGAATATGTCAAAAAGCAGCGGACCCAGCACAGATCCCTGGGGTACACCACTATTCACCTTTCTCCATTGCAAAAATTGGCCATTTAGCCAGGCCATTTAGCCTGTTACTCACAAAAGACCGATTACTAATTATCACTAATTTCCTGTATAGTCCAGATCCAAAAGTCAGTACAGGTGCAATCAAAATCTCTGTTTATTAGATAACTGATGGAACAATACAGGCAGGAGAGGAGAATTTCTGTCAATCATCATACATCAGAATTCCTCCTCCCCCCGAGTATAATAGTCATGTTACATATATACATTTTTTGCTTCCGTGTATTACTTCCGTATATGCATACAGTCTCCACATTCATCCCTCTGTGAGGCTCCCTCTCCTCCCTCCTTCTGTTTCCTGTCATTGACCTTTCTGTCCCCTCTATTCCTGTTTCAACATTCCTCAGGCCTCTGTCTTGCCTATACTCACCAACTGTCAAAAACCGTCTACTGTCTTCAGGACTAACGGCTCAGCTTATTCTTCTTTGCATGGTTTCCTGTGTACGTGCTCTCTGCACAAAGCCTCTGCATGTCTATGTCTGGACCCTTCAGTTCGGACATATGCATTGCTAAGGCCTGTGATATCCTTATGCTGGCCTGGGTTTTTTCCTTTGTCCACAAATATAGTAGTTTGGTTGACATATTTTATTAGAGCAGAACAGAATAAAGGCCATTGAGTGATTATGAACCAGGAACATATCCCTAAACCTTATAATCCCTACAATTCTCCCATTTTTTTTTTTATTGTGGAGGAGATAAGACCAAGTCAGAGAATTCAGAAGTGGGGACCGTGGTATAGGAAGCATTCACATGTGTATGGCATGTTAACCAATTACCTACATTCAGTCCTCCCTTAAAGTCATCAATATGTAAATCTGACAGGTGGCGTATTTTATCCATAGCATTAAGCACAAACACTGAATGATTCGCTATGACTATACAACAAATAGTGGCATTAATAAAAGATCACAGGCCTCCTTCAGATGCAAGGAGCAAATCTAGTGCCTGTCTATTTTGTAGAGTCATTTGTGTATTTTGCTCTAGGGACTCTGACAACTTACTAATAGAATCAATAACAGCTTTCATTTGAACATACAGTAAGCATTGCAGATGGCGTATAGCCATACCAAGTTCAGCAGTTATGGCAGGGGTCTGGAAAGGTACCAAGGAAGTCCAGCATCTAACCTACGTTTAATAGCAATGGAGAACACAAGGGTATCAAAAGGTTCAGCAGACTGTCCCGAGTTCAGTTCAAGGCAGGGGGTTGAAGTGAGAACTTCTTTGGAGATGTGGGTTGTATTGTGAACATGCAGAAGTAAAACTAATTGTCCATCAGGATGAAGGAAACAGATGGTGTCCCAAAGAGCAGGTTTAGCAGCAATCATCTTGGTACAGGAAGGAAGTAGATCAAACAGAGCTGACCGTTGGAGGAACCTTCAACTGACTGACATGAGTCCAAGTGCAGTGACAATGGTGAGCTGGATACAGACTGTGTAGTAGCCACCCGATCAGCAATTTCTTGAAACGTGATCCGAAGCCAAGGCTCTGGTCGAACCTCTCTAATGTAATTAGCCAAATCAAATAGACAATGTGGGAATCACTTATTCAAAAGTAGCCTTAAAGAGGTAAGCCTAAAGCATGGCTTAGAAAAAGAGCAGAAATACAGCCTGATACACTAGCTTCCAGTCATAAAAAGGATTAAGTACAACAGCAGTGAAACCCTGATATTCCTGAATACATGATAGCATTCAAAACATAATGCAGCAGACACTTGCCACTCTCCAGAGAGAGAGCATTAGGAGAGAACACACAATACTGTTTATGCCATTATACCATTCTATATAAATTGCAAACAAGCTTGAACCAGTTCAAAAGGTCACACAAAAGTCAGCATTATGTAGTTGCAGTAGGGGTCGCTGTTGTCCACAGGTGTGCTGCATCAGATCTGAAATAACTTCTTATCAGAATGTCCTTCACTCGCTCCACCAATTCAGTTGCCTGAAATCTACAAGCACAAACAAAAGAATGCTATTTTCCTCCCCCCTTCTTCTTCTTGGATTGCTTTCTGGGATTGCTGCTCACACACAACAGCTAATCCTGCTTCTAAAACAATTGTTAAAAGTCAAACAAATGGGAGGCAGAAAATATAAATTTAGATTCTTAAACAGTGTCCCAGTCCTACTAACTTAATTGGTGTAGTTTTGAATGGATATATGTGCTCATTCTAAACAGCAACTAAAGACAGAACTCCTGGAACTGAAATTTAAAAGACTTCCAAAAAAAAAAAAGTACACTTTTGCTCTGGACACTAACACATAACTTTAAAAACAGGTGAATTTATCCTAAAATCCAATATCGTAGCAAATAAAAACTGGGAAGATGAGTGAACGCCCATGGTGGCACTGGCCTGTTCATCAGTCATCAGTGCAGAGCTTAACAACACACACAGTAATTTACCTTGAATCTCACAGTTCGGGGAAGCAGAAATTTAAAACTGATATAAAATCCCTGTTTAACTTTTAATTTTGCTTAATAGCATAACAATCAGAACAAAATCCATACATGATTAACTTCTTATTCACTCAGGATTTAAACCATTCTCAAGTTGCAATCTGGCAACACTGGCCCAGAATACCACATTATCCTGCAGGGCTCTTAACCTCTACTTTGAAGGTCAAAGGAAAAATGGAAACAATTTTCCTTTGTTGTATCAGTAGCAAAGAATTCTAAGCAGTTCAATTCCAGAGATCATCAAATCTAATTAAGAAAGCATTGATTGCGTGAGTGTTATACAGAACTAGGCACTTCCAGAAGAGAAACGGCTGCACTGGTAATTCTGCTTCAAAAGCAAAGTAACTTTTGAATCACACTCTGCAGGTATCATAGCTGTTATTGTTCCTCTATTACCAATTTTGTTTCCAGAATATATATTACCACAAAACAATAATCATATATCAAAGCATGGAAGATCTTCCCATTCATTCATCCATTCATAACAATTTATAACTAAAAATACATCACACATAGAATGGAATCAGGTCCCTAAGGTTTCTAAACAGCTTTTTCTTTCTCTCAGCGTCATTTCCGTACCTAGAAAGCTAGCAAGCTAATTACAGAGGAAAAAATACTTCACCAAAAGAGTTCTAAACTTCATCTCCTGTTTCGACTGAATAAATCCTTTATTTAAACAAACAAGAAAGACTGCTCAATCGAGAGTTTCCTCTAGGTAATGCGTCCATTCCCAGAAGAAAATCCCTTAGCAGCCTTTCTCCCTCTCTCTAGCTGAAACAGGCAACCATCTTATCCTGCTGCAGACAATTAGCTATCTTTCATCAGGTGACATATAGGAGCAATTATTCATTAAACACAGCTAGGCACTGGCCAGGTGACCGGCAATGTTCAAAGAACAAACCTCAAAGTTCAGAAATCCATAATTACAATTGATGTGTACACTGTTATGTAACTAGACTAGTTCTTTTCAATTGATCTAATTGTCGCCCTCTCCGGTCTGTGAGCATCCCAGATAAGGAGATTTCTTCCATTGTTTTCTTTTAGAACAATCTTTTATTCTCCTTCACTGTCCCTCAGCCTATAATCAGTAAACCTGGTGTTTTCACTGTGTGGGGGTGAAAATAGACAAAACTTTCTCTATTTCCTTTCCTAATAAGGGATTATCTCTCATCATCCGTTCGACCGGAGTCACTGGGGAAACTTGATTTACCATTATGTCCTGATTGCCATCTTTCTTTCTCCTAAACAGAGACATGATTCCTACGTGCAACCTTTTATTTAAGGATCTCAAATATCCACCCTCTTTATTTACAGAGGAAGGAAGTGCACGAAATGTCCAAGACACCTTTCAAACAAGAATTCGCTTCGTTCAAGCCCAGCAAATCTCCTCGCGGAGGTATGGAACCGTGAGCAAGAACACACACACGCTTCGTGTCAGACGACACGTACTGTCTCAATCACTTATCATTCAGTCGCAGTTTATAACAGCAAATTATTCTTAAACTTTATTCATATAACAAAAACAAAAATTAAACAACACTTACCAAGCTTGGTTAAAAATACTTATACTCACGACGCCGTCATCACAGCCGCCGTTATCCTAGGGAATCCGCCACTCACTTCTTCTCCTCCGGTCTCTACTACGCACCGGGAACGTACCTCCCTCTTCTTTCTTGAGGGGAATCCAACTCTTTAAATTTGTATCTTGGTCATAAAGACCCACCCGTACCCCAATCCCAGGTGTTCGGCACCAATTGTGAGGCCCTGTTACTCACAAAAGACCGATTACTAATTATCACTAATTTCCTGTATAGTCCAGATCCAAAGGTCAGTACAGGTGCAATCAAAATCTCTGTTTATTAGATAACTGATGGAACAATACAGGCAGGAGAGGAGAATTTCTGTCAGTCATCAGACATCAGAATTCCTCCTCCCCCCGAGTATAATAGTCATGTTACATATATACATTTTTTGCTTCCGTGTATTACTTCCATATATGCCTACAGTCTCCACATTCATCCCTCTGTGAGGCTCCCTCTCCTCCCTCCTTCTGTTTCCTGTCATTGACCTTTCTGTCCCCTCTATTCCTGTTTCAACATTCCTCAGGCCTCTATCTTGCATATACTCACCAACTGTCAAAAACCGTCTACTGTCTTCAGGACTAATGGCTCAGCTTATTCTTCTTTGCATGGTTTCCTGTGTACGTGCTCTCTGCACAAAGCCTCTGCATGTCTATGTCTGGACCCTTCAGTTCGGACATATGCATTGCTAAGGCCTGTGATATCCTTATGCTGGCCTGGGTTTTTTCCTTTGTCCACAAATATAGTAGTTTGGTTGACATATTTTATTAGAGCAGAACAGAATAAAGGCCATTGAGTGATTATGAACCAGGAACATATCTGGTGTTTTCCTATGAAACCTCTGTGCATATGATTCCATGTAGTAAGTTTTGTATATAGTTACCCCGGTTATCCAAGTTATTTATGCCCTGTTACCTGTAAACTCATACGTGTTAAATGTACTGAGCATTTTGTTCCATGTGAACCGCGCTGATGATGAATAGTGCGGTATATAAGAGACTGTAAATAAATATCCCTAAACCTTATAATCCCTACAAGCCCAACCCTCTGCTTTCTATCTTTTAACCAGTTCCTGATCCACAATAGTACACTGCCTCCTATTCCATGACTCTTTAGTTTTGCCAAAAGTCTCTGATGAGGGACCTTGTCAAAGGCTTTCTGAAAGTCCAGATATACTATATCAACCGACTCACCTTTTTCCACCTGTTTATTCACACTTTCAAAAAAACATAACAGATTAGTAAGACAAAATCTTCCTTGTCTAAAGCCATGTTGGCTGTCTCCCATTAGGCCATGACTATCTACATGCTGAGTAATTTTATACTTTATGAAGGTTTCTACCATTTTTCCCGGTACTGACGTGAGGCTCACCAGACTGTAGTTTCCCGGATCACCCCTGGAACCCTTTTTAAAAATTGGTGTTACATTGGCGATCCTCCAATCTTCACGTATTAGAGATGATTTTAATGATAGTTACATAGAAACATAGAAACATGATGACAGAAAAAGACCACAAGGCCCATCTAGTCTGTCCTTCCATAACAACAACTACAACAGTCCACTTTCTACCTTTAGAGATCCTCTGTGTTGGTCCCATGCTTTTTTGAATTCAGTTACTGTCCTCATCTCTACCACCTCCACTGGGAGACTATTCCACGGATCCACTACTCTTTCCGTAAAGAAATATTTCCGCATATCACTCATGAATCTATCTCCCTTCACCCTCATCCCATGTCCCCTCGTAGCAGAACTTGCTTTCAATTGAAAGAGGCTCTCTCCCTCAACATTTATGCCACGGAGGTATTTAAACATCTCAATCATATCACCTCTATCCCGCCTTTCCTCTAAGGTGTACATATTAAGATCCTTAAGTCTGTCCTCATATGCTTTATAATGAAGCCCATTAATCATTTTAGTAGCAACCCTCTGCACCGACTCCATCCTGTTCACATCCTTTTGAAGGTGCGGTCTCCAGAATTGCACACCATACTCCAAATGAGGTCGCACCAAAGACTTATACAGAGGTATTATCACCTCCTTTTTTCTGCTAGCCATTCCACTCCATATGCACCCAAGCATCCTTCTAGCTTTTGCCGTCGCCTTTTCTACCTGTTTAGCTACTTTAAGATCATCAGACACAACCACGCCTAGGTCCCGCTCTTCTTTAGTGGACAAAAGTACTTCACCTCCTATACTGTATTGCTCCCTTGGATTGCTGCAGCCCAAATGCATGACCTTACATTTTTTAACATTAAATCCCAGCTGCCAAATTCTAGACCATTCTTCAAGCTTAGCTAGATCCCTCCTCATGTTATCTACACCTTCCTGGGTGTCTACTCTATTACAGATTTTGGTATCATCCGCAAAGAGGCAAACCTTACCCGACAGCCCTTCCGCTATATCACTAACAAAGATGTTAAAAAGAATCGGACCAAGGACAGATCCCTGGGGCACACCACTGGTAACATCCTTCTCCTCAGAGTGAGCTCCATTTACTTGTACTCTTTGTTGCCTCCCACCCAACCAATTTCTAACCCAAGCAGTAACTTTAGGGTCCATCCCTAGGGTGCTCAGTTTGTTTATAAGTCGCCTGTGAGGAACAGTGTCAAAGGCTTTACTGAAATCTAAATACACCACATCTAGAGCTCTCCCTCGGTCCAACTCCCTGGTCACCCAGTCAAAGAAATCGATCAGATTTGTCTGACAAGACCTGCCTCTGGTGAATCCATGCTGCCTCGGATCCTGTAATCCGCCGGACTCCAGAAACCTCACTATTTTCTCTTTCAGCAGCGTTTCCAATAATTTACTCACTACTGAAGTTAAACTAACCGGCCTGTAGTTTTCAACCACATCCTTACTTCCGCTTTTGTGTAAAGGCACCACATGAGCCTCTCTCCAGTCCTTTGGCACCACTCCCGACTCCAACGAGGCATTGAAAAGGTCAGTCAGTGGAGGTGCTAGAACGTCCCCAAGTTCCCTCAGTATTCTAGGGTGTATCCCATCCGGTCCCATCGCTTTGTCTACTTTAAGTTGAGCTAGTTTCTCACGAACACAGTCTTCTGAAAATTGTTTAAGATGTCCCTCGCTTCTGTTCTTATTTGTGGGTGTTTTCTGAGGTCCTGCTCCTGGTTCTTCATCTGTGAACACAGAACAAAAATATTTGTTAAGCAATTCCGCTTTATCCTTATCAGCTTCTACATATTCCCCCCCTGCACCCTTGAGTCTGACAATACCACTTTTGCCCTTCCTCTTCTCACTAATATATCTGAAAAATGTCTTATCCCCCCATTTTATTGCATTGGCTATTTCCTCCTCCTTTTGAATCTTTGCCTTCTTGACTACTTTGCTAGCTTCTCTAAGTTTTTCCAAATACAGATGCCTGTCTTCCTCTCTCTGTGATCTCTTGTATTTCATGAAGGCCTCCCTCTTTTTCTTCACTTTTTCAGCTACTTCCTTCGAAAACCATAGCGGTCTCCTGTTCCTTTTGCCTTTATTTGCCATTTTAACAAAAAGGTTGGTTGCCTTTAAAATACCCCCTTTCAGTTTTGCCCACTGTTTTTCTACATCCCCCAGCTGTTCCCATCCCACTAACGACTC
The DNA here is from genome assembly GCA_033557465.1 of Ichthyophis bannanicus. Classification (NCBI taxonomy): domain Eukaryota; kingdom Metazoa; phylum Chordata; class Amphibia; order Gymnophiona; family Ichthyophiidae; genus Ichthyophis; species Ichthyophis bannanicus. The sequence continues at coordinate 440,945,877 of CM066037.1, read as the reverse complement.
CCTGAAGTATTGGCCCATCTTCGCATAGTTCACAGATTACTAATAGCAGGTCTGCAATCTCATATTTCAGTTCTTTCAACACCCTTGGATGTATACCATCTGGACTAGGTGATTTGCTACTCTTCGGTTTATCTAATAGTTGTAATACATCTTCCTGATGTATCGATATTTCCTTCAATTCTTCCGCACCTTTAAATACCACTTAAGTCATGGGTAACAACCTTACATCTTCCTTAGTAAAGACCGAAGCAAAGAATTCATTCAGTCAATCCGCTATTGCCTAGTCGCCTGTAAGTGCCCCTTTAACTCCTCTATCATCTATTGGACCAACTGACTCTCTCACAGGTTTTTTGCTATGAATGTACTTGAAAAAATCTTTATTTCATGTTTTTGCTTCCGCCGCAAGCTTCTTCTCAAATTCTCCCTTTGCCTGCCTTATCAATGCCTTGCATTTGACTTGCCAGTGCTTGTGCTGTTTCCAGGTTTCATCGTTTGGCTCTTGTTTCCATTTCCTGAAAGATGATTTTTTGGACACAACAGACTCTCTGACCTCACCTTTAAACCATGCTGGCAGTTTTTTGGACTTCCTTCCACTTTTCTTAAAGCGTGGAATACAGCTGGTCTGGGCTTCCAAGATAGTATTTTTCAACAACACCCAAGCTTGATGTAAGTCTTTAAAATTTGCAACTGCTCCTTTTAGTTTTTTCTTAACTATTTTCCTCATTTTATCATAGTCTCCCTTCCGAAAGTTAAAGGGTAGTACTGTGGATTTTTTTACTATCCCTCCTCCACTAATTAAATCAAAGGCGATCATGCTATGATCACTATTGCCAAGTGGCCCCAACACCCTTATCTCCTGCACTAGATCTGGTGTTCCACTAAGGACTAGGTCTAATATGGCTTCCCCTCTGGTCGGTTCATGAACCAGCTACTCTAAGAAGCAGTCATTTATGTCATCTAGGAACTTTACCTCCCTAGCATGTCCTGCCGTGACACTGACCCCGTCGATACAGGGGTAATTGAAATCACCCATTATTATTACTGCGCTGTAACTTTTGTTATCTTCCTTGATTTCTTTGAGCATTTCATCATCCATTTGTTCATTCTGGCCAGGCGGTCGATAGTACCCCCCACTGCCATCGCCTTCCCCTATTTACATGGAATTTCAATCCATAGAGATTCTACAGCAAATTTTGTTTCCTGCAAAACTTTAATCCTTTCTGACTTAAAGCCCTCTCTAACATAGAGCGCAACCCCTCCACCAATTTGATCAGCTCTATCATTACGATATAGTTTGTACCCAGGTATCACAGTGTCCCACTGGTTGTCCTCCTTCCACCATGTCTCTGATATTCCAATCATATCTAATCTCTCATTTAGTGCTATATATTCTAACTCTCCCATCTTATTTTTTAGACTTCTAGCATTTGCATACAGGCATTTTAGAGACTGTATTTTATTCATATTAATTTGGGTATTGGTAGACATGGGTAATTTGGGATCTTTAAGCTCTTTCTGCTCCATACTCGAGGGCGTTTGGGCTGCTTTACTCTTTTTTGGAACCTCTCTGCTTTTGGTAGTATCCTTCAAGGATACATTCTTCCGAACTATCCGCTCTTGGGCGACTGTCAGCTTTAACCTATTATCTAGATTAAAAGCTGCTCTGTCTCCTTTTTAAAGGTTAATGCCAGCAGCCTGGTTCCATCCCGGTTAAGGTGAAGCCCATCCCTTCGGAAGAGCCCCTCCTTTCCCCAGAATGTTCCCCAGTTCCTAACAAATCCAAAACCCTCATCTCTGCACCATTGTCTCATCCACGCATTGAGACTCCGGAGCTCTGCCTGCCTTTTGGGTCCCATACGTGGAACAGGAAGCATTTCGGAGAACGCTACCCTGGAAGTTTTGGATGTCAACCTCCTACCTAAAAGCCTAAATTTAGCCTCCAGAACCTCACTACCACATTTTCCTATGTTATTGGTACCGACATGTACCAAGACAGCAGACTCCTCCCCAGCACTATCTAAGACCTTATCTAGGTGGCGCGTGAGGTCCGCTACCTTCCCACCAGGCAGGCATGTTACCAGGCGATCCTCATGCCTACCAGCCACCCAGCTATCTACATGTCTAATGATCGAATCACCAACTATAACGGCTGTCCTAACCCTTCCCTCATGGGCATATGGCCCTGGAGAAACTTCCTCGGTGCAAGAGGGTTTTACATCACCTGAAGGACAGGTCCTAGTTACAGGATCACTTCCTGCCACACCAGGGTGATGCTCTCCTGTCACGTGACCTCTCTCCTCCATGGCAACAGGGATACTGCCAAACTGGAGGTGGGACTTCAGAACTATATCCCTGTAGGTCTCGTATATGTACCCCTCTGTCTTTCTTATGTTTTCCAAGTCTGCTACTCTAGCCTCTAGAGAACAGACTCGTTCCCTGAGAGCAAAGAGCTCCTTGCACCTAGTGCACACGTAAGACCTCTCACCAACTGGGAGAAAATCATACATGTGACACTCAATGCAAAAGACTGGAAAGCCCCCATCCCGCTGCTGGACTGCTGTTTGCATCTTAGTTTTAAGTTTTTGTTTAGATCTTTAAGTTCTTTACTTACTAAGGGTTGCTATGGATATTTATACCAATAAAACTGTACCTAATACGTTTAATATACCTTGTTCACCTGAAGCTTAATTAATCTCAGGTCCTTCGTGTAGGACTGATTTGGGTAACGAGCTTCACCTAAGAGCACCTCCTGTCTTTTAAGATGTGTAAGTACCTATAAAGCTACGATTATCCCAGGGGTGGGTGGGTGTGGGGAGGGAGGGAAATAACACTTATTAAAAGAGGGCTGCTACACAGTACCCTGTCCTGTGCTGCTGAGGTAAGCTATATTCTTATTTGATTTAAATTTTAGCTCTTTGCTGCTGCTAAGCTCTAACTTATGAAATTTAAACTATAAGCTCTCTGCTGGGTTCTAAATTTAACCAGAAAGCTCTCTTCTGTGTTTTAAATTTAAACTAAAAGTACTTTGCTGATACTAGGCCCTGAGTGACTATTAAATTAAAACTTCAAGCTTTCTGCTGGGTATGAAATGTAACCAGAAAGTTCTCTTCTGTGTTTTAAATTTAAATTTAAACTGCTGCTACTAGGCCCTGACTGATTTAACAAAAAATAGTGGGTTCACGGATTAAATAGCTTTAATAGAAAGAATTCCTTTCAGAAAATTCCCAGAAGTATATACTCACAATTGCAGATCTCTCTCCAGAAGTAACAGTCCACTTTTCTAGTCCTTCAAGACTGAGGATCACAGAGCTGTGGTTGAGCTATTTATGCCTGTGCTGCTGAGGTAAGCTGTGATCAACTTCCTGGATGATTAACAGTCCTTGCTTGGATAGAAGGAGTCCTTCAAAATGGCCTTTTGACCTGCCACCTGGTGTTAACACCTATTGAAAATGTTTCACATGTCTCTTGCCCCCTAGGTAGAAGACCTCTTTGTAAAGGTCTCTAGAAGACTTTATTTGCTGCTCAAAGAGTACTGACCCTGTTTTGCCTTTTGTGCTAATCTATATTCTTATTTGATTTAAATTATAGCTCTTTGCTGCTGCTAGGCTATAACTTATTATGAAATTTAAAATACAAGCTCTCTGCTGGGTATGAAATGTAACCAGAAAGTTCTCTTCTGTGTTTTAAATTTAAATTTAAACTGCTGCTACTAGGCCCTGACTGATTTAACAAAATATAGTGGGTTCACAGATTAAATAGCTTTAATAGAAAGAATTCCTGTCAGAACATTCCCAGAAGTATATACTCACAATTGCAGATCTCTCTCCAGAAGTAACAGTCCCCTTTTCTAGTCCTTCAAGACTCCCACATAGTGCTAAATAGTGTTTCTCTCAAGTGATATCTATGGGTTCCCTTTTCTGGGGCCCAATTGCTGACATACTTGCTTGGTGTGTGTATACTTATGTCCCGCTTTTGGGTGCACATAGTTCCTCCAGGAACATGCACTATGTACTAGCTAGCAGACTGTCTGCAGTTAGCATGTGTATGGCTGGAACACCTTGCAGGGTGCAGCGGGTGATGACTGAATGAGCCTCCTGCTGGTGAATGTCAGATGGGGGGGGGGGGCAGCTGTGCTTTTCCAGGCATACTGCGTGTCTCGCAGTGCCCTAACTGATAAGTACAAATCTGCATTGACTGTCTTGGAGGGTGCCTATTCCCCAGCAGGACTGGAGTGGTGATCCCCTCTGCTGCCTCTGATGTAGAGTGTGGACTTGTTGGTGGGAGATCCTGTCCCCCACCCTGACCCAGTGAGGGCGTGTTGGGTGGTGCTACATAATCCGCTTTTGGGTCCAAACACCACCCGTCTCCTTTAACAAGTGACCATGGCAACCACACTGGATATGCACTATTCTGGGTGCATCATAGTTCACAAGGGCTAAATGTGACTGGGAAATACAGATGTCTTGAAGGACTAGAAAAAGGAACTGCTACTTCTGGAGAGAGATCTGCAATTGTGAGTATATACTTCTGGGAATTTTCTGAAAGGACTTCTTTGTATTAAAGCTAACTAATCTGTGAACCCAGTGTTTTTTGTTAAATCAGTCAGGGCTAGTAGCAGCAGTTTAAGTTTAAATTTAAAACACAGAAGAGAGCTTTCTGGTTAAATTTGGAGCCCAGCAGAGAGCTTGTAGTTTAAATTTAATAGTCACTCAGGGCCTTTTAAAAATTTGGAACCCAGCAGAGAGCTTGTAGTTTAAATTTAATAGTCACTCAGGGCCAAAGATTCAACTTGTTCAAGCCATGGTATTTTCAATAACATCATATGGATGTGAAAGCTGGACAGTGAAAAAGACAGACAGGAAGAAAATTGATGCCTTTGAATTATGGTGCTGGCAGCGAATACTGTGTATACCATGGACTGTCCGAAGAACAAACCAGTTGGTACTAGAGGAGATCAAACCTAAGCTTTCTTTAGAAGCTCAGATGACAAGACTTTGACTTTCATACTTTGGACACATCATGCAAAGAGAGAGATCATTAGAGAAAGACATCATGCTTGGCAAGATAGAAGGTCAACGCAAAAGAGGAAGGCCAGCAATGAGATGGATCGATACAATAACAGCAGCTACAGGTACCAGTCTGTCAACAATGAGCCGCCTGACTGAAGACCGAACAAAATTTAGGATAGCTATCCAGAGGATCGCCATGAGTCGACTCCGACTCGACGGCACTTAACAACAACAACAGGGCCTAGTATCAGCAAAGTACTTTTAGTTTAAATTTAAAACACAGAAGAGAGCTTTATGGTTAAATTTAGAACCCAACAGAGAGCTTGTAGTTTAAATTTCATAATAAGTCAGAGCCTAGCAGCAGCAAAGAGCTGTAATTTAAATCAAATCAGAATATAACTTAGCATAAAAGGCAAAACACTATGGTCATACCACTTGAGCTAACCACCGAGACAGACCTTCAGTCCCTCCCCCACCCTAAAACTGTATAAATACCTGTATAATAGCTCACGATGTATAATAGCGCACGATATAGATATCTCACTTTAATCATCTTCCCGCCTCCACTAACACACAACACACACCACTGCATGAAAACACTTACCCACCCCTTGATTGTTTGCTGTGGAAACCGCTTTGATTGAAGAATAAGGCGGTATATAAATAACATTAAATAAATAAATAAAAACAGGGTCAGCACTCTTTGAGCAACAAATAAAGTCTTCTAGAGACCTTTACAAAGAGGCCTTCTACCTAGGGAGCAAGAGACCTGTGAAACTTTTTCAATAGGTGTTAACACCAGGTGGCAGGTCAAAAGGCCATTTTGAAAGACTCCTTCTATCCAAGCAAGGACTGTTAATCACCCAGGAAGTTGGTCACAGCTTACCTCAGCAGCACAGGACAGGGTACTGTGTAGCAGCCCTCTTTTAATAAGTGTTATGTTTTTTTGAAGGTGTGAATAAACAGGTGGACAAAGGTGAGTCGGTTGATACAGTGTATCTGGACTTTCAAAGAGCCTTTGACAAGGTCCTCATCAGAGACTTCTGACAAAACTAAAGAGTCATGGAATAGGAGGCAGTGTACTATTGTGGATCAGGAACTGGTTAAAAGATAGAAAGCAGAGGGTAGGCCTAAATGGCCAATTTTCCCAATGGAGAAAGGTGAATAGCGGTGTACCCCAGGGATCTGTGCTGGATCCGCTGCTTTGACATATTCATAAAGGACCTGTAATAGGGAATAACGAGTGAGGTTATCAAATTTGCAGATGACACAAAACTATTTAAAGTTGTTAAAACCCAAGAGAATTGTGGAAAATTGCAAGAGGATCTTGATAAATTGGAAGACTGGGCATCAAAATGGCAGATGAAATTTAATGTGGACAAGTGCAAAGTTATGCACCTAGGGAAGAACAACCCAATCTATGGTTACAAGATGCAAGGTTCCACATTAGGAACCACCACCCAGGAAAAAGATTTAGGCGTCATTGTGGATAACATGTTAAAACCCTCGGCCCAGTGTGCAGCGGCAGCCAAGAGAGCAAATAGAATGCTAGGTATCATAAGGAAAGGAATGGAAAATAAAACAAAAGATATTATAATGCCTCTATATCGTTCCATGGTGAGACCGAACCTTGAATATTGTGTGCAATTCTGGTCGCCGTATCTTAAAAAGGATATAGCGTTATTAGAAAAGGTTCAGAGAAGAGCCATAAAAACGGTAAAGGGGATGGAAGGATACTCCTATGAAGAAAGGCTAAAAAGATTAGGGTTCTTTAACCTGGAAAAGAGACGGCTGAGGGGAGATATGATAGAAGTCTATAAATTTATGAACGGAGTGGAACGGGTAAACGTAGATCAATTGTTTAAGTTATCAGAATATAGAAAGAATAGGGGACATGCAATGAAACTACAGGGTAAACTATTTAAGACAAATAAAATAAAATATTTTTTCACTCAATGTGTAATCAAACTCTGGAATTTGTTATCAGAGGATATAGTAAAGGCTGTTAGTGTAGTTGGGTTTAAAAATGGTTTGGACAAGTTCCTGGAGGAAAGGTCCATAAACCATTATTAAGAAGGGACCCAGTACGAGTATTGAGGAACCTTTGTCTTTTGGGGAAACTGCTAGGTATATATGACCTAGATTGGCGGTTGTTGGAAACAGGATGCTGGGCTTGATGGACCTTGGTCTGACCCAGTATGGCATATCATATGTTCTTACAACACAGATGTATCCTAGGTGTATCTGCAGAAACTACCTGTCAAGCACTGCCACTGATGGGGACCTACAGCACAGCCTAGCTCAGCCAAGCCAGGTGCTGCGGACCTGGTGCTGGGCGCCCCACATCACCCTCAGGGTGAGCACAGGAACCGCACAATGTCACGGTCTCTAGCTACTCTGTGCCAGTAACGCACACGGTCAGTTCCCCCTACCAGGCCGAGGTGCTGTGGAGGCGCATACCCCATCTTGTGATCAGAAGTAGACTGCTGATCTGCATGTGCAGTGCATCATGGGCACGGGTGGGTTTACCCTATCCTGGTAACCACAGCAGTTTGTGCGGTGACCTGCAGTCTTTCTGTAGCCAGCCAGTACTGTGTTAGAGGCTATAAAGATGTAGCCCACTGGTTGCTATAATGACTGTGGAGGCAGAGGTCATGAGTTCAATCCTGCAGTGGTGTTATTTAATAAGGCTGTCTGAGGAATTTCCTTTTAATTTAAATCAGTGATGCCAGCAGAAACACCCTCACAGTGCGATAACCTAAGGTGCCTCATGAGGCACCCTATAGGGCATATTATAAGGTGCCTTGGCGGACAGGGCACTTTATAATGTGCCCTATAGGGCGCCTTATGAGGCACCTTAGGTTACGGCTCCTGCTGTGTTGAGAAGATAGCATACTTGACCAGCATGACTTTCAAAAGCCATTAAAGTAGGTAAGTTGAGTGCTTGAAAAAACTCTATGAAGTAATTAGGACTGAAAGATCTCTACCAGCTTGAAGTAAATAAAAAGTGGAGCTGAGTGTCTGTAAGGACTGAAAAAATTTGCCAGTAAAAATGATAGCGGAGGCATGGGTAACTGATACCCTATTTAGAGGATTGGGGTTTTCCCAGACCTAAGCAATTGCTCAAGCAACGTGAGAATGCGCAGCCCCATAGCAATATGAAAATTATGAGTTACGTGTCACCAATTCACTTGATGCTTATAGAAAACGGATGAACCCAGTCTAACAATAGAAGACTCACTTTCAAAAGCACATTGGAGAATCACTTGCTTATAAAATTTATCTTGTTTTTCTTTGTGAATTTAATTCCTTTCTTTTCCCTCTCCTTCATACCTTTTTATCAATTCTGTTCTTGGCTCTTTCCATATACAGTTGTGGTCTTGCCAACAAGTGTAATGATAGTGGGGAATAGTGTTTCTTCTAATATATATTGATTTTTTTCCCTTCTTTTTGTATTTAATTTGTATTTGTGTACACCTGGTATTATCTTAGCAAGTTTTTTTCTTGTAATAAATTTTGTTCTGTTGAAAATAAAGGAGCATGTTTACTAAAGTGCTCTAAGTTTTAACGCACGTTGGGAGTCAACAACTTAGCACAGGTAGGGAAATGGGCTTGCACTAACTGTTGAGGGCATGTTCTTTGGCAGTTACTGCACAGAGAAGCATCTCACGGTGTTGAGTGCATTCACAATTAACGCGGGTGTACTTAAAGCCACCCACTGACAATCAGTGCACATCACTAACTCCTGCGCTCGCTGCAATGTGCAGTCAGCATTCATTCTCAGTCCCTGTTCCAACCCATTTCCCACCCTGCCATGCTGGCTATTTTATCGTGGTTTGCAGTCCTGTGCTAACTGCTTAGCATGTTAACGTTCATGTTAACCGTTAGCACTCTTTAATAAACATACCCCAGAGAGCAAAAATAATAATCTTATGGGCTAACCTAGCAGAAAGCTTCAATCAGCTGGACAGTAGATCTTTGCTTTGTATTACCATGGCAATTATGATTTAAAAACTGCACAGTCAACTGCTGTAGAGAAAAAGGTAAATGACTGTAAATGGGTTAATAACTGGTCAGCCAAAGAACAGCACATATAGGATCAACATTCGGGAAAAGCAGGCCCTAATTATCCTGAAAGGATGTGTGTGCCCATGCTTGTTTCGGGAGAAGGAAGGGGGGAGAAGAGAGAGGGAGCGATAGTGACAACCAGTAATATGTGTTAGCCTTCGGCAGGGTATACCAGCTCTTCCAGGCAGAAATAAATAATGCATTCAGTCTGATTCCTGTTTGTTCCATGCTACTGAACTGAGAGCTATACAGAAGATGAAGCAGTTATTAATCAGCAGAATAGCAGCAGTCCGGGGGCTATAAGGAGTTTTATCTTTGCAAATAACAGAGCTTCTGTTGGCAGATAAGGGGTGCTTGGCTTCCTCAGACTGCTCAGTTGCTCCTGTTCACTGTCTCACTTCAGACCCTAAGGGATCTTCAGTTGTCTGCTTCTCTTGCTTTTACCTCCACTCATCGTGCCCAACCCAAGCAGGCTTGAATTCCATCTCTGTTTTGGTTGCTACCACCTGCACTGCTAGGCTCTTCAGTGCATCCGCTGCCCTCTCAATAAAGAAGTTTTGTTTACATTTCCCTCAAAGCCATTCTAGCAGGTGTTTAATTTGATTTCTTATTTTTATTTACTTGCATAAACCTAATCGCTCCTAGACAAACCCTCAAAGCAATTTACAGCATTAATTAAAAAATCTACAAATAGAACTTCAGAAAAACAATTTTAAACCCCTTAAAATCTCTGCAGATAGTCAATGGTGGCGGCTAGCGCTTGCGAATTGCCTAGCCATTGCCATTGAATATTAACCCTGCATATTCAATCCTGGGCTGTATCCGGCCACCAGCACTGAATATTTGGGTCGTCGCAGAAGCCAGAAGCTAACCGGGCAGTGGTGATATTGAACTACTCCCCAGTTAGCTCCCTTAGGTAAAGTTAGGCCAGGCATATCACCGCTGCCCGGTTAGTGTGTGAGTGCCGCCTTTTCTCTGTTCCCGAATACCCATGCCACACCCCGATGCTAACTGCAGAGCATCACGGTGTGTAGTGGTGGCATCTGTGGATATTTATCTATTTATCTTATTTATTTTTTATACCACTTAGTCTGGTAATAATCCTGTTCACTGGCATTTACACAGTTTGCAGGTCTGCAAACCACGTAAATGCCTTTGACTATCCCCATCCCCTCCCCAGTTTAACAGAACTGGATGCAGTGGTGGGATCCGAACTGACGAGGAGCCGGTTCGGTCCCAGCCCTCCCACGTGCATGACGGCTGGGTTGTTGCACCTCGCGTGGAGGCGTTGCTGTGGCCGTACGTTTGGGCCACTGCCCTCCTCCGAGGTGCAGCAACACGGCTGTTGCCCTGCAGCCCGATCCCCCACCTGACAATGTTATGGTGGCATTGGGGGCTACTCCTGATTCCATGATCCCCTGATGCCGTCAAACATTGTCAGGCGGGGGGATTCCTGCCACTACAGTATCGGCACTTCAATGCCATGTTCTGCTCGGTTCAATGAACGTGGGCCGCTGTAGGAACCGGTTCACGCAAACCAGGACAAACCGGCCCAATCCCACCTCTTACTAGATGCCCCCTGTAATACCTTTTCCCAACCCTGATCTCATACTGTATGTCCTCTTTAAATGCTTGCCTCTACAACCAAGTCTTTGGTTCTTTCTGGAGCCGCAAATAACATGATTCCTTCTGAATACCCATAGGGGCCACGCTACAACTGAGAATGCCCCTGCTCTGGTCACTTGCAAGTGTAGATCTTTACATGAGGGCATCAACATTCCCACCAAGCTGTGCTGACTAGCATTTTAAAAAATGCAGATGACTGAAAGCTTTTGTCCACTAAAGAAGAGCGTGACCTAAGCGTGATTGTGTCTGATGATCTTAAAGTAGCTAAACAGGTAGAAAAGGTGATGGCAAAAGCTAAAGGATGCTTGGATCCATAGGGAGAGGAATGGCCAGCAGAAGCAAGGAGGTGATAGTGGCTCTGTATAAGTCTTTGGTGTGACCTCATATGGAGTATTGTGTGCAATTCTGGAGACCACACCTTGAAAAGGATATAAACAGGCTGGAGTCAGTACAAGGGGTGGCTACTAAAATGGTTAGTGGACTTCATTATAAAGCATATGAGGACAGACTTAAGGACCTTAATATGTACACCTTAGAGGGAAGGCGGGATAGAGGTGATATGATCGAGATGTTTAAATACGTTTGTAGCAGGAGGAGAGTCTCTTTTGATTGAAAACAAGCTCTGCTACGAGGGGACATGGATGAGGGTAAAGGGGGATATATTCAGGAGTGATATGAGGAAATATTTCTTTATGGAAAGAGTAGTGGATCCGTGGAATAGTCTCCCAGTGGAGTTGGTAGAGATGAGGACGGTATCTGAATTTAAAGAAGCATGGAACAAATACAGAGGATCTCTAAAGGAAAAAAGGGGACTGCTGTAGTGGTTGATATGGAAGGACAGACTAGACAGGCCATGTGGTCTTTTTCTGTCGTCATGTTTCTATGATTCAATTATTTTTATCAACATAACAAGTGTATATTCAAATACAAAACATTTGGCTAATGTTACAGCAGGCTGCCTAGGCTGGAAAAACACACTGCTACACATACTGCACCTATTTCATAAAGGCAACCTATGTACCATGTACCCTCATGAAATGATTTCAGAGAAAGTAGGTGTAATTGCGTACATATATGTGCCATAAAGTACACACAGTCCCACCCCCTTCCTATGCCTATTCTCCACCCCTAGAAATGCCTGCCCATGTATCTGGTAAAATAGGCTATGGGGGGGGGGGTCATTTTTTAAAGGCTTTTTCATGTATAGAAGCAATTTTACTCCCACAAAAGGGCTCTTATTCAATTATCCTAGGTGTTGTGCATGCAAAACTATGCACTCTTATGCAACCCGCAAGTGGGCATGCGCCGGAGTGGAGTGTGAGTGCAATGAGGACAGAGTTGCGATGTACATGAGTACTTTACCCGCTAGTATGAGCCGATATTTATACCTACTCCCATGCAAGCCTAAGGGGTAGGTTTACTAAACCATCTTAACAACTCAGCGGTGGTATTATCGCGCGATAAGTGATGCTATCGCATGATAATGTAACATTATCACGCAATAACGTCACTTATCGTGCGATAAAGCGGCAGCAGCGTTAAGGCACACTAACGCTGTGAAATACGGGTCTGAAGGGTGGAGTAAGGCTTCCCAGAGGGCGGAGAGAAGGGTTCAATGGGCGGAGAGTGGGCGGGGAGAGGCTTCAGGCACACTAACGCTGTGAAATCTGGGTCTGAACACTAATGCCAGTAAAACCCTCGCGTTAGGTACATTTGCAGGAAAGAGAAACCATTTCAGTCAGCAATGTGCAGCAAAGGCAGGGAAACCCAGAAAAATGATAGTTGTGATACATGTGCAGGAACCAAAAAGGCAAATAAACATATAAAATGACCAGAACCACATTTAAAATCCCAATAACCAAGCTGGCCAATAGTGATATTAATGATAAACATAAAGCAACACTACTGACAAAGCGTAAAAATTAAGATATCATGTTTGGAAGGGTCTATGCTCTGTCCCCCTACAAAGTGAATGATCCCACATTGAAATAGCGCTGATCAGGGTTTCTGTCATTTATATAGGGCAGGTTTGTTATGGCGTGCACATGTGCAGCAACAGCAGAGTGGGCATGTAGGAAAGGGCAACTGTACTGATGCTCTAAATGGGATACAGGGGGCTGCAGGCGGCACATGCTGTGGTCCAGCTGGGGCACAGTGCAGATTACGCAGATGCCTAGGTGGCACATAGGAATGCCAAAACTGTAAAGCAGCAAGAGAGCAACTGACGAGGGTCCAACATGGGCATGAGTGTGTGTCCCACAGTGTCACAGGGGATATTACCCCGCAGGTACTCCCAAGGGCACATAACATTGGCAGGCGGTGCCAGGGGGAAGCACGCATGTCTATGTAGGCAGCCCTACCCGAGAACCCACACCATAGACAGCTGCCTACCGGCACACTGGATGGCCTGGGACTGCGCACCACCAGCACCACCGGCATAATGGCATGGCAGCATGGTGGCGGAGGGAGCAGTGGCATCTGCCCACAACAGACCATGGCCAAGCCCCATTAGGTGGGTGACGTGCACTGCAACAGACAGGGTCTGTCTGACGAACAGTCATGGTATCCCTAGGGAGTGATCTGTCCCTGTGGCAACAGTGTGGTGCAGTATACACAGTCAGTGTGTTCCAGAGCAAAAGGTCACAAGTTCAAGTCCCAGTTGTGTCTCCTGCCAACCCTGTCTCCATATTTTACTCAGTACTAAACCGTGGTAATAAAGAAGGAACCTTTATTGCAGAGAAAATAAACAATAATAAGCACAGACACCATAAACATGTGCAATCCCTAGAGCAGAGTTTCCCAACTGCAGTCCTGGAGGTCCAAACACCATTCAGTTTTCATGCTGTCCCTAATAAATATTCGTTCAAGTCTATGAAATCGGTGCCACTGTAAGTCTGAGACCTCCCTGTAGACATTGAAAAAATTGCTACACTGTTGAATAAGGAAAAGAAAGAGTATTAATTTATGGGAATAATTCCCTCTATGTTTCACTGAACGAAATAGTGTTATTTTGTGAAGTGATTCAACGTTCAAGAACAGACCATTCTTTACATGTTATCACGATGGCAGAAGGTCCACCAGGATGGAAAGATATTTTAAGTTATACACAGGACCACATAGCAGGTCTGGCTCAGGAAAATACTCCATTTGCACAAGCAAAAGCCCAACTACAAGATCAAGATACAGCTACGTGGGAATCTTTAGTAGTTCTACAGAAGAAGAAGGTTCGATCTGAGTTACATCGTCTGTCACTTGTCGAATATATAAGCCGGCAACAAATCCCAAGAGGGCTCAGAATTTATAAAGAGCCACGAATTCCTATGACTGAGTCAGATTTCATCGACAAATGGAATAAGATCTTAAATAAATGTTCACTTGACCTAATGGTCCTCATAATGGACACGGTGAAAAAAGATGTTCAGAAATTAACTGAGGAGATAGAGGACATTCAAAATTGTTTAAAATCTTCTGTAGAGGACAAGATCTGTAATGAAAAAATGGAGGATTTGCAGAAACAATTGTCAGTTGTCCATCAGGAAATTATGACAAAAAAGACAAAGAAACTTAAGAGGGACTATACGGATTATACAGTAGGGTACGTCTACCCATGGATGAACGTTAAACGGAAAATGAAGAAAACAAAAAACAGGTGGAATTCTATGATTCTACTGAAGAAACTATGTTTACTGATTCGAGTATCTCTACGAGAGACAGGCATTTTTTAGATCAAGACAAGGTGGAACAGCAGAAAGACAAGAAAAAGAAAGAACCAGACCGAGTGAAATCTCGGGAACGAGTTCCCCCGAAGAGGAAATAAAGGAAGATAGACTTTCTACTCAAATGTCTGATTTAGTAGTGAATATATCTGATGCAATATTATCTCCACAGGAGTTGGCAGTTTTGTGCAAAGGATTATCCTTTGTCCCTAAGACGAATTTTGATTTGCTTCAATTTAATATAGATTTTGAAAGATTTATACGGAAATTAACACTAAAAATTTTTTTTGCAGAACAACATTCCATTATAACACCATTGACTGGAGCTAGTTCGGAACAAAATGCAGTACCACGAATTCCGCTACCTCTCAAATCAAAATGGTCCCCTCCGGGCCCTTTACATCCGGGTTTGGAAATCTTTAAACAATTAGTTTTAAAGGACATACAAGCTTTACAACAGTCTAAAAAACCAGTCTATCATGCACTTACTAGTTCTGAGAATCAAGCTTTGCAACTTTTGAAATGTCGTATGGACATCGTGATTAAACGAGCAGATAAGGGAGGGGCTGTGGTAATTTTGAAACGGGAAGATTATCTAAAAGAAGCATCACGTCAATTGGAAGATAATACCACATATGAGAGATTACATGAAGATCCGGGTAATCTTTTACAAGCCCATATAAAAGCTCTGACGACATCAGCACTGCTAAATAAACTGATCTCCAAAAAAGAATTTAATTATTTGAATGTCACATCCCCTACAGTGGCTAAGTTTTATCTTGTGCCAAAGATACACAAGAGTTTAGTTCAACCCCCTGGTAGACCTATTGTATCTACCAGGGGCAGCATGCTTAAGCCGCTATCCACTTATGTGGATTCGTTTCTGCGGCCATTGCTACCTAAGATACCTGCATATCTGAGAGATACTACTAGTTTTTTGTGTATCTTGAGGGACCTTGACAGCTGGGCAGACAATATAGATGTCATTCTTGTCACGATGGATATAGTCTCGCTCTATACTAATATCCCTCAAAGGGCGGCTTTAGAAGTAGTGAGAACTACATTACTAACCAGAGGGGATCTCTCAGAGAATATGATAGTATCTTTAATGGAGCTAGCACATCTAGCTATATACAACAACTATTTTTCTTTTGAGGGAGAACCTTTTAAGCAGATATCAGGAGTGGCTATTGGAGCCTCATGTGCTCCCTCTATAGCCAATTTTTATATGGCAGGCTTCGAAGATCGTTGGTTAGGCAGCTCCCCATATGTCTCTAACACCATAACGTGGAAAAGATATATAGACGATGTCTTCCTGCTTTGGCAGGGGTCCGAAGGAGAGTTACTTTCATTTTTTCAATGGATCAATCAGTTAGACAGCAATATTAAATTTACATTTGCTTACCATAAAGATACGATGACTTACCTCGATGTTAACATCACCAGGGGGAGTGGGCAATGGGTGACATCTGTATTCAAGAAACCCACTGATAGAAACACGCTCCTTCATTATCGCAGTGCGCATCCAAGACCATTAAAAGAGGGTCTTCCATTCTCACAGTTCCTCCGTTTTCGAAGGAACTGTTCGAGTGATAAAGAGTTCAAATTACAATCGCGACAATTGATAAAAAATTTTATTGAGAGAGGATATCCATGTAAGGTAGTTAAACAAGCATACCGTAGAGCTCTTTATAACAATAGAAGTTTACTTCTTGCTTCGTCAAATAATAGGAAGAGTGATGATAATGACAGTGTTCATTTAATAACGAAGTTTTCCCCATTAAACCAAGGTATTCAACGTAGTTTGCAAAAACATAAAAATGTATTGACAACAGTACCGGGCTTAGCGGGGAAGAAAATAAGGTGTGTCTGGCAAAGGCACCGTAACTTGAAGGAACATTTGAGCCCTGCAGTTTTACCTAGACTAGAGGGAGAAACGGGGGAGAAAGGGCATAGACGCTGTGGGTCCTGTGACATCTGTGAAATTACCTTGTAAATACATCGTCAAGTAGACTATACGTTATCATTTTCTATGACCTGTGATTCCATGGGGGTAGTATACGCAGTGCAATTCCCATGCGGTCTCCTATATATAGGTAAGACGCTTCTCACCTTTTGGGTGTGTATGAGAGAGCATAGGAGCAAGCTAAGGTGCAGAACATTGGCAGCCCCACTATTTCAACACTGTCTAAATGAAGGGCACTGTTTCGAGCAATTGGTATGTTTCTGTATAGATAAGGTTGAACGTGGTAGTGGGAATAGAACTCACGATCAAGTTCTAATTCAGAGAGAACAAAGGTGGATTTATAAATTAAATACCGTTAAACCCAATGGATTGAATGCGATGATAGATTGGGCGGCATGTATATGATTTTAACCTTTTCTGGACTATCTCTTGACGCATTCAGATGGTCAGAAGTTATAAAGAGTAGTTAATGGAGTTATTGGAGGTCATGTTGCGGTTGAAATATATAGCGAGGAAACTTCACTTTCGTGAGGTGGCTAGTCCCTTAAGGAGAGGTTTTAGAGATTAGAACTCTGACAAAGGGGAGGAGTCTATCACGTCACACTATGTTACGCCTTTAAAAATGAATCTGGAAGTAACAGACCGCGGCGTCTTTTTGCTTTTGAGAGCTGAAAAGTATTTGTTAGAAAACAGAGGAGATATTCTGTCTTAGACGCGGGCAGCATTTCTGTGAGTATTTAAAGGTTTTTGGTCTTGTTAGCTGTTTAAGGTTTTAGAAGAAGAAGAGGAAAATTGTATGTTGGGAATGATTCTATGTTTTATTTTGTTTGAATGCAGGATTTAAAATTGATCCCCTGAGGAACCCTACTAGGAGAAACGCTACGAAGGCGCTGGGGGAAAGCGTCGGGATCATTCGATAGTGTCATTAAGACTGACAGCCAGAAGTATTAGCGTTAATGAACTATATATTAATATGGTGAATTACATGAGTTAAACAATAATCATTATATTCTTGAGCCATATTAATATGGAGAACTAAGAGGGTTAAATCACGATTGCTAAACTTATGTGCTTTAGTCTGCTATCGTGGAGGTCATTGATGCGATCGGGCACAAAAATTTCTATACAGACGTTCAAGTCTATGAAATCGGTGCCACTGTAAGTCTGAGACCTCCCGGTAGACATTGAAAAAATTGCTACACTGTTGAATAAGGAAAAGAAAGAGTATTAATTTATGGGAATAATTCCCTCTATGTTTCACTGAACGTAATAGTGTTATTTTGTGAAGTGATTCACCATTCAAGAACAGACCTAATAAATATGCCTGTGCTGCATGTGTATGCGCCGCCCCATTGTATGCAAATGTGTCTCATGCATATTCATTAGGGACAGCATGAAAACCTGAACAGTGTTTGGCCCACCAGGACTGGATTTGGGAACCTCTGCCCTAGAGCAGCGGCCAACAGGGACATAAACACCCACATCCACAGGCTCCACTATCCAAAGCCTCATGGAGAGTCAGGCTGTTGGGCCCAGTGTGGAGCAGCATCTCCCAATACCGGTACCTGCATACCTTAGCAATGCCGTCCTAAACTTGGGAACACGTTCCACATATTTCAAAAGGTCGCTATGATTAATGTCAGCTAACAAATCCTACGTTAAACACAATTTGTTGATAGAGATTCATCATAGCAACCTTTCTGATATCTGTGGAGTGTGTTTCAGTTATTGATTCTGACAGTGTTTACCACCCCGGGGAGTGACCCTAACAGTATTGAGTACCATAGCAATGCCATCACTGTGCCCAGGACTGGTCTGGTGGCCAGGACTGCCACAAACCTCTATATTTGCACAATGCTGGCATAGGTGTGGGAGTGTGTGTCTGTCTATCCAGTGTGTTGTGGCTGCCTACACCTTACTGAGCCCACATTGCTTGCACTGTTTCCAGTGTTAGCCTGCCAATGTGCATAATGAGGAGCAAGATACTGTGGGTATGGCCCGGACAGAGTGGCCTGGGCAGGATGCATATGCACAGGGTATAGGGCAATGGCTGGGACATTGTAGTGCCCAACTACCACCTGCACGGACAAGGTGGCCACAGCATGTCATGCTGAGAGGTCGCTCTCACCTTGACTGAGCAGTGACCACGGCATGGCTAGGTTCCCCCATAGTGCTCTACAGGGTTTTTCTCAAGTGATATTTGTGGGTTCTTTTTTCTGGGGTCCCATCACTGACATACCTGTGTGGTATGTGTGCTGACATCCTAGTTTTGGGTGTGCAAAGTTCCTCCAGGAACATGCCCTATGTGCTAGCTAGCAGACTGTCTGTAGTTAGCATCTGAATGGCTGCACCACCTTGCAGGATGCAGCAGGTTCACACTGACTGCTCTCTGCTGGTGAATGTCAGATCGTAGTGGGGGCAGCTGAGCTGACTGGGCCCACTACCTATCTGCCAGTTGCCCTGTCCCAAGTGCGTCTCTTCAGCAGCTGTCCTTTTGCCACCAGGACTGGGATTGCTGGTCCCACAGCCTGTCCTCATGTACCTCCACTGCATGCCCCCCCCCCTTGCAAAGGGTAAGAGTGTGGGTCTGTTGGGGGCAGATCATATCCCCCCACACTAACCCAGAGAGGGCAGTTTGCTAAGTACATTGTTGCCATGTGATCCCTGACACACCCCTGCTCCCTAAACAGGTGACCATAGCAAGCACAGTGGACATGCACTGTGTTGTGTGCATTGTGATCCACAAGGGCCAGACATGACTGGCAATTACAAATGGACACAGACACTGCCTAAAAGTGTCTGCAACAAATACCTGTCACATACTAGCACTGATGGAGACCTGCAGCACAGTCCACCTCAACCAACCCGGGTACTGCGGACCTGGTGCTGGCCACTCCACCTCACCCTCAGGGTGAGCACAGAACACACACATTGGCATGGCCTGTGGGTACTCTGTGCCAGTAACACGCATGGTCATTCCCCCCTACCAAGCTGACGTGCTGTAGAGGTGCATACCCCATCTGGTGAGCAGATGTAGACTGCTGTTCTGCATATGAATTGCGTTATGGGTACTGTTGGTTCTATCCTATCCTGGTAGCCACAGCAGACAGTTTTATGGTGACATGCACTCTTTCTGTAGCCAGCCATTATTATGATACATCCCATAGTGATATAGCACAATGGTTAATGCAATGACTTCAGTAGCAAAGGGCATGGATTTGATTCCTCTCTGTTCCCCTTTTTTTATGGCTGTCATACACAACTACATTTCATTCGTGAAACAGTCATATCTGTGCAGATCTGTGTTGCCGCCACATTATACCCTCATCACTGTTGCCATCCATCCTTCTGTCCGTCTATGTGTGTGTGCCAGCTGTGTGGCGTCCTGCCCTAATGTGCAGGCTGCTATCCCATGTCCTGCACTGGCACACTTTTCTGCATTGCGGCTCTTCATGCTTGCCTCTCTTGTGTCTGCTCTGCATGGCACTGCTCTCCTCTGTCCTCCTGTCATTGCACTTATCCTGCCACCTCTACCTCCTCTGGTGGACACGTATCCCCATCCTCTGCCACACACTGTCATTGTTGCACTGTACATTACCATCACCCTGTACATTGGTACAGCTGCCCCCGATATGTTTGTCCACTTTACCTGTTGCCACATGGGCTGCACGCAGATTTGGCTGGTCCATGAGCTCCGTCATCTACTTCCTTCCATCACTTGTTCATTGCCTTTCCTTGGTGCTCTGCGCAGTGTTATGGTTACATCTGTGTTTGAGCCATACATTTCATGGTTGTGACTTTGGGGCACCTTTGTGCCTCTGGGCACCATTTCCTGTGTCACCTTGGCATCCCTGGGGCATCTTTCGCGGCACCTTAGGTTTGCCCCTGAGCCTCCCCTTCCCCTACCCCATCTAACTTCCCTGCACAACCGGCGGGGAAGTTAACTGAGGCCGGGTGAAGGCACAAATAACCCCCAATATGTATGTTAGAGTTCAAATGTTATAATATAAACTCACAGGTTCAAGTCCCAGCTGTGGTTCCTGCCAACCCTGTCCCCATATTAAAACATGGTAATACAGACAGAACCTTTATTGCAGATACCCAAAACACCTACATTTTACCCTACAGAGCACAGACACCATAAACATGTGCATTACCTAGAGCAGAGTCTCCCAAATGCAGTCCTGGTGGACCAAACACCATTCAGGTTCCATGCTGCCTCTAAAAAATATGGCTGTGCTGCATCTCTATGCACCGCCCCCATGGTATGCATATGTATCTCATACATATTCATTAGGGACAGCATGAGAACCTGAACAGTGTTTGGCCCACCAGGACCGGAGTTGGGAACCTCTGCCCTAGAGCAGTGGCCAAGAGGGGCAGACACACCCGCACCCACAGGCTCCTTTATCCAAAGCCTCCTGGAGAGGCAGGATGTTGGGCCCTTTGTGCATCTCCCAATACTAGCACTTGCATACCTTAGCAATGCCACCCTAAACTTGGGAATACGGTACACATCTATCAAAAGGTTGCTATGATCACTGGTAGATAGCAATTCCTAAGTTAAACACAATTTGCTGATCAAGCTGCATCATAGAAACCTTTCTGATGTCTGTGGAGTATGCTTCAGGTCTGGTGTCTGACAGTGTTTACCACCCTGGGGAATAGTGGGAGAATCCTGTTTCTCACCCTGAGCCACAGAAGGTAGGTTGGGTGGTAATACACAACCTACCCATCACTTACATCATGTCATCATAGCACTAACACAGAACATGCACCATTCTGGGTGCATCATAGCCCATAAGAGCTAGACCTCATTAGAAACTTCAGATGGACACTAACAAATCTAGGTGTGTTTGCAGGAACTACCTATCACACGCACTGTGGACCTGGTGCTGGCCGCCCCACCTCACCCTCAGGGTGAGCACAATACCCACACAATGTGACGGTCTGTAGCTACTCTGTGCCACTAACACACACCGTCGGCACCCCTTACCAGGCTGAGGTGCTGTGGGGGTGCACTTGGTCAGTTCCCCCTACCAGGCTGAGGTGCTGTGGGGTGCATTCCCCATCTTGTGATCATCTGTAGACTGCTGATTTGCATGTGCTGTGCATCATGGGTATGGGTGGGTTAACCCTATCCTGGTAACCACACAGTGGGGTTATTTGATAGGGCTGTCTGAGGCATTGTCTGTTTTTAATATACATTAGTGCTGCCAGCAAAAACACCCTCAGAGTACTGTAACCTTAAGGCGCCCCATAAGGTGCCTTATAAGGTGTCCGATAGTGGACATTATAGGGTGTCTTGGCAGACAGTGCACTTTATAATGTGCCCTATGGAGTGCCTTATAGGGTGCCTTATGCGGCACCTTAGGTTACGCCACTGTCTTTCTGTAGCCAGCCAGCAGTGTGATAGATGCTGTAGAGATGTAGCCCACTGGTTACTTAAATGACTACAAAGGCAGAAGTCATGGGTTTGATCCCACAGTGGTGTTATTTAATCAGGCTGTCTGAGGCTTTTCCTTTTAATTTAAATCAGTGCTGCCAGAAAAACCACCCTTACAGTGCCGTAACCTAAGGTGCAGCATAAGGCGCCCTATAAGGCACTCCATAGGGCACATTATAAAGTGCACTGTCCGCCAAGGCACCTTATAATGTGCCCTATAGGGCGCTCTATAGGGTGCCTTATGAGGCACCTTAGGCTATGGCACTGTGAGGGTGTTTTTGCTGGCAGCACTGATTTAAATTAAAAGGAAAAGCCCCTGATGGGAAGCAGGGGCTGATGGGAAATTTCCCATCTGCCCCTGCGGGCTTAACAGAGACGCGAGGGAGACACTCTCCCTTCGCGTATCTGCAAGCCGGAGCAGAGGGCTTCAGCCACGCCGGGAGAGTTCAGCCGGGCAGAGGGGGCCGGATTAAAAGGTCCGCCGGGCCGTATACGGCGGGCCGTAGTTTGCCCATCCCTGGTCTAGCCTAATGGTTAGAGTAGTCGACTAGGACCAGGGAAGCCAGGGTTCAAATTCCACTTCTGCTATTATTGAGATTCTGCTGAATACTAGGGATGATGGAGTACTACACCCTCTGGATGTTTTTCAGACAAAACAAACACTTTCCCAATGCTTATTCATGCCTGGAGCAGATCTAAATTTAGACATAACTCCAGATGTCCAGGACATTTCTGAGATCAAGTAGTAACGTCCAAGTTCCTGGGAACACCTCAGCCATGCCTCCACCATGTCCCCTTATAGACTTGGATATCCTCATGCTGGGGAAATCTACAGACCTAGCTTCTAAAATGACTCTGGAGACATCTCCATGCTGTGGACATCTCTTTGTCCTTTTTTCAGATGTCCAAAGTATGAATAGGGCTTCCAAAATAACCCCCTGTGATGAGGTCTATAGAATGTTACCTGCCCTTCTCCAGAGGGATTATCAACAGTCCCCTTTAAGAGTGTATGGAGTCCAGAGTTCAGGGCTAGGAAGGCATGGCTCACGGGGAGAGGTTAAGAACCAGCAGGCTGCAGGAGCGAGAGGGGCCCGTGGAGCCAGAAGTCCTTCCAAAGCAAGCTGTGCAAAGGAGTTCTGAGGTAAGAGATTTAACTCGGGCTAGAGGAAAGGCAGGGAGAACCAGCTTCTGGAGATTTAACAGTCTGGGATAGAATAAAAGCTAATTTTGTTTTCCCCGAACTGCTGCCTGTTCCATGCCCCTTCCCACCACATGCCACAATATCACACCCCCTTTGTGGCTGAACTTTACTCTGGTTTGTGTGAGCTGAAACATAGAGGTGTAACCCAGTGATAAGAACAGCAGGCTGAAAGCCAGGATTCAAATCCCACTTTTCCTGTTGATACTGCTTGTGACCTTTGGTAAGTCATTTATCCTTCATACAAGGACCTTTGGTAAGTCATTTATCCTGAGATACAAACTTAAGTCCCCTATTTACTAATCCATGGCAAAATTAGAGCTGCTTGTAGAAACCTTCATCTTCAGCTACTATCTGCAGGTCTTCTGCATTTCCCTACCACCCTGGAAGAGCTATTGTCCTGTTCTTTCAATCTTTCTTGCAGGTTGGTAGACCCAGAACTCTGCTGGTCTTGCCTTTGGTGACATCACCAGTCAGAAATGTTCCCTGTTCCATGCACAGGGCCCAAGAAGTAGACAGAACTCTAGAGTCTCAATGGTGCAGGGGCAAGGGATTTAGATTAGTTAGGAATTTTGGCAACATTCTGGGGAAGGGGGAGCCTATTCCAAAAATATAGGCACCAACTTAACCAGGGTAGAACCAGGCTGTTGACTCTAGCATTTTATTTATTTGTGGGTTTTATATACCGCTTTCTCAAAATAATTAAGGCGGTTTACATATAACATTTAAGCAAACTTAAAACGGTTTACATTGAAACGAGGTGATATGAACAATGCAGCGAAGCAAATAAAGCAAGCAAAACTAAACTCAATAATTTAAACTTATTTACACATGCAGGGAAGGTGTTTGCATTGATATAAAATAACATGTAATACAATTTTAGACAGTGTTCAGTAGGTCTATTTACAGATGCAATTGGAGTGTTATATGCAAGTCATAGATGTATGTATTCACGGGGTATCATTGGTGTATGTATTCATTGTGTATTCATGTGTTAATGAAGGATCAGATGGATTGATTATGAGTTATGTGGGGAAGATATTCTGACCTTCTATTTTGTTCTGATAATATTCCGTGAATAGGTGTGTTTTAATTATTTTATGGAAGGTGAATAGGTCATTTATGTTTCTAAGGCTTTGAGATAGCGAGTTCCAGTGGATTGGAACATAGAAAGTGAAAGCTCTGTTGCTCATTGTTTGGTTTGCTTTTTCTAAAGTCTATAGGTAATATGAGAGGTTTTGTGTATCACTTTTTCTTTGTCTTGTTTCAGGTAGGATAGTTATTAAAGAGTTTAGATGTGCTGGGACTAAGTCATGTAGAATCCTGAATGTGGTTACTAAGGATTTGTATATAATTCTACATGTTACAGGTAGCCAGTGCAGTTGGAAGAGGATGGGTGTGATATGTTCAGTTTTAGCTATCTTGCTTAAGGTTATTGCAAGAGTATTTTGTGCTAATTGTAGCTGATTTAGTGTTTATTTTAGCAAGCCTTGTAGTATGCTGTTGCAGGTGGGGGCTGATCAGTGCCTGTAGAACCAAGCGGAAGTCCTGAGCTGAGAGTAGTGGTCTTAGGTGTTGGGTCATCCTGATTTTATTGTATATTTTCCGGGTTATTGAAGTAATGTGCTTAGATAGGTTAAGATTCTGATCAAGGATGACTCCTAAATATCTAATTTCATTCTTGACTTCAAGGTATGCATCTCTGACATATTTTATCTAGTGGAATGGTCCTTACCTCTAGTGACAAAGAGGACCTACATCTTATTAAGGTTTATACTGAGGTTACAGGAGTCTAGCCATTACAATGCTTCATTGAAACAGTTTGTGATCTGTTCAAAATTGTTTCCTTGTATCAAAAGGGGTGAACATTTTAAAAAGTAGAGCAGCTTTAAATTAGAACCTAGGGGAAGTCATCAGTCACTCAGGAGTGCATAGTTTGGAGTAAGGTATCTGTGATGGATGCTATCAAAACAGGGAAGTTATGGTATCCTGATAGAGAGTTTGAAATAAAGGCCAGAGTGGGCCAACTGCCTTTAAGGGAAGAGCAGAAAGAGATGAAAGATTGAAAAATTATCCCTGTCATCTGCTGACCAGGTTGTAGATATAAACAAAAAGTACACTCTGAAATATCTGTGTACAAATGGTAGAAGCCTAAAAAAATAAGATACTCAAAAAAAGATATCTGTTCCAAAATATGCAATGAGGAAAAAAAAGAAAATATTTGCTAAAGATAATAATATTATACTACCATACAGTCATATGTTGGAGTGTTCACCTTGTAGGGGAAAGGGAGAAAACCCCTCCAAACCGCAAATAACTCCGTTTTAATATTTTTTCAAATTAAAGTGTATATTCAGTGAAAACTTTATCAAAAGCTACCCAGAACCAATATGCCAAGAAGTAAAACCGTTAAGGTTTGAAAAAATACTTAGCTGGCAATTGGAGCCCAAAGTCCGTACTGATGAAATTGAAGAGCTGATCTTGTACACGTCGTTAGTGAGTTGTAACAACAGCTGATCACAAAGCTTCCAGGGAACACCCCTGAAATGAAGAAATTCATGAGTCCACTGCGACACAGCGCCGTGTTTCGGGTCCCAAGACCCTGTCTCAAGCGTTTGTAAAAAAAAATTTCAAAGAAGTAACTGAGACCGCTGTCAAAACGCCCCTCAAATACAGAGATCTTCGTACTCTGTTGCTTCCGTTCCCTCAGTAGGGATAGCGTCTGTTGTCACAAAACCAAATGAAACCTTAAATAGCTCAAACCCCAAGTGTGGTGGCTCAAAGAGGACAAAAAGGATCAGAAAGCAAAAAACTAAAACTGTCATGATCCAAGAATATTTCACCAGTCAATCTCAGAATTGAGACCACCGGGAGAAAGTGTTTAAAGAGAATATCCAATGCTGCTCCAAACCTTGTAATAGTTGTTCCCGATCGCCCCCCCCCCCCCCGAGGATTATGAGGTACATGATCAATAACACACCACTGAAAATCTGCAAAAGTATGTTGAAATTGAACACAATGTGGTACTAAGGGAGCTGACAAAGTCTTAGGGGTATGTTTACAGACCGTGCGTTATGTAACTTTAACGATCGTTAGGTAACATTAACGCGCGTTATGTAAAGTTACTTAACGATCGTTAACATCCCCGGCCATGGTAAACACCGCAGAGGGTGGAGAGAGGGCGGGGGGAAGGGGTCAATGGGCGGGGAGTGGGCGGGGAGTGGGCGGGGAGAAGCTCCCTGCACACTAACGCGCTGAACTGAAGGGATGAATACTACCGCGAATGAAAGACTGCCTTTAGATGCAAATTTGCAGGAGAGAGAAACCATTTAAATGTCAGCAATGTACAGCATAGACAGGGAGCCCAAGAAACATGATAGTAGTGCTCCATTTCCAGCACCAGCATAGTGCCCAAGTATGAAAGACCACTATGGCGATGGTGCAAGTGGGGCATAGGGGGCTGCAGGCGGGACATGTAGAGGGGAAAGCTGGGGCACAGGGTGGACTAGGCAGGTGCCTAGGTGGCACATAGGAACATAGACACCGGAAATCAGCATGACAGCAGCTGACAAAGGCCAAACACAATCCACCTACATCTACCTGGTCCACCCAAGCTAACAGTTACTAGGGCACTGACCTGACATCCCCCCAGCAAACCCTCCCCCAAGCGGAAAGGATAGACTATTGGTAGGCGGTGATGGGGGGGGATGCTCATGTATGACCGATGCCCCAGACCTTACTCCCTAGGCGACCACCTACCCACACAGTGGATGGACTGGACTGCGCACTACCAGCACCGACAGCATATGGCCATGTCAGCATGGCAGGGGGGTACCCGTGCTGGAGGAGG
Organism: Ichthyophis bannanicus; assembly: GCA_033557465.1. Lineage (NCBI taxonomy): Eukaryota > Metazoa > Chordata > Amphibia > Gymnophiona > Ichthyophiidae > Ichthyophis > Ichthyophis bannanicus. The sequence goes on along the minus strand of CM066037.1, from coordinate 440,918,998 downwards.
CAGTGGCACCTGCCTGCAGTGGACCTACGCTATGCCCTGTACCAGTACGTGGTGTGCAATGCAACATACAAAGTCTGGCTGAGGAAAAGTACCGGTAGCCCCAGGGACAACCATGCATCTGTGGCAACAGTGTGGTGCAGTACACCTAGCCAGTGTGTCCAGACACAGAGTGTCACAGGTTCAAGCCCCAGCTGTGGTTACTGCAGAGCATGTCCCTATGTTTTACCCTACAATGCAGATACAACAGCAACATGTGCAAAGCCCAAAGCAGCGGTGAACAGGGATACAAACACCCACTCACACAGGCTCCACAATCCAAAGATGCATGGAGAGTCAGGCTGTTAGCCCCAGCATTGAGCTGCAGTTATCACCAGGGCACTACTACTACCTCCTGCACAGTTTAGCAATGTTGGCACTGTGATCAGGACCAGTGTGGCGGGCAGGATTGCCAACCACCCCTATCTTTGCACAATGCTGCAATAGGAGCATGTGTGTGTATGTCTGTCCATTGTTTTGTGGCTGCCCGCACCTCACCGGGCCCACAGTGTCCCACTGTTACCAGCGTTAGCCTGAATATGTGCATAATGAGGAGCAAGGTGTCATGGGTATGGCCCAGACAGGGCAGATTGGCCAGGATGCATCTTCACAGGGTGAGGAGCAATGGCTGGGACACTGTAGTGCCTGACCACCACCTGCATGGACAGGGTGGCCACAGCATGGTATGCTGGGAGGGCACTCACTCTGACCGAGCAGTGACCATGGAATGTCTAGATTCCCACATAGCGCGCTATATTAACTGTCTCCAGTAATACTTTTTGTGTCCCCAGTGCTGGGACCCCAATCACTGAGATGCATGCTTGGTGCATGTAGTTTCTCTGTGAGCATGCACTATGGACTGGCTAGTGGACTGTCTTCAGTTAGACTGTGCATGGTGGGAACACCTATAATGTGCAGTCTGATTGTGCTGTCTGCTGGTGACTGGCTGACAGTGTTGTGAGGCAGTTGGGGTGTTCCAGACCCAACCCCAACATTGCTGCTGGTCTACCACTGCCCCAGTCACATGTATGGCTCTGGCCCACCAACCCTGGAGGGTTGTCTTATACCAGCAGGATGGAGGTTGCTTCACCGGAGCTGGGGCACCAGTCCCTTTTTTTATTTTATTTATTTATTTAACAGCTCTTATATATGGCGCTCTTTGTTTATTTATTTATTTATTTATTTAGACAGTTTTGTATACCGCCTTATCCTTTGTTATCAGTGCGGTTTACATTCAACAATATAACACTCAGACAGTCAAGAACTGACCTAAGTTTACATATAACAGGGGTGATGTGGGCCCTTTTGGGTATGTAGTGTATACCACTTTGACCTTATAAAGGCACTGCTACACACACCTCATGCAGGTCTAGAAACCCCTCTGCCCTGATAACAGGTGCCCATGTCAGCCAGACCCAAACACAGGGTACACACTAATCTGGGTGGTGTCTGGTCCCAAAGGGCCACATGTGACTGCAGGATAAAGATGGACACCGAATTACCTTCAGCTGCACTGCAAGGAACACCTGTCACACATTGTTAGTGATGGGGATGTACAGCAGGACCTATCTCTAGCTGGGCACTCATCCTATCCCTCAGGGAGAACACAGAACCTGCACAATGGCATGTATTACGCACTGTGCCAGTATCACGCATTGTTAGTTCGTCTTTCCAAGCTGAGGTACCGGAGTGGTACAGACCCCATTTGCTGATCAGCTGTAGACAGCTATTCAGCATGTGCATTGCATCATGGGTACTGGTGGGGTTACCCTATCCTGGCACTCAGAGCAAACAGTTTGTGCAGTGACCTGCAGTCCTTCTGTACCCAGCCATTGCTGTGACATACACCACAGAGGTATAGCCTACCGGTTAATACAATGCCATTCTCAGCAGTGTTCATGGGATCAATTCCTCATTATTCCCTCCTCTCATGCCTGTCCTACTCAAATAGTGTGCATGCCTGTAAAAGTCATATTTTTGCAGATTTGTGCTGCCAGCCCATAATACCATTGCCACAATTGCCAACATTCTCTCGGTCTGTCTATCTGCGTCTGTCAGCTGTGTAGAGTCCTGTCTGCCTGTGCAGGCTGTCACCCCATGTCCTGCACTGCTACCCTTTCCTGCATTGCGCCTCTTCTTGTTTGCCTCGCCTTTGCCTGATCTGCATGGCACCACCACTACTCTGTCCACCCATCATTGTAACTATCTGCCACCTCCGCCTCCACTGGAGGACAGGTATTCCCATCATCTGCCACCAACTGTCTTTCCAGTACTTTACATTGCCAACACCCTGTGCTGTGGTACAGTTGCCCCCACCATGTTTGTCATCAGTACTGGCAGCCACATGGGATGCCCTCAGATATGGCAGGTCCAGCGGCTCCCAGCTCTACCTCCTTCACTCACCTGTTCATTGCCTTTCCTGAGTGCTCTATCTAGTGTTAGGGTTACATCTGTCTCTGTGGGTCATGCATGTCATCCTGAAGCACCTTGCAGCCCTTAGGCCATGCTAACGTAGGGCACCATAACCTTGTTAGGCCACCTTAACCTATGCTTCTGTAACCCAGAGTGCCCTCTAAGGTGCCTTGTCCAGGGGTTCCTAATACGGCGCTTAGCCTAAGGAGCCCTACTGTATAGGGCACCTTACAAAGCACCTTATGAGGCACCTTACAAGGCACCTTATAGGGCACCTAACAAGGCACCTTATAAGACACCTAACAGGGCACCTTATAAGGCACCTAACAAGGCATATTATAAGGCACCTAACAAGGCACCTTATAAGGCATCTCACAAGGCACCTTATCAGGCACCTTACTTATAAGCACCTTACAAGGCGCCTTGTAACGCGGGTTAGTTTGTAACATGGGTTGGCTGATACGGCTTGCTGTAACAATGCACCACCCACGCCTTTATATGGGCATCTGTACCTTTACCGCGGAACCTAACACGAATGACATTAACGCAGTTTAGTAAACATACCCCTTAGTGTGGATTCGTGATTTATGTTCAGATAGGCATTTTTTAATTGGACGAATGGTGTGGTCCACATAATGGAGACCAAAAGGACAAGTGAGTAAATAAACAACAAAAATGGAAGTGCAAGTAGTATGCCACCTTGTCTTGTAATAACATCCTGTCGAGTTGTGTTACCATTGGAGGCCCGTCTGAGCTTGTATGCAAAAAATACAACAGGTTTTGCCACAAATGAAATGGCCTGGGTCCTGATGAAAACTGAGAGAGCGATCACCCAAGCACACAGAGTGAACAACCATATCTCTTATGTTTCATTTGTGACAAAACCTGTTGTATTTTTTGCATACAAGCTCAGACGGGCCTCCAATGGCAACACAACTCGACAGGATGATTGAGGGACTAGAACAACTCTCCTGTGAGGAAGGGCTAGAAAGGTTAGGGTTCTTCAGCTTGGAGAAAAGACGGCTAAAGGGAGATATGACAGAGGTCTCTAAAATCCTTCATGGAGTAGAATGGGTAAACATGAATAGGTTGTATACTATTTCACAAAGTACAAAAACTAGGGGATACGCAATGAAGTTACTAAGTCTGCATTGGGAAGGAGGAGAGAGCCAGTTTTGGCCAAGTAATCCATATGCAATGAGGTTATGAAGCCTTTTGATAAAGCCGGTTTGGGAAGGCAAAATCTATGGCCGGGGTCAAGCGCAATATGAGCTTCCGCACTTGTTCAGTAACGATGCGTGGATGAGACAATGGTGCAGAGATGAGGGTTTTGGATTTGTTAGGAACTGGGGAACATTCTGGGGAAAGGAGGGGCTCTTCCGAAGGGATGGGCTTCACCTTAACCGGGATGGAACCAGGCTGCTGGCATTAACCTTTAAAAAGAGCAGATGGTTCGGAAGAATGTATCCTTGAAGGATACTGCCAAAAGCAGAGAGGTTCCACAAAAGAGTAAAGTAGCCCAAATGCCCTCAAGTATGGAGCAGACAGAGCTTAAAGATCCCAATTTACCCATGTCTAACAATAGCCAAATTAACATGAGTAAAATACATTCTCTAAAATGCTTGTATGCAAATGCTAGAAGTCTAAAGAATAAGATGGGAGAGTTAGAATATATAGCACTAAATGAAAGGTTAGATATGATTGGAATATCAGAGACATGGTGGAAGGAGGACAACCAGTGGGACACTGTGATACCTGGGTACAAACTATATCGTAATGATAGAGCTGATCAAATTGGTGGAGGGGTTGCGCTCTATGTTAGAGAGGGCATAGACTCAGAAAGGATTAAAGTTTTGCAGGAAACAAAATCTGCTGTAGAATCTATATGGATTGAAATTCCATATAAAAGGGGGAAGGCAATGGCAGTGGGGGTGTACTATCGAGCACCTGGCCAGAATGACCAAATGGATGATGAAATGCTCAAAGAAATCAAGGAAGCTAACAAAAGTTACAGTGCAGTAATAATAATGGGTGATTTCAATTACCCCGGTATCGACTGGGTCAGTGTCACGTCAGGACATGCTAGGGAGATAAAATTCCTAGATGAAATAAATGACTGCTTCTTGGAGCAGCTGGTTCATGAACCGACCAGAGGGGAAGCCATATTAGACCTAGTCCTTAGTGGAACACCAGATCTAGTGCAAGAGATAAGGGTGTTGGGGCCACTTGGCAATAGTGATCATAGCATGATCGCCTTTGATTTAATTAGTCCCTCATGAGAGACTTTTGGCAAAACTAAAGAGTCATGGGATAGGAGGCAGTGTACTATTGTGGATCAGGAACTGGTTCAAAGATAGAAAGCAGAGGGTAGGGCTAAATGGCCAATTTTCCCAATGGAGAAAGGTGAATAGTGGATCTGTGCTGGGTCCGCTGCTTTTTGACATATTCATAAATGACCTGGAAAGTGGAATAACGAGTGAGGTTATCAAATTTGCAGATGACACAAAACTATTTAAAGTTGTTAAAACCCAAGAGGATTGTGAAAAATTGCAAGAGGATCTTGGATAAATTGGAAGACTGGGCATCAAAATGGCAGATGAAATTTAATGTGGACAAGTGCAAGGTTATGCACCTAAGGAAGAACAACCCAAACTATGGTTACACGATGCAAGGTTCCACATTAGGAACCACCACCCAGGAAAAAGATTTAGGCGTCATTGTGGATACCATGTTAAAACCCTCGGCCCAGTGTGCAGCGGCGGCCAAGAGAGCAAATAGAATGCTAGGTATGATAAGGAAAGGAATGGAAAATAAAACAAAAGATATTATAATGCCTCTATATCATTCCATGGTGAGACCGCACCTTGAATATTGTGTGCAATTCTGGTCGCCGTATCTTAAAAAGGATATAGCGATTTTAGAAAAGGTACAGAGAAGAGCCACCAAAATGGTAAAGGGGATGGAAGGATACTCCTATGAAGATAGGCTAAAAAGGTTAGGGCTCTTTAACCTGGAAAAGAGACGGCTGAGGGGAGATATGATAGAAGTCTATAAATTAATGAACGGAGTGGAACGGGTAAAAGTAGATCGATTGTTTACCTTAGCAGAATATAGAAAGACTAGGGGACATGCAATGAAGCTACAGGGTAAACTATTTAAGACTAATAAAAGAAAATATTTTTTCACTCAGCGTGTAATCAAACTCTGGAATTTGTTACCGGAGGATGTAGTAAAGGCTGTTAGTGTAGCTGGGTTTAAAAAAGGTTTGGACAAGTTCCTGGAGGAAAGGTCCATAAACCATTATTAAGAAGTGACCGAAGATATCAATGCTTGACCCAGTACAAGCATTGTGGAACTTGTGTCTCTTGGGGAAACTGCTAGGTACATATGACCTAGATTGGCCACTGCTGGAAACAGAATACTGGGCTTGATGGACCTTGGTCTGACCCAGTATGGCATATCTTATGTTCTTATGTTCTTATTGAAAGTAGCACTTTAAATATCTACCATACAAATATGTTTATCCTACTATGAGTTCAACTTAAAATAGGAGTGAAAAGTAGGCGTGGATGGCATCTCTACACAATGTGGTTTATAAAGGATTTATTTATTTAGTTAGTTTTTTTTCATACCTCTTGATCATGAATCAAAATGGTTTACAGAGAACAATAACTTCTACAGGGAACTGTGAACACAACTAAAATATTGAATCACATTTCATACAGGGTAATTTGTAGTAACTTATTTACAATCATAAACATATTTACAGAGAGATTATGAGACATTTCGAGTTAATTACATTGATGTTGACAGGTGAGTGTGCATGTTGGATAAGTGCTGGTATTTTTCATTTATGTTGGTAGAGCATCTGTTTCTATTTGTATATTTCTATAATGCTCTGAAAATAGTAGGTTCTTGATTTGTTTTTTGGAACTTGGATAAATCATTTGTTTCTTATTCCGGCTGGGAGGGTGTTCCCTAGTGTGGGGGCATAGAAAGAAAAGACTCTATTGCTTGTTGATTGATTGGTCCATCTGAATTCAGTTGGAATGGCCAGGGAGTTCTAAGTAATTTCTCTTCTTTGTCTGTTATTTGGGATCTTGTTAATTAGAGTTCCGAGGTGTGATGGGGCTGTCATGGATTAGTTTGAAAGTGATGATCAAGTTTTTGTACTGGATTAATCTGTGTATGGGAAGCCAGTGTAGTTGTCTCATCATGGGGGTGATATCTTCAGATCTGTGTGCCCTCTGGATTATACGAGCTGCCGTGTGTTGTGCTATCTGCAGAGGCATCAGTGCATGCTTAGGGCGTCCCTGTAATATACTATTGCAAAAGTCGATAGGTGAGTAGATCATGGCTTGTAAGACCGAATGGAAGTCATTTGGTTCTAGCAAATGCCTCAGATGATGTAGAAACATAGAAACATAGAAATATGACGACAGAAAAAGACCACATGGCCTATCTAGTCTGTCCTTCCATAACAACTACAACAGTCCACTTTTTGCCTTTAGAGATCCTCTGTGTTGGTCCCATGCTTTCTTGAATTCAGTTACTGTCCTCATCTCTACCACCTCCACTGGGAGACTATTCCACGGATCCACTACTCTTTCCGTAAAGAAATATTTCCGCATATCACTCCTGAATCTATCTCCCTTCACCCTCATCCCATGTCCCCTCGTAGCAGAACTTGCTTTCAATTGAAAGAGGCTCTCTCCCTGAACATTTATGCCACGGAGGTATTTAAACATCTCAATCATATCACCTCTATCCCGCCTTTCCTCTAAGGTGTACATATTAAGATCCTTAAGTCTGTCCTCATATGCTTTATAATGAAGCCCATTAATCATTTTGGTAGCAACCCTCTGCACCGACTCCATCCTGTTCACATCCTTTTGAAGGTGCGGTCTCCAGAATTGCACACCATACTCCAAATGAGGTCGCACCAAAGACTTATACAGAGGCATTATCACCTCCTTTTTTCTGCTAGCCATTCCTCTCTGTATGCACCCAAGCATCCTTCTAGCTTTTGCTGTCGCCTTTTCCACCTGTTTAGCTACTTTAAGATCATCAGACACAACCACGCCTAGGTCCCGCTCTTCTTTAGTGGACAAAAGTACTTCACCTCCTATACTGTATTGCTCCCTTGGATTGCTGCAGCCCAAATGCATGACCTTACATTTTTTAACATTAAATCCCAGCTGCCAAATTCTAGACCATTCTTCAAGCTTAGCTAGATCCCTCCTCATGTTATCTACCCCTTCCTGGGTGTCTACTCTATTGCAGATTTTGGTATCATCCGCAAAGAGGCAAACCTTACCCGACAGCTCTTCCGCTATATCACTAACAAAGATGTTAAAAAGAATCGGACCAAGGACAGATCCCTGGGGCACACCACTGGTAACATCCTTCTCCTCAGAGTGAGCTCCATTTACTTGTACTCTTTGTCGCCTCCCACCCAACCAATTTCTAACCCAAGCAGTAACTTTAGGGTCCATCCCTAGGGTGCTCAGTTAGTTTATAAGTCGCCTGTGAGGAACAGTGTCAAAGGCTTTACGGAAATCTAAATACACCGCATCTAGAGCTCTCCCTCGGTCCACCTCCCTGGTCACCCAGTCAAAAAAATCAATCAGATTTGTCTGACAAGACCTGCCTCTGGTGAATCCATGCTGCCTCGGATCCTGTAATCCGCTGGACTCCAGAAACCTCACTATTTTCTCTTTCAGCAGCGTTTCCAATAATTTACTCACCACCGAAGTTAAACTAACCGGCCTGTAGTTTTCAACCACATCCTTACTTCCGCTTTTGTGTAAAGGCACCACATGAGCCTCTCTCCAGTCCTTTGGCACCACTCCTGACTCCAACGAGGCATTGAAAAGGTCAGTCAGTGGAGCTGCTAGAACGTCCCCAAGTTCCCTCAGTATTCTAGGGTGTATCCCATCCGGTCCCATCGCTTTGTCTACTTTAAGTTGAGCTAGTTTCTCACGAACACAGTCTTCTGAAAATAGTTCAAGATGTCCCTCGCTTCTGTTCTTATTTGTGGGTGTTTTCTGAGGTCCTGCTCCTGGTTCTTCATCTGTGAACACAGAACAAAATATTTGTTAAGCAATTCCGCTTTATCCTTATCAGCTTCTACATATTCCCCCCCTGCACCCTTGAGTCTGACAATACCACTTTTGCTCTTCCTCTTCTCACTAATATATCTGAAAAATGTCTTATCCCCCCATTTTATTGCATTGGCTATTTCCTCCTCCTTTTGAATCTTTGCCTTCTTGACTACTTTGCTAGCTTCTCTAAGTTTTTCCAAATACAGATGCTTGTCTTCTGCTCTCTGTGATCTCTTGTATTTCATGAAGGCCTCCCTCTTTTTCTTCACTTTTTCAGCTACTTCCTTCGAAAACCATAGCGGTCTCCTGTTCCTTTTGCCTTTATTTACCATTTTAACAAAAAGGTTGGTTGCCCTTAAAATACCCCCTTTCAGTTTTGCCCACTGTTTTTCTACATCCCCCAGCTGTTCCCATCCCACTAACGACTCCCTGAGGTATTGGCCCATCTTCGCAAAGTTAGTCTTCCTAAAGTCTAAGATCCTCACCTTGGAATGGATTCTAACAGCCCTAGTCCTAATACTGAACCACACCATCTGGTGATCACTGGAAGCAAAATGATCTCCCACTACAACATCAGAAACACTTTCACCATTGGTAAGCACCAAGTCCAGTATGGCCCCTTCACGTGTGGGGTCTGTTACCAATTGCCTGAATAGTTCTCCCTGTAGAGAATCCAGGATCTCCTTACTTCTAGATGATACTGCAGCAGGAATGTGCCAATCAACATCTGGCATATTGAAATCTCCTATCAGTAGCACTTCCCCTTTCTTAGCAATGCTGCGTATGTCTTCAATTAACTCTCTGTCCACCTCTTCCTCTTGTGAGGGAGGTCTGTATATCACTCCAATGCAAATAGATTTCTCTTTCCCTCTTTCTAGTTTAACCCACAATGCCTCCTCTCTCCCTTTTAAGCTCTGTAATTCCAAAGCTTTAATAGTAGTTTTTACATATAGTGCCACTCCTCCTCCTCTTCTTCCTACCCTGTCCTTCCTGAATAAAGTATAGCCAGGTATAGTTACATCCCAGTCATTGTTTTCTGTGAACCATGTTTCTGTAACTGCCACTAAATCCAAGTCAGCCACTCCCACCAAAGCTTCAACCTCAGGGATCTTATTTCCCATGCTACGGGCATTAATACACACTGCTTTCCATATGTTACCCCTGTTACCCATTTCCATAAAGGTATTTAATGTATCACCTACCTGGGGGCTTTCACTTACCTGGGGGCTTTCTTCACCCATCCCCAAGGAATCTAGTTTAAAGCCCTCTTCAGTAGATTAGCCAGTCTACTACCAAAGATGCGTTGACCTCTCTTGGACAGATGGATGCCATCTCTGCTTTGCAACCCTTGGAAAAGCATCCCATGGTCTAGGAAACCAAAACGCTCTCGATGACACCATCCACGCAGCCATGCATTTGTCTCCAGGATGCGAGCCTCTCTGCCTTGGCCTTTACCCTCAACAGGGAGGATTGAAGAGAACACCACCTGTGCACCTAACTGCTTCACCCTCTGTCCCAGAGCCATGAAGTCACTTTTGATACGTTCCGAGGTATACCTGGCAGTATCATTTGTTCCAACATGGATTAGCAACATTGGGTAATAGTCTGTGGGCTTGATGAGTCTCGGCAAACTCTCCGTAACATCTTGGATTTTGGCACCAGGCAGACAGCATACCTCTCTGGACATCAAGTCTGGTCGGCAGATGGATGCCTCAGTACCCCTCAGAAGAGAGTCTCCAACCACCACCACCCTTCGTTTCCTTCTGGTGACTGATTCCGCAACTTTGGGGTACTTGAACTCTGGTTCTTCCCTTTCCAGGGATGCTTTCACCTCCTCCACTTCCAGGGCTGCATAATGGTTCTTCAATTCAAGGGATGTAGAAGTTGGATTGGTGATTTTGCAGGCCCTGGTGACTTGTGTCCAACCATCGACATTCTTATTTTTCTGTAGATGCCTTAGGTTGTGTTGCTAATGGGCGATGTTAGGCTTAGGTTTTAGTCTAGTGTGGTACCTAGATACCTTACTTCATTTTTTACTTGAATTTTTGGTGGGGGTTTGAATTCTTTGTTTTTGGGAATAAAGAGAACTTCAGTTTTATTGAAGTTTATTTTGAAGTTGTATGACCAGAGACATTGTGAGCATTTTATTATTTGCTGAAAGTCAGGGTTGTCTGTATTGATTGGGAGGTACATCATTATGTCATCCATGTAAATGTGATAATGCACTTTTATGCGTTTGAAAAATGCTGCATATTGGCTGAAGGTAAATGTTAAACAGCAAGGCAGACAACAATGAGCCTTGAGAGATACTTTGCTGTTGGGCATATGTGTTAGAGCTGGTTTGTCCATGATGTGTAAATTAAGGGGCATGTTTACTAAACTGCGTTAACGTAGCAGCGGCTATGTTCAGGCGCAGTATGTAACGTTAAGGCGCCTTAACGGCACATAACGCACCTTAACGTTCCCGGCCGCGTTAAGGCCAGAAAAGGGAGGAGAGAGGGCGGAGAGAAGGGGTCAATGGGCGGGGAGTGGGTGAGGAAAGGCCCCATTCACACTAACGCGGAGAAATAAAGGGCTGAATCCTAACGCAACTGAAAACCTGGTGTTAGCACACAATTGCAGGAGAGAGAAACCATTTCAGTCAGCAATGTACAGCAAAGGCAGGGAAACGAATAAAAGTGATAGTAGTGATACATGTGCAGCAGCAGCAGCAGCATAGTGGCCAAATACGAGTGGGCACGACAGTGAGGCTGCAAATGGGGCACGGGGGGCTGAAGGCGGGACATGTAGTGGGGCAGCTGGGGCACAGGGTGGACCAGGCAGATGCCTAGGTAACATATAGGAACTCAGAAAGAGAAAAACAGCAAGCCCGCAACTGACCAAGGGCAAACATGGCAACGAGTATGTGACCCACAGTGCCCCAGTGGACATCACCCAGCAGGTACCCCAAAGGGCACATAACATTGACAGGCGGTGCCGGGGGGGAGTGCGGATGTAAATGTAGGGACCTACCCCAGACCCCACACCATAGGCAGCCGCCTACTGGCACACTTGATGGCCTGGGAATGCGCACCACCAGCACCACCGGCATAAGGGCATGTCAGCATGGTGGCGGAGGAGTACTGGTGGTGGAGGGGGCAGTGGCATCTGCCCACAGCACACCAAGGCCAAACCCTGTTCAGGTGGGTGGCATGCAGTGCAACAGACAAGGTCTGTCTGATGAACAGTAATGCTATCCCCAGTAATGCTAGGCACAGTACAAGGCACATTATAAGACACCTCATTTGGCACAGTACAAGGCACGTTAAGGCACATGCCTTGTACTGCGCCTAATAAGGTACCTTATAACATGCCTTGTACTGTGCCTCATAGGATGCCTTCTAACGTGCCTTCTTATGTGCCTTCTAACATGCCTTCTTATGTGCCTTCTTACGTGCCTTATAACGTGCCTTATAATGCGCCTTATAACGCGCCTTATCTGACACAGCTTTAGTGCTGTCCCGCCAACTCCTTTATATGGGCATCTGTTTCATCAACGCGGAACCTAATGCGAATGACATTACCACAGTTTAGTAAACATGCCCCTAAGTGTAATTTCATTACTTCTATGTACCCAAGGAACGAAGATGATGTTAACCTGGTGGTGTGGCAGCAGAATGATCTGAGCCAGAAAAGTCCATGGTTTGAGTTCTGGGTGCTTGATCAATGTGAATTTTGTTATGTTATTTAAGGTGAGGTATGAATGGTGATTGATTAATATAGGGGTCAGTGCTATTATTGCCCTTTTTGGTAGTTGGAGTTTTAAAAGTGATTTAAGTAGAGAGAAGAATTTTAAGTCCCAATATATGTGAGTGTGGTTTTGCATTTTTGGCACTTTTATTTTTGATCTTTTTTTTTTAATGAATTTACTAAGTAGCATATTTAAAACAAATCAGAGAAAATATTTTTCATTTAACGCATAATTGAACTGGGAACTCATTGTCTGAGGAAATGGTAAGAGCAGTTAGTATATAGTAGCTGGGTTTAAAAATGGTTTGGACAAATTCCTTGAGGAAAAGTCCATAAACTGTTACTAAGGGGTATGTTTACTAATGCATCTTAACGTCGCAGCGGTGGTATTATCGCGTGTAAGTGACATTAGACTGTGATAACGTCACTTAGCGTGTGATAAAGTAACATTATCATGCGATAATGTCACTTAGCGCGCGATAATGCAGCGGCGGCGTTAACGCACACTAACACTGTGAAATCCGGCTCTGAAGGGTGGAGTAAGGCTTCCCAGAGGTCAGAGAGAAGGGGTCAATGGGCGGAGGGTGGGAGGGGAGAGGCTCCAGGCACACTAACGCTGTGAAATCTGGGTCTGAACACTAGCGCCAGTGAAACCCTCGCGTTAAGGCACATTTGCAGGAAAGAGAAACCATTTCAGTCAGCAATGTACAGCAAAGCCAGGGAAACCCAAAAACGTGATAGTAGTGATACATTGACACGGAACAAAAAGGCAAATAAACACAGAAAATGACCTGAACCACACTTAAAATCCCAAAAGCCAAGCTGGCCAAAAGTGATATTAATGATAAACATAAAGCAACACCACTGACAAAGCTCAAAAAATAAGATATCATATTTGGAAGGGTCTATTCTCTGTCTCCCTACAAAGTGAATGATCCCACATTGAAATAGTGCTGATCAGGGTTTATTCACGTCTCTATTGGGCAGGTTTGTTATGGCGTGCACATGTGCAGTAACAGCAGGGTGGGCATGTAGGAAAGGGCAACTGTACAGATGCTGGAAATGGTATATAGAGGGCTGCAGGTGGCACATGCTGTGGTCCAGCTGGGGCACTATGCGTGTTAGGCAGATGCCTAGGTGGCACAAAGGAATGCTGAAACTGTAAAGCAGCAAGACAGCAACTGATGAGGGTCCAACATGGAAACAAGTGTGTGTCCCACAATGTCACAGGGGAGATTATCCAGCAGGAACCCCCAAGGGCACATAACATTGGCAGGTGGTGTGGGGGGGGGGAGCATGCATATCCATGTAGGTACCCCTACCCGAGAACCCACACCATAGGCAGCTGCCTACTGGCATACTGGATGGCCTGGGACTGCGCACCACCAGCACCACCGGCATAATGGCATGGAAGCATGGTGGCGGAGGGGTGCTGGTGGCGGAGGGGGAAGTGGCATCTGCCCACAGCAGACTATGGCCTAGCCCCATTTAGGTGGGTGCCGTGCACTGCAACAGACAGGGTCTGTCTGATGAACAGTCATGGTATCCCCAGGGAATGAACTGTCCCTGTGGCAACAGTGTGGTGCAGTACACACAGCCAGTGTATTCATGAGTAGAAGGTCACAAGCTCAAATCCCAGCTGTGGCTCCTGCCAACTCAGTCCCCATATTTTACCCAGTACTAAACCATGGTAATAAAGATGGAACCTTTATTGCAGGTAACATAAACATGCCTGAAATGCCTATATTTTACCCTACAGAGCACAGACACCATAAACATGTGCAATACCTAGAGCAGAGTTTCCCAACTGCAGTCCTGGAGGGCCAAACACCATTCAGGTTTCATGCTTTCTCCAATAAATATGCCTGTGCTGCATATGTATGCACCGCCCCCTTGGTATGCAAATGTATCTCAGGCATATTCATTAGGGCCAGTATGAAAACATGAACACCAGGACCGGAGTTGGGAACCTCTGCCCTAGGGCCGCGGTCAACGGGGACATAAGCACCCACACCCACAGGCTCCACTATCCAAAGCCTCATGGAGAGTCAGGCTGTTGGGCCCTGCGCGCAGCAGCATCTCCCAATGCTAGCACTTGCATACCTTAGCAATGCCGCCCTAAACTTGGGAATACATTACACATATGTCAAAAGGTTGCTATGATTTATGGCAGATAACAATTCCTAAGTTAAGCACAATTTGCTGATAGAGCTGCATCATAGCAACCTTTCTGATATCTGTGGAGTGTGTTTCAGTCTTGGTTTCTGACAGTGTTTACCACCCCGGGGTGTGACCCCAACAGTATTGCGTACCATAGCCATTCCTGCACTGTGCCCAGTACTGGTGTGGAGGCCAGGGCTGCCAAAAGCCTCTATATTTGCACAATGCTGGCATAGGTGTGGGAGTGTGTGTCTGTCTATCCAGTGTGTTGTGGCTGCCTACACCTTACTGAGCCCAAACTACTTGCACTGTTTCCAGTGTTAGCCTGCCAATGTGCATAATGAGGAGCAAGGTATTGTGGGTATGGCATGGACAGGGTGGCCTGGGCAGGATGCATCTGCACAGGGCATAGGATAATGGCTGGGACATTGTAGTGCCCGGCCACCACCTGCATGGACAGGGTGGCCACAGCATGTCCTGCTGGGAGGTTCACTCTCACCCTGACTGAGCAGTGACCACGGCATGACTAGGTTCCCCCATAGTGTTATGTAGTATTTTTTTCAAGTGATATTTATGGGTTCTCTTTTATGGGGCCTGATCACTGCCTTATCTGCTTGGTGTGTGTGCGCACATCTTCTCCAGGAACATGCACTATGGACTAGCTAGCAGACTGTCTGCAATTAGTATGTGCATGGCCAGACCACCTTGCAGGGTGCAGTGGCTGGAGAGGTGGTGGAAGGCAGCTGAGCATTTCCAGGCCTACAGTCTGTTTGCCATTGCCTTATGTATGTGTACAGGTCTGCCTTGACTGTGCTGTAGGGTGCCTATTCCCAGCAGGATGGGGGTTGATGGTCCCCTCTACTGCCACCATTGCAGGGATGTAGAATGTGGATCTGTTGGTGGGAGATCCTGTCCCCCACCCTAAGCCCCAGAGGGCAGCTTGGATGGTGCTACATAATCCACCTATGGGTCCAAACACCCCCCTTCACTTAAATCATGTGACCATGGCACCCACACAGGATATGCACTATTCTGGGTGCATCATAGTCCACAAGGGCTAGATATGACTGGGAAATACAGATGGACACAGGTGTATCCTAGGTATGTCTGCAAGGACTACCTATCACACACTGGCACTGACGGCAACCTGCAGTATAGCCTATCTCAGCTAAGCCAGGTACTATGGACCTGGTGCTGTGCACCCCACCTCACCCTCAGGGTGAGCACCGTACCCCCCCCCCCCCCCACCCACACACACACACACAATGTGACGGTCTGTAGCTACTCTGTGCCAGTAACACACACGGTCAGTTCCCCCTACCATGCCGAGGTGCTGTGGGGGTACATACCCTATCTTGTGATCATCTGTAGACTGCTGATCTGCATGTGCAGAGCATCATGGGTACGGGTGGGTTAACCCTATCCTTGTAACCACAGCAGACAGTTTGTGTGGTGACCTGCAGTCCTTCTGTAGCCAGCCAGGGGTTTGTTAGTAGCTATAGAGATGTAGCCCACTGGTTACTTCACTGAGTGTGGAATCAGAGGTCATGGGTTTGATCCCACAGTGGTGTTGTTTGATGGGGCTGTCTGAGGCATTTCCTTTTTTAATTTAAATTAGTTCTGCCGGCAAAAACACCCTCATAGTGCTGTAACCTTAAGGTGCCTCATAAGGCACCCTATAAAGCGCCTTATAAGGCGCCCTATAGGGAACATTATAAGGTGCCTTGGCAGACAGTGCACTTTATAATGTGCCCTCTGGAGTGCCTTATAGGACGTCTTATGCGGCACCTTAGGTTACGGCACTGTGAGGGTGTGTTTGCTGGCAGCACTAATTTAAATTAAAAAAGAAAATGCCTTAGACAGTGCTGATTTAAAGTAAAGGGTAATACCTCAGACAGCCTTACTAATTAAGCCCACTGGAGGATCAAACTCATGACCCCTGTTTCATCAGTCAATGTAGTAACCATTGTGCTACACCTCTGTTGTGGGGCTTGCAGCTCAGCGCGCCTAATTAAGGCTAACGCGCGTTAACGTGCCACGGCTCCCTCTATCGTGTGATAACGGACTTTATCGTGTGATTACCCGAAATGCTGCCTTAAGACTGGAACGCCCACTCCTTTTATGGCATTCGTCATATTATCACTGGTTTAGTAAACATGCCCCTAAGTTAGACTGGGGGAAAGCCACTGATTTTTGGGATTCTGCCAGGTATTTGTGACCTGAATTGGCCACTGTTGGAAATAGAATACTGGGTTAAATGGACCTTTGATCTGACCCAGTGCAGCAATTCTTATGTTCTTATGTACAGGTGAAGAGTTGGGGAATGGGCACCAGAAGCATCACATGCTAGAGTCAGTGCTGCATTCATTTGCTTAACTTCGGGGATGATACTTAAGCACTCAATGCTGAAAATCAGCACCGAATGACAACTTCATATCTCCACACTTGTCCCTGCCTCTTTTAGACACCTAAATCTGAGATCCTTGTGAATTAAGGATCCTAAATTTAGGCACCGATTCTGAATTTTTCGCTTCAAGTATTTGTGGACTGGCTACATTTTTTATGAGATATGTAATCACTTTCTATTTGCATCTTTATTTTTTGAGGCAATCTATTGATGTGATGAGTTACACATATATTCAAAAAAAGATTTGAAGGACATGGGGCAGTGATGAAATGAATCATTGGGTTGGTTACACGTTCCAAGTTTAAGATGCCACCCCCTTTCTTATTAATATTTTTGATTGTTAATTGTTTTGATATTTTTGGACAGGTGGTTTAGTATTTTTTATCACAGCCTGGTTTGGGGGATATATTTTTTTTTAAGAAAGAGGATTCAAATAACTGACAATGTAATTGAAGAGTTTTTGTGAAGAGACTATCCACAAACATTTTTTGTGGTATAATTTTTTAGAAAAGTCACATCTAGGTGCCTAGTTCTTTTAAATATTTGTCTCTATAGTTCATTTAACTAGGAAGCACATAGCAAGTTGCAGCAAGAGACGGTCTTGTTGATGTTGAATAACTGAAAAGATAATGATACGCGTTTGTTTCTCCTAGCTAGGAAGAACTGTGTGCAGTGTTGCCTGTCAGAGGTACTGTGAAGTGCCAAAATACAAACTGTACTTTGGATAGTTCATCAACTCCCCCCCCCCCCCCACCTTCATTTTTATTTTTTTGGTGTTAAAATAACATTTTCTTGGCATTTATCCATGCAGGTTAGAGATGTCAAAGCACAATTTAACTTCCAACAGAACATCCCAGAGGGCATTTTCCAATTCAGAGTATACTTGGGAATATGAATATTATGAATATGGACCAGTTTCCTTTGAAGGCCTGAAAGCTCATAAATGTAAGTTCCCAGTTTCTCAAAATGTCTGCAAACCGATCAGGATGTCAGAATGTTACAGAACTCATTTTCAATGCCATTTTGCAAGTTGTTTCTTGGAGAGTTGTGTATCTGATTGATTAAGCATGTTAAGCGTGCATATATCTTTGAATAATATGCATTTCTTATAGAGTTTTGGTTGCTATTGAATAGCATGACAAAAGGGTTGATATTCAAAATAATGTACGTGGTTAACTTTGGAGTTGCTGTAGAAACCTTTGTGAGTGAAAATTTGGGCTCGGCCAGGTTATATTTTAATTCACCAACTCATTAATTTACAGCGTAACCATGTAAGTATGTTAGGAGTGAGTGGTATTCTGGGAATGGGGCTTAAAGTAAATAAGATAGTGCTGAATATCAGTGTGGTCTGGTTAATATTATCTAAATAAGTAGGGGCGAAATATGTAATTAGCCCAACAGACTCTTGAGTCCCCTGCTTGCATTAAGTCCCTTTAGGGGTGCCTTTTTTGCAGCTGGCCCTCACTGAATCCCCTGTTCGTTGAGGTGGATTCATCGGCATTCAAAACAAGGTCATGTATTCTGATGGGACCACAGGACATATGAAGACTCTTCTCCAAGGCACTATACCACTATTCACTCAACGTATACTCTTTACCAAATGGTCCACTTTGCAGAGAGGGCATTCTTGGCAATAGCTCAACACACACTGGATATGAAACCGAAACTCCACTTTACTGAGCAGTCTTGGAGTGGCAACTTGCAAATATTTGGTGTACAGTACCTTCTCCAAAGTAAATGTAAACTTTAGTTACAGTTCTTTCAAGGTATTTGGGTAGCCAGCTTTCTCCTTCCAACTAGGAATCACTTTTCAAAGGACCGGCGCTACCTTTAGGTGAATGAGGTGGTTTGTATAGGAAATCGACATCGGGCATTGGAGAGAGGCAGAAGCAAACAGCCCTGTGGTACAGAAGCTTGAAGGTAAGTGCCACAGGGTTGTTTGCAGCTCTTGGTCCCAGAGAGGGGTGGTAGTGGTGGGAATGGGCGCTGTGGATGAGGTGGGCACAAGGGATGAAGTTTGCCTAGGATGCCTCATCTCCCTGTTTTCTCATAGTCTCCAGAACATCTCTTGTACTTAAGAGGTACCTCTTTTCCCAGAACTCAGCCCGTCTTAGCTCCAAACAGGCTCCGCCTGGCATCTTTATCAATGAGCTCCTCACTGAACATTAGACAGCAGGGATAGTTCCTGGGGTAAAAACAACTCCAGTCTCCTCCATATTCATCCTGGATGCACTGGTTCGGGGTAGCACCAAACAACAGCTCCACTGGGACATTTATGTATTTATTTACAGTTCATTGGATACTGTATACTACAGTTCAGCAAGAGAACAAGAATGATGGATTCTGTAGACACATTTTATTTATTTAACAAGTTTTTTATACTGCTTTATCATTTCAGTCAAAGCAGTTTACATTGTAACTTAAACTTGATAATATACATTAAATACGGACATTGATAACTTGGCTTTTTCTGAGGCAATAAAGGGATGGAAACATAGAAAAATGATGACAAAAAAACTCCATATGGCTTATCTAGTTTGTCCTTCCATATCAACAACTACAACAGTCCCCTTTTTTCCTTTAAAGATTCTCTGTGTTTGTCCCATGCTTTTTTGAATTCAGATACTGTCCTCATCTCTACCGTCTCCACTGGGAAACTATTCCACGGATCCACTACTCTTTCCGTAAAGAAATATTTTCGCATATCACTCCTGAATCTATCCCCTTTCACCCTCATCCCATGAACCCCTCGTAGCAGAACTTGCTTTCAATCGAAAGAGCTCTCCCCCTGTGCATTTATGCCATGGAGGTATTTAAACATCTCAATCATATCACCTTTATCCCGCCTTTCCTCTAAGGTGTACATATTAAGATCCTTGTCTGTCCTCATATGCTTTATAATGAAGATCACTAACCATTTTAGTAGCCACCCTCTGTACTGACTCCAGCCTGTTTATATCCTTTTGAAGGTGCGGTCTCCAGAATTGCACACTATACTCCAAACGAGGTCACACCAAAGACTTATTCCTTTTTCTGCTAGTCATTCCTCTCCGTATGCACCCAAGCATCCTGCTAGCTTTTGCTGTCGCCTTTTCTACCTGTTTAGCTACTTTAAGATCATCAGACACAGCCATGCCTAGGTCCCGCTCTTCTTTAGTGGACAAAAGTATTTCACCCCCTATACTATATTGCTCCCTTGGATTGCTGCAGCCCAAATGCATGGCCTTGCATTTTTTAACATTAATCCCAGCTGCCAAATTCTAGACCATTCTTCAAGCTTAGCTAGATCCCTCCTCATGTTATCTACACCTTCCTGGGTGTCTTCTCTATTGCAGATTTTGGTATCATCCGCAAAGAGGCAAACCTTACCTGACAGCCCTTCCGCTATATCACTTACAAAGATGTTAAAAAGAATCGGATCAAGGATAGATCCCTGGGGCACACCACTGGTAACTTCCTTCTCCTCAGAGTGAGCTCCATTTACTTGTAGTCTTTGTCGCCTCCCACTCAACCAATTTCTAACCCAAGCAGTAACTTTAGGGTCCATCCCTAGGGTGCTCAGTTTGTTTATAAGTTGCCTGTGAGGAACGGTGTCAAAGGCTTTACTGAAATCTAAATACACCACATCTAGGGCTCTCCCTCGGTCCAACTTCCTGGTCACCCAGTCAAAGAAATCAATCAGATTTTTCTGACAAGACCTGCCTCTGGTGAATCCATGCTGCCTCGGATCCTGTAATCTGCTGGACTCTAGAAACTTCACTATTTTCTCTTTCAGCAGCTTTTCCAATAATTTACTCACCACTGATGTTAAACTAACTGGCCTGTAGTTTTCAACCATATCCTTACTCCTGCTTTTGTGTAAAGGGTTAAATGACTTGCCTAGGGATTCCTAGTGGGAATCAAATCCTGGTTTTGTGTTTCCAAGCCAGTGCTCTAACCATTAGGCTACTCCTCCACTCCTCTACAAATGACAGTAATGCCATTATCTAAGAACACAGCATATACTAACATGAGCCAATGGGGAGGGGCTGATTAGAAAAACAATCATTACCAAAAGACATTATTTGACCAGAGACACCAAAGAAAAGTAAAATGCAGAATCAGGAATTATTCAACTAACATTGAAACCTAGGTAGGTTAAAGAGAAAAGAAAACATACAGTAAATAAACCCCAAAAATCTTACTCTGCCCTAACAACTGCAGAGATGCCACAGAGTCACCAGTGGTCAACGTGTCCTGCATGTGTTGTTTGTGCATCTACCAAACTAAAACCTAAGGATGCCTATAGACCAGAGGGTGTCCAGGACATGAGAGAGTGGCATGAGATAGTTCTTATTAAACAGCTTATGGTCCCCATTCTTTTCCTGAAAAGTATCTTCAAGTTGCTTGGATATGTAGCTCAGCGATGTCTTATAAAGTTGTGATTGTACCAAGTAATAGAAAATATTGTTAAGGCTGTCTGATGGGTGTACAGGGGCAAAAACATCACGGTTGTTTGAAATGAGGGTCCAAAATGGAAATGCAGAAACTAAGAACAGTTTGCAAATAATTGTGTTTGGATTGTGTTATAAGCATTATTCTTACAGTGCGGTTTAAAATGGAAATATTGGGGCTTTTTAATGAAAGTATTAATATGATCATTAATTTTGTTAAACGTATGAAAACACTGCATAATTCTTGAAAAGCTAGATACCCTAGTCAAGTGCATGAGGAACAAAGACCATACAAACCAAATCAATTGAATATTCAAAGAAAAACGGAGCCATTTCTCAAAAACCGTTGATATATTTTTCCGAAATACTTGTTTCTATTTTAGAATTAGGAAAAATGTTGAGTGGTACCAACGAAGAGAAATGCATGTAGCAATGGTTTTTCTAAACGACTGAAACACACGTAAAAAGATATGTGTAAGCTAGCAAATGACATAAAAACAAAAATAATGTTTGAAGTAGCCATTATATCATGTATAAATATGACAGGGTAAAATAGTATTTTTATAGTCTTCTTTGTCTCAGTTTTTAAAGTTTC
Organism: Ichthyophis bannanicus; assembly: GCA_033557465.1. NCBI lineage: Eukaryota > Metazoa > Chordata > Amphibia > Gymnophiona > Ichthyophiidae > Ichthyophis > Ichthyophis bannanicus. The sequence goes on along the minus strand of CM066037.1, from coordinate 440,897,122 downwards.
TTTTGACACAGTTTGCAAATTTGTTGGTTGTCTCTCCTTTCAGGATCAGATTAGAGTGAACTTGTTATTCTGCCTTCTGGGGGGTTTTTTGTTCCATTTTGTGGAATTCCTTTACCATTGGAGTTTGTATAGAAACTCTGTCAAGAAATTAAAGTAGTATGAGAACATAGTTGTTTCTTTAAGCCCTCCTCAACACATGCAAATTAATTTTTTGGTTGTTATTTTTACTTTCAGCATCAGGGATTTTCCCTGTATCCTCTGCTTTTCATTGACTTCAGGGGGCTAGTTGTTAATGTGCATTAAGGGAATAATGCATGTTATTTAACAAGTGTTAAGAGGTTGGGGCATTGTGCATTATTTTACTATAAAGCACATTAGCTCTAAGCCGGCATTATTTTTCCTGACTAGGAGCAATGGACTGCTAACACATGGTCCTAATCTTGGGCACCATTTTAAAGAGGCGGGTACAATTCAGCATCCGCATGTACCCTCCCTCCTTCTCCAGTCAAGATACCCCAATGAGGACCGTCTCCCACCGAAAACCCTGTATATGGCAGCTTGATCCCTAGTGGTAATACCATGAGACTACCACTAAGAACCTGGAGCCAGATGGGGCAGGAGTGACTGAGGATTGTTCCTGCCCCTTTACCCTAGACCACCAGGGATCTCCAGAGGTGGTTCTGAGGGGTCTATAGGGATGGATCTTCTTCAGAGGGTGGGGGAGGGGCTTCATCCAGGCGGAAAGGGTCGTCAGGGGGTCTGCATGGATACTGAAATACAATGGCTCTTTTAAGAAGCTTCCCCAGGAGCAATGAGATGCATGTTGTCATTTGATGTCCCAGAAAGTAGAATAATGTAGCTTGAAAGATTGATCACAAGTTGCATTATTCATCTACTGAGGGAGTTACTAACTTGTGGTACTGAGCAGAGGTTAGTGACTCCTGTGGTAAATTAAGCTGCAGTGAAATGTGATATTTCACTGGGGTTAATAGCTAGCCCCCTGAGCGGGTAATTCCTCCTACCTTCCTGGTAGAGGAAAGGGGACTTAGGAATCTGCCTTTGAGCCTGCAAATCAGCTGCAGACCAGAATTGAATGACATGTCCACCGTCACCATCAGCGAGCCAGCGCTGATGTCATCATTTGCAAACATCGGGGAACTTGACAAAGAGGACAATTTGTACTCTGTCTGTTATTCCTCCTACCTTCCCAGTGAGAGCAGGAGTGTTGTGCATGAGTAAGAGGAGTTAAGAAGCTGCCCTTGAGACTGTGAATCAATTGCAAACCAGACAGTAGTCAGAAAGCAAAGATATAAATGGAAAAAGAAGTAGCCAATGCAAAAAAATGGGGGGACATTTTTCAGATATATTAGTAAGAGGAGGAGGGCAAAAGTGGTATTGAAAGACTCAAGGGTGAAGGGGAGGAATATTTAGAAACTGATGAGGATAAAAAAGAATTGCTTAATAAATATTTCTGTTCTGTGTTCACAATGAAGGGCCAGGAGCAAGACCTCAGAAAACACCCACAAATAGGTACAGAAGTGAAGGGGATCTTGGATGATTATCAGAAGACTGTGTTCGTGAGGAGCTAACTAAATTAAAAGTAGATAAAGCGGTGGGATCATATGTGATACATCCGAGAGTACTGAAGGTACTTAGGGAAATTCTAGTAGCTTCGCTTTCTGACCTATTCAATCCTTCTTTAGAGTCAGATGTAGTCCCAGAGGACAGGAGAACGGTGTGTGTGTGCTCCCTTTACTCAAAAGCTGAATTAAGGATGAGGTTGAAAACTACAAGCCGGTTAGTTTGACCTCTGTGATAAGTAAATTAATGAAAATGCTGCTGAACAGAGGACAATGAGGTTTCTGGAATCCAATGGATTGCAGGATTTGAGGCAGCATAGTTTTACTAAAGGCAGATCTTGTCAGACAAATCTAATTGATTTCTTTCACTGGATGATCAAAGAGTTGGACCAAGTGAGAGCCCTAGATGTGGTGTACTTAGATTTCAGTAAAGCCTTTGACACTGTTCCACACAGGACCATACCAAGCTAAAAATGCACCCTGTGAGACTAACAAATCTGGTACCCCCCTCCACTAGTCACATGCAGTAACTCATTCTTTTTGAGCTTCCTGGAAGCCCACTTATGATATCAGTGACCCCTTCTGTGCGGCCGCATCTCTCGCACAGCCCTTGTTACGGCCCTACCCTAAAGTGACTGACTGGGTTAGAAATTGGTTGAGTGGGAGGAGACAAAGGGTACAGGTAAAACATAGAAACACAGAAATATGACGACAGAAAAAGACCACATGGCCTATCTAGTCTGTCCTTCAATATCAACAACTACAACAGTCCCCTTTTTTCCTTTAGAGATCCTCTGTGTTGGTCCCATGCTTCTTTGAATTCAGATACTGTCCTTATCTCTACCACCTCCACTGGGAGACTATTCCACGGATCCACCACTCTTTTCCATAAAGAAATATTTCTGCATATCATTCCTGAATCTATCCCCTTTCACCCTCATCCCATGTCCCCTCGTAGCAGAGCTTGCTTTCTATTGAAAGAGGATCTCCTCCTGTGCATTTATACCACGGAGGTATTTAAACATCTCAATCATATCACCTCTATCCTGCCTTTCCTCTAAAGTGTACATATTAAGATCCTTAAGTCTGTCCTCATATGCTTTATAATGAAGACCACTAACCATTTTAGTAGCCACCCTCTGTACTAACTCCAGCCTGTTTATATCCTTTTGAAGGTGCGGTCTCCAGGACTGCGCACAATACTCCAAATGAGTTCGCACCAAAGACTTATACAGAGGCACTATCACCTCCTTAATAATTTATACCCAAACATACCAATCACAAATTCAACACTACATCCAAAAAAGTACTTTTCGTATTTGTATTCTGCTCTCCTTATGTTCTTATCCATTATATCTTATGTTCTTATCCATTATTAAGAAGTGGCCGAAGATATCAATGCTTGACCCAGTACAACTGCTAGGTACATGTGACCTAGATTGGCCACTGTTGGAAACAGAATACTGGGCTTGATGGACCTTGGTCTGACCCAATATGGCATATCTTATGTTCTTATGGTGTAGCAGTGGACATTCTATATACTCCGTTTCTGAAACCCCTGAAGAAGCCTTTTTAGGCGAGACAAAGATCTTTGTTGGGGTGTATCAACATGGGTGTGTTAAGATTGGGGTAATGAACTTTAAGGAGAGCAGAACACGATTCCAGAATGGGTGGGTTCTGGTATTCTTCATTGAATGTTTAAGATGCTGATGTTATGTTGATGTTGAGATGATACAATGAGGGTATATTATTGAGAATCCTGAAAAGTACTTTTTTGGATGTAGTGTTGAATTTGTGATTGGTATGTTTGGGTACGAATTATTTGTATACATATAAATTAAAAAAGGGGGGAGGTTGGAGACCAGTGATGTGAGCGTCTGCTAGTCCCTATGGTGATTTTTCACCAAATGCTTGGTATATAGCCATCTTAAGGTCTTCTTTAACCCTTAGTGAATTGTTGGTTGCTAGCCACTGTTTGAAGTTGATTACAAAAATAAGGCGTTCTGAATGAATATATTTTGCTAAGAGATTTTGTTGGTTGGATTAGTTTTTCACATACCATGACAGTCATGAACTTTTCTGTGTTCCTCTTTTTGTGAATGCTGCCATTTTTGCTTTTATTTTTGCTACCACTTCTTTGGAGATCCATCTTTTTCCTCTTGCTTTTATATACTTTACTTACATATAGCTCTGTTGCTCTTATTATGGCCTCTTTCAGTTTAGCCCACTGCCTTTCCACTTTCCCTTTCTCCTCCTACCCTGCCTGCTTCTCCTTCATGAACTTTCTGATTTTATTGAAGTCTAGTTTTGAAATCTAGGACTTTGAGTTTGCTGTGATTGGACTCTGCCTTGGCTTTTACCTTGAACCACATCATGCGGTGATCACTGCTGCTCAAGTGGGCACCCACACAGACATTAGACATAGTGAGGGTCATTTTAAAAGGTTTAGTCATGATTTGGACATCTGAAGACGTCTCCGTAGCCATTTCACAAATGACATTTGCAGATGTCTCTGGTGCAGGGATGTCCAAGTAGGTGAAGGGGGTATGGTGGAAACATGTTTGAGGAGGATCAATGGATTTACATGTCCCCTTTTGATCTCAGAAACTTTGGAGACATCTGCAGGCACGTCCACATTTATACCTGCTCCAGGTACAAATAGGCATCTGGATAGTGCTTGTTTTCACCTTAAAACATCTAGAGAGTGTAGAGAAAGAAGGAGAATTAGTGACTAGCCTTAGATCACAAAGGCCCACACTAGGATTTGAATGCTGGCCACCCTGCTCTTAAGCCACTACTCTAATCATGATGCTATTAGATGTCTTGGTTCTGAAATACTATCCTAAGGACATCTATATAGAAGTCTGGTAGACATCCATATCGGGCACATCCACGTTTCCAAAATCATACCTGAACTTGCATGTGCCTACTTTTTTTTCAGATATTCTAGCTTTGACATCCCAGATTGCACTTGGATGCTCCATTGTGAAATGTACCTCACTGTCTCCATTAGTGAGCACCAAATCTGGCGTTGACCCTTCCCTAGTGGGTTCCTTCACCAGTTGCCTGAGCAAAGCCTCTTGTAGGGCATCCACTATCCTTCTACTTCTGCAGATGGGATATTCCAATCCACATCTGGCAGATTAAAATCTCCCAGTATCATCACCTCGCCCAGTTTTACTACCTTTGCAATATCATTGATCAAGTCTGTCGAATTCCTCTGTCTGAGCTGGAATTCTGTAGACTACATCAGTGTGGATGGTAGTGCTATCTCCTCTTTCCAAACTAATCCACAGTGCTTCTTCTTTTCCCCAATTCCACCACATTTCAGCTACATTGATATTGTTTTTGACATAAAGGACTACTCCTCCTCCTTTCCTGCCTTCTCTATCCTTCCTAAATAAATTATATCCAGGTATGGCAATATCCCATCCATGAGACTCATTAAATCATGTTTCCATGATGGCGCAATGTTCAATTTAATTTCTACCATCAAGGCTTCCAGGTCAGGAACTTTATTACCTAGACTGTGAGCATTTGTGTTCATTGCCTTCTAGCAAGTTTTAGTAACATAGTAAATGACAGCAGATAAAGACCAGTATGGTCCATCTAGTCTGCCCAGTAAGATGGCAGGAGTAGGTGCACCTGCCACTCTGTGGAGGCCACCCCTCCCCGTGTCTTTGTTTAGGGGTGAACCTGCCGCTCCGTGTAGGACACCCCTATTTGTTGAGAAATTAGATGGTTCAGTTTATTTTGATTTTATCCTGTTGCTGTAGAGGGATCCACTGTGTCTGTCCCATGCCACTTTGAACTCCGTCACTGTGTTTGCCCCCACCACTTCCATCGGGAGGGCATTCCAAGCATCCACCACCCTTTCAGTGAAAAAGTATTTCCTAACATTGCCTTTAAATTTACTACCTTGCAGCTTCATGTTATGCCCTCTAGTGTTACAGCTTCCCCATCTTTGGAAGAGGTTTGTTTGTTCATTATTTCTCTTTAAGTATTTAAAGGTCTGAATCATATCTCCCCTATCCCTCCTCTCCTCCAAAGTGTACATATTTAGGTCTTCAAGTCTCTTCTCATAAGGCTTCTGACGCAGGCTCCAAATCATTTTGGTCGCCTTCCTCTGAACAGTTTCCATTCTTTTTACATCCTTTGTAAGATATGGTCTCTAAAACTGAACACAGTATTCCAAGTGAGGCCTCACCAGTGACTTATACAGTGGCATTAGTACCTCTTCCTTTCTGCTGGTAATTCCTCTTTGTGTGCAGCCCAACATCCTCCTGGCTTTTGCCACTGCCTTGTCGCACTGTTTTGCCACCTTGAGATCTACAGAAATAATCACACCAAGGTCTTTCTCCTGATCCGTGCACACCAACCTCTCGCCCCCTATCGCGTACATTTCCCTTGGATTTCTGCTACCCAAGTGCATGACACTTTTCACCAGTAGTCCACCCATAGCTTCAGCATATGGGGTAGGTAGCCTGGAGACCTTTTATTGAAAGGTTAAAGGTGTAGTTGTGGACCTTTTCAATAAGTTGTAGTCGTGAATCGAGTGGTTCAGGCAAAGACAGGCTTTTAATTCCCCTCCCGGGGTGGATTCAAACTCAAAGTAACATAGGAACAAAAAGCCATACACTCTGGCACAAGGTAGGAAAAATAACTTATAACAGCTTCCAACTTAAATCACAAATGGTACGGTATTCATTGCATACAGTCCCTTGGTATTAGGAAATAAAGTCCTGTGCTTCTCAACTGCCAGTTGACTAGCTTCTTCAGGATATCTGGCTCAGCACAGTGAAATCCTATCATTTGTAACTGTTAACGTACAATCCATTTGAGTATCAGACAACTGTTCATCTGGAGGATCAATTAGCATTGACTCAAGCTGGCTATCAACTGAATACAACTTCTGCCTTATATCCAACGTTTCCAGATTATTCTCTGCTGTCTGTTCCAGAGGCTTCTCTGTTACTGCCTCTATGAGCTAAGGATTAACTTTACTATATCTCTTGACATAGCTTAGAGGAGAATCATATTCTTTATAGTTTCTATAAGAGAAATTCTTATAATCACTTTTGCAATGATTATACAGCCTACCTTCTGGCTTTGAGGCAGGAGAAAGTCCGTGCACAGCTCTCTCAGGAAGGGGTTTAAACCTCAGAGGTTTTTCTCTGTGTTCTGGCTGCTCACCCTCTTCTTCTGACATACAAATGTCTTGCACTGTATATCTTTCACTCCTTGGAGCTTGTAAGTGCTTCCCAGCTATCCTCACTGGTAACTTCTCCCTTTGGTTGCCTTCACCATAGGATAAATACCTGGAGTTTTGGTCAAAGGGTTTTTGTGCCCTGCTCCTCCAGTTATTCCTGTCAGCTGCTTTCTGTCTCTCTCTCTCTCACATTCAGAATCAGAATCCTCTGAATCACTTACATACGTTTTCCTTTCACACTGGGACAGACGCTGCTTCCAAGAGCCAGACCTCAGCTTGCACAAACTTTCCAGCTGGTTCTGTTCTCTTCCGTCTTCCCTGTTCTTTCTCTCCTTGCTCTTGCTCTTCCCCTTGCTGTTGCTAAACTCTAATGAACGTTTCTTATACGTTTGCTTGGGAGCTAATCTAGCCCTTCCCCCTCCCAGGTGAAAGCTATCAGGACCAGGAGATGGGGATTGTTTGTTAGCTGGGCGGGGTTCCTGCCCTCGTGGCTGGGATTGTTTGTGTTGCTCCTGGCAACTGGGTGTCCTGAGCTGATCCTTCCTACCAGAAACTGCCCTACTGCACTTAGGTTCCTCTGTTTCCATATCCCAGGATGTCTCTTCCCCATTACACACTGCACTTCTTTGCATTAAATCTTAATTGCCAAGCATTAGACAATTCTTCCAGCTTTTATAGATCTTTCCACTCCTTCGGGGGAGTTCACTCTGTTGCAAATTTTCGTGTCATCTGCAAAAAGACATACCTTTCCATTCAGTCTTTCAGCAATATCAGTCACAAATACATTAAACAGTGCCGGGCCCAGGACCGAACCCTGGGGCACCCCGCTAATCACCTTCCTTTCATCCGCGTTTTGGTAGGCTTCCTTCTATTCTGCATGGGTTTTATTGCTGACTCCTCTTCCCCTTTGTTATTGATCATGAGTTAATATTTATGTCTCTATTTTTACCATTATGGTAATATTTTTGCTAGGAGTGACATCCTGAACTTCTTTTCCATCCATCACCCCCTTTCTCTAGTTTAAATGGCTGTCTATATAGTGTCTAAATTTTTCACCTAATATCTTTTTCCTGCTACAAAAAGGTATAGGCCATCATTACACTATAGTCTCTTCTTGTTGCATCTATTGCCCCGGCTGTCTATATATTTAAAGCCTTCATGATTACACTAAGTTTGGAGCCATGCATTAAAGCTGTTATGTAATGCAGCCTCTCTTCTCCCTTACCATGAATAGGCCAAATGTCTGAGAATGCTGTAGTGTTGACAGTGGGTTTAAGGCACGCTCCAAAAATTTGAGAATTTCTTTGCACAGCTGCAGTACTGTTTCTAGTCAGATCATTTGTTCCAAGATGGGTAACAACATTAGTTTTAGAACCCTTACTTTCCCTCTGTGACTTCACTAAAATTGGATTTGTATTCTTGCTAACTTGAAGATCCTGGGAGGCATTTGACCACCTTCTCACCTTGGAACTGAGTTCCCAAGTTAATGCCTCTGATAATGGAATCACCTAATATTAAATGTTTTCTGTTTTGAAATGTTTTGACAATACCTGGGGCACTTCTAGTACACTGCATGTCATCTTTCTTGTCTAAGGCTACCTCAGTTTCCATTAATGAGGCATCCTTATTTCTCAAGGCGGAGAAGGTATTATACAAGGGTATCTTGAGGTGGAGTGGGTGTCTCCGTGCTACGTGTTACAATCTGACAGAACTCATTGTGATCTATTTATTCTTGGGTTGCTGGATTCTTTGTGGAAGAGGGCATGGATTATTATCAAGTTGTATCTTGGGAGACATTGGTTTTATTGCATCTAATTCTCCTCTTATTTGAATCAGTCAAGGAGAGCATCACTTTGGTGTGGCAGGAAGTGATCCTGTAGCTAGGACCTGTCCTCCAGATAATTTAAAACCCTCTCACTCTGAGCTGGTTTATCCAGGGCCATGTGTCCATAAGGGAAGGGTTAGGATGACCATTATATTTGGCAATTCGATCATAAGGCATTTAGATAGCTAGGTGGCTAGTTGACATTAGGATTGCTTGGTAACATGCCTACCGGGTGTGTAGTTAGCAGACCTCATGCACCATTGGGCAGAGGTACAGGCACTCGTATCACACAAGTGCCTGCACCTCAGTCGATACCTCCACAGCACCAGCAGGATGATTCCGGCCCTTCGACAAAGAAGAGATCCTCAACAAAACCCTGCCACTCCTCAGCCTGTCGTCACATAGCCTGGAAGAAATGATCTCCACCTGGAAGAATAGCCTGGGCTCCATCACTCACCTACCAGCCACAAACAAGGCACCAAGGAGAAGAAAGACTACTCCGTGGTACTCCCCCGACCTACAAACATCACTCCTTCACCTAAGGAAGCTTGAAAGACGATAGCATCGATCACGCTCCACTAAGGACCAGGGAACAAACAAATCTCACCTAAAAAGACACAGTGAAGCAGTCACTGAGAAAATGAAGCAATACCACACAGAACTCCTGCAGCGCTCCCTAAACAAGTCACATGTCCTAGTCAACCTAGTGAAGACCCTAATAAAAGATCCATCCCCACCCTGTCAAGCATGCCGCAACCACAGGATTTTGCGGACTCCCTACAATCCAAAACAATTCAGACCAACACGACCATGAACCCAACTCCTATGCAGGAATCACACCACTCAGCACCACTGACCACCTTCTCAACCCCATCTGAGAAAGGCATCAAGGACACCATCACCGCCATTAACACCACCACAGCTCCGAATGACCCCTGCCCAGCTTTCTGGATAAAGGCACTGCGCAAGGAATTCAGCCCATTCCTGTCCAAACTCATGGACTGATCCTTCTCGACAGGGACATTTCCACAAAGCCTGAAGCAAACATCCATCAGGCCACTTCTAAAAAACAACAAACTGGGCACCCAGAAGGTGGACTCATACAGACCAATCTCAAGCATCCCACTACTGGCCAAAATAATTGAAAAGGTCGTCCAATGCCAAATCCAACACCATATTGAGACAAACGCTCCTCTCGACCCATGTCAACACGGATTCAGGGAATCACATGGCATCGAGACTCTCCTGACCACCCTCTTCAGCACCTTAAACACTGGAATGGACAACACCAGGCAAGGTTTTGCTCTCATTTTCTTGGATATTGCCAAAGCCTTCAACTTCATCAACCATGAAACTCTCTTAGCACGCCTCAAGGAGAAGGGAGTGCACGACGCAGCTCTAAATTGGTGCAAGTCATACCTGACAGACAGATGGCAACATTTACGAACCGGCTCCACGACCTCCAAACTTTTCCAACAAAAACAAGGCGTGCCACAGGGATCCTCACTCTCAGCCCTGCTTTTCAATATATACATGCTGCCCATCTGCCCACTCATCTGCTCCTTCAACATCGCCTGCCTGGTATACGCCAATGACGTGCTGCTCTACATGCCATTCTCAACTGACCAGCCAGACCTTTCCCCACTAACAACCTGCTTCGATGCTGTCACTGACTGGCTCCACACCCAAAACCTCAGAATAAACTTCAACAAAACGGAGGCCCTATTCGTTACCAGAAACCAAGCATTTACCCCTCCTGCTTCACTAAGAGTAAGAAGCGCCGAGCTCCTGAGCAAGCCCATGGTACACTATCTAGGGGTCACATTGGATCAAAGGCTAGGCATGAGAAGCCCATATAAACAACACCGTCAAGGCAGTATACCACAAAATATGGACAATCCGGCATCTACGACCCCTGCTGGAGCCAGACGACTTCCGAACAATCTTCCAAGCACTGGTTATCCTCCACTTTGACTATGCCAACTCAATTCTACAGGGTCTCTCAAAGAACATGTTGAACCCACTTCAGCTTGCAATGAACGCAGCTGCCAGAATACTACACGGAATCTCCAGGACGAATCATGTAACTCCAATTTTGAAACACCTCCATTGGCTGCCAGTCCACTGCAGAATCTCCTTCAAAATACTATTGATAACCTTCAAAGTCATCCACAAGTGCTCCTCCACCTCCCTCACGGATCTCGTCCACCCCACTCCCCCCAACAGAGCCAGAAGGTCATTCACCGCCAACACGCTGATAATCCCAAACACAATCACGAAATGCTCTCAAGCAACAACGAACAGAGCCTTTGTGTTCTACGCACCCACATGCTGGAATGCCCTCCCATCCACCATCCGGTCCATCATTGGCCTCGCCCAATTTAGGAAGGCACTTAAGCACCATCTATTCCTTCAGTACTACTCCCACTCTAGCGACGACTCCCAACCAGGCATAACTAACAACCAGAATAACACCACTAGCAGACCCACATCACACTGATGTGGCGCCATCCATTAGCACAACCGTACACCCTATATACTGAATTTGTCTATAACTGTGAATAAGTGCCAAGCAGCTCCGGCCAACTCTGTGCACCCGTGACTGAACTGCTGACCTGTATATAGTACTTAACATTGTAAATTATATATATTTATTGTATATAGTTACTTAACATTGTATTACTTAACATTGTAAACTGTAGCCAAGCAGACCTGGTCAATACTGTATATCCATGACCAGATTGCTCAGCATGTACATAGTTACCCCAGTTAATCCCAATTGCAACACCTGTTCTTTGTAAGTACAGTATAGGTCCCGCCTGCTCTGTACAACTTATTGTTGACTGTAAACTGCACTGATTCTAAAGAGAGCGGTATAGAAAAGACATTAAATAAATAAATATCAAGTGCCACAATAAAGATAAAGATCTAGACAAGGTCTTAGATAGTGCTGGGGAGGAGCCTGCTGTCTTGATACACATTGGTACCAATGACATAGAAAATGTAGGAGGGAGGTTCTGAAGGCCAAATTTAGGCTTTTAGGTAGGAAGCTGAAATCTAGAACTTCCAGGGTAGCATTCTCAGAAATGCTTCCCATTCCACATACAGAACCCAAAAAGCAGGCAGAGCTCCAGGGTGTCAATGTGTGGACGAGAAGATAGTGCAAGGAAGAGGGTTTTGGATTTGTTAGGAATTGGGCAACATTCTGGAGAAGGGAGAGGTTTTCCCAAAAGGATGGGCTCTACCTTAACCAGGGTGGAACAAGACTGCTGGCATTAACTCTTAAAAAGGAGATAGAGCAGCTTTTAAACTAGATAATAGGGGAAAGCCGACAGTTGCCCAAGAACGCATGATTCTGAGGGATGTATCCTTGAAGGCTCCTAGCAAAAGAGGGAAGTTAGGTGCATCTTGATAAGGAGATTCCAATAAAGATAAAAGTAACTCAGATGTCTTTAAGTACAGAACAGACAGAGCTGAAAGATTCCAAATTACCCTTGTCAACTAATAACAAGATTGTTCATAATATAGTAACATAGTAAATGACGGCAGATAAAGACCAGTATGGTCCTTCTAGTCTGCCCAGTAAGATGGTAAGAGTAGGTGCACCTACCGCTCCATGCAGGCTACCCCTCCCCATGTCTTTGTTTTAGGGGTGAATCCACCGCTCTGTGTAGGACACCCCTGTATGTTGAGAATTTAGTTGGTGAGAATATGAATAAAATACAGTACAACCTTTAAAATGCCTGTATGCAAAGGCTAGAAGTCTAAAAAATAAGATGGGAGAGCTAGAATATATGATGCTAAATGAAGGATTAGATATAATTTGCGTCTCAGAGACCTGGTGGAAGGAGGACAACCAATAGGATACCATGATATGTACCTGGGTACAAACTATATTGCAATGATAGGGTAGATCAAATTGGTGAAGGGACTGCACTTGTGTTAGAGAGGTCATTGAGTCACATAGGAGTAAAGTTTTGCAAGAAGAAAAACATACTGTAGAATGTCTATGGATAGAAATTCCATGTAAAAAGGGCAAGGCAATGGCAGTGGGGGTATATATCATCCACTTGGCCAGAATGAACAGATGGGTGATAAATGCTAAAAAAAAATCATGGAAGCTAACAAAAGTTACAAACAGTAATAATGGGTGATTTCAATTATTCCGCTATCGACTGGGTCAGTGTCATAGCAGGACCTGCTAGAGAGATAAAGTTTCTAGATTAAATAAATGACTGCTTCTTGGATCAACAGGTTCATGTACTGACAAGAGGGGAAGCTATTTTGGACCTAGTCCTCAGTGGAACACAGGATCTGGTGCAAGAAATAACAGTATTAAGGCCACTTGGCAAAATAGTGATCATAGCATGGTAGCATTTGATTTAATAAATGGAGGGAGGTTGGCAAGGAAATCCACAATACTACCTTTTAATCTTCCAAGGGACCTTATAATAAAATGAGGAAATAGTTAAGAAAAAACTAAAAGGAGTAGCTCCAAAGGTTAAAGGTTTAAAGGTGAATAGTGGAGTAAACCAGGGATCTGTGCTGGGTCTGCTGCTTTTTAACATATTCGTAAATGACCTGGAAATGGGAATAGCGAGTGAGGTGATCAAATTTGCAGATGACACTAAATTATTCAAAGTTGTTAAAACCCAAGAGGAATCTGAAAAATTGCAAGAGGACCTTAATAAATTGGAATACTAGACGTTCAGATGGCAGATGAAATTTAATGTGGACAAGTGCAAAATTATGCACCTAGGAAAGAACAACTCAAACTATGGTTACATGATGCAAGGTTCCACATTAGGAACCATCACCCAGGAAAAATATTTAGGCATCATCATCATAAATAACACATTGAAATCCTCTGCCCAGTGTATAGTAGCACCAAGAAACTAAATAGAATGCTAGGAATCATAAGGAAAGGAATGGAGAATAAAACAAAGGATATTATAATGCCTCTGTATCATTCCATGGTATGAACATACCTGGAATATTGTGTGCAATTCTGGTCACCGTATGTTAAAAAGGATATAGCGGAATTAGAAAAGGTACAGAGAAGAGCACAAAAATGGTAAAGAGGATGGAATGATACCCCTTTGAGGAGAGGCTAAAGAGGTTAGGACTCTTCAACTTGGAAAAGAGATGACTGAGGGGAAATATGATTTTTTTTAGTGCCATCAAGTCAGTGTTGACTCATAGCAACCCAGCTACTTCTGGGTTTTCTTGGCAATGTATCACTGGAAGTAGATTGCCAGCCTTTTCTTCTGAAGCAATGGAGGGCAAGGCAACTTGCCCAAGGTCACAAGGAGTGCCAGTAGGAATTGAACCCTTGATCTTCTGAGTATTAGGCTACTCCTCCACTTCGAAAATATGATAGAGGTATATAAATTTATAAATGGAGTAGAATGGGTAAACAGATCGATTGTTTACTCCATCAAAATGTAGAAAGATTAGGGGGTATGTTTACTAAACCGTATTAATGTTACCGGTGCTAGTTGCAGCGATAATGTGAAGAATGCCATATAAGGAGTGGGTGTTCCGGCGTCAAGGTAGCAAGAATCTGTATCGCGTGATAGTGGGTGCCGTGGCATGTTAACGTGCGTTAACCCTAAGTTCATGCCAGCACAGTGTTAGCAGCTATAAAGATGTAGCCCATTGGTTACTGCAATGACAGTGAAGGCAGAGATCATGGGTTCAATCCTGCAGTGGTGTTATGTAAAAAGGCTGTCTGAGGGAGTTCCTGTATTTCACTTAAATCAGTGCTGTCTGAGGCATTCTCTTTTTTAAGTTATATCAGTGCTGCCAGCAAAAACACCCTCACAGTGCTGTAACATAAGGTGCCGCATAAGGCGCCCTATAAGGCACTCCATAGGGCACAATGCAAAGTGCCCTGTCCGCCAAGGCGCCTTCTAATGTGCCCTATAGGGCACCTTATAGGGCGCACGATAGGGCGCCTTATGAGTCACCTTAAGGTTACAGCACTGTGAGGGTGCATTTTGCTGGCAGCACTGATTTAAATTAAAAGGAAAAGCCTCAAAGAGCCTTATTAAATAACACCACTGTGAGATCAAACCCATGACCTCTGCCTCCACAGTCATAGAAGTAACCAGTGGGCTACATCTCTATAGCTGTTACCATACTGCTGGCTGGCTACAGAAAGACTGCAGGTCACCACACAACCTGTCTGCTGTGCTTACCAGGATAGGTTAAACCCACCTGTACCCATGATGCACTGCACATGCAGATCAGCAGTCTACAGCTGATCACATAATGGGGTCTGCACCCCCACAGCACCTAGGCCTGGTAGGGGGAACTGACCGTGTCTGTTACTGGCACAGAGTAGCTACAGACCGTGACATTTTGTGAGTCCTGTGCTCACCCTGAGGGTGAGGTGGGGCACCCAGTATTAGGTCCGCAGCACCTGGCTTTGCTGAGATAGGCTATGCTGCAGATCCCCATGAGTGCCAGTGTATGATTGGTAGTCCTTGCAGACTCACCTAGAATACACCTGTGTCCGTCTGTATTTCCCAGTCATGTCTAGCCCTTGTAGGCTATGATGCACTCAGAATAGTGCATATCCTGCGTGGGTGCCATGGTCACATGTTATAGGTGAAGGGGGGTGTTTGGACCCAAAAGCGGATTATGTAGCACCACCCAACCCACCCTCTGTGGCTCAGGGTGGAGGGACAGGATCTCCCACCAACAGATCCACATTGTATATTTCTGTAGTGGTGGCAGTAGAGAGAACCATCAACCCCAGTCCTGCTGGGGAACAGGCACCCCTACAGGGCAGTCGATGCAGATTCGTACGCATCACATAAGGCAATGGCAGACAGGCAGAATGCTGGAGAAGCTTAGCTGCCCCCACCACTATCTGACATTCACCAGCAGAGGGCACAGTTAGTCTCCACCGTGCAAAGTGTTCCAGCCTTACACATGCTAACGGCAGACAGTCTGCTAGCTAGTACATAGTGCATGTTCCTGGAAGAACTGTGTGCACCCAAAAATGGGATGTGAGCACACACACCAAGCAGGTATGTCAATGATTGGTCCCAAGAAAAGAGAACCCATAAATATCACTTGAGAAAAATACTCCATACCACTATGGAGGAACCTAGCCATGCCATGGTCACTGCTCAGTCAGGGTGAGAGTGACCTCCGAGCATGACATGCTGTGGCCCCCCTGTTTGTGCAGGTGGTGGTCAGGCACTACAATGTCCCAACCATTGCCCTATACTGGCATAGGTGTGGGAGTGTGTGCATGTCTATCCAGTGTGTTGTGGCTGCCTACACCTTACTGAGCCCACACTGTTTGCACTGTTTCCAGTGTTAGCCTGCCAGTGTGCATAATGAGGAGCAAGGTATCTTTCACCATAGGGAATGGCGGACACTTACATCATAGGTCCTTAGCTCTAATAATTAATAACGTTTATTCCAAAAAATACCAAACCTTCAATCTTAAGATGAAATCCTATGATGTAAGTGTCCGCCATTCCCTATGGTGCAAGATTTCGCCAAATGGACGGTGATTAAAACCTGAGGTCCGGTGAGAGCTCAATGTTTGAGGGTTTAAATGTTTTGAGGAGACGTTTATTAAGATTGTTGAGTATAGTAATAGTGGTGTGATCAAGGGGTTTGTTTTTGAAAATTAGGGATATGTGGTAGCCATATTTGCGGACCTCTCCCTGGGGACTTTGCAGCGGAGGAGGGAAATGGCCCCCATTACTAAACTCCTCAGGAAGGAGGACATAAGATACCGTTGGCTCTACCCGTTTGGGTTGGCCTTTACTAAGGGGGACAGAACTTGGAAAATACAAACTGTGGATGCGGCTTGGGGTGCGTTGAAGGCGGCGGGCCTGGAAGGACTAGTGGAAGAAGCCAGAGTGGAGTGGTCAAAAGGTGGGCAGGAGAGAACGAGGAGATTCAAGCAAGGGGGACTACAGCAGGAGCGATCTGGCGAGGATGGCGGAGTTCACCGGAGACCGCAACAGAGAGCCGTAAAGAGATGATGGACAGTGGGCCTGAGTGGAAGCTGGGTGGCTACTGTAAATATAACTGATGGGTCAAGGGTGGGGGGAAGTGCATGTTGGCTTATGGGATAGGGTTGTGGGAAAGGGAGAGGAAACGGGGGTGAGGGGAGGGAGTATCAGTGGGGGGTCTTGGGAGAGCTGAGCGGGGTAGAAGGGAAGAGAAAGGGGAAGGAGAAAGGGCAGGAGGGGATGGGGTAAAGGATACTACAGGGGGTCGGGGAGGGCGGGTGACACACACCTCTAGGTTAGCCTGGTTAGAGACGAGGCAGGCGGGCAGGGGAAAGGGGGTGGGAGGGAGGGGAGAGGGGAGGAGGGGATAAAGAAGGGGGAGGGGGAAAGGGGCTGGGATTATGGATAAGAGGGGTGAGGGTGGTAAGGAGCGGGAGAAGTGGATAGTAGCATCAATAAACACTAAAGGATTACAGACATGGCGTAAGAGGCGCTTGCTGGAAAGGGAGGCTATAAGGTTGAAGGCGGATCTGGTATGTATACAAGCGACCGATTTGAAAGTTGGCCAGGAAGGACTTATAAGGTCTAGGAACTACCCGAGAGTCCTACTGGCTGGTCAAAGAGAGCAACCAAGGAAGGGGGGGGGGGGAATATTGATAGGGCATAAATATAAAGATGCGGTGGTAGAGGAACAGAGAGACCGCAAAGGACGATGGGTGGCAGTGAGAATAAAGTTAATTGGGGAAGAGGTGTGGGTAGTAAGTATCTATGGCCCTAATACGCAGAGGGAGGTTTTTTATGAGAGACTCCTGCTGGAATTGGAGGGATGGGGGGCAATACCGGTGATAATGGGGGGGGATTTTAATATCACGATGAACTCAAGGTTGGACAATAGAGGAGGGGGAGGGGGAGGAGAGGGGAAGGAGAGGAGAAGCCTGGTACGCTTAAAGGAGCGGTTGGGAATGGTGGATATGTGGAGATTGAGGCATCCAGGGGAAAAGACCTACACCTTTTATTCGGCAGCACATAACACGTATAGTAGGTTGGATATGTTGTGGGTGAGTGGAATTTGGGGTTCCAGGGCAAAGGATGTGGAGATAGGCAACATAACATGGTCTGATCATGCCCCGGTACATATTGCATTTGATCTGGGAGAGAGATATTCGGGGGTGAGATTTTGGAGGTTGAATGAGGCACTGCTGAATGATGTGGGATATGTGGCTAGAATCAAAGGGGTGATCAGGGACTATTTGGAGTATAATTGGAATGGGGAAGTGGCCACGGGAGTAGTGTGGGATGGCTTGAAGGTGGTCGTGAGGGGACACTTGGTCAGTATAGCTGCCCAGGAAAAGAGGAAAAAGAGAGCTGTGGAGGACAAGTTGCTGTGGCGGGTGGAATGGTTAGAAAGGCAACATCAAGGCGGGGCGGATCCCCGGGTTTTGTAGGATCTGTTGAAGGCCAGAGGGGAGCTACATCAGTTCAGGGCAGCGGAGATAGCGCATACCTTGGGAAAATTAAAACAGGGATGGTATGAGGGAGGGAATAGGGTGGGGAAGAAGTTAGCTTCCCGGTTGAAAGCGCGGCAACAGAAGTCCAGCATTGGAGGGGTGCGTAATCAAAAAGGAGAAATGGTATATAAGCCAGAGGAAATTTGACAGGATTTTGTGGCATATTATGAATAGCTTTATAGTAGTGGCGTGCATGTGGATGGGAAGAAGGGGGAAGAGTTTTTGGAGAACTGCAGTCTGAGTAAGTTAACGGGGGAGGAGGCGGAGGAGTTAGGGAGACCGGTGAGTTATGAGGAGGTGACGGGAGCCGTTAAATCATTCAAAGAAGGGAAAGCACCGGGCCTCGATGGGTACACGGTGAAATTTTATAAAGTCATGCAGGCTGAGATAGGGGGACTATTGATGGAGGTCTTTAATGGGGTGTTGCGGGGGGAGGAGCTTCCCCAAACTATGGAGGAAGCAGGTATAACGGTTATCCCAAAGGAGGGGAAGGATCACACAGTTTGTGGAGCCTACAGACCTATCTCACTGATTAATTTGGATGCTGAGGTGTTGGCCAAAATTATGGCAGTGAGGCTGCAGAAAGTAATGCAGAAACTGGTACATAGGGATCAGATGGGGTTCATTAAAGGGAGACAGGGAGGGGATAATATTCGCAAGTTGCTGAATGTTATTTGGTCTTTGCAAGAATCGGGGAGTGAGGCTGTCTTTTTGACAGTGGATGCAGAAAAGGCCTTCGACCGAGTAGAATGGAGGTTTATGCTGCAGGTGTTGGACAGGGTAGGGGGGGAGAGAAATTTTTGAAGTGGGTGGAGGCACTGTATGTGCGTCCACAGGCCAGGATAAGGGTCAATGGGGGGTACTCGGATAGCTTCAGGTTGGGCAGAGGAACGAGACAGGGGTGCCCCTTATCACCCTTGTTGTTTGCCTTAGTGATAGAGCCTCTGGCGGCCTATATTAGGGGACAAGTGGATATTCGAGGGATTGAGGTGCAGGGGGAGGTAAGTAAGGTGGCACTCTTTGCTGATGATGTTATTTACACTTTGGGGCAACCTTTTGTCAGCCTCCCCAACTTGCTTAAGGCGGTGGAGCGCTATAGTGAAGTGTCGGGATACAAGTTGAATTTAGATAAGACTGAAATATTTATTTATTTTATTTATCTATTTCTTCTATACCGCCCCTTCCAGAGATCAGGGGCGGTTTACATGGAACAATTGCATACATTTGCATAACATTACATAGAACAAGAACTTCTTAACTTTTTACATATAACAGAACAGTAAATTGTCAGAACTATTTACAGGGTGTATACTTTTGTATACTGCTGAATTTACAGAGGAAATGTCAGCGAGCTGGCATTGCTATTTATAGAAATTATTTACAAGAATACATGATTCGCTATTCAGGTGTGTGTGTGTGTGTGTATGTCTGTGTGTATAAGTGTGCGTGTGTTTGTGTGTGTATGTGAGTGGGTTTGTGTGTGATGGAATTTATTTCCATTTTTTCGTGGGTTGTTTGGGGTGTCTTTGGGGGCTGTTAGAAGAGGAGTTGTGTGTTCAGTTAATTGTGTTTCTGCGGGTTTTTTTGTTTGTGTGTCTGTGGACGCTGTGTGTCTGGACTTGGGCTTTATTCTAACAGAGGGGTTAGAGGAGAGGTTGCGGGACAAGTTCCCATTTAAGTGGGTGAGAGAGAACTTTCGCTACCTGGGTATTCAGTTGGGTAGTTCCATAGGTCGTTTACAGGACTGGTATTATAAACCTCTGATAGGGGCACTAAGGCGGGATTTAGAATGGTGGAAGGGTTTGCATTTGTCGTGGATGGGGAGAATTGCCACCATAAAGATGAATGTGTTGCCAAGGATATTATTTGTCTTTATGGCACTTCCATGTAAAGTTTCGAGGAAATGTCTTAAGGGTCTGCAAGATTTGATAATGCGGTTCATTTGGGAGGGGAAGAGGCCGAGAGTGGGTAGGCATATGATGTTTCGGCCACAGGATGAAGGAGGGCTGGGAGTACCTAACTTGGTCAAGTATTACGAGGCAGCATAACTGAAGGCCCTGTTTGTGTGGAGGGAGAGGGGAGAGACCCCGCAATGGGTGCATATGGAGAGAGAGAGGGAGGTGTGTTTGTAGGCGGTGATGTGGGGCAGGGAGGTGAAAGGGACGGGAAGGGAAAGCCAAAACCCACAACGGCGAATAACGATGCAAATTTGGGGTAAATGGCAGCGATACTTACTACAGGGGAAGAGTATATCCCGGGTGACTTCCCTGCAGCATATGGGTATCTTTAATCCTGGGGGAGGGGGAGGGATCATTAAAACTTGGGCGGGAAGGGGGTTGGAAAGGGTGGGGCAGGTGCTGGATAGGACAGGCAAGATAAGGCCGTATGCAGAGCTCCAACAGGAATTTGGAGTGAGGGATACTGAATACTATGCTTATATGCAGTTGTGGCATTATCTGCAACGACAGGGGGTTAGGGGGGATCTGCAAGGCAGGCTAACGGAGTTCGAGGAATTGATGGGCCAACAGGGAGAAGTGAAGGGTCTAGTCTCTAAATTATACAAAATATTAAATGCTAAGCGGGAGGGCAAGGCACGATGACAAGCACAGTGGGAGGTGGAATTGGGGGGCACATGGGGGGAGGAGCGTTGGAAGGGAATCTATGAGGGCGAAAGGAGGTTAGCGTGGGGAATGGCTTTGGTGGAGAATTGCCTTAAATTCAGGCTAAGGATGCTCTGGACACCTGCTAAGTTGCACCGAATTTACCCGGGACGGTCTGGTGGCTGTTGGAGGGGATGTGGGGAGTGGGTGGATCTCCTTCACATAGTTTGGGAATGCCCAAAAATGAAGCCCTTGTGGCGAGAGCTAGAATGTTATTATAGAGTGGTTACAGGGATGCAGTTAAGGCTCCTTCCTGTCCAAATGGTCCTTACTGAGGGGGAAGGGGATGGGAGTGGGGGCTGGCCCCTGTTCTGCCGCTATTGTGTGGTGGCAGCTAGACTGGCGATTTTACAGAAATGGAAAAGTGAGGACATACCTACCATGAGGGATATCATTGGGAAGTTGGAGAACCTATGGGTGATCAGTAAGGTGGGGGCCTGTGGGCGAAATAAGGAAGTAAAACATGTGGAAATCTGGCAAGCGTATGAGGCCTGGAGAGAGTGTGGCTGGCACATTTGGATGCAGAAGTAGTGGGGGGTAATAGGAGGCTGATATTGGGAGGGGTAGAAGGGAATGGGTAAGGGGGTTGAAGGAAGTAGGGGTGGTAGGGGTGGTGGGGGAGGGAAGGGGAGGTGCACTACTTAGGGGCATGTGCAGGCGGGCTTGGCCATGAAAGCGGGAGGGGGGGTGGAAGGCTAGAGGGGTGGCTGGTATCCTGGTGGTAAGGGATAATGCCTATGGTTGCTATGGTTGGGGGTAGGGTAGTGGAGGGAGTGGAGGGAGTGGATAATGTTGATATTGTTGTTACTGATGCTGGGTGGGGTTGATGTATACTACTGTTATAAGTTTGGGATTCTGTATACTATTGTTATTTCTGATGTACAAGGGAGTACGAAGAAGAAGGCGCTGAGGACGATAATGATGTGCTGTTAAGAGTTGTGCTGGGAGGGGGGAAGGGGTAGGGGGGTAGGGAGGTTAGGAGTTGGGAGGGGGCTTGAAGGGGTGTACGGGGTGCCACCATTAGTTAACTGTTAACTGTTAAAGGAAGCTGGATGGTGGACTGTTTGGTTGTATGATGTGCTGATGATAAAAAAATAAAACATTATTAAATTGGAAAAAAAAAAAAAAAGTTAAACAGAGAAGCTTGAATTGGATGCGGTGACGGAAGGGAAGCCAATGAAGTGATTTGAGAAGAGGGATTATATGTGCAAAGTGAGGCTGACGAAAGATAAGAGGTGCAGCAGAGTTTTGAACTGATCAAAGGGGAGAGAGATGACTCAAAGGGAGGCCGGTAAGAAGGAGATTGCAATAGTTGAGGCGAGAGGTAAAGAGTTGACAAGCGTTCGTGTGGTATTAACAGAGAGGAAGAGATGGATTTTATAGATAACATCAATAAAGAAACGGCAGGTTTTTGCAGTCTGTTTCATATGAGCAGAGAAGGAAAGAGAGGAATCAAAGATAACACCAAGGCTACGGGCGGAAGTAACGGTGTAGAAGTGAATTTTCAACAGAGAAGGAGAAAGGAGGAAGGGGAGAGGAGGGTTTGAGTGGAAAGATAAGCAGTTTTGCTCATATTAAGTTTAAGTTTCCGCATCCAGTTCAAACTTCTCCTGCTGACCTACAAATGCATTGACTCTGCGGCTCCTCACTACCTTTCTTCTCTTATCTCTCCCTACAACCCCTCGCGGGAACTCCGCTCTTTTAGCCAATTCTATCTATACCTGGGGTCTCAAACACGCGGCCTGCGACGCATTTGGGGATAATAAAAAAATAGACATTACTGTAACAAAGAAACAAAAAAAAAATCACGATGGCAGATAAAGACCGCGTGTTTGAGACCCCTGGTCTAGTCTCTCTGTTTAGCGTTTTGTTTGGAATAACTGAGGTGGGGGCACATCCTTCCTGCGTGTCCCAGAAGTGCTTGTGTATGCGGCGGCTGGCGGTAAGTTGGAAGCGAGGAGCCGGAGCGGAAGAAGCCGTTACGATTTGCCGTTATCACCGCCGGGGATGGTGAGCGGTTGGTTCTCTCGAGCTTTCCTTCTTATTGTAGTAGTTGGGCTCCACAGATGGGAGGTGGCTGAAGTACTGACATTCAGGTAAGCAAAATAAATAATAAAGTAGTTTTTGATGCTGTGGTATGGAAATGTTCGCATGGAAATTTTGGTATCTTTGCCTTTGAATGTTTGGTGTTCATCAGCATTTTTTCAAAAGCTGAGGATTGTGAAACTTTAGGGTCAAGGCTAAACACAGTGTGGTTCTATTTGAAAGAACGCTTTTGAGATGGGTTAGCTCTGCAATATATTGTGTGGGCTATAAAACCCATTATATGCAACACATTATTTAGTTGTTAGCCAAGTATTACCATCTGCACAACAAACAATAATCCTGTATGAAAATTGTTTCTTTGAGCATTAGATTCTGGTATAATTGCTTCAGTTTGGCAGTCGGGGCAATTAACCATTGAGCTGGAAGGGACTATATAAGAGAGATAAGCAAGTGCAGAATGAGTTTTAGTCTATCTCAGAGTGTGATTGTGTGCTAGGTTTGTTTAATAATTCTTTTGTGGATTCATTTGATGCCCCCATGTACAGCAGCTTTTTGATATGTGATAGTAGGTATAATTTTTCTCCATTGTTGTCCCTTCAGTGGCATTGATGACTCTTCATGCCTAATTTATTTTGTCATTTGGCTACACTCCTGAGGCAGCCTTGCAGCAAAATGGGGCTACGTCACTAGAATACATCACTGAATGTGCCATCAGGGTGCATTGCCAGCTGCCAAGCATTGCTGAATGTTTTTTGTGTTTCTTTGTTACAGTAGAAATATGCAAAGTAAATGGAAGTTTGCAGTCCATAGTGACTATGTTCTTATTATGTTGACTTTTTTATTGACTTTTTTCCATTGTAAAAAAAAGTTCTGATGATGCGGCCCGCGGGTTACTTTTCAAGTCCTCATTTGGCCCTCAAAGCAATTTGAGTTTGAGACCCCTGATCTATGCCCTCCTCTTCTACCGCCAACTCCAGATTTCGTTCTTTTCACCATGCTGCACCTTACACCTGGAACAAACTACCTCTGTCTGTACGCCAGGCACCTTCTCTAACCCTCTTCAAATCCATGTTGAAAGCTCACCTCTTCGCTTCTGCTTATGGATCTTGACTTATCTGATCTCCTTTTCCTTCCCCTTGTTTTTACCCCAGCTTATACCTCTGTGTTTTGTCTTGTGTTTTGTCTTGATTAGATTGTAAGCTCTGATGAGCAGGGATTGTCTCTTACATGTCTGTGCAGCACTGCGTACGACTGGTAGCGCTATACAAATGCTCAATAGCAGTAGTAGTAGTAAGATGGTGGTAAGACATCCAAGTGGCAATATCAGAGAGACAGGAAGAAATATGAGCCTGCAATGCCTGGTGGATAACAAGCGCAGACAAGTAGATTTGAAAATTGTCAGCATAGAAGGGGTATTAAAAAACATGTGCAGAGATGAGAGCGCCAAAGGATAGGGTGTAGAGAAGAGCAGCAAGTCTAAAACGGACCCCTGGGGAATAAACACTAAAAAAGCATTGTCAGAGATAGGAAGAGAACTATGACAAAACAGAGCCACTGAATCCAAGCGAAGGCAGGGTGTCAAGTAGAAGGTGATGGTCAACAGTGTCAAATGCTGCAGAAAGGTCAAGATGGATAAGGATTGAGTAAAGACCCTTAGAATGGGCCAGAAACAAGTTACTGGAGACTTTGGCGAGAGCTGTTTCAGTAGAATGTAAGGGGCGAAAGCCAGACTGAAGAGGTTCCAAAAGAGCATGAGAGGATAGAAAATCAAGGCAGCAGTGAAGGATGGTGGATTCAAGAAGATTAGAAACAAAGGGAACCTGACAGGTACTTGTGGGACAACACAGGTGTGCTTTCCACTAAATTTAGGACGAGAGACTATGGGGCATGGTTACTAAAGTGCAGTAGTTGAGCATGGGATTAATGTGCCAAATTCATGCATTACTACTGTGCCATAATCCAGTGGCTGTGGTACACACAAAAGGCATGTTGTGTCCATGGATGTTTGCCCACTGTCCCAGCAGGATGATTGCTGACTTACAGGCCCTGGTCTTGAGGTTTTCAGGCTGGTGTGTTTCAATTCCATGTCAGCTGTACCATGCTGTACCCCAAAATGATTTCCTAGGTGTGTACCTTGGTATTCATCTCACCTCTCCAATTGGCCTCCTATTGTTTGAATGGTTTGCCCTGCTCCTGCCCTTCATATTTCTTAACACTTGCATCTGAACTGCATGGTCAGCGTGCGGGAGAATGGTGAGTGCAGCTAGCACCTGGTCAGAGGCTGGTGTTAGCTGCATCCACACTTGCAGTGTGGTTGTGTAGCTAGCACAAGACCATCGCACCTGCCACAACTGCACACCCTGACTGTACCGTCTCTCCACCCTGTTTCCACCTTCACCCTATCTATTGGTCTGCAATGCTGCTAGCATGGGATTTTTAGCACGCTTACTTAGGGTCATGCCCTCCTTGCTACCGTGTGGCCTAGACACATGTAAAACCCATGCTAAACCTCGTGCTACTCTCTAGTGCACTTTCGGAAACATGCTCCTATGTGTTTCAGGTGGACTATTTAAGAAACGCCAGCCCTGGGGTGGGTGGGTGAGGGGAGGGAGAAAGAGGGACATAAATGGCAATTTCTTCTGTAACAAAATGGCAGTAAGCTATGAGTTTGATTTCCTGAGCCAGAGACCCCTGCTGGACAACGGTTAACTAGCAGGCTCACTAGTGAAAGGCCAAAGATTTTCTTTTAAGCAGTGATTTTCAAAGAAGGTTGAAAATATGAACACTTTCTTATAGCTAGGTAATTCCTATATTGCACCATTACACCTCTTTTATACAATCTTTACTGGTTGCCAATATCAAGCAGAACCAAATACAAAATAATAATGATAACATTTAAGATATCCAACAACATTGCTCCTTCCTACCTCTCATCATTAATCTCCCACTCCATTAACAATAGAGCCAGAAGGCAACACTCCCAGAATACTCTCACAATCCCTCCCACCTTTTGCAAAACAAAAGAAACCACTAGTAATAGGGCCTTCTCTTTTGTTTCACC
The DNA here is from genome assembly GCA_033557465.1 of Ichthyophis bannanicus. Classification (NCBI taxonomy): domain Eukaryota; kingdom Metazoa; phylum Chordata; class Amphibia; order Gymnophiona; family Ichthyophiidae; genus Ichthyophis; species Ichthyophis bannanicus. The sequence continues at coordinate 440,871,251 of CM066037.1, read as the reverse complement.
CATCCTATGGAATGCCCTCCCCGACTTCTTACGTGTCATTAAAGACTTGCTAACATTCAGGAAAGAACTAAAAACTCTCTTAATACTATGGAGAAAATAATGGTCATAATGCTACATCCCTGGACATATCCCAAACTCAATTTGTAACACCCTCAACCTAAAGAAAACACTGATCTACACCTCCTGTAAATAGTTATTTGTTATATGTACCATGTACATAGTTTTACTATACTATATCTTTGTTTGAAACCCTGACTGTTTAGATTTGTTCTATGTACTAATGTTGTTCATTGTAAACCGCCCCAGGTCTCTGGAAGGGGCGGTATAAAAGTAATGCAAATAAATAAAATAATAAATAAATACGGGCATAAGAAACCTACATAGACTACTAAGCAATTTTCAGTGGAACAATGTTAAGCACAGGCAGCAAATAAAATCGTTTTTGAGCAATCAGTTCAAAGAGACAGATCAAGTACAGGCAGCTGGAAACGATTCCAAGCAAGCAAACGAGAAAGAATAAAATACTTAGCCAGTGGGATCCACCCAGTGTGCCTCTACTGCCGGTGCTCTAGAGATCAGACAGGGCTGTAGCAAGGGCTGTGCGAGTGGTGCGGCCGCACAGGGCGCAAGCACAGGATGGGGTGCTGATATCATCACTGAGCTTCCAGGAAGTTCAAAAAGAGTGAGTGACCGAATAGAGGGGGCGCCCAGATCTGTTAGTCGCACAGGGCACATTTCTAGTTTGGTACGGTCCTGAGATCAGATACCGTCTATATGTAATGGATAGAAAAAAGCAGTGCACTTCACGTAGTCTTAATCAGCCTTGTGAATTCTTTCATCTCCTGAGAAGACTTGCAAAGCTTCCTGTGTCTCATGCTGCAACTAAAGTGCCGGGTCCATAGAAACATAAAAACATGACAGTCTGCCCTTCTATATCAACTACCAAAGTCCCCTTTTTTCCTTTATCGATCCTCTGTGTTTGTCTCATGCTCTCTTGAGTTCAGATACTGTCCTCATCTCTACTACCTCCACTGGGAGACCATTCCATGCATCTGCCACTCTTTCCATAAAGAAATATTTCCACATATTACTCCTGAGTCTATCCTCTTTCACTCTCATCTTATGTCCCCTTGAGTGCTTCCAATTGAAAGTTGCTCCTCTAGAGTATTTATGCCACAGAGGTATTTAAACATCTCTATCATATCTCCTCTATCCCGGCTTTCCTTTAATGTATACATATTAAGATCTCTAAGTTTGTCCCCATATGCTTTATAATGAAGACAACTAACCATTTTAATGGCCACTCTCTGCACCGACTCCATCTTGTTTATATCCTTTTGAAGGTGTGGTCTCCAGAATTCCACACAATACTCCAAATGAGGTCGTACCAAAGACTCAGACAGAGACACTATCACCTCCTTTCTTCTGCTGGCCATTACATAAGAACATAAGATATGCCATACTGGGTCAGACCAAGGTCAATCAAGCCCAGTATCCTGTTTCCAACAGTGGCCAATCTAGGTCATACGTACCTAGCAGTATCCCCAAAAGACACAGGTTCCACAGTGCTTGTACTGGGTCAAGCATTGATATCCTGGGTCCCTTCTTAATAATGGTTTATGGACCTTTCCTCCAGGAACTTGTCCAAACTTTTTTTAAACCCAGCTACACTAACAGCCATTTTTAAACCCAGCTACACTAACAGCCTTTACTACATCCTCCGATAACAAATTCCAGAGTTTGATTACACGTTGAGTGAAAAAATATTTTCTTTTATTAGTCAGCTGTCTCTTTTCCAGGTTAAAGAGCCCTAATCTTTTTAGCTTTTCTTCATGGGATTATCCTTCCATCCCCTTTACCACTTTGGTGGCTCTTCTCTGAACCTTTTCTAATAACGCTATATCCTTTTTAAGTTACGGCGACCAGAATCAGGGCCGGCCCGTCCATTGAGCGAGAATGTTTTTTGCACAGGGCCCCGCGTTTCAGGGGGCCCCGCGCAAAAAACATTCTAATCCTAAAGTAAAATTTTTAAAAAGAAAAAAGAAGTTGTCTTCTCCGGCAGCCGGGGCCGCCGCGGCAGAATCGAGTGTGCCGCGGGGCCCCCCCTGCCCAGCAGAGCCTGCCCTCCCGAGCCTGCCCTCCCCTTTATCACCTGTCTTCGCAGCTCTAATCAAACGCGCCGGCTTTCAGAGCGCGAGGGAGAGTTTCTCCCTCGCTGCTCTATTAAGCCCGCGGGGGCTGATGGGAAGTTCCCATCAGCCCCCGCGGGCTTAACAGAGCCGCGAAAGGGAAACTAGCCCTTTCGCGCTCTGAAAGCCGGCGCGTTTGATTAGAGCTGCGAAGACAGGTGATAAAGGGGAGGGCAGGCTCGGGAGGGCAGGCTCTGCTGGGCAGGGGGGGCCCCGCGGCACACTCGATTCTGCCGCGGCGGCCCCGGCTGCTGGAGAAGACAACTTCTTTTTTTAAAAAAATTTCCCTGGGCTGGGCTGGGCTTGGCGTTAGGATTGGTGATGGGCTATGGGGGGCTGGGGGGGGGTTAGGAGTGTTGATTGGCTATGGGGGGCTGGGGGTGGGTTAGGAGTGGTGATGGGCTATGGGGGGGCTGGGGGAGGGTTAAGAGTGGTGATGGGCTGGGGGGGGTTAAGAGTGGTGATGGGCTATGGGGGGCTGGGGGGGGTTAAGAGTGGTGATGGGCTATGGGGGGCATGGGGGGTTAAGAGTGGTGATGGGCTGGGGGGGTTAAGAGTGGTGATGGGCTATGGGGGGGCTGGGGGGGTTAGGAGTGGTGATGGGCTATGGGGGGCTGGGGGGGTTTAAGAGTGGTGATGGGCTATGGGGGGGCTGGGGGGGTTAGGAGTGGTGATGGGCTATGGGGGGCTGGGGGGTTTAAGAGTGGTGATGGGCTATGGGGGGGCTGGGGGGGTTAGGAGTGGTGATGGGCTATGGGGGCTGGGGGGGTTTAAGAGTGGTGATGGGCTATGGGAGGACTGCGGGGGTAGGAGTGGTGATGGGCTATGGGGGCCTGGGGGGGGTTAGGAGTGGTGATGGGCTATGGGGGGCTGGGGGGGTTTAAGAGTGGTGATGGGCTATGGGGGGGCTGGGGGGGGTTAGGAGTGGTGATGGGCTATGGGGGCTGGGGGGGGTTAAGAGTGGTGATGGGCTATGGGGGGACTGGGGGGGTAGGAGTGGTGATGGGCTATGGGGGCCTGGGGGGGGGTTAGGAGTGGTGATGGGCTATGGGGGGGCCTGGGGGGGGTTAGGAGTGGTGATGGGCTATGGGGGGGCTGGGGGGGGTTAGGAGTGGTGATGGGCTATGGGGGCGCTAAGTCTGTATATGGGCTGATGGGATCAGGACTGAAAGTGAGTTGATGGGGAGGTTAGGACTGGTAATGGGGTATGGGAGGGCTTAAACTGAAAATTGGGTGAGGGGGATTAGGACTGGAAATGGGCTGGTGGGATTAGGACTGGGAGTGGGCTATGGGGGGCTAGGACTGGTAATGGGTTGGAGGGGTTGCTAGGACTGGAAATGGGCTGGGGGGAATTAAGACTGGAGGTGGGCTGATGGGGTTAGGACTAGTAATGGGCTGTGGGCTGTTGGGGGGGGGTTAGGACTGGTAATGGGCTATGGGGGGGCTAGGACTGGAAATGGGCTGATGGGGGGGTTAACACTGGAGGGTGGATGAGGGGCTTAGGACTGGTAATGGGCTGGTGGGATTAGGACTGGGAGTGGGCTATGGGGGGCTAGGACTGGTAATGGGTTGGGGGTTGCTAGGACTGGAAATGGGCTGGGGGGATTAAGACTGGAGGTGGGCTGATGGGGTTAGGACTGGTAATGGGCTGTGGGCTGTTGGGGGGGGGTTAGGACTGGTAATGGGCTATGGGGGGCTGACTGGAAATGGGCTGATGGGGGGGTTAGGACTGGAAGTGGGCTGATGGGGGGGTTAGGACTGGAAGTGGGTTGATGGGGGGGGGCTAGGACTGGTATTGGGTTGGGGGGTTGCTAGGACTGGAAATGGGCTGATGGGGGCTAGGACTGGAAATGGGCTGATGCAGGGACAAGAAGGGAATGGATGCTGGGTGAGACTGGAACTAGAAGGGAGCTGATGTTGGGGGAGGATTAGGGGAGGATTAGAATGGGATGGGGCTGGGAGAGTAAAATGGAGTGGGGAAAAATTTTTTGTGTGGTAGGGGTAAAAAATCTACACTTAGCTGGGTATTGGGAGAGTAAGTGGGGATTGAGGATGGAGGGGTAAAATGTGAGTGGATGAAATAGGAATGAGGAAAGAGCAAAAGGAGAAAGATTAGTATGTTAAAGCAGATGTAGGGAGAGAGAATGGAAAAAAAAACTAGAAGAGAGAAGAGACAGCAGATGATGGAGAGTTAGCAGAAAACATGAAGAAACCAGAAGAAAGTGGCTGGAGCAATTGCAACCGGAAAAAAATGCACAAAAGGTAGAAAGATATCTCTTTATTTTGAATTTATTAACTGGAATATGAAAGCTCTGGGAAATGTGCATCATTAACGTCTGCGCTTTGTTTGGTACAAGAGGAAATTAATTTATAGTTTTATTTCTACAGTTGTTGTACATTCCAAGTTTGGCTTTTGGGGTTCCCAGTTTAATTATTGCCTTCCTGTTTCTAAATTGTGATTCCTTGTTTGGTGATGGTCTATGTTCTGCATGTGTAACTGAGCTGAGGTATTCTGTTTATGTAATTCCTATTTGACATTGCCACTTGTTCTCTTTCCCCAGTAGGTCATGTATTGTTTTTCTCTGAAATGTATTGGTTTAATATTTGCAGTGTTGCCTTTTGATAGGTAGGGTATGGTGCTTTGTGAGTTCTGGTAGTGCTGTTAGGATACGGCGGGTTTGCTATGGGTTCTAAATGGGCAGTGTTTGTAGTAGTTCCTAATGTGCCTGGCGGTTGGCACTGGATTATAGTAATGTAGAAATCTTTTAGTCTGTCTTTATCCATACACACACTAACTTTTAGTAAACATGTCTCTTAATGAATGTTAGCATTATGCAAATATTTATGCAAATAAGGCCACTTATGCAAATGAGGCCCCACACCGAGTCTCCGCACATGGCCCCGCACCCCCCTTGGGCCGCCCCTGACCAGAATTGTACACAATATTCAAGGTGCGGTCTCACCATCGAACGATATAGAGGCATTATAATATCTTTTGTTTTATTTTCCATTTTTTATTTATTTATTTATTTAACAGTTCTTCTATACCGCTCTATTTTAGATCAGAGCGGTTTACATTTAACATCAACTATACAACACAAGCACTTTGAGTTGTATTTACAATAAACAGAGAGATCAACTTGGAAGTAACTGGGGGAAACTATTTACATTGTATTTACACTGGTACATGATTTCAGGCAGAACATATCTACATCTTATTTACACTGGGAGTCTGAATTCAATTTCAGGGAGTACTTCTGAGGGATCAGTTGATTATCCTTTTTCATGCTGAGTCTGATTGTTTAGTTGTAGTGAGTGATTGTCTGAGGGGCCATATGTATGATTACTAAGGCTGGATTCGGGGTAGTATGTGGTGAACAGGTGCTGCTTTAATGCCTTCCTGAAGTGGGTTAGATAAGTGATGTTTCGAATAAAGGTGGGGAGGGCATTCCATGCTCTAGGTGCATAAATTGTAAAGGTCCTATTTGTTGTTGCTTTTGTGCATTTCGTTATTACTTTTGGGACCTCTAGGGTGTTTTGCATCATGGGTCTTCTGTTTCTGTTCTGTGGTACTTTATGTATCATCTTGCTGATAGCTGTGGGGGTCAGAGTGTTTAAGGCTTTGAAGGTTAAGGTTAGAACTTTGTGGAGGGTTCTTGCTTGAACCGGTAACCAATTCCTTTCCTTATGATACCTAGCATTCTAATTGTTCTCTTGGCCGCCGCTGCACACTGGGCCGATGGTTTTAAGATGTTATCCACAATGATGCCTAAATCTTTTTCCTGGGTGGTGGTTCCTAATGTGGAACCTTGCATCTTGTAACCATAGTTGGGTTGTTCTTCCCTAAGTGCATAACTTTGCTTTTGTCCACATTAAATTTCATCTGCCATTTTGATACCCAGTCTTCCAATTTATCAAGATCCTCTTGCAATTTTCCACAATCCTCTTGGGTTTTAACAACTTTAAATAGTTTTGTGTCATCTGCAAATTTGATAACCTCACTCATTCCCTTTTCCGGGTCATTTATGAATATGTCAAAAAGCAGCGGACCCAGCACAGATCCCTGAGGTACACCACTATTCATCTTTCTCCATTGGCAAAATTGGCCATTTAGCCCTACACTCTGATTTCTATCTTTTAACCAGTTCCCGATCCATAATAGTACACTGCCTCCTATCCCATGACTCTTTAGTTTTGCCAAAAGTCTCTGATGAGGGACCTTGTCAAAGGCTTTCTGAAAGTCCAGATACACTATATCAACTGACTCACCTTTGTCCACCTGTTTATTCACACCTTCAAAAAAACATATCAGATTAGTAAGACAAGATCTTCCTTGTCTAAAGCCATTTTGGCTGTCTCCCATTAGGCCATGACTATCTACATGCTGAGTAATTTTGTTCTTTATGATGGTTTCTACCATTTTTCCCGGTACTGACGTCAGGCTCACCGGTCTGTAGTTTCCCAGATCACCCCTGGAACCCTTTTTAAAAATTGGCGTTACATTGGCGATCCTTCAATCTTAAGGTATTACAGATGATTTTAATGAAAAGTCACAGATTACTAATAGCAGGCCTGCAATCTCATATTTCAGCTCTTTCATCACCCTTGGATGTATACCATCTGGCCCAGGTGATCTGCTACTATTCAGTTTATCTAATAGTTGTAATACATCTTCTCGATGTATCGATATTTCCTTCAATTCTTCCGCACCTTTAAATACCATTCCTTTCCCTGTGCACCCAAGCAACCTTCTAGCTTTTGCCATTGCCTTTTCTACCTATTTAGCCACTTTAAGACCATCAGAAACAATCATAGCCAGGTCCTTCTCTTCTTTCATGGACAGAAGTACTTTGCCCCCTACACTGTACCGCTCCCTTGGATTTTTGCAGAACAAATGCATGACCTTGCATTTTTTAGCATTAAATCTCAGCTGCCAAATTCTTGACCATTCTTCAAGCTTCACTAGATCCCTCCTCATATTATCTACTCCTTCCTGGGTGTCTACTTTATTGCAGATTTAGGTATCATCTGCAAAGAGACAAATCTTACCCGAGAGCCCTTCTGCAATATCACTAACAAGGATGTTAAAAAGATTTGGACCAATGGCAAATCCCTGTGGCACACCACTGGTAACATCCTTCAGAGTGAGCTCCATTCTACCTGTACACTATGTTGCCTTCCATTCAGCCGATTTCTAACCCAGTGAGTCACTTTAAGGTCCATCCCTAGGGTGTTCAATTTATTTATAAGTCCTTTGTGAGGAACAGTGTCAAACGCTTTACTGAAATGTGAGTACACCACATCTAGGGCGCTCCCTTTGTTCAAATCTCTGGTCACCCAGTCAAAGAAATCAATCAGATTTGTCTGACAAGACCTGTCTATGGTAAACCCATACTGCCCTGGATCCTGCAATCCCTTGGACTCCAGAAGCCTCACTATCCTCTGTTTTAGCAGCATTTCCAATAATTTACTCACCACAGAGGTCAGACTAACTGACCTGTAGTTCTCAGCCTCATACTTGTGCCTTTCTCCAGTCCTGGGAGACCACTCCTGACTCTAAAGAAGCACTGAAAAGGTCAGTCAGGGGAACTGCTAGAATGCTCCCAAGTTATTTTAATATTCTCTGATGTATCCCATCTGGTCCCATCTCTCTGTCTACTTTTAGTTTAACTAGTTCCTCACAAACACAGTCTTCTGAGAATCGTTGAAGATCCCCTTCACTTCTGCTCCTATTGTGGGTGGCTTCTGAGGTCTTGCTCCAGGCCCTGCATCTGTGAACACAGAACAAAAATATTTGTTAGGCAATTCCACTTTATCCTCATCAGCTTCTACATATTCTTCCCTTTCACCCTTGAGTCTGACCACTTTTGCACTTCCTTCCTCTTGCTAACATTTCTGAAAAATGTCTTGTCCCCCCATTTTATTACATTGGCTATTTCTTCTTCTTTTTGTATCTTTGCTTTCCTGACTATTTGCCTATTTTTCCCATTATTGATGCTTGTCTTCCTCTCTCTGGGATCTCTTGTATTTTATGAAGACCACCCTCTTTTTCGTTATCTTGTCAGCTGCTGAAAGAGAAAATAGTGATGTTTCTGGAGTCCAGAGCATTACAGGATCCGAGGCAGCATGTGTTCACCAGAGGCAGGTCTTGTCAGACAAATCTGATTGATTTCTTTGACTGGGTGACCAGGGAGTTGGACCGAGGGAGAGCTCTAGATGTGGTGTATTTAGATTTCAGTAAAGCCTTTGACACTGTTCCTCACAGGCGACTTATAAACAATCTGAGCACCCTAGGGATGGACCCTAAAGTTACTGCTTGGGTTAGAAATTGGTTGGGTGTGAGGCGACAAAGAGTATAAGTAAATGGAGCTCACTCTGAAGAGAAGGATGTTACCAGTGGTGTGCCCCAGGGATCTGTCCTTGGTCCGATTCTTTTTAACATCTTTGTTAGTGATATAGTGGAAGGGCTGTCAGGTAAGGTTTGCCTCTTTGCGGATGATACCAAAATCTGCAATAGAGTAGACACCCAGGAAGGTGTAGATAACATGAGGAGGGATCTAGCTAAGCTTGAAGAATGGTCTAGAATTTGGCAGCTGGGATTTAATGTTAAAAAATGTAAGGTTATGCATTTGGGCTGCAGCAACCCAAGGGAGCAATATAGTATAGGGGGTGAAGTACTTTTGTCCACTAAAGAAGATCGGGACCTAGGCGTGGTTGTGTCTGATGATCTTAAAGTAGCTAAACAGGTAGAAAAGGCGACGGCAAAAGCTAGAAGGATGCTTGGGTGCATACGGAGAGGAATGGCTAGCAGAAAAAAGGAGGTGATAATGCCTCTCTATAAGTCTTTGGTGCGACCTCATTTGGAGTATAGTGTGCAATTCTGGAGACCGCACCTTCAAAAGGATGTGAACAGGATGGAGTCGGTGCAGAGGGTGGCTACTAAAATGATTAGTGTCTTCATTATAAAGCATATGAGGACAGACTGAAGGATCTTAATATGTACACCTTAGAGGAAAGGCAGGATAGAGGTGATATAATTGAGATGTTTAAATACCTCCGTGGCATAAATGTTCAGGGAGAGAGCCTCTTTCAATTGAAAGCAAGTTCTGCTACGAGGGGACATGGGATGAGGGTGAAGGGAGATAGATTCAGGAGTGATATGCGGAAATATTTATTTACGGAAAGAGTAGTGGATCCGTGGAATAGTCTCCCAGTGGAGGTGGTAGAGATGAGGACAGTAACTGAATTCAAAAAAGCATGGGACAAACACAGAGGATCTCTAAAGGTAAAAAGGGGACTGTTGTAGTTGTTGATATTGAAGGACAGACTAGATAGGCCATGTGGTCTTTTTCTGTCGTCATATTTCTATGTTTCTATATTTCTATGTTTTTACTTCTTTTGAGAACCATAGTGACCTCCTCTTTCGTTTACATTTATTTACCTTTTTAACAAAAAAGTTTCTTGCCCTTAAAATATCCCCTTTCAATTTTGCACATTGTTTTTCTACATTTCCCAGCTGTTTTTCTGCATCCCCCTGATAACGACTTTTTGAGGTATTTTCCTATCTTGGCTAAGTTAGTTTTCCTAAAGTCTAAGACGCTCGCTTTTGAATGGATTTCATCAGCCCTGATCCTAATAGTGAACCACACCAACTGGTGATCACTGGATTCAAGATGATCTCCTACTATAACATCAGAAATACTTTCCCCATTGGTAAGCACCAAGTCCAGTATGGTCCCTTCACATGTGGGTTCTGTTACCAGTTGCCAGAATAGTTGCCCCTGTAGAGAATCTAGGATCTCCTTACTTCTAAATGACACCACAGCAGGGATGTGCCAATCAACATCTGACATATTGAAATCACCTATCTGTAACACTTCTCCCTTCATGGCAATACTGCTTATGTCTTCTATTAAATCTCCATCCACTTCTCCCTGTGAAGGAGATCTTTATATCACACCAATGTTAATAGATTTCTCTTTCCCTCTTTGTAATTCAACCCATAGTGCCTCCTCGCTTCCTTTTAAGCCCTGTAATTCTATAGCTTTAATATTATTTGTTACATATAGTGACACTCCTCCTCCCCTTCTTCCTACCCTATCCTTCTTGAATAAAGTATAGCCCGGTATAGTTACATCCGAGTCAAGGTTGTCCATGAACCATGTATCCGGAACTGCTACTAAATCCAAGTTAGTCTCTTCCATTAAAGCCTCAACTTCTGGGATCTTATTTCCCATGCTACAGGTATTTATGCACACCACTTTCCAGACGTTTCCCCTTTTACCCATTCTACAGAGGTATTTAGTGTTTTACTTACCTGAGGGTTTTCACTTACCTGCGGGCTTTCACTTACTTGAGGGCTTTCTTCACCCATTCCCAATGAATCTAGTTTAAAGCCTTCTTCAGTAGGTTAGCCAGTTTGCTGCAGAAGACACTTTGACAGGTGGATGTCATCTCTGCTCTCCAGCCCTTGGAAACTCATCCCATGGTCGAAGAAACCAAAATGCTCTCAATGACACCATCCGTGCAGCAACACATTCATCTCCAGGATGTGAGCTTCTCTGCCTCGGCCTTTACTCTCAACAGGGAGGATTAAAGAGAATAACACCTGTGCACCTATCTGCTTCACCCTCTGTCTCAGAGCCATGAAGTCACTTTTGATATGCTCAGAGAGATACTCAGCAGTATCATTTGTGTCGATATGAATGAGCAGCATCAGATAATAGTCAGTAGGCTTGATGAGCCTTGGCAAACTCTCCATAACATATTGGATTTTGGCACTTGGCACACAGCACACCTCTCTGGACATCAAGTCTGGTTGGCAGATGGACGCCTCAGTACCCCTCAAAAGAGAGTCACCAACTGCCACTACCCTTTGCTTCCTTGTGGTCACTGATTCCGCAACATTGGGAGGAGTGGCCTAGTGGTTGGGGCAAGGTACTTCAGGCCGGAAGGTCGGGGGTTCAAATCCCACTAGAGGACAGCAACCTTGGGCCGGAAGGACTGGGGTTTCTAGTCCCACAGGTGCTCCTTGTGGTCTTGGGCAAGCCACTTAACCCTCCATAGGCCATGTTCCCTGTAAAATAGTTATCTCCAAGTTATAATGCCCTGTTCAATGTAATTTCAGTTTGTTCAATGTAAACCGCACTGATGCAGAATAGCGCGGTATATAAGAGAATGTAAATAAATAAATAAATAAATAAACATTGGTGTGCTTGAGCTGTGGTTCTTCGCTTTCCTAGGATGCTTTCACCTCCTCCACTTCCAGGGCTGCATATTGGTTCTTCAATTCAAGGGGCTGAAGGAGTTGGACTGTTTATTCTGCAGGCTCTGGTGACCTTGGTCCAACTCTCTTCATTCTGTAGCATCTCATCTTCACCTCTGTCGGAGAGCTTGGATGCTTCAAGAAGCATCTCATGAATGTACTTCTCGCCTCACCACCTCTTCTCTGAGCTCCTCCACTTGTTTCATGAGGGCTTCAGCATGCAGGCATTGGGCTGTCTGGACAGAGGCAGAAGCTGTAATGGGGGCAACAGCCTTGGCAATACAATTTTTAGCAGCCATCGTTCAGAAGGTGAAGCTTTGGTACCTGTTGAAATAAATGAGACACACCTAGCAAAGTCCCTAACTTTTCCTCAGCTGTCCTTTATGAGAAAAAGCAGCTAACCTCTTTTATGTGTGTTCTAACAGCGCTGTTCGGTGTTCCTGTATGTGGCCTTGCTTCCTTGCTAAACAGTTACTACTTTATACTTTAAATTTTGATATTATGGGTAGGTTTACAAAGCAGCGGTAGCAGCCTCCGTGCAATATCGGAGCCATGGCCCTAATGAATTCAATGGGGCCGCGGCTCCGATATCTCACGGAGGCCACTACCGCTGCTTTGTAAACATACCCCTATGTGTCTGAAGTATATAGATTAATATGTTGCCTTTGTAAAATTACCTAATCACAGCTCCTTGAAGAATGGCAAATTGTTTAGTTTTAGTAGATATCCACATGTGAAACTATTTCTTTCCTACAGTTTACCTACCAACCAATAAAAATCTTTTGTCTAAGTCAACAAGCTAATTGGGGAGTTGCCCTATATAGCAAGAATTCTCACATGGGGTGGGCAGGAGCTGGGATGGGGAGGGAGGGATCAAACACCCGAGGAGGTCAGTGATTTCAAAGAGCTTGCCTATCCGTTTGAACTTGAAGGGTAGAACAGAGGAATAAAAAACTGTTTCTGTAGAAAAAGGGCTTTGCCCAAGAACATAAAAAATTCCCCTTTTTGTAATACAGAAGAAAAAAACAATTTAGCTATTAAAAATGGCAAAAATGCCCCCTTTAAGAGCTCTCAGGCAGAGAGTTTGTATTCAAGAGCCCCACAGTATTACCTTGCATGCAATACAGACCATCTAGAAATGGCTTGCAGACCATCTAGGATGAATTTCTTACCTTTTATGCTGGTAAGGTGCAAAAGCAAGTTGAATGTGAGGAGCTCATAGCCTCCATATTACTAGATGCATCACCAGTTGCTGCTCCACAGACATGGAATAAACAGAGTGCTCTCGGAGGATGAGGTAAATTCTATTACTACAACTGTGCATGTTATATCACTCCTTGATCCTTGTCATGTTAGTTGGGGAAGGGTGGTTAGGAGTGATGATGTTAAATATGTGGAGGAGAATTTTAGAAGAGACATTCAAATACAATCTCAGACATCTAAACCAGAATGCCTGAAAAAAAAGCAGACATGTTCAAGTGCGGACATGACTTCACAAGCATAGATGTACCCAGTATGGACGGTTGCAGGAGCATCTACATAGACATCCCCAGAACCATATTTCTGACCACAGACATCTAGGATAGCCTAATGGTTAGCGTAGTGGGTTGATAATAAGGCAACCAGGGTTCATATCCCACTGCTGCTGGATGATTTTCAGCTAAAATGAGCACTTTTCAAATGCTTGTTTGTGCCTGGAGCAGGTCTAATGTTAGACGTGATGCCAAATGTCCATGATGTTTCTGAGATTAGGCAGGGATGTCCAAGATCCTGGGAATGTGGTATGTTTACTAAACCATGGTAATGTTATCCGCGTTAGGTTCCACGGTAATGGTACGGATGCCCATATAAAGGAGTGGGTGGTGCAGGGTTACAGCAAGCCGTGTCAGGTAATGTGCGTTACAAGGCGATAACGTGTGGTACAGTGTGCCATGGACCCACCGTGCGTGAACACCACAGCGGATGGGAAGCAGCAGCGCGTCCGAAGGGGTTGCAAGCTAAGGTGCGCTGACAGTAGAAGACATTCTGAGGGATGTGCAGACATGGTGCCACATGAGAAAGGGAGCCATAGGAGTAAGGCCATAGACCACAGGCAGCTGATAACGCAGTCTGGAATGGGGACGTGAGCCACAGGTAACACAGGCACACACACCATGAAATGAAAGTTTAGCATGGCATCTGGATCTGAGAAAGATTTGAAATTTACTTGCCTGTTACATAGTCATTGAGGAAGCATCACCATTGAAGCCAAGGCAGTCCTAGACTCCAAGTACATCCAATGAAGTTCATGCAGTCGTAGGGGAGACGTTGAGGTTTCTGGAGCAGAGCCATGCCCACAGGCCTTTTTTAAGTAATGCTTCCCCCTTGTGACTTCTGCTGACCTCTCTTGCTGACTAAATGGCTTTTTGGATGGTCTCAAAAACCACAATCTCACTTCCAGCATAACTGTCTACCTCATAAGTTCTGAGTTCTTGCTCTGTTTCATACTCAGCAGATATAAGCAGTCAAAGTATAAACCATGGTGACATTTGCCCAACACTAGGAGCTAGGACTTTGTGTGCAGGCCTTGTGGGTTCATCATTGCCTAAGGTCTCACCGTTAATATATAGTCCAGGTTTCTTATTCTCCTTCCTTTGTAGCCCGTGGTTAGCTAATGAGGCTGTTTAGAGTCCTCTGTAGACTTCACATTCTGAAGCCTGTTGTTTTTCTTGTGACAAGGAAATATGACAATTGACAACCAGGGCTGGCTCAAGAGGTAGTGGTGCCCTGAACCAAGTTCTACTTTTGCATCCTACTCTCCCTCCACTTGGAACCAATCTTGGAGTATGAGCTGTAAACAGGGGTACATTTTCAGCCGACACTGTCTTAAACACTGGTGCTACCAATTAACTTAATCTGTATATTCAGGGCCACTATCCATATGGAGGGGCATTTAGAAAAGGCATCCAAGACATCTAAGCCAGAACATCTGAAAAAAAAGCAGGCACGTCCAGGTGCAGACACAATTGCACAAATGTGGACATGCCTGATATAGACGTCTGCGGGAGCATCTACATTAACATCCCCAGAATAGTATTTCAGAACCTAGATGTCTAGGAACAGCCTAGAACCAGGGAAGCCAGGGTTCACATACCACTGCTGCTATCATTGTGTTGTGCTGAGTACTGGGGATGATGAAGTGCTATCTTCTCTATACCCTCTAGATGGTTTTCACTCAAAATGAGCACTTTCCTAATGCTTATTCATATCTAGAGCAGGTCTAAACTTAGACGCAACTCCAGACGCCCAAGGACATTTCTGAAATTAGACAGTGACATCTAGGTTCCTGGGAATGCTCCAGCCAAGCCTCCACCACCTCCCTGTTCATATTTGGACATCCTCATGCTGGGGACATCCACAGACATGGCTTCTAAAATGGCTCTAGAGATGTCTCTGTGCTTTGAGCATCTCTATACCTGTTTTAACCCTGGGAGTACCGATGGGTTCAAAAGTGACCTCATTGCAAGTTTCACAATGCGTATCTCGGAAACTAGTTGTTCAAGAATGCAGTCTTTTTATGACTTTTCACATGTCAATATTCTCTTTATATTGCACCATGAGAGGAACAATTTTCATCCGCTAGGTGATGCTAGTGATGAATTGCAGCACAGAGTACCAGTGGGGTAATTTTTGACCCCAGTTGCTTATGTCCGGTTTGGATCGTGATACAATTTGCAGTTTTATGAATTTTTTGATCTGACAAAGGTATTTATCATTAATTATGTATCATTTTATTTTTTGTATTCTTATTTTATGAAAATTACACATTTTCTATAATTGATATCATACGTTCTCTCATTACTTCCAATGAAATCTAAAGGCTTTCAGCTCATTCATCACGATTATTATACACCTATAGTAAAACTGCTTTGCATTTTATTCAACTTTATCTTTGTTTATTTATTTTAGGTTATTGTTTATGATGTCAAAACGAAAGTATTCAGCTGCCCAAGTAAGAGAAATATTGCAATGAGATGCTGACAGAAACGGCTGTTAGTCGTCTGATGATGCAGCATACTCAGCAAGTGAATAAGCATATCAGCCAAGTTCGGGCGATAAATCTGATGATGACAGTCATGATTCAGATGGCGACAGCAGTTAGTCACCAAGTGAATGTGAGACTGATGTTGAGCCGGTAACATCGCCTGCAGCAAAGAGTCAAGTTACAGGTCAAGGCAAAGGTTGAGACTGTGCTGGACGGGGAAGAAGGCAGGAGTCCTCGGTGTCAGTATCATCTGTGAGGAATCTTAGTTGTGGTCGTAGAGGAGGTAAGACGTCATCAACTATAAGCACAAATGTTGCCATTGAAGTCTATGTATCTAAGGATGCCACATCATGGAACAGGAAACCTAAAAAGCAAGCTGCTGGAAGATACGCCAGCGCTAATGTCATGCCCGTACAACAAGATCCTACAAGGTATGCTGTACGAAATGTTGATGGCCCTCTCACAGCATTCCACTTGTTTATGAGGAAGAACTTATTGAATGAAATCATGATGTGGATGAGCAAACAAGGAAGACACATTTTTGACGACACCTGGAAAGATTTGACAGATGGAGAATTTCAACGTTTTCTTGGACTTCTGATCCTCTCAGGCGTGTACAAGTCACGAAATGAATCCATAGTTCAGTTGTGGAACCTTGAAGATGGTTGTTCTGTTTTCGGCAAAAATATGGCCCATAACCATTTTCAGCAAATTTCTTGTGCTCTCAGATTTTATGATGCAACCAACAGATGTGAACAATGAGGCATGGATAGGTTTGCTCCAATCAGACACGTTTTTGATACCTGGGAAGCAACTCTAAGTGACGCCTTTGTTCCTGGTGAAAATGTTACCGTGGATGAGCAACTGCTTACATTTCGTGGCCGTGTTCCATTCAGACAATATATTCCCAGCAAACCTGGGAAATATGGCATAAGGCTATGGATGTTGTGTGACAGTGCAACGTCATATGTTCTGCGTCTTCAAGTATATACAGGAAGGGAACTCGGACAAAACATGGAACAGAATCTGGGTGAAAGGGTTGTGCTGCAACTCACTGAAGGATTGACGTGATCTGGCAGAAATGTTACTGTTGACATTTTCTTCTGCAGTTTATCCCTGTCACGGAAATTGCTAGAAAAACAAATGACAGTTTTGGGGACAATTCGAAAGAACAGAAAAGAATTACCTCCAGAATTTGTAACAGCAAAGGGCCGAGAGGTATTCACTTCACTGTTTGCCTTTCGCGATGACACCACTCTGGTTTTCTATTGCCCGAAGAAAGGAAAAGTTGTTGTTCTTCTGAGCAGTTTGCATGATCAAGAAGAAGTAGATAACACACGTCCAGACAAAAAAAACACGCATAATCTTGGACTATAATTCTAGTAAAGGTGGAGTAAATACGGCAGATCAAATGTTGCGCACGTATACCACAAAACGAATGACAAGACGCTGGCCAGTGACAATCTTCTACAACATGTTGGACATCAGTGCTTTGAACGCCTTCATTGTTTGGATGTCATTAAATCCAGAATGGCAGTCCAAGTCAAAGCACAGACGTCATCTATTCCTCTTGGAATTAGGAAAGCAGCTGTTTCAGAGTAATTGCAGCGAGACTTCTTCCAGCATTGAAGAAGCCACTGATGCTGTTTGCAATGTCAGGATCCCAAAGAAAAGGGCAAAGTGTCACTGCTGTTCCAGAGAAAAAGACAAGAAAAGCAACATAGTTTGCACCTCCTGCAAGCGCATTGCTTGCAAAGAACATTCAGAAATTGTCTGTGTCTCATGCAAATGACTGTAGTACTTTACTGTGTTCATCAAGTGCATGCAAAAACTGCTTTCATGGCAACTCTTCTTCATGTAATTTTATAATAAAGCATTAAATTTCAAAACATTTAACCTTCATATAATAAATAATTAATTCGGAATAATATTTTGTCTGTTTAGTTTAAAATTTTCATGGTTAACAAAATTTGTCGTGGGGTCATTTATGACCCCAACGGTATTCAGTGTGTGCAAAAAATCTCGGTAATTCCAGGGCTAAGATGCTCAAAGCATGAATAGGGCTTCCAAAATAACCCCATGGACAGTGGTACTAAATATATGAACAGTATGATGACTGCTTAAACTAGGGGGTAATTTTAGAAGCTCTATTCATGATTTGCATTTCTGAAAACACCTCTTCAGACATGCCAATCACATCCGCACCCCAAGAACCATTTTATAACGCACCGAATTTACACGTATCCACTTCTATGTCATACATGGAGCATGACGAAGGCATGTAAAGGGCAGCAATAAAAAAAATGAAAAAGCTGCTTCGATTTCAGAACAGCACTGCATGTTTAAAACTACTGGTGGACATGTCCTTATCTGTACCTGCCCCTTAGCACATAAAGGAATTTGAAAAATGCTTGTTTTGGCCAGTTTTCAGCAATAAGGATAACAGGAGCATTCCCTCTTGCCACCAAAATGATATTTTCCTCCTGATAGAAAGATAGCAAGTGTTGCTCAATGCCTCTTTCAATACTGTATGTCTGTTTCTAAAATGGCAGGTGTATGTAATAACATATACGCGTGCACGTTCTGAAGTGTCGTTGTTGATATGTCTATGTGGTCGATCCCATCAACATCCATACTTCTCATGTGCATATTTCTAAAATCAGCCATCTTCCTGCATGTGTCTTGGCCCTTCTTCTGCACATCTCCATTTTCTTTATATGTTTGCAGAATTGTTTATCTTTTGGGGCAGCAACAGGTCGATTTTAGAGTGCATCTACATGTGTCTATCTTCTCTGCTGTCCCTCTCACAGAAGTTCAGATGTTTTGACTTAGACATCCCTGGGACACCTAAATGGCCATTCTTAAATGTGACTTCACCCATATGACTTATCCAAATAGTAGCTAAATATTGTCGCTATCTGGATAATTTTCTGATCAGCCCTCACTCCTCTCTAACATGGCCGACAAATATTCAGATAACATTTGGCCATTTAGCAATTTAAATGACCTGATATTGTCCCTATATATTTTTGAAAATACATGGATAGATGAATGCATAGTTACTGTAGAAAATCAGTCCAATGAAGTGTAATTAATCATTCACATGGAACATTCTCAGACTAACCAATAAAACTCTCCCAACAATGGGTGCAAAGCAGATATGAGGTGTTTCATTTAACACTCAGCATACAAAAACGATTCTGTTAAAATTCTGGTGTCGTAGGAATAAAACAAACTACCCCCTCTGTGAGATATTGCCTACTGTAACATAAAACCCTGCTAATTGATACTCAAAAAATTACCATGCCAAACCAGCACCAAATACAAGAACTCAAACTCACCATGAAAAGTCAGCTCTGCACATATTCTGGAATGCCGGAACACCTCCAGTGAGGAGAGAACCAGCTGAATTACTAGATGCCTACATAGAACCAATAACTTAACAGAATCTCTCACCTCAGCTGCAAATGGAAAACATAGACCATCATCTTGAAAAGAATCATGATTTATGGACTTTTAAAACCAGCTTTACTAACAGCTTTTATTATATCCTCTGGTAATGAATTCCAGGAAGATATAGGAAAGAAGAAAATAAGCAGGGAGAGTGAAAACAACAGAAAATGGAAATAAGATTCTGGAAAAATAAAATAATCAGACAGCAAAGGTACCGAAAGAATATCAGTATCAGGATTTCCTGTTTCCCATCAGTGCCATGGGCTCAGCTTTAACAGAGCAGCAGTTAAGGGAAGCACTGTCCCTTCGCCATGGCTCTGCAAAGCGGAGCCGGGGAAACCAGCAGGCTATCCGGGGGGGGGGGGCCGGCGGGCGGCCGCGGGGCTCCTCATTCTGCCGCTGCCGCCGCTAGAGCAACAGCAGCAGCTGCTTCTTATGCCGGAGGTTTTTTTTTTCAATTTCCCTGGGTTGGCGGGAGGAGGGGTCTAGGACTGGAACTGGGCTGATAGGGGAGGCGGTGGGACAGGAACTGGACTAATTGGGGGTTTAGAACTGGAAATGGGCTGATCGGGAGGGGGGCTAGGACTGGTAATGGTCTATGGGGGGGTTAGAATTGGAAATGGGCTGATGGGGGGTTAGGACTGGAAATCGACTGTTGGGGGTTTAGAACTGGAAATGGACTGATCAGGAGGTTTGCTAGGACTGGTAATGGGCTATTGGGGGGGATAGAACTGGAAATGGGCTGATGGGGGGTTATTACTTGAAATGGGCTGATCGGGAGGGGGGCTAGGACTGTTAATGGGCTATGGGGGGGTTAGAACTGGAAATGGGCTGATGGGGGTTAGTACTGGAAATTGACTGATGGGGGTTTAGAACTGGAAATGGACTGATCAGGAGGGAGGTTAGGACTGATAATGGGCTATTGGGGGGGTTAGAAATGGAAATGGGCTGATGAGGGCTTAGGACTGGAAATGGGCTGATCGGAGGGGGCTAGGACCTGTAATGGACTGTCGGGGAGGGCAAGGACTGGAAATGGACTGATGGGGGTTTAGAACTGGAAATGGGCTGATGGGGGGTGGGTTAGAACTGGTAATGGGCTATGGGGGGAGACTAGGACAGGAAATGGACTGATTGGGGTGCTAGGACTGAAAATGGACTTATTGGAGGGTTACGACTGGTAATGGGCTGATTGGGGGGCTAGGACTGGGGTGGGCTGATATAGGACTAGAAATGGGCTGGGACAGGAAATGGGCTAATAGGGGAGGGGAGGAGAGTGCTGCTGGCCCTGGAAGAAAACTAGGGGCTAGGGCTACAAGTGGGCTGATGCAGGGGGGGGGGGGATGGTAGATTAGGACTGGAAGGGAGCGGATACTGAGAGGGTTTGCCAGGGGAAGGATGGGGCAGGAAGGGAAGGAGGGGGCTGGAAAGGAGCTGACACCTGGAATATACCGAAGGGGGACTGGAAGGGAGCTGACACTTGGGGATGGGAGTGGTAGGAAGCTGGGTAATAGGGAGGAGGCTGGAAGGGAGCTGACATGTGAATGGCACTGGAAGAGAGATGGACAGAGGGTAGGGTGGCTGGAAGGGAGCTGACTGGGGGGGTGGCACTGAAAGTGAACCTGAGCTGAGACCTGGGATGGTATTTGGACTAGAAGAGGCTGGACAGTGGGAAAGGAGGGGGACTGGAAGGGAATGGACACAAGTGGCAGTCATGGGAATGCAAGGTGGTTGACATTGGAAGCTACTAGAAGGGGAGGACTGGAAAGGGGACTGATACTGGGGAGGGTTACTGAAACTGGAATTGGGCTGATGGAAGGAAGTGAAGAAAACAAAAGAAGAGATAAAAAATAGCAGATGGACCATGGACCATAGACCACAGAAAGAGAGCTAAGAGAAGACAGGAAAGCAGAAGCCTTAGATCGGGACCAGCATGATCAGAGAATAAAATGGTCAGACAACAAAGGTAGAAAAAATAATTTTATTTAATTTTGTTGATTGGACTTTGTGCTATTTTTATATTTTACAAAGTATTGGGGAACTGCATGTCTTATTTATCTGATGTTGCACTGCATGTGGACTCTGGCTTCTTGGGGTTTCAGTTTAAATTTTGTCTACATATTTTTATTTTTACTTTAGATTGTGGTTACTTATTCTGTACTTGGTGAAGGTCGATGTTGTGCGTGTTGTGAATGAGGTCAGGTGTTCTGTTAACATGCAGTTTGTATATAAAGATCTATACTATACTGTAGTAATTTGAGTTGTTCAGCTTTTCAAATAGGTGTATGGATGTTCCAGGGCCCACTGTAGTATTTACAGTGACGCTTTTTTTGGATGGGCTCCTTATGTGACTTTTGGAAGTTTGTGCTAATATGGTATGGTATGGTAGGTTTGCTTTTTGTTGTAAGGTTTCTTATTAGTTCACAATATGCCTGGTACTGGAGAATAGTGGTTGTTGTTGTTGTTAGTGAGATGATCAGAATCAGATTTTTTTTTTAAATATTGAGCTCTGTGGGTGAATGTCCTGGTTCTGCTTTGCACCTACTGTGGATGCAAAATATATGTTGAAAAAGAAAAAGGGAGAACCATAATGCAGTTTATAACAAAATAAAAATGGGTTATAATTTAGTTTTATAAACTGTGCTATTGATTCTTGCTGTCTTTTAGTTCCTTGGTGTGCAAAGAGGACCGTACCAAGCCCTGTGCAAGCAGTGCAGCCGCACAGGGCGCAAAGGCTTGGGGGGGCGCATTTCGGCACTCTGCTGTTGCCCTGCTGCTGCTGGCAGGACAATAGCAGGCAGTTAAAATGCGCCCAAAGCCTTTTTGCAGCACTTTAAGCAGGTCTGGTCCCTCCCTCCTCCGACACGATGTCAGAGCAGGGAGGGACAGATCTGCTTGGAGTGCCGGCGCCTTTCAGATTGGGTGCATGCCCCCCCTCCTCCTCCCCATACCTCTGTCCAGTGCTGCCTGCTCTTTCCCTGCTGCCAGCACCGCCATGAAAAAAACAGAGGGTGGCAGCAGCAGGGAAAGAACAGGCAGCGCTGGATGGAGGTATGGGGGGAGAGGGGGGGCGTGCGCCCGAGTTGCAAGTCGCATAAGGCGCGATTGCAGTTTGATACGGCCCTGTGTGCAAACATCTTGCATTTCCTCCATATAATCTAATCAGCTTTTTGATTTGGTTCAGTCTCTGATTGGATTTCTGAAAAAGCCCCGCCCCCTTCTAAGGTGATGGGGGGGGGGGCGCCATCTCATTCTTCGCCTCAGGCAGCAGACTGCCTTGAGCCACCCCTGCTACTACTGATCATTTGTATAGCACTATAAGGCATCTGCAGCGCTGTATAGAGGCATGCAAAAGATGGGCTCTGCTCATCAGAGCTTACAATCTAGTCAAGACAGACAACACAAAAGCTGAGAACAATGATATGTCTAGGAGAATGGTAAGGAAACACATAGTTGGAGAGCAGGAGACTATGCGGATCAGAATACAAAAGTGCACTCATCTCTTCCCATGGTTTTCAGTATCATCTTTATGCTGATGATTCTCAAATCTACCTCTCTATACCTGAAATCTCTCCAGGAATCCAGGCCTATACCTCAGCCTGCTTATCTGACGTTGCTACCTGGATGTCTCACCACCGTCTGAAATTGAACATGACTAAAACCAAAGTCCTTTTCTTTCCCCCTAAAGCCACCTCTCTCCTTCCATCTTTCTCTGTCTCTGTGGATAACATTCTACTTCTTCCTGTTTCCTCAGATCACAACCTTGGGGTCATCTTTGACTCTTCTCTGTTCTCCTCTGCATATATTCAATGGATAGGTAAAACCTACTAAGACCCTTATCCACTCTCTCCCATTATAGACTATCGCAATTTGCTGCTTTCTGATCTCCCTCAGAATCTTTATCTTTATTAATCATTTGATGTAACGCCCAGGCGGCCCTGATTTACAATAATAAAAACAGGCAGTTGTTAGGAAAACTGAAAAGGAATGCCAAAAATTCTGATAAGACAGAAGAGGGAAAAAGGAGAGTGGAAGCAGGGAGAGACACATCAGATCAAGGAGGGAGGGAAGGACTAGAGGTATCCTGCTGAGAGTTGGGGAAGGGGAGGTCAAATGTGAGGTGGAACTGAACTTGGAAAACGAAGTTTCAGAACACAAGGAGTGTGGCAGAGAGTTCCACAGAATACAGAGCTTTGAGTTTGTTCCAGATGTGCATGGGAGACTGAGGGCAGCACGAGACAGTTGACATGAAGTGACCTAATAAGGCAGTGAGGGGTATGGAACTGGAGAAGGTTTGAGAGATACAGTGGAGTACCAGTGTAGATAGCTTTGTGGACTAGGGTAAGAATTTTGGCATTAGAGGAGGAGCTAGTGAAGGTGAATGAGCAGAGGGGTGATATAGTCGCGCCGGGAAGAATGTGTGAGTATACATGCAGCGGTGTTCTCTACGAGCTGAAGGCGGTGAAGCTGATATCGAGGAAGACCTGCAAGTATGACATTACAATAATCAAGGCTAGAGGTAAAAAGTGAGAGAAGAAGAGTCGTGAGGGAGGGTACTGTGAGGAACGGAGGGAGTGGAGGAGTGGCCTAGTGGTTGGGGCAAGGTACTTCGGGCCAGAAGGTCAGGGGTTCAAATCCCACTAGAGGACAGCAACCTTGGGCCGGAAGGACTGGGGTTTCTAGTCCCACAGGTGCTCCTTGTGGTCTTGGGCAAGCCACTTAACCCTCCATAGCCCATGTTCCCTGTAAAATAGTTACCTCCAAGTTATAATGCCCTGTTCAATGTAATTTCAGTTTGTTCAATGTAAACTGCACTGATGCAGAATAGCATGGTATATAAGAGAATGTAAATAAATAAGTGAACAAATCTGGCAAAGGAAGAAAAAGGAGCACTGAACCAGAGATGATAGATGGTCATGAAAGGAAAGAATCATCTCTCTCCCCTTCAGTCTGTTCAAAACTCAACCACAGGGCTGATCTTCCACCACTCTCACTATGCTCACTTAACCCCTCTTCTCAAATCACCTCACTGGTTCCTATCTGTTTCCACATTGAATTCAAACGTCTCCTACTGACTTAGAAGTGTATTCATTCTGCAGCTCCTCGCTACCTTTCTTCTGTCATCACTCCCTACACCCTTCTCGGGAACTCCGCTCCTCTGGCAGATCCCTTTTTATCTGTGCCCTTCTCTGCCACTGCCAACTCCAGACTTTGCTCATTCCATTTTACTGCTCCACATGCTTGGAACAAATTACCTGAGTTGATATGTCAGGCTCCTTCTCTGGCCCTATTCAAATTCAGGCTAAAAATCCACTCTTTGAGGCTGCATTTGGATCCTGATCTTCTTATTGTCCTTCTTATCGCCTCTCTGTATCTTGCCATTTCCCTTGATTTACCCTAGTCCTCAGTTGTTGTGTGGTCTGTCTTGATTAGATTGTAAGCTCTGATGAGCCAGGGCTGTCTCTTACTTGTTCATATACGGCACTGCGTACACCTTGTAGCACTATAGAAATGATAAGTAGTAGTAGGTTGAAGCAGTGGTGGTGGTGGGATGTGTCTCCTTTAAGGTGCTACTAATCCTGGCACCTCGCCTGCCTCTTTCTGTAACACCTCAGTTTGTTTAGTTTGTTGTTCTACCTGTTATTGTAAGAACGAACATTATAATGGGGGTAAGACGGTGACGTGAGGCATACAAGCTGTAATTTAGTTGTCATTGTTACATCTTCTGGCAGCTGAATGCCTCATTTAACCTCGCAGTTTTCTGCCTTCCCAAGTTCCCACTATGTGTAATAAAACAAAAACCAATCTTGATTTCCTCATCTCTGTATGCTTCCAATTATACAATATTACATACTGTTTAAATGTATGCTTCTAGGTCTTCTGCAGTGTCACGCACTTCCCACTTTTCTCAGTCCATGGATCGATCTCAAATGTCAACAGAACCCTCCTCGATGATGTTATCCTTTGGTACAAGTGATCCTTCTGGTATTTTCTCTAGAACTCATATAACCAAGCCTTCGCTTTGCCATTTACTGGGTCAGAACCAAGTCATTCCACCAAGACATAGGCCATTCAGGAGAATAAGATTCTAATTCACTTTCCTTCTGCCTCGGCAATCCCTCTTTTGATAGAGATCTCAATCCATGAATGAATCTCGCTAACCCAACTCTGTTATCACAAATATGCAGTTTCTATCGGGATCATTCAGAACTTCCACGTGCTGATGAAGACCTTCAGTCACCTAAATGCCTCTTTTACTAAAGCATTTTAAGCAGTTACTGCGTGAATTAAGGCGTGCTGTTCGTGCATGATTGTGGTAAACAGTTGCCACAATGGCTTGAAGCTTAACTTGCATCACTTCATGCGATAATAGCATATCATGGAAAGGGGTGGAGAATGGCTATGGATTATGCTTTGCAGTTAATGCACCATAACTTGCCACACTTTAGTAACTACTGCAGCAGATAATGCAAATCATATAATTCGGTGGCATTAAATGCATCCACATGATCTGCAGTGCAATTAATGCACAGTAAATATTTTTTTCTGTGTGTGTTAACTGTATGGGGAAATGTTGAGTATGTCCCCAATAGTTACCACTGTGGCTTTGCAGTTAGCATTCTTTAATTTTTGCAACTAATGGGTCATAGCTGGAAATTTATTTACTTATTTTATTGTTTTTATATACCGCACTCTTGAAAATCAGCACGGTTCACAGACAACAGTTTTGTGCAGAACAGGCTCACTATTAAGCACTTACATTGAACTGGAGGTTAACTTGGGTTTCAACTGTTTACAACATTTTAGTAGAAGTGCTCCTAAATGTAGTAATCTGATTCTGTCCCATGGTCAGAGAGTCAAGTTTCTCAGAGGGTCATTTTAAAGGTCTTAGTCATGATTTGGACATCCAAATCATGGAGACATCTCTGAAGCCATTTTCGAAATGGCTTTTAAAGATTCTCTAGTGCAGGGACATCCAAGTGGGTAGGGGGAGTGGCAGAGGCATGTCTGGGACAGTGCAATGGACATAACATAACATCCTCACTTGACCTCATAATTATTGGGGATGTCCACATTTAGACCTGCTCCAGGTTTTGGGAATGTGCTTGTTTTGGCTTTAAAATATTCACAGAGTGTAGAGAAGATGGAGAATTAAGTGACTTACCAAGATCACAACAAGCAGCATTGGGATTTGAACCCTGGTTCTAGCCTACTACTCTAACCAGTAGGCTATTAGACATCCATCTTCTTAAATACTATTTCAAATATGTCTATGTAGTGTCATGCCCCAGCCCTCTGCCTAAGGCTTAGAGGGGTAGGGTTGCCATTAACTTCTCTTATAAAAGGTTGAATAAACTATTTTTCTCCAGTGAAGCATGCTGGGAGTTGTAGTTTTGGCCTTCTAAGATGAAGTGTAGTCATGAAACCAAAAGTAAAGGCAAATGACAAAATTTATTCCCCAAATGCAAACAAAGTCCATGTAGACTGTAACAGGATACTTCTCCATTCATTCGCTCAAGGTTATTTACAACTTAGGCTGGATGAGCTTCACAGTCATTGATTATATGCGGCTGCTTATCAATATAACGGATAAAGAAAACACAGCTTCTTCATTCAATAAAGTAAAAATATCTTCTTTTTACCTTTGTCTTCATTAAGCATTCAAATGTACATGCAACAGGTATCTTCCCCTTAAAAAGAGCAAGTTCCCACCTTCAGTTCAGGCTAGGTTTCATTACTCTACTTTTCAGGAGACTTTATCTTTTCAGCTATTCTTTAGCAAAGGGACTCAATGCTAACAGCTTGACATAGAGTACAGTTCATGAGTACTTCAGGAGGCAATAAATCCTGCTCAATAGGCTCAACCTGCATTTCCTCTGGCTCCGGTAATGCAGTGCCCTGCTCTGAGCTTTTAACGTATGTCTCAGGGTCTATTCTCTCTGAGGATCCCTATGTCTCTCTTGAGCACAGCTCCACCCAGTAAGGATAAATTGTACCTGAAACTGTGGTCACTTCTCCCTGGCTGTGTTCACCAGTCTCCCTCCAGCTTCTGGGAAACAGTCCCTGGTTCACTTCCCTGAGTTCCTTACTGGAGCTCTGCCACGGCTCCCTGTTCCAGGCTTGGCTCCTTTGACTCCTGTGCTGAGTCCTGGGCTCCCACTTCTGAACTCTCTGAACCTTCTGATCAGGAACTGGAGTTTGAAGCCTTCTCTGCTCTCTCCTTCCGTGCTCTCTCCGTCCGTGCTCTCTCTCTCCTCTGGGCTCTTCCCTTCCGGGCTCTCCTCCCTGCTTTCTCTCTAGCCAAGGTTTATATCCCTGCTTCCTGGGCAGTGTCTCTCCCTCTCTGGACAGGTGCTTGCAATTATCTTCCAAGCCTGCAACTACGTCAGCAGAGCTTGGGTGTGGCAGCCTAGGTTTGGTTTCTCTCTGCTTGCTTTCTTTATGACAGCGCTGAAACCTGTGCACTGCAGGGATGTCACTTTTCTTAAAAGCAAAATCATTAGTTTCTCCTATTTCCATAGGCTCACTACAAGCTTCCTTTTCACAGTAGACGTCTCCACAGACGTCCATATTGAGCATGTCCACGTTTGTGAATTTGGGCCTGAACTTAGAAGTGCCTGCTTTTTCTTCAAATATTCTGACTTGGTTGTCCCAGATTGCACTTGAACATCCTTTGAAAAATGTGCCTTTTAGTGTCCAATCCTTATCCTAGACTATGGCCTATTGCTTTTCTTTTTTCCTCCTGTATAAGTTAAAGGAGTTCTTCTTTATCTTTCCACGCATTTTAAATATGTAAACCACTCTGGTGTCTTGGAACGAAGGGTGATATAGCAAACAAAAAAATAAATGATATTTATATTTATCTTTATGTTAATATTTTATTTTTCCAGTTATGATGGAGATTTCCTGTATCCAACAACACTGAAAAATACTTGTTCCCTGATTTCCAATTCTATAAAGGATTATCATTGAAAAATATGAGAAATTTGGAAAATATGGAAAGTTCCAGACAGGTCCTGGGTTTCTGCACATATTGTAAGCTTGACTAAATTGTAAGCATGACTAGACTGTAAGTTCTGACGAGCAGGGACCATTTTTCACATGTGTCTGTACAGCGCTGCATATGCCTTTTAGAACTTGACAAATGATAAGTAGTAATAGTAGCAGTGTACCTGCTACACAATAAGAAAGTAGTTTTATAAAGTCATGCCTAGTTAACATGCACAGGGTTGCCAAGTTATCCAGTTCCCAGGAGTGAGATTTTAAGACAGTCCTGGATTTCTGACAGCCTCATCCTGATGCATTACGGGACCTGTAGCACTGATTCTAATGGGTAAAATCAGAGACTACAAATCCCATACTGCACTGTAATGCAGATTAAAAAGCAGAACTAGCACACAATCTCACTC
Source organism: Ichthyophis bannanicus (assembly GCA_033557465.1). Taxonomy (NCBI): domain Eukaryota; kingdom Metazoa; phylum Chordata; class Amphibia; order Gymnophiona; family Ichthyophiidae; genus Ichthyophis; species Ichthyophis bannanicus. The sequence goes on along the minus strand of CM066037.1, from coordinate 440,842,913 downwards.
CTGAAACTAGGTAACTTGGCAACTCTTCATGCATATTTTACACCTATTTTATAGCCAACTACACACTACTCGACTTTATAAAATACCAGCATAAGTGGCAGAGAAATATGTAAACAGAGAAAAAAACAGTGCATATAAAGACCATATGATTATCCAGTCTGTCTGGAGTCCAAAGAGGCACACACACTTGCAGAACCAAACAGACAGACAAAATGGCAAGACTTGATCCTTTGTTTGTAGAACCAGCTTTAATTAAATACTCCTACACTGACAGTGTTTCAGCTCACAAGCCTTTGTCAGGGGGATTGTCCACACCTCTGTGGGATAAAGCTGGAAACAAAAGTAGTTTTAAATCAGGGGAGTAAAAACACCATTCTAAATGTCTAAAGTCAATAGCAAGTAACAACTATTGCAGCTTTATCCCAAAGTGGTTGTGGACAATCCCCCTGATGAAGGCTTGTAGGCCGAAACACTGTCAGTGTAGTCAGTGTAGGGGTATTTAATAAAAGCTGGTTCTACAAATGAAGGGTCGAGTCATCTTTTGTCTTGCTCTATCAAGGCTGCCTGTTCATAAGAACTATGAAGTTGTGAAATTCCTTTCTCTCCCCTAGAAATCCTCTCTATTAATCCCATGCTTTCTTGAATTCAGATATAATTCTTGTCTCCACTACCTCCACTGGAAGGCTGTTTCATACATCCACTACCCTTTTTAGAAAGAAATATTTCTTCAGATCAATCCTGAGTCTATACCTTTTCACCTTCATCCTATGACCCTTCATTACTGAGTTTTCTTTCAAAAGAAAACACCTACTGTGCATTGAAACAATGGAGGTATTTCAAACTTTCCTGTCAAGTATACATATCTGATCTCAAAGTGGCAACAGCAAAAGCTACAAGGATGCTTACTGACCTGAAGTAAAAGGGAGGTGGTAGTGCCTTTACATAAGAACATAAGATATGCCATACTGGGTCAGACCAAGGTCCATCAAGACCAGTATCCTGTTTCCAACAGTGGCCAATCCAGGTCAAACGTACCTAGCAGTTTCCCCAAAAGACACAAGTTCCACATGCTTGTACTGGGTCAAGCATTGATATCCTGGGTCCATTCTTAATAATGGTTTATGGACCTTTCCTCCAGGAACTTGTCCAAACCTTTTTTAAACCCAGCTACACTAACAGCCTTTACTACATCCTCCGGTAACAAATTCCAGAGTTTGATTACACGTTCAGTGAAAAAAATATTTCCTTTTGTTAGTCTTAAATAGTTTACGCTGTAGCTTCATTGCATGTCCCCTAGTCTTTCCATATTCTGATAACGTAAACAATCGATCTACGTTTACCCGTTCCACTCCGTTCATTAATTTATAGACTTCTATCATATCTCCCCTCAGCCGTCTCTTTTCCAGGTTAAAGAGCCCTAACCTTTTTAGCCTTTCTTCATAGGAGTATCCTTCCATCCCCTTTACCATTTTGGTGGCTCTTCTCTGAACCTTTTCTAAAATCGCTATATCCTTTTTAAGATACGGCGACCAGAATTGCAGACAATATTCAAGGTGTGGTCTCAACCATGGAACGATATAGAGGCATTATAATATCTTTTGTTTTATTTTCCATCCTTTCCTTATGATACCTAGCATTCTATTTGCTCTCTTGGCTGCCGCTGCACACTGGGCCGAGGGTTTTAGCATGATATCCACAATGACGCCTAAATCTTTTTCCTGGGTGTTGTTTCCTAATGTGGAACCTTGCATCGTGTAACCATAGTTTGGGTTGTTCTTCCCTAGGTGCATAACTTTGAACTTGTCCACATTAAATTTCATCTGCCATTTTGATGCCCAGTCTTCCAATTTATCAAGATCCTCTTGCAATTTTCCACAATCCTCTTGGGTTTTAACAACTTTAAATAGTTTTGTGTCATCTGCAAATTTGATAACCTCACTTGTTATTCCACTTTCCAGGTCATTTATGAATATATCAAAAAGCAGCAGACCTAGCACAGATCCCTGGGGTACACCACTATTCACCTTTCTCCATTGGGAAAATTGGCCATTAAGCCCTACCCTCTGCTTTCTATCTTTTAACCAGTTCCTGATCCACAGTAGTACACTGCCTCCTATCCCATGACTCTTTAGTTTTGCCAAACGTCTCTGATGAGGGACCTTGTCAAAGGCTTTCTGAAAGTCCAGATACACTATATCAACTGACTCACCTTTGTCCACCTGTTTATTCACACCTTCAAAAAAAACCTAACAGATTAGTAAGACAAGATCTTCCTTGTCTAAAACCATGTTGGCTGTCTCCCATTAGGCCATGACTATCTACATGCTGAGTAATTTTATTCTTTATGATGGTTTCTGCCATTTTTCACGCTACTGACGTCAGGCTCACTGGTCTGTAGTTTCCCGGATCACCCCTGGAACCCTTTTTAAAAATTGGTGTTATATTGGCGATCCTCCAATCTTCAGGTATTATAGATGATTTTAATGATAGTTCACAGATTACTAATAGCAGGTCTGCAATCTCATATTTCAGTTCTTTCAACACCCTTGGATGTATTCCATCCGGCCCAGGTGATTTGCTACTCTTCAGTTTATCTAATAGTTGTAATACATCTTCCCGATGTATCGATATTTCCTTCAATTCTTCAGCACCTTTAAATACCACTTCAATCATGGGTAACATCCCTACATCTTCCTCAGTAAAGACCGAAGCACAGAATTCATTCAGTCTCTTCGCTATCGTCTTGTCGCCTCTTAGTGACCCTTTAACCCCTCTATCATCTAATGGACCAACTGACTCTCTCACAGGTTTTTTGCTATGAATGTTCTTGAAAAAGTCTTTATTTCGCGTTTTTGCTTCCGCAGCAAGCTTCTTCTCAAATTCTCCCTTTGCCTGCCTTATCAATGCCTTGCATTTGACTTGCTAGTGCTTGTGCTGATTCCAGGTTTCGTCGTTTGGCTCTTTTTTCCATTTCCTGAAAGATGTTTTTTTGGCAACAACAGCCTCTCTGACCTCACCTTTAAACCATGTTGGCAGTTTTTTGGACTTCCTTCCACTTTTCTTAAAGCATGGAATACAGCTGGTCTGGGCTTCCAAGATAGTATTTTTCAACAACATCCAAGCTTGATGTAAGTCTTTAACCTTCAACTACTTCTTTTAGTTTTTTCTTAACTATTTTCCTCATTTTATCATAGTCTCCCTCTCAAAAGTTAAAAGGTAGTGCTGTGGATTTCCTTACTATCCCTCCTCCACTAATTAAATCAAAGGCAATCATGCTATGATCACTATTGCTAAGTGGCCCCAACAACCTTCTCTCTTGCACTAGATCTGGTGTTCCACTAAGGACTAGGTCGAATATGGCTTCCTTTCTGGTCGGTTCATGAAGCAGTCATTTATTTCATCTAGGAACTTTATCTCCCTAGCATGTCCTGCCGTGACACTGACCCAGTCGATACCGGGGTAATTGAAATCACCCATTATTATTACTGCACTATAACTTTTGTTAGCTTCCTTTATTTCTTTGAGCATTTCATCATCCATTTGTTCATTCTGGCCAGGTGGTCGATGGTACACCCCCACTGCTATCGCCTTCCCCTTTTTACATGGAATTTCAATCCATAGAGATTCTACAGCAAATTTTGTTTCCTGCAAAACTTTAATCTTTTCTGACTCAATGCCCTCTCTAACATAGAGCGCAACCCCTCCACCAATTTTATCAGCTCTATCATTACGATATAGTTTGTACCCAGGTATCAAAGTGTCCCACTGGTTGTCCTCCTTCCACCATGTCTCTGATATTCCAATCATATCTAACCTTTCATTTAGTGCTATATATTCTAACTCTCCCATCTTATTTTTTAGACTTCTAGCATTTGTATACAAGCATTTTAGAGACTGTATTTTATTCATATTAATTTGGCTATTGGTAGACATGGGTAATTTGGTATTTTTAAGCTCTGTCTGCTCCATACTCGAGGGCATTTGGGCTACTTTACTCTTTTTTGGAACCTCTCTGCTTTTGGTAGTATCCTTCAAGGATACATTCTTCCGAACCATCCGCTCTTGGGTGACTGTCGGCTTTCTCCTATTATCTAGTTTAAATGCTGCTCTATCTCCTTTTTAAAGGTTAATGCCAGCAGCCTGGTTCCATCCTGATTAAGGTGAAGCCCATCCCTTCAGAAGAGCCCCTCCTTTCCCCAGAATGTTCCCCAGTTCCTAACAAATCCAAAACCCTCATCTCTGCACCATTGTCTCATCCACGCATTGAGACTCTGGAGCTCTGCCTGCCTTTTGGGTCCTGCGCGTGGAACGGGAAGCATTTCGGAGAACACTACCCTGGAAGTTCTGGATTTCAACTTCCTACCTAACAGCCTAAATTTAGCCTCCAGAACCTCCCTACCACATTTTCCTATGTCATTGGTACCGACATGTACCAAGACAGCAGACTCCTCCCCAGCACTATCTAAGACCTTATCTAGGTGGTGCGTGATGTCCGTTACCTTTGAACCAGGCAGGCATTTTACCAGGCGATCCTCACGTCTACCAGCCACCCAGCTATCTACATGGCGAGCAAATATCTAGTGAGACCTCATTGGGAAGACAGTTCTGGAGCCTGCACCTTCAAAAGAATATAAATGGGATGGAGTTGATTCAGATGGAAGTTACTAAAATGGTCAGTGGCCTTTGTTATAAGGCATATATGGAAAGACCTAAAGATCTCAATATGTATGTGGAGCCCAATTCCATAACATGCATGTCCATCCCACATCCACGTCCAAACCAAAAATGGGCCCAATTTAAACCTAATTCTGCACTTGCTGTTATAGACGTGCCTGTGGTTCCAGAATCGGGGACATAGGTGTTTCTTGCAATGCATGAATAAATCACTATGGTATACGAGAGATGGGTATATGCAGCAAATGGCCTTGGACGTCCTTCCGCTCACTGTAGTCTGAAAAGATAGACATTTCTGATCCTGCCCATCTCTGCCATATACCCGTGGATGCATCTCCTAAGTTGCTCCTCTCACGTACAGTGTTGTGCTGATGCAAACTACACATGAATTTTAAATAGCGCGGTATATAAAAGCAATAAATAAATAAATAAATAAACATGAAGACTTATGATAAATAAATGTTGATGCAACCTAGACTATATATAGCAGTCTGTTGCATGCCCAGAACACTTCAAAGTAATCTCAGAGCACTCCAAGATAGTATAAAAGCAAGTAGAAAGTGATATGTTTGTTATGACACATCTTGCATCACAACATACATGGCAGTAGAACTCCTTAACTATTCTTGCATTGGTCATCTCTGAAAACAGTCTTACAATACTAAGCATGGGCCAGAAAAAAATAGAAAAGGTTCTCTATTACTAAAGGTCAAAACATATCCTTTCAATAATAAGGGACCCTCAGAATGAGAGCATAGTGCAAACAACATTAATACATGCCCAAAAGCATCATTATCGGTCTCTGTTGAATGCTCTCATTCTGAGGATCCCTTATTATTGACAAGGATACGTTTTGACCTTTAGCCATAGTGAACCTTTTCTGATCGTTTCTGCCCAATCACATTGGCACCTTGTGACACTGCAGTCATCCCTATGGACCAGGTACTGGCCCGGCATTCATGTTCCCCCAGAATTGCGAATGAGCACACCAGATCCTCCTGTGCAACACTATAACCACACACACACACACACACACTCTCACTTGCAGTCACAAAAAACATACTTCTGCCAGAAAGATGCCCTGCACCTATCAAGAACAGTCCCATTTTTCAGAACATAGGAATTGTTAGGGAACCCTAAATTAGCTCCTTTAGCACAAACAGGAAATGTCAAATAGCCAGAATAAACACTTAGGGGTATGTTTACTAAACTGCGTTAGTGTGATTCGCGTTAGGATCTGCGTTAGAGGCAGAAACCCCAAATAAGGACATGGGCGGTACATCGTTACCGATAACGCGCATTAGAAGGCGCCGTGCAGCAACGATCGTTACAGGGCACAGCACATGTAAATCAGCAGTCTACAGATGATCACAAGATGGGGTATGCACCCCACAGCACCTCAGCCTGGTAGGGGGTGCCGACGGTGTGTGTTAGTGGCACAGAGTAGCTACAGACCGTCACAGTGTGCAGGTCCTGTGCTCACCCTGAGGGAGAGGTATGGTGCCCAGCACCATTCTCACAGCACCTGGCTTTGCTGAGATAGGCTATGCTGCAGGTCCTCATCAGTGCCAATGTGTGATAGGTAGTCCTTGCAAACACCCCTAGGATATGCCTGTGTTCATCTGTATGTCACATCTAGCCCTTGTGGACTATGAAGCACCCAGAAAAGTGCATACCCTGTGTGGGTGCCATGGTCACATGATGTAAGTGAAGGGGGGTGTTGGGACCCACAGGGAGATTACATACCACCACCCAATGCACCCTCTGAGGCTCAGGGTGGGGGACAGGATCTCCCGCCAACAGATCCACGTTCTACCCCCCTGCAATGTGGCAATAGAGAGGACCATCACCCCAGTTCGGCTAGGGATCAAACAGCCTACAGGGCAGGCAATGCAGAGCTGTACACATCCATAAAGCAATAGCAGACAGAAGGCCTGGAAACGCACAGCTGCACCGCCCCCCACCACCCTATCTGACATTCTCCAGCAGCAAGTCTCCAGCCGCTGCACCCTGCAAGGTGTTCCAGCAACACACATACTAGCTGCAAACAGTCTGCTAGCTAGTCCATAATGCATGGTCCTGGAGGAGATGCGTGTACCCAAAACTGGGAGATCAGCATACACACCAAGCAGATAAGTCAGTGATCGGGTCCTAAAAGAGAACCCATAAATATCACATGAGAGAAATGCTATATAGCACTATGGGGGAAACTAGCCATGCCGTGGTCACTGCTCAATCAGGGTGAGAGTGACCTCCCAGCAGGACATGCTGTGGCCACTCTGTCCGTGCAGGTGGTGGCCGGCCATTACAATGTCCGAGCCATTGCCCTATGCTATGTACAGAAGGACCCAGGCGAGGCCATCCTATCCTGGCTGTTCCCACAGTACCTTGCTCCTCATTATGCACATTGGCAGGCCACTACTGGCAACAGTGCTAGCAGTGTGGACTGTGGAGGGTGTTTGCAGTCACCACACACTGGATAGACAGACACACACTCCCCACACCTATGCCATCATTGTGCAGCTATAGAGGTGTTTGGCAACCCTGGCCACCACACCAGTCCTGGGCAGAGTGCAGGCATGGCTATGGTAAGCAATACTGTTGGGGTCACTCCCCAGGGTGGTAAACACTGAAAGACACAAGACCTATAGCACACTCCACAGACATCAGATAGGTTGCTATGCTGCAGCTCAATCAGCAAATTGTGCTTAACGTAGGAATTGCTATCTGCCAGTAATCATAGCAAACTTGTGATAGCTGTGTACCGTATTCCCAGGTTTAGGGTGGCATTGCTAAGGTATGCAAGTGCTAGTATTGGGAGATGCACGCAGGGCCCAGTGTCCTGCCTCTCCAGGAGGCATTGGATAATGGAGCCTGTGGGTGCGGGTGTGTCTGCCCCTGTTGGCTGCTGTTTTACGGCAGAGGTTCCCAACTCCAGTCCTGGTGTGCCAAACACTGTTCGGGTTTTCATGCTGTCCCTCATGAATATGCATGAGATACAACTGCATACCATGGGGGCGGTGCATAGCAAGACAGCACAGACACATTTATTAGAGGCAGCATGGAACCTGAATGGTGTTTGGCCTTCCAGGACTGCATTTGGGAGACTCTGCTCTAGGTAATGCGCATGAGTATGGTGTCTGTGCTCTGTAGGGTAAAATGTAGGTGTTTTGGGCATGTTTACGTCATCTGCAATAAATGTTCTGTCTGTATTAGCATGTTATAGTAGTGGGTAAAATATGAGGACTGGGTTGGCGGAAACCACAGCTAGGACTTGAACCTGTGACCTTCTGCTTCTGAATACACTGGTCTTGTGCACTGCACCACCATGTTATCACAGAGATGGTGCATTCCCTGGTAATACCATGACTGTTGGTCAGACAGGGCCTGTCTGTTGCAGTGCATGGCACCCACCTACACAGGGCTAGGCCACGGTCTGCTCTGGGAAGCTGCCACTGCCCCCTCCACCACCAGTAACCCTCTGCTACCATGCTGACATTCCCTTCTGCAGGTGGTGCTGGTGGAGCGCAGTCTCAGGCCATCCAGTGTGCGGGTAGGCGGCTGCCTATGGTGTGAGTTCTGGGGTAGAGGTGCCTTCATAGGTGTCCACGCTTCCCCCCAGCACTGCCTGCCAATGTTCCGTACCGTTGGGGGTAGCTGCTGGGTACTATCCCCTGTGACACTGTGGGACACACAGTCGTGCCCATGTTGGGCCTTCAGCAGTTGCTGTCTGGCTGCTCTGCTGTTTCGGCATTTGTATGGGCCACCTAGGCATCACCCTAGTCCGAATTGTGGCCCAGCTGCACCACAGCATGTGCTGCCTGCGGCCCTCTGTATCCCCTTTTCCGGCATCTGTCCAGTTGACATTCCGATATGCCCGCCCTGCTGTTGCCGCACATGTGCACGCCATAGGACATCTGTCCAATGGAGAGGAAAACCCTGCACAGCGCAATTTCACTGTGGGCTCATTCACTTTGTATGGGGACGGAGCATAGACCCTTCCACAATTAATATCATTTTTTAAGAGCTTTCCCGGGAGGGGGGGTTGATGGTACCCATTAATATCACTATTGGCCAGCTTGGTTATGGTTTTTTTCCAGTTTGTTGAGGTCATTTTCAATGTTTATGTGCCCTTTTGTTCTTTGCACATGTATCACACTTATCACTTGTTTTAGGTTTCCCTGCCTATGCTGTACATTGCTGACACTTAAATGGTTTCTCTCCCCTGAACTGTGCATTTAACAGCAGGTTTTCAATCACGTTAGGATTCACCTCTTCAGACCAGTGCGTTAGTGTGCAGGGAGCCTCTCCCCGCCCACACTCTGCCCATTGACCCCTTCTCTCTGCCCTCTCTCCACCTTCTGAGGTGTTTTACTGTGCTGTGGAGCTTTACGATTGTTAACGCATCATAACGTGCATTATGTAATGTTAATGCTTGTTAGTGCATCATAGCATGTGTTATGATGTGTTAAGGATTGTTAACATTACATAATGTGTGTTATGTACTGTTACTGCAGTTTGGTAAACATGGGCCACCTAGGGGGTCCATGGGGGCTACACCTGACTGACACAGACGGAGATATCCAAGGTGTTTGTGCAGAAACTACATATCTGAAACATTAACACTGCTTTGGACCACCGATATGGCCTCTTTCAGCCATGGAAGGTGTTGTGGACCTGGTCCTGGCCGCCTCATCGCACACTCAGGGTGAGCACAATACCCGCACAATGTGACGGTGTGTAGCTACTCTGTGCTAATAAAACACACGGTCAGTACCCCCTACCAGGCCGAGGTGCTGTGGGGGTGCACTTGGTCACATCCCCCTACTAGGCCGAGGTGCTGTGGGGGTGCATTCCCCATCTTGTGTTCATCTGTGGACAGCTGATTTTCATGTGCAGTGCCGCTGAGCACGTTAGCGCACGATAAGGCACCTTATCGCATGGTAAAGTGCCATTATCGCACAATAAGGTGCCTTATCGCGCGCTAACGTGTCAGAGTGCACATTAAGACGGTTTAGTAAACATACCCCCTAGTCTCAGTCACACATACTAAACATAGATAGACCCTCGCCAAGTATAGTGCAAATTACCATAAACTGACAATAGAAATAAGTAGACAGAAATTGAACTGAAACTCCAATAAGCCAGTCTGTGCATGTGGTGCAACACCAGGGAAATAGAAAAGTGATATATTTCCACTCATTCTGTGCCAAATATTGAGACAGCAAATATAAATTCCAAAAACTGACATATTCCAACCAATAAATGAAAAATAAAATTTGTTTTTCTACCTTTTGTTGTCTGGCCAATTTATTTTTCTGATTATGTTGGTCCCAGCCTCTGGTTTCTGCTTTCCTCTGTTTCCTCAACTCTCTCTCTAGTATCTCCAGATCATTTGCATACTTCTTTTTTCTCCTCTATTCTTCCCTTTCTTCCCTACATCCATCACTTTCAGTGATCTTTTCCTTACAGCTTTTTGTTTCTCTATCCACATACTTTTTACTATCTTTTACTATCCTTTTTACTATCCAGTCTTCAATCTCCCTCTTTTTATTACTGTCCATCTCTTTCCCTCACCCTGACCCTCTCATTCCCCATCCCCTTATTCTGCAGTCTCTCCCTGCCATCCAGCATCTCCTGTCTCTCTTCCCCCCACCCCTCCTTCCAACATCTCGTCTCATTTTCTATCCCCCTTTGTTCAACATCCTCTCTCTCTCTTTCCCTTAATCCAGCCTGTCTTCTCTCTATTCCCCCCTTCCATCTAGCTTCTCCCATCTGTCTTCCTACTTCCCCCAATGTCCAGCATTAATCTTCGGTCTTCTTACTCACCCTCCCATGTTCAGAATCTGGGGACCAGGCTGCAAGTTGGTGCACGCCGATGGTTCTACTGGTCCTGCCCCCCCCCCAATGCAGATTTCCTGTTTCAGAGGAGCGGGGCCGATCGGCAGAGCCTCATCAGCATGCACTGACTTGCAGGCTCTGCTCTTTTTTTCTTTTCTATTGCTGAGAGAATGGTGGCAAAGAACTAATATGCATGACTTGGCCTGTCTGCTGCAATTTCATCACCCCTTATCTCCGGCGCCCTCCTGCCGTGCTTACCTGGCTTACCGGGTAGCACCGGTCCTATATCAAAGACTGGGGACGTCTAACAGCCTAATAGTTAGATTAGTGGGCAAGACCAAGGAAGTCAGGATTCAAATTCCACTGCTGTTCCTTGTGATCTTGGGCATGTCTCCTAACCGTCCATCTTCTCTACACTTTCTGGATGTTTTCAAGTCACTTTGGATGGAGTCACAAACATCCCCAATGTTTCTGAAATCAAGCAGGGTCAACTAAATCCATTGTATCATCCCAGACATGCCTCTTGTGTGTTCCCTGCCTACTTGGACATTGCTGCAGAGGAGACATCCTAAAAATGCATGTGCAAAATGGCTCCAGAGATCCCTCCATGGTTTGGACATCTGCATGACTAGGGTTTTTAAAATGACTCCATAAGAGTCTGCATACTCTGCATACTCAGTACTTTGCAGAGCCACAGCGAAGGGACAGTGTTAAAGCTGAGCCTGCGGTGCTGATGGGAAATTTCCCATTAGCACTGTGCGGGTTCAGCTATAACAGAGCCGCGCGGTTAAGGGAAACACTGTCCCTTCACCTCGGCTCTGCAAAGCGGAGCCGGCGAAGAGCGGAAACCAGAAGGCTTTCCGGGGGGGGGGGGGGCAGGCGGCCACGGGGCTCCTCATTCTGCCTCTGCCACCGCTGGAGCGGCAGCAGCAGTTGCTTCTTATGCCAGAGGTAAGAAAATGGGCTGATTGGGGGGTTAAGAGTAAACTGGTAATGGGCTATGGGGGGGGGGGGGTTAGAACTGGAAATGGGCTGATGGGGGGGTAGTACTAGAAATGGGCTGATCAGGAGGGGGGCTAGGACTGGTAATGGCCTATGGGAGGTTAAAACGGGAAATGGGCTAATGGGGGGTTAGGACTGGTAATGGGCTATGGGGGGGTTAGAAATGGAAATGGGCTGATGGGCAGGTAGTACAGGAAATGGGCTGATCAGGAGGGGGTCTAGGACTGGTAATGGCCTATGGGGGGTTAAAACTGGAAATGGGCTAATGGGGGGTTAGGACTGGTAATGGGCTATGGGGGAGTTAGAACTGGAAATGGGCTGATGGGGGGTTAGTACTGGAAATGGGCTGATCAGGAGAGGGGGCTAGGACTGTTAATGTGCTATGGGGGGGTTAGAAATGGAAATGGACTGATCAGGAGGGGGCTAGGACTGGTAATGGGCTATCGGGGGGGGGGGTTAGAACTGGAAATGGACTGATGGGGGTTTAGAACTTGAAATGGGCTGATGGGGGGTGGGTTAGGACTGGTAATGGGCTATGGGGGGAGACTAGGACAAGAAATAGGCTGATTGGGGTGATAGGACTGAAATGGACTTATTGGAGGGTTACAACTGGTAATGGGCTGATTGGGGGGCTAGGAGTGGGGTGGGCTGATAAAGGGAATAGGACTAGAAATGGGCTTGGACAGGAAATGGGCTAATAGGTGAGGGGAGGAGAGTGCTGCTGGCCCTGGAAGAAAACTAGGGGCTAGGGCTACAAATGGGCTGATGCAAGGGGATAGTAGAATAGGACTGGAAGGGAGCGGATACTGAGAAGGTCTGCCAGGGGAAGAATGGGGCAGGAAGGGAAGGAGGGGGCTGGAAAGGAGCTGACACCTGGGATGTACCAAAGGGGGACTGGAAGGGAGCTGACACTTGGGGATGGGAGTGGTAGGTGGCTGGGTAATAGGGAGGAGGCTGGAAGGAAGCTGACTGGGGGGTGGCACTGAGAGTGGACCTCAGCTGATACCTAGGATGGTATTTGGACTAGAAGGGGCTGGACAGTAGGAAAGGAGGGAGACTGGAAGGGAATGGACACCAGTGGCAGTCGTGGGAATGCAAGGTGGTTGACATTGGAAGGTACTGGGAGGGGAGGACTGGAAAGGGGACTGATACTGGGGAGGGTTACTGGAAATGGAAATGGGCTGATGGAAAGAAGTGAAGAAAACAAAAGAAGAGATAAGAAATGGCAGATGAACCATGGACCATAGACCACAGGATGAGAGCTAAGAGAATACAGGAAAGCAGAAGCCTCAGATCGGGACCAGCATGATCAGAGAATAAAATGGTCAGACAACAAAGGTAGAAAAAATAATTTTATTTAATTTTGTTGATTGGACTTTGTGCTATTTTTATATTTTACACAGCATTGGGGAACTGCATCTCTTATTGATCTGATGTTGCACTGCATGTGGACTCTGGCTTCTTGGGGTTTCAGTTTAAATTTTGTCTACATATTTTTATTTTTACTTTAGATTGTGGTTACTTATTCTGTACTTGGTGAGGGTCGATGTTGTGCGTGTGTGAATGAGGTCAGGTGTTCTGTTAACATGGAGTTTGTATATAAAGATCTATACTATACTGTAGTAATTTAACTTGTTCAGCTTTTCAAATAAGTGTATAGATGTTCCAGGGCCCACTGTAGTATTTACAGTGACGCTTTTTTTTGATGGGCTCCTTATGTGAGTTTGGGAAATTTGTGCTGATATGGTATGGTATGGTAGGTTTGCTCTTTGTTTGTAGGGTTTTTTATTAGTTCACAATATGCCTGGGTACTGGAGAATAGTGGTTGTTGTTGTTGTTAGTGAGATGATCAGAATCAGATTTTTTTTTTTAAATATTGAGTTCTGAGGGTGAATGTCCTGATTCTGCTCTGCACCTACTGTGGATGCAAAATATATGTTGAAAAAGAAAAAGCGAGAACCATAACGCAGTTTATAACAAAATAACAATGGGTTATAATTTAGTTTTATAAACTGTGCTATTGATTCTTGCTGTCTTTTAGTTCCTTGGTGTGCAAACAGGACCGTACCTAGCCCTGTGCAAGCAGTGCAGCCGCACAAGGCGCAAAGGCTTGGGGGGCACATTTCGGCTCTCTGCTGTTGTCCTGCCACTGCTGGCAGGCAATAGTAGGCAGTTAAAATGCGCCCCAAGCCTTTCCGCAGCACTTTAAGCAGGTCTAGTCCCTCCCTCCTCCGACACGATGTCAGAGCAAGGAGGGACAGATCTGCTTAGAATGCTGGCACCTTTCAGATCGGACGCATGCTGCCGCTCCTCCTCCCTATACCTCCGTCCAGCGCTGCCTGCTCTTTCCCTGCTGCCGGCGCCGCCGTGAAAAAAACAGAGGGCGGCAGTAGCAGGGAAAGAGCAGGCAGCGCTTGATGGAGGTATGGGGGGGCGAGGGTGTGTGTGCATCCGAGCTGCAAGTCGCACAGGGCACGATTGCAGCTCGATAGGCCCTGTGTGCAAACATCTTGCATTTCCTCCATATAATCTAATCGGCTTTTTGGTTTGGTTCAGTCTCTGATTGGATTTCTGAAAAAAGCCCCGCCCCCTCTAAGGTAGTGGGGGGGGGGGGGCGCCATCTCATTCTTAGCCTCAGGCAGCAGACTGCCTTGAGCCGCTCCTGACCACCAGTTATACATTTTAGAAAACTATAGGTGTAAAGAGGTACCACTTAGACATCAAAGCTGCAAAGGTTTTTTTCCTCATAGAAAGCAAAGAAAAAAATAGGGAATTGAGTGCTTTAATCCCTATAATTTCTTATGTTAAGCCCTGCTCAAAACCAGCACTTTTATAAGAGCGGTGTGCACTTCAGAGGAGATGCAAAAGCTGGAGGGGAAATCTTTTTGAGTATACATGTATTCCTAATGGTAAATGGAAAATACAGGTATAATTTTTAACCTGCCCAACCCACGCTGACATCACGCCGCTTTTGAATCTCTGTATCCTGGCAAATTGCATCTTTCTGTAAGTTATATTTACACCTATAGGACATTTACATATGCAAAATGGCACTGTTTACATGTGTAAGTGTCTTCTAAAATGATTTCCTAAACATTTCTGTGTTGATGATAGTTAAAAACAAATTCCAGTAGCCGGACCTTAATCACATCTGTATTTGCAAGAGACTTTTGAACAAAGAGATGTTGTTTATTCTGAGAGCAGTTGTTGGCTTGTTCATGTTGTCATCTGCGGTGTACAGCACTTTCATGACAGCAAGCATCCTGCATCACCAATTTCAGATTTTCACTGTGTTTGTTAGAACCAGCTTGGCAGTTCTTATGAGTGAAATGAAACAAAATCAGAATGGATAAGTGTGTGCTTTAAAATGTATTCCTGAGAAATATGACGGCATAGCTGGTGTTGCCACAGCTGCTTAAGCACTCTCCCTTTTTCTTGTCTTGAATATGGTGAAAAGCAAGAGGACAGTGTAGATCTTTTCTTCATGACCCCCTCCTCCTCAATAGTCTTCCATAGAGAGATCTGTTGCTTTACAACTGCTGACGTGGTCCTTGGTGTGTCTAGCACTCGCTATGGGTTGGCCCAACTGGAGTCTGAGGTATCTCTGAGCCCCAGGGATTGAGTACCTCTCCCTAAGCCAGATTTGCAGGTGAGTACTGCGTGCCCGATTGTGACATCAGTGCTGAGGACTGTGTTGGTGGTGAGCCTGCCATATGGGAGGGCCACAGGTCTTCTTAAGGAGTCAGTGTGTCGGGATCCTTCTCTGGCCCTATTCAAGTCCAGGCTGGAGACTCACCTCTTTGAGGATGCTTTTGGATCCTGACACTTGTCATTCTCTTGTCCACTACTTATGTGTATTTTGCCATACTCTAGTCCCCAGTTTTGCAACTTTTTTATTGTGATTAGAATATAAGCTCTGATGAGCAGGGACATCTATATGTACAGCGCTGTGTACACCTTGTAAGCACTATACAAATGATTAGTAGTAATATTAGTTAATAGTAGGAAACACAGGGAGCTAGAGCTATAATGTAGAGAAATTTGGAAGGGGGGACATCAAAGTGGTATGGAGGAGTAGTCTAGTGGTTAGAGCACTGACTTGGTAATTAAAAAGAACAAGGTTTGGGGGGGCGGAGCCTGATGTCCAGCGGGTCAGACGCTTCGCGCTGAAGCTCCCGAGAGGCCTACTCAGAATCCTGACTTAATACCTACATAAACTTAATATTTTGCTCCGAACTTACCGGGGTACCTCGGGGGGGATGGCGGCCCACAAACCAGCGCGCTTAGACTTCGGGTCTCCCTCTTCTTCACACGGAAAACGCTCCAAAACAGAGTTGTCTTCCCCACAAAAGATGGTTCCACTTCGGGAAAACCCCGAAATGCAATAGGAGATCTTGGAGGAAATACGCGGTGTGAAGGAACTGGTACAGTCCAACGGAGAAGCGCTCCGAGCCATGCGAGAAGATTTCGGTATGCTTCAGGGCCGGCTTGAAGGTCTTTCACTACGGCAGGACAACATGGAGGGGGTCCCTCGACTCGCACGCGGTGCGCTTGGTGAAACTGGACAAGGCTGAGCGTCAGATACAGAATCTTCAAAAAGAGTTAGAGGATAGCAATAATCGAGCCCGTCGCAACAATGTAAGGCTCATTGGAGTACCGGAGGGGGCGGAAGCAGGAGATGTAAGAGAATTCCTGGTCAAAACTCTTCCCTCCTTGCTGAAGATTACTTTTCACAGAGATCTGGAAATTGACCGAGCACATCGTGTTCCTACCAACATGGCGCTCAATCGGACGACCCCCCGGCCTATCATCTTTCGATTACTGAGATATCAGCAAGTTGAGCAAATTCTAAATGCTGCCCGGGCGAATCATCATCTGGAGTTTGAAAGTCATAAAGTCTCCTTCTTCCCTGACTTGGCAAAGCCCACAGTTGACCGTCGGAAGAGACTCCTTGCTTTTCGCCCTAGGCTTCAACAGCTACAGGCTCGCTTTGGCCTATTGTATCCAGCGAAGCTCAGAGTGACTCTCCATAACCAAACTAGAACCTTCGAAGATCCTGATCTACTAGCAACATTTTTAGATTCCAAAGAAGCAGACCAGATGCGCTAATCCAACAACTTGGATCTGTAATCCGCCGGATCTGCCCGCCATTTTGAATGGCCCGACGCGGTGATCACAGCCTGGAACAGAGACTGCCTGGACTTTTCTTTCTTTCTATATATAACTTTCTTGGTCTTCTATCCCTCCATGATGTGCGCCTCGGTTGGATTCGGAACACGCACAGCTATACAGGTTATATGTTTCAATTTAGGCCTTCTCTGGGGTTTCTCCCCGCAGACATATGGTCGCCAGTAATTTCTGGGGTTCTGCTTCTTCTCTAATGCACTTCGGTGCTTATTTTTTTATATGGGGCGCTTCATTGTTTTTCATTAGCTTACTTTCTATCATGTCATGTGTACAGCTATATACAGTTAATATGAGGGACATTGTGAAATTATGTGCGTTATCATGTTCTTTCTCAGAATTTTTAACCCTTCTGAATGGCCTTATGTAAGATCTTATCACTGAACGTAAAAGGCATCAATAGTCCAATCAAAAGAAAGAAAATCCTTAGCTATCTTAATCATGAGCATGCTGATTTAGTGTTTCTTCAGGAAACGCATTTAAAACTCCGCTGAAACACTGAAACTTAATGCTAAGCCTTACATGGTGGCTGCCTACTCTCCCGCCGTTTCCAAACGGTGTGGGGTAGCCATCTTGGTTAAGAAGTCTTTGCAAGCTACTGTAATGGATACTAGCTCTGATAAGGAGGGTAGATGGGCCCGTGCACACCTTAAGGTTGGAGATAGTGAATTCACGTGTATTTGTATTTATGCTCCGAATGTGGATAACCCTGCTTACTATGCAAGTATTGCGCAGTTGGCATAGGCCTCTGCCAATACTCCATTAATACTTGGCGGCGATTTCAACCAAGTACTTGATCCTTTGATAGATAGACTGCCGCCTCGAACGAGTGGTCCACCCAAGAGTCTTGATACCCTCACAGCTCTGATGAAAGATCTTGCGTTAGTAGATATATGGAGGCTGCTTCACCCCTCCGACTTAGAGTTCACCTTTTTCTCAGCCCCCCATCACTCACAATCTAGAATAGATTTTTTTCTTATCTCCAAAGCACTGATATCCCAAGTGGACACGAAGGCTTGTCGGAGATTATCCGATCTATCGGGAGCTTATCGGGTGTGGCATCTAACTTTTACAAAACTTTATGTAATACTGTAAATAGAGGCACTCCTACAGCACAGAAATCCTGGGAGCGGGAAATGCATGTAACTTTGACCCCGGAGCAATGAGCCTAGTCTGGAGCAAGGTGACACGGGTCTCTCGATCCGCCTCACTCACTCAGACACTTTTCTTTCTAGCCCACCGATGTTTCTATACTCCTGACAGGTTAGCCAAATGGAACGCCATCCAGAGCAATAGATGCTGGATATGCCATGTGGCCATTGGTTCACTACCTCATGTTATGTATGAATGCCCCGCATTACAGTATTACTGGAGTCGGGTCTGGGGTCGTATTCAATCTATTTTGCACTTTCAAGAGCCCCTCTCTTGGAAGATAGTGGGACTCCGCTCAGCTGCGGGGATCCCCTCTCTTCCCAAATCGGCTTACTTCCTTTTAGACTTTATGCTGGGCATAGCTATTTCTCTAATTACGAAATACTGGAAAAATAGCTCCCATCTGAGCCCCAATGAATGGTGGAATCATGTCTGTCTCTACAGTAAATATGAGCAAATCCCTCGTATGTTAGCTTCTTCCGCTCAGACCCCCCACCACTTGTCTAAATGGAAGATGCTCAACGACTATGTTCACACTGCTAAATGCTCTCATCTGACTGTTTAAATCTGTGTAAATCTCTGTCACATGATCATTCTGTATCGCAGATACTATTTCTGTTTGTTTTGATGTACAATTACTGTTGTTTGTAAGCGCTTATATGATGATACTTATCAGCTTAGAGAAGAAGCATAGGGGTGGGGGGTACTTGGGGTTGCTTTTTCCTTATTGTATGCTTGTATTTGTTTCCTTTGGTGTGTTGTTTCTTTTGTTTGTTGTAAAATGAAAATAAAAGTTAAAAAAAAAAAAAAAAGAACAAGGTTTGATTCCCACTGGCAGACCTTGGGCAAGTCAATTAACTCTTCATTAACTTGGAAGAAAGGCCTAGCAATCTACTTCCGGTCACACTTCCAAGAAAAACTAGGAGTCAGCATTGACTTGAAGGTACACATTGTATTTTTTTACACCAAAGTGAATGTGGCAAGGAAAGAACAGCTTCAGAGAGGGTTGAGAGTGTGTAGAAGGTGAGATGCCTCCCTGGAAGTGAGCTTGGAAGGGGAAAAACGACCTGAGAGCCTGGAGAGCCCAGCCTCTGTGTTGATGTCACCAGAAGGGGCCAACATCTCAGCATACGTAAAAGGCAGGAGACATCATGCAACATCACCATGGGCATGTGGCCATATACTCATGCCTGAAGGAGTGTGCCCAAAAGGAATGCTCATTTGGGGCCCAAGAGGAGCCAATAAGAACTGAGAATTTTTGTAAGTTTCTTTTGATTAATTGTTTCAGAGAGCAGCTTCCTTAAGATCTTCTGATTCCCTATGGGGAAAAGGAAAGGGAAGATCTGAGAATCAAGTTATAAGGCTTCTAGTGTACAGGGCCAAATGGATTCACTTGTGACCTTTGGAACTCCAAGGGATCATCTGGTTAATGATTTACATTCTGGGGAATTGATGGGGACAGTGTACAAGGAAGTCTCTTTAAGTCCAGTCCGTCACTCAATACTCCTACCATTAGGGTTTGTATGGATTTTTCCTCTCCTTCCATAAAACCCTCATTGAGGAATAGTATTTTCTATGATCTACCAAGGAATGAGAGGTGGAAGAGTTAGTAAAGCAGGATGTGATTGAAATGTCATCTGTGGATTTGGGAGGAAACGAGAATGCAGTTTCTTCTCTTCTTCTTCTTTAATCCTTAGCTAGCATTTGGGGAGCAGGTCATCCTCTCAACCAATATGCTACTATAGGTGCCACTGGATTCATTGTGTTGTTCATAATACACTTTCAACTTTGGCGATCAGTGGAGATATCTCTGGCTTCGTCGATGGTCAGTCGCTAATTCCTTAGGTCATCCTCGATGTGTTTGAGTCACGTTTTCTTTGGTGCTACTTGTTGAACCCTCCAATGGACAGGTTGCTCTCACCAGAGGAGTTTGTATGGCAGCCAGCTGGTGTTCATTCTGCAAATGTGGCCAAACCATCGCAGTCTGCATATTTGGATTTGTTCATCAACTGAAGGTTGATGGTCGCACCTTGTCTGAATTGTCTCATTTCGATGGTGATCATGAAGAGAGACACCCAAAGTCTGTCTCAGGTAATGCATTTAAAAGACCTTGAGCTTGTTCATGTCAGGTTTGAGCAGAGTACATGTTTCCGATCTGTACAAGAGAATTGGCAGGATCAGTATTCGGAAGAGGCAAATTTTGGTCTTGATGGAGATATTGGCCTTCTTCCAGAGGCATGATTTGAGCAAGGCAAATGCACTCTTGCCTGGCCAATCCTGCTGTGGACTTCGGTGGTGGATGCCACATTCTCCTGCACCAGTGATCTCAGGTACTTGAATTCTTGGATCTGCTTGATTTGGATTATATCTAAAAATGCTTGTATACAAATGCTAGAAGTCTAAAAAATAAGATGGGAGAGTTAGAATATATAGCATTAAATGAGAAGTTACATATGATTGGTATCTCAGAGACATGGTGGAAGGAGGACAACCAGTGGGACACTGGGAGACCTGGGTAAAACTATATTGTAATGACAGAGATGATCAAACTGGTTGAGGGGTTGCGCTGTATGTTAGAGAGGGCATTGAGTCACAAAGGATTAAAATTTTGCAGGAAACAAAATTTGCTGTAGAATCTCTGTGGATTGAAATTCCATGGAAAAAGAGGAAGGCAATGGCAGTGGGATTCTACTATCGATCGCCTGGCCAGAATGAACAAATAATGATGAAATGCGCAAAGAAATCAGGGAAGCTAACAAAAGTTACAGAACAGTAATAATAATGGGTGATTTCAATTACCCCGGTATTGACTGGGTCAGTGTCGCGGTAGGACATGCTAAGGAGATAAAATTTCTAGATTAAATAAATGACTGCTTCTTGGAGCAGCTGGTTCATGAACCAACCAGAGGAGAAGCCATTTCGGACTTAGTCCTTAGTGGAACACCAGATCTGGTGCAAGACATAAGGGTATTGGGGCCATTTGGCAATAGTGATCATAGCATGATTGCGTTTGATTTAATTAATGGAGGAGGGATGGTAAGGAAATCCACAGTACTATCTTTTAACTTTCAAAAGGTAGACTATAATAAAAGGAGGAAAATAATCAAGAAAAAACTAAAAGGAGCAGTTGCAAAGGTTAAAGACTTATATCAAGCTTGGGTGTTGTTTAAAAATACTATCTTGGAAGCCCAGACCAGCTGTATTCCATGCTTTAAGAAAAGTGGAAGGAAGTCCAAAAACTGCCAGCATGGTTTAAAGGTGAGGTCAGAGAAGCTGTTGTTGCCAAAAAAGCATTTTTCAGGAAATGGAAAAAAGAGCCAAATGATGAAAACTGGAAACAGCACAAGCACTGGCAAGTTAAATGCAAGGCATTGATAAGGCAGGCAAAGAGAGAATTTAAGAATAAGCTTGCTGTGGAAGCAAAAACATGCAATAAAGACTTTTTCAAGTACATTCGTAGCAAAAAACCTGTGAGTCAGTTGGACCATTAGATGATAGAGGGGTAAAAGGAGCAGTAAGAGGGGACAAGGCCATAGCGGAGAGATTGAATGAATTCTTTGCTTTGGTCTTTATTGAGGATGATGTAGGGATGTTACCCATGACAGAAGTGGTATTTAAAGGTGATACTGTGGAAGAATTGAAAGAAATATTGATACACCAGGAAGATGTATTACAACTATTTGATAAACCAAAGAGTAGCAAATCACCTGGACTGGATGGTAAACATCCAAGGGTGTTGAAAGGACTGAAATATGAGATTGCAGAGCTGCTATTAGTAATCTGTGAACTATCATTAAAATCATCTGTAATACCTGAAGATTGGAGGATCACCAATGTAACACCAATTTTTAAAAAGAGTTCCAGGGGTGATCTGGGAAACTATAGACCAGTGAGCCTGACGTCAGTACCGGGAAAAATGGTAGAAGCCATCATAAAGAACAAATGTTTTGAACATGTAGATAGTCAAGGCTTAATGGGAGACAGCCAACATGGCTTTAGACAAGGAAGACCTTGGGGCATGTTTACTAAACATTCCTAACGTGTGGGGCCGTGGTAGGGTCCTGTGCCATATAAGGAGTGGGCGGTTCAGGCCGAAAAAGGAAAAAAAAAGACCGTATGTGTGCGCGTCGCGTTAATGTGCGGGGCCCACATTAGCGCGTGGTAAGGCTAAGTGGGGCGCAGCTGGGCACATATAGGAACAGAGCCGTAGCACAACAGTGAAGACAATAACCAATGGTGCAGGGGCCACTGGTTCAATCCCCCAGTGTGTGCAGCCCAAAAAGGCTGGCTGAGGCACCACCTTGAATGTGGAAATGTGTGTCAGGATACAAAATAATTTTGGGGCGGCATAAGGCGGCGCACTGTTCATTTTGGGGCGGCATAAGGCGGCGCACTGTTCATTTTGGGGCGGCATAAGGCGGCGCACTGTTCATTGTGGGGCGGCATAAGGCGGCGCACTGTTCATATTGGGGCGGCATAAGGCGGCGCACTGTTCATTGTGGGCAGCAGGATGCGGCGCACTGTTAATTGTGGGCAGCAGGATGCGGCGCGCTGATGGCCACAAGGCGGTGCGCTGATGCTAAAGCAAAGGAACACAGCCACAGCACAATGGTTAAGACACTGACCAATGGTGCAAGGACCAGGGGTTCAATCCTTCACAATGCCCATTGAAAAAGGCTAGCTGAGGCAGTATATTTTATGTTGTGGAGTGCTTTAGGAGGCTTTTTAATTCTATTTTGTGATAACTACTAGCAAACGCACTCTCACAGCATGTTAACATAAGGCGGACCATAAGGCACATGTTACAGTGCACCGTCCGCCAAGGCACCCTAGAATGTCCCCTATAGGGCAGCATGTATGTTGCGACACAGGATAATGTATAGTACACCCTATATGGATGCCAACCATAAAGTGCCCTATAGGGCGCCCAATAAAGCACCCTCAGAGGCACCTTATGGGTACAGTACGCTGAGGGTGTTATTGCAGGCATCAACATATGTACAGTAAATGTAAAAAATGCTTTGGAAAACCCTATCACAGAACCCCACTGTGTGTATGAACCCATGACCTCTGGCTGCACAGGCAGTGGCATAACCATTGGGCTACACCTCTATAGCTGTAAGCAAGCTCCTGCCTGGCTGCAGATAGCCTGCACGTCACATCACAGACAGTCTGCTGGTGTAAACAGGATAGGGTTAGGCCACCCGTACCCATGATGCACTGCACATGCAAATCAGCTGTCCACAGATGCACACAAGATGGGAACTGCACCCCTAAAGCTACCCAGCCTGGTAGGGGGAGGTGTCCTTGTGCACCCACACAGCACCTCGGCCTGGTAGGGTGCCCTGAGTGGGTGGACAAACGGCAAAGAGTAGCTACACACCATCACATTGTGCGGTTACTATGCCCACCCTGAGTGTGTGATGATGCGCCCAGGACAACACAAAGCAGCAATAACCTGTGAAATAGGTAGGTGCTGCATAAACATCTTGGAGATCGCTGTCTGCCACAGTTAGTGTAAAACCCCCCCCCCCCCCCCAGGTGGGTAAAACAGGGTCTCCCACCAACAGATCCCCATACTATCTTTCTCCTCTCTCTCCCCCCCCCCCCCCTGCACTGATGGCAGTAGAGTCGACCATCAACCCCAGTCCTGCTAGGGAAGTAGACCCCCCACAGGGCAGTCCAAGCAGCTCCACACACATCCATAACACAATATCAGACAGACATTAGGCCTGGATATTCATAGATGCACCCCACCACTATCTGATATTCACCTGCAGCAAGCCATCAGCCACTGCACCCTGCAAGGCACTCCATCAAGACACATACCATCTGTGCTCAGTCTGCTGGTTGGTCCTGATAGAAATGCATGCACACACAAGCAGATAAGTCAGTGAAAAGGCCCCAACAGGAAACCCATATATATCACATGAGAAAAACACAATACAGCACTATGGGTGTGCCTAGCCATGCTGCCATCACTGCACACTCAGGGTGAGAGTGATCCCCCAGCAGCACATACAGAGGTCCCCCTGTCTGTGTAGGTGGTGGCCGGGCACTACCATGTCCCTGCCAGTGCTCTATGCCCTGTGCAGCTGCATCCTGGTCAGCCCACCCTGTCTGAGATATACCCATGGTCCCTTGCTACTCATTATGCACATTAGCAGGCCAATACTGGCAACAGTGCTGGCAGTGTGGGCTGTGGAAGGGGCTTGCAGCCAGCACCCACTGTATAGACGGACACACACTTCCACACCTATGCCAGCATGGTGCTACTATTGAGGAGGTAATTAGCCTTGGCCACCAAACCTGTCCTAGGCACGGCAAGGCATGGATATGGTACGCAGTACTGCTGGGGGTCACTCCCCAGGGTGGTAAACACCGTCAGAGGCCAGTCCTGGAGCACGCCCCGCAAACACCTAACAGATTGTTCTGATGGGGTCAACTAGCAGTATGTGCGTAACGTATGGATATCTATCTGCCAGTACTCCTAGCAAACGTCTCAGAGCTGTGTACCGTATACCTCAGGTGTAGGGTGACATTGCTAAGGTATGCAGGTGCTAGTATTGGGAGATGCACGCAGGGTCCACTGTCTGCCTCTCCAGGAGACATTGGCCAATGGGCCTGTGGGTGTGGGTGTGGGTGTGTCTGCCCCTGTTGGCTGCTGCTTTACGGCAGAGATTCCCAACCCCAGTCTAGGTCTGCATCACACTGTTCGTGTTTTCCTGCTGTCCCTCATGAATATGCATGAGCTACATCTACATGCCATGGGGGTGGTGCATAGATATACAGCACAGGCATTTGTATGAGTGGCAGCATGGAACCTGACTGGTGTGTGGCACACCAGGAATGCATTTGGGAGAGTCTGCTCTAGGTACTGACCCTGTTCATGGTGTCTGTGCTCAGTGGGGTAAAAGATAGACGTATTACCATTGCATATGTCCTCGACACGAAAGGTGTGTCCTTACTATCACTGTGTAGGTCTGGGAAAAATATGTGGCTAGAATTGGTGGAAGCCCCAGCTGGGCTTTGAACCTGTGACCTTTTGTTCTTGCATGCACTGTCTGTGTGCACTGCACCACCGTGTAGCCACAGATTGGCTGGTTTCCCTGGAACGTCCATGACTGTGGATCCGGCAGGGCCTGTCTGTTGCAGTGGACTGTGCCAGCCTGCACATGGCTAGGCCTCTGTCTTCTGTGGCTAGCAGCCACTGCCCCCTGCACCACATGTACTCGTCCGCCAACATGCTGGCATGAGCTGCTCTCAGAAACAGCAGATGACCAGATTGCAATGTGGCAGTACGGGACTGCATTTGGGGGATTTGGCTGTAGGTAATGCCCATTGTTGTTGTGTTTTTGCAGTGTTGTGTAAAATATGGGTGTTTTCCCCATGCTTATGTTCCCTGCAATACAGGGGTGTCTGCGCTATCTTTGTTTCGTGGTGGGTAAAATATAGGGGCTGGGCTGGCATGTGCCCCAGCTGGGATTTGAACCTCTGACCCTCTGGTCCTAGAGGTACTGGCTCTGTCCGATGCACCACACTATGGCCACAGAGACAGTGCAGCCCCTGGAGGTAGTATACCTGGCAGGATGGAGTCACAAACCCTGCTCTACGCATTTTTACTGTGGGCACATGCACTCTATCTGGTGACAAACGTGCACATAAACCCCGGAAATGACCACAGAAACTGGGGGACAATATATCACCACACTGGGCAAAAGTGATATTAATGGGCAACCATAGCAAACACTCCCAGGAAAGCTCCAAAAAGGACATTTGTTTTGGATGAGTCTCCGCTCCGTAGACCCTTCCAATATTCATTTGTTCTTTCTGGAGCTTTCCTGGGTGTGTTTTCTATATTTGCCCATTACTATAACTGTTCCCCAGCTGCATTACTATTTGTGATATTTTTGTTGTGGTCACTTTCTATTTTTATTTTCACTTTTGTGCTGTGCACATGTATCACACTGCTCACGTTTTTCAGGTTTCCCCGATTTTGCTGTACATTGCTGACGGAAATGGTTTCTCTTCCCTTTAAATGCCCTCTTCCCTTTAAATGCCCTCTACCGCGAGTGTTTCACTCGCGGTAGTTTTGCTTTGGGATTCGGCCCCGATAATGTGCGGGGAGCCTCTCCCCTCCCCTTCCCCGTCCATTAAACCCGTCTCTCCGCCCCTCAGGAACCTTCCTCCGCCCTCCGTTAGCCGTTCCACGCCTCTATCGGACATTTGCGGGCCCGTACTTGTGCGGGGCCCGTTATTGTGCCGCGCACCTGTGCGGGGGTGACACGCACGATTGCGGGGCGTTTAAGCGCTCTTAAGTACCGCTTTTAGTGCGCTATTTTGCGGCGCGCAAATTAGCGGTTTTTAGTAAACATGCCCCCTTGTCTTACTAATCTGTTATGTTTTTTTGAAAGTGTGAATAAACAGGTAGACAAAGGTGAATCGGTTGATATAATGTATCTGGACTTTCAGAAAGCCTTCGACAAGGTCCCTCATCAGAGGATTTTGGCAAAACTAAAAAGTCATGGGATAGGAGGCAGTGTACTATTGTGGATCAGGAACTGGTTAAAAGATAGAAAGCAGAGGGTAGGACTAAATGGCCAATTTTCCCAATAGAAAAAGGTGAATAGTGGAGTACCCCAGGGATCTGTGCTGGGTCCGCTGCTTTTTGACATATTCATAAATGACCTGGAAAAGGGAATAATGAGTGAGGTTATCAAATATGCAGATGACACAATACTATTTAAAGTTGTTAAAACCCAAGAGGATTGTGGAAAATTGCAAGAGGATCTTAATAAATTGGAAGACTAGGCATCCAAATGGCAGATGAAATTTAATGTGGACAATTGCAAAGTTATGCACCTAAGAAAGAACAACCCAAACTATGGTTACACGATGCAAGGTTCCACATTGGGAACCACTACCCAGGAAAAACATTTAGGCGTCATCGTGAATAAAATGTTAAAACCCTCTGCCCAGTGTGCAGCGACGGCCAAGAGAGCAAATAGAATGCTAGGTATCATAAGGAAAGGAATGGAAAATAAAACAAAGAATATTATAATGTCTCTGTAAGAACATAAGAACATAAGATATGCCATAGTGGGTCAGACCAAGGTCCATCAAGCCCAGTATTCTGTTTCCAACAGTGGCCAATCTAGGTCATATGTACCTAGCAGTTTCCCCAAGAGACACAAGTTCCACAATGCTTGTACTGGGTCAAGCATTGATATCTTCGGTCACGTCTTAATAATGGTTTATGGACCTATCCTCCAGGAACTTGTCCAAACCTTTTTTAAACCCAGCTACACTAACAGCCTTTACTACATCCTCCGGTAACAAATTCCAGAGTTTGATTACACGTTGAGTGAAAAAATATTTTCTTTTATTAGTCTTAAATAGTTTACCCTGTAGCTTCATTGCATGTCCCCTAGTCTTTCTATATTCTGATAACGTAAACAATTGATCTACGTTTACCCGTTCCACTCCGTTCATTAATTTTTAGACTTCTATCATATCTCCCCTCAGCCGTCTCTTTTCCAGTTTAAAGAGCCCTAACCTTTTTAGCCTTTCTTCTTAGGAGTATCCTTCCATCCCCTTTACCATTTTGGTGGCTCTTCTCTGAACCTTTTCTAATAACACGATATTCTTTTTAAGATACGGTGGCAAGAATTGCACACAATATTCAAGGTGCGGTCTCACATTGGAACGATATAGAGGCATTATAATATCTTTTGTTTTATTTTCCATTCCTCTCCTTATCATACCTAGCATTCTATTTGCTCTCTTGGCCGCCGCTGCACACTGGGCCGAGGGTTTTAACATGGTATCCACAATGACGCCTAAATCTTTTTCCTGGGTGGTGGTTCCTAATGTGGAACCTTGCATCGTGTAACCATAGTTTGGGTTGTTCTTTCCTAGGTGCATAACCTTGCACTTGTCCACATTAAATTTCATCTGCCATTTTGATGCCCAGTCTTCCAATTTATCAAGATCCTCTTGCAATTTTTCACAATCCTCTTGGGTTTTAACAACTTTAAATAGTTTTGTGTCATCTGCAAATTTGATAACCTCACTCGTTATTCCACTTTCCAGGTCATTTATGAATATGTCAAAAAGCAGCGGACCCAGCACAGATCCCTGGGGTACACCACTATTCACCTTTCTCCATTGGGAAAATTGGCCATTTAGCACTACCCTCTGCTTTCTATCTTTTAACCAGTTCCTGATCCACAATAGTACACTGCCTCCTATCCCATGACTCTTTAGTTTTGCCAAAAGTCTTTGATGAGGGACCTTGTCAAAGGCTTTCTGAAAGTCCAGATACACAATATCAACCGACTCACCTTTGTCCACCTGTTTATTCACTCCTTCAAAAAAACATAACAGATTAGTAAAATAAGATCTTCCTTGTCTAAAGCCATGTTGGCTGTCTCCCATTAGGTCGTGACTATCTACATGCTGAGTAATTTTATTCTTTATGATGGTTTCTACCATTTTTCCCGGTACTGACGCCAGGCTCACTGGTCTGTAGTTTCCCGGATCACCCCTGGAACCCTTTTTAAAAATTGGTGTTACATTGGCGATCCTCCAATCTTCAGGTATTAGAGATGATTTTAATGATAGTTCACAGATTACTGATAGCAGGTCTGCAATCTCATATTTCAGTTCTTTAAACACCCTTGGATGTATACCATCCGGCCCAGGTGATTTGCTACTCTTCAGTTTATCTAATAGTTGTAAGACATCTTCCCGATGTATCGATATTTCCTTCAATTCTTCCGCACCTTTAAATACCACTTCAGTCATGGGTAACATCCCTACATCTTCCTCAGTAAAGACCGAAGCAAAGAATTCATTCAGTCTCTCCGCTATCGCCTTGTCGCCTCTTAGTGCTCCTTTAACCCCTTTATCATCTAATGGACCAACTGACTGTCTCACAGGTTTTTTGCTATGAATGTACTTGAAAAGGTCTTTATTACGCGTTTTTGCTTCCGCAGCAAACTTCTTCTCAAATTCTCTCTTTGCCTGCCTTATCAATGCCTTGCATTTGACTTGCCAGTGCTTGTGCTGTTTCCAGGTTTCGTCGTTTGGCTCTTTTTTCCATTTCCTGAAAGATGCTTTTTTGGCAACAGCAGCCTCTCTGACCTCACCTTTAAACCATGCTGGCAGTTTTTTGGACTTCCTTCCACTTTTTTTAAAGCGTGGAATACAGCTGGTCTGGGCTTCCAAGATAGTATTTTTCAACAACACCCAAGCTTGATGTACGTCTTTAACGTTTGCAACTGCTCCTTTTAGTTTTTCCTTAACTGTTTTCCTCATTTTATCATAGTCTCCCTTTCGAAAGTTAAAAGGTAGTACTGTGGATTTCCTTACTATCCCTCCTCCACTAATTAAATCAAAGGCGATCATGCTATGATCACTATTGCCAAGTGGCCCCAACACCCTTATCTCTTGCACTAGATCTGGTGTTCCACTAAGGACTAGGTCTAATATGGCTTCCCCTCTGGTCGGTTCATGAACCAGCTGCTTCAAGAAGCAGTCATTTATTTCATCTAGGAACTTTATCTCCCTAGCATGTCCTGACGTGACACTGACCCAGTCGATACCGGGGTAATTGAAATCGCCCATTATTATTACTGCGCTGTAACGTTTGTTAGCTTTCTTGATTTCTTTGAGCATTTCATCATCCATTTGGTCATTCTGGCCAGGCGCTCGATAGTACACCCCCACTGTCATTGCCTTCCCCCTTTTATATGGAATTTCAATCCATATAGATTCTACAGCAGATTTTGTTTCCTGCAAAACTTTCATCCTTTCTGAGTCAATGCCCTCTCTAACATAGAGCGCAACCCCTCCACCAATTTGATCAGCTCTATCATTATGATATAGTTTGTACCCAGGTACCACAGTGTCCCACTGGTTGTCCTCCTTCCACCATGTCTCTGATATTCCAATCATATCTAACCTTTCATTTAGTGCTATATATTCTAACTCTCCCATCTTATTCTTTAGACTTCTAGCATTTGCATACAAGCATTTTAGAGAATGTATTTTATTCATGTTAATTTGGCTATTATTGTTAGACATGGGTAAATTGGGATCTTTAAGCTCTGTCTGCTCCATACTTGAGGGCATTTGGGCTACTTTACTCTTTTGTGGAACCTCTCTGCTTTTGGTAGTATCCTTCAAGGATACATTCTTCCGAACCATCCGCTCTTGGGTGACTGTCGGCTTTCCCCTAATATCTAGTTTAAAAGCTGCTCTATCTCCTTTTTAAAGGTTAATGCCAGTAGCCTGGTTCCATCCCGGTTAAGGTGAAGCCCATCCCTTTGGAAGAGCCCCTCCTTTCCCCAGAATGTTCCCCAGTTCCTAACAAATCCAAAACCCTCATCTCTGCACCATTGTCTCATCCACGCATTGAGACTCCGGAGCTCTGCCTGCCTTTTGGGTCCTGCGCGTGGAATAGGAAGCATTTCGGAGAATGCTACCCTGGAAGTTCTGGATTTCAACTTCCTACCTAAAAGCCTAAATTTAGCCTCCAGAACCTCCCTACCACATTTTCCTATGTCATTGGTACCGACATGTACCAAGACAGCAGACTCCTCCCCAGCACTATCTAAGACCTTATCTTGGTGGCGCGTGAGGTCCGCTACCTTCGCACCCGGCAGGCATGTTACCAGGCGATCCTCACGTCCACCAGCCACCCAGCTATCTACATGCCTAATGATCGAATCACCAACTATAACGGCTGTCCTAACCCTTCCCTCATGGGCACATGGCCCTGGAGAAACTTCCTCGGTGTGAGAGGGTTTTACATCACCTGGAGGACATGTCCTAGTTACAGGATCACTTCCTGCCACACCAGGGTGATGCTCTTCTGTCACGTGACCTCTCTCCTCCATGGCAACAGGGGTGCTGCCAGACTGGAGGTGGACTTCAGGACTATATCCCTGTAGGTCTCATCTATGTACCTCTCTGTCTGTCTTATGTTTTCCAAGTCTGCTACTTTAGCCTCTAGAGAACGGACTTGTTCCCTGAGAGCAAAGAGCTCCTTGCACCTAGTGCACACGTAAGACCTCTCACCAACTGGGAGAAAATCATACATGTGACACTCAATGCAAAAGACTGGAAAGCCCCCATCCCGCTGCTGGAATGCTGTCTGCCTCTTAGTTTTAAGTTTGTGTCTAGATCTTTAAGTTCTTACTTACTAGGGGTTGCTATGGGTATTTATACCAATAAAACTGTACCTAATACGTTTAATATACCTTGTTCACCTGTAGCTTTATTAATCTCAGGTCCTTAGTGTATGACTGAGTTGGGTAAT
This sequence comes from Ichthyophis bannanicus, assembly GCA_033557465.1. Taxonomy (NCBI): domain Eukaryota; kingdom Metazoa; phylum Chordata; class Amphibia; order Gymnophiona; family Ichthyophiidae; genus Ichthyophis; species Ichthyophis bannanicus. Next base: position 440,811,736 of record CM066037.1, on the reverse strand, counting down.
GAGCTTCACCTGAAAGCACCTCCTGTCTTTTAAGATGTGTAAGTACCTATAAAGCTATGATTATCCCAGGGGAGGGAGGGAAATAACACTTATTAAAAGAGGGCTGCTACACAGTACCCTGTCTTGTGCTGCTGAGGTAAGCTAAATTCTGATTTGATTTAAATTATAGCTCTTAGCTGCTGCTAGGCTCTAACTTCTTATGAAATTTAAACTACAAGCTCTCTGCTGGATTCTAAATTTAACCAGAAAGCTCTCTTCTGTGTGTTAAATTTAAACTAAAAGTACTTTTCTGTTACTTGGCCCTGAGTGACTATTAAATTTAAAGTACAAGCTCTCTGCTGGGTATGAAATGTAACCAGAAAGTTCTCCTCTGTGTTTGAAATTCAAACTTTAATTGCTGCTACTAGGTCCTAACTGATCCAACAAAAAATAGTGGGTTCACAGATTAAGTACCTTTAATACAAAGAATTCTTTTTAGAAAATTACCAGAAGTATATACTCACAGTTGCAGATTTCTCTCCAGAAGTAACAGTCCCCCTTTCTAGTCCTTCTAGTCCTGTATCGTTCCATGTTGCGACCGCACCTTGAATATTGGGTACAATTCTGTTCGCCGTATCTTAAAAAGGATATAGCGTTATTAAAAAAGGTACAGAGAAGAGCCACCAAAATGGTAAAGGGGGTGGAAGGATACTCCTATGAAGGGTGGCTAAAAAGGTTAGGGCTCTTCAACCTTGAAAAGAGACGGATGAGGGGAGATATGATAGAGGTCTATAAATTAATGAATGGAATGGAATAGGTAAACGTAGATCGATTGTTTACATCATCAGAATATAAAAATGCTAGGGGATATGCAATGAAGCTACGGGGTAACCTGTTTAAGACTAATAAGAGAAAATATTTTTTCACTCAACATTTAATCAAACTCTGGAATTTGTTACCGGAGGATGTAGTAAAAGCTGTTAGTGTAGCTGGGTTTAAAAAAGGTTTGGACAGTTTCCTGGAGGAAAGGTCCATAAACCATTATTAAAAGGGACCCAGGATTTCACTGCTTAATGCAATACAAGCATTGAGTAACCTGTGTCTTTTGGGGAGACTGCTAGGTACTTATGACCTAGATTGGCCACTGTTGGAAACAGGATACTGGGCTTGATGGACCTTGGTCTGATCCAATATGGCATATCTTATGTTCTTATTTTCTTATGAACACTGGTCTGTGATCCATCTGTGGTCAAAACTTTGGTCTTGTCTGCATTGATTCTTAGGCCGTAAGATTTGGCAATGTGGTAAAGAATGTTGGTGGCCTCTGCATCCGTGTCAGCAAATATGACACAGTCGTCTGCAAACATCAAGTCAGTCAGGAAGCTATTCATGTTTTATTGGACCCCCACATTTGTCTTTGAATGTTTTCGTCATAATGGCATTGATCATGATATTGAAAAGCAGGGGTGAGGCAACATCTCCCTGGTGGACTGCAGTTTGGATAGGAAATTCCTTGGATAATTCATTTCGGATCTGCACGCTGCTGGTTGAGCCATTGTATGATGCTTGGAGAAGTTGGATGATCTTCAGCAGCATGTGCTGATTCTCCATTGCCCTCCACAGGACGGGCCAGTGAACACAGTCAAATATGGATTTGAAGTAAATAAAGGCGATGATGGTTCACTTTCCACACCTGATTCTTTCCTCTGCCAGTTGATGAATGGTGACTATTTGATCGGTGCAGCCCTCATGTGGCCTAAATCCTGCTTGCTCTTCTCAGCTAGGCTGTTCATGATGTTTCTGCAGCCTTGATTGTATGATCTTCATGAACAACTTGCCAGCGATTGAAAGGAGGCTGATGTCACGGTAGTTCTTGCATGCCTGGCTATCGCCTTTCTTCAGGATTGGCACAATGATGGCTTTCTTCCATGCAGATCATCTCGTTCCATGTGTTAGGAGGATATGAAGCTGTTGCAGCAGGATGTCTCCCCCAGCTTTGATCATTTTTGCAGTGACTTGGTCTACTCTGGGCATCTTTCCGTTCTTCAATGATCTTATCGCACTCTTCACTTCATCAACTGTTGGCTCATCATCTAGGAATGGATTCTCCGGCAGGTCAATGGGTGGAGGCTCTGGTGGTAGCCCCTGAGGGCGGATCATGGTTGTATAGCTGTTGGAAGAATTCTTTCTACCATTGCAGGCGTTCACCAGAGGAGTTCACAAAGATGCCATCCGCTTTCTTGATGTTGTCATTGGTCTACTTGGTTTTACCACTCAGTGTCCTGAAAGTCTGATATAGAGTCCAGTATTCGTGCCTGGATGCTGCTTTTTCCAATTTGGCTGCGCACCATTCCAGTAGGCTTCTCTTTCTGCCTTCATCTTCTGTCTGATCTCTTTGTTCTATCGCCGGTACTGCTTAAAATGAACGTATTTGATTCATTTCCGTTTATCCACCAGATCCAGGCACTCCATGGCTGTGTCTGACGACAGATGGGTGGACCCAGAGGGGTGACGCATTCCAGGATGGACTCCAATATCTCCTTTTCTTCTGAATTGACATCATCCGATGGTTCAAGGGCTACAAATCTGTTGGATGTAGCGATTTAGAGTTCTTGTCTGAGTGCCGGATCCCTCAGACATGCCCAGTTCAGCTTGACATGTGGAGGTGCCTTGTATTTTGCCCATTGTAATCACAGCTGTACCTTAGCATAGACAAGGTAGTGGTCAGATCCACAACCGGGTCCCCTCATTACACTTTTGAGCAACGATTGGAATCAGGTGCTGATCAGAATGTAGTCTGGGCTGCATCCGGGCTGGTCTCGATTGGAGCAAAGGTGGATAGAATAAGTTTCTTGACTCTGCCGTCGATTGTAAGAACTATGAAATGATCTGATATTGATTGAAAGGCAATTACACTTCTGGCAGCCCATCTGTCCACCATAAAGTCAATGCCAACTTCTCGTTTTTTGCTGCTGGAGAAGAATTGTGTCATTGTTTCATCGGTCGTTGGCGGCTGGATGGTCAGTGTTCCAGATCCAGTGAGACGTATTGTAGTTCAGATACTGCAGCAATTGAGATTTTGAACTTCAACAATTCCATGGCGATGATTTCCTTTTGTCCGATGTGGTGTCCAGTTCGCACATTCCACGTAGTGAAATGAATTTCCAGTTTTGGTGTCATAAATTGGATTCTTTGACCAGTAACCCACTTCTCACCAGCACCCTGTGTTCCCAATGCTGGTGCATTCTTACCCCAGATGCGGTGGCATAAGCAAATGAGTTTGTTCAAATTTCCATACAATTTCTTGCCTAGTTTCCCTGGTTTCCCAGTTCTGGTCACCACGGCAGTGTGACCACTGTCCTCTTTTTACAGCCGATAGAATGCATAGAGGTTGTCAGGGTGGGATTCCTAAACCAATAATCTTTCCTGCACGTTCAAGAGCTGGAGGGCCTATACCCATGACACCACCTAGGGGTGTCTCTAATCTGGAAATCTGGCAATTGGTTACTTGAATGGAAGCCATCTTATCTGGCTGCTTGACACAGCTGTGCAGATTTTCAGGTAAAGCAATTGCTAGATTTAAATCTGTAGAAGTTACTCTGGTGAATCAGGACACTAATATAGGAATATGCTAAGAAAATTTCCATCTTGGGCTCATTTAATCAAGGGTAATAATTTACTTGAGACAAAGTTGGAAAGGTTAGAAAATGTATATCGGTATAATAACTTCTGATTTTTGAATTTTCCTTTGGGTTATTTAATTTTGCCTTCTGAAATGTTTAAGAAGTATTTTATAAATGATCCCTCCTTACTGTATCTAATTTAGTAAGGTGTCTGGACCATTATGAACAGATGAATTTGACTACCTTCCTGGCGACGTCTGTTGAGGAAATTATGCACAGGGCCATCTTAATTACATCCATTGTGGTTACTACTGAGTAAGATGGGGTCCTGCAATCCTCTTTTTAAAAGTAGCCTGGCTATGTTTCATGGTCATAGGATTCATGGAGTTGATATTGAAAGGCATTTACGTGATTTGCAGACTTGCAAACTGCGTAAATGTCGCTCACTGGGATATTCGGTGGCACTAACCCAGTTGGTGTCACTGAATATCCCTGGATTGTGCTGCTAAATGTCCTTCCATTAACCGCATAGCATCATGGGAATTCCAGGGGCAAAGCGGGGATGGCACAGCAGGTTAATTGGGAAGCGGTGATATTCAGCCACCGCCAGGTTAATCCTAACTGGCTAAAATTAGGACAGCTGAATGGCTGTCCTAACTTAACTGGTTTTGCAGTCCGGCTAGTGATTGAATATCACCACCGACTGGAATGCAAAATCGCAATTCGGGCAACCCGGATATTCAATGTTGGTGCACAGACACGGCCCTAGCATTGAATATCTGGAGCAAAATTAAAGTGGCAGTGCCTAGCTGCTTTAAGTGTGCTGGCCACTGAAAGTGTACTCTGTTCCTCCCCTCACCGGTAACAGCAGCTGGGCTCTTGGGTAACGGATTTCCACACTCAGAGCAATGGGAAGGAAGCAATAACCATTAATAATACAATTCACACACAATTGTATTATATAAAAAAACAAAGCTTTGGGAGAGAGAGTAAAGCTTGCACCTTGTCTCTCTGACCGCAGCTACTTCAGTCTCTGTTTTCATTGGTCAAAATTCCATCTCACAGCATAATTTCCACCTTATTATTCTACGTCAAACATCACGTATATTCATAATGTGCATCTCTATGTCATAGGTCAGATCTTATTAGTATAGGTCATCAGGAGACAGACATAACATCTTAAACAATAATTCTAACACAAGCAGTTTTCACATGTATGTTTCAAGACTGAAGAGAGTTCTTCCCTGCACTTTCTGTATTATAAACAAACCTAGTTTCTCTGTTATGTGAAAGTTCAGCATAGTTTTTCAGTAGAGTCTCTCAAGGTCGTTAGCTAAGTAATAGGCCCTGGAATGTCTGAGCTACTGAATCTGTGGTGTTAACTCTTTCTGAGGGCTTTCTATTATATACTATTATTAAGTACCCTCATAGTGTACACAGCCATGTACAGACAAGCTTCGTTTCAGTCTCCCCTCTGATTCTGCAAAGAATCATTTCAAAGGTAAGAAAACTCAGACATTGATATTAAGGAAGGATTGTAAATAGACTCTGGGCCAATCTGTACCTTCATCCTAGGAATGAAAGATTCCACTGACTTCTTACAGCAGACATTACACAGAGAATCAATGCTCCTAAAATAAAACCCCCTAAAATCCAAGCAGAGATGCCAACATCCCTCGCAGGGGCTTAGACAGTGAATTCCAGAAAGAAGAGACAGAGTCAAAGAAATCAGAAAAAGAACTCACATAATTACTACTTGGGACAAAAGTACAGTTTCTAACCTTATCTAGTAGGCCTTTCACTACTTTTTCTTCATTATCCAGCAGAGAACAACAATGATCGAGGATTAATCCACATACTCCATAATCTGAGTACTATATTCTCTTGTGGGTGCTATTGCTCCAAAAGTTGAAAGCCAAACAGTACCTGTAAATGCATCAATCTAAGATTTAGTTAAAGGACTTGTAGAATCTAATAGTTGCTGTGCAGCTGCTATGGCCTTATCCTGAGGGGAAATGTCTCTTTTTCTTCTTAAAGTATCACTTGGGGTTGATAATAGAGTAAGATTTTGGTACGGTAAAAATCACCACGGGGTATCTAACTGGGCAACATAGTAAGTACCTGACCAATCTCTAGACAGTTCTGTATACGCAAGATTACCACACACTAAATAATAATCTCCTTCTAAAGCCACTAACCCACTTTCCCAAATTGTCAAATTGTGGGGACAGGATACATTCTGTGTACAGTTATTCAAAGCCCACTGAGTAATACTCATCTCTTCAATTCCTACAGATAGATTACGTTCCCAGGGATGGTAATATCCTAACAAGGGGCAACTCCATTTAGGTATATCTAGGTCTGATCTAGAGTCATTCAAAGGGATTGGGTATCCAGAACTATTATACTGTAACAATTCATGATCATGCACTTGGTCCCTTGTGTTGGCACTAATTATACTACTGAAATAAAGGAATTTCTTAAATGGGATTTTTTACTTTGGACACATCATGCGAAGAGAGAGATCATTAGAGAAAGACATCATGCTTGGCATGGTAGAAGATCAACGCAAAAGAGGAAGGTCAGCAATGAGATGGATCGATACAATAACAGCAGCTACGGGTACCAGTCTGCCAACAATGAGCCGCCTGATTGAAGACCGAACACAATTTAGGACAACTATCCAGGGGGTGGCCATGAGTCGACTCCGACTCGATGGCACTTAAAAACAACAACAGAGGAGTTATGTATCATTACTGTTTTACGAATGTTCCAAGGAGTGTCCCCTACCTTTTTCCCTGTATTTTGAGCCGTGAAACATATTGGAGGATACATTAAAGGCATAGGGCTAATCACTCTAGGGTCTGTGGTTGTATGAGACCATTGCATAGTGGTTAGATTAAAAGCTATATCACAAAACACTTGAAAGGTTCTAGGCCTAGCTCATAGCAGAAACCCATGCTGAGTGGCTGTCACAGTTGGAAGGCAAACAGCACAATCTGAAAGATAAAAGTGTTTTGTGACTGAATGTAAGTGTGACTCAAAAATATTTGGATGTTCCCCATAACTTTCCCAAGATTCTGAATGCAGTACTGCTTCATCAACAATAATATGCCATAACGTAAATATGACCTGATAAGGAAACATTTTTAACAGACCTCTAAAATATCTAAAACTATTAATTACTCTAAAATAATTATTCAAAAAAATAAAAGCAATAAAACTATCCTTCTTAGAACTACAAAGATGAGCACTATAACTATAACCACCCCCAACTCCCAATCTCTTCACAAGGCAGAGGTTAAGTGCCAGAAGGTCACCATTTATATATCAGTAAAGAACTAACTCAAGCTAATTTTATCAACCTAATCAGCAGTATAAGTGCTGGAAAAAGTTTCTTAAATAAATAGTTCATTCAAGAAGCAATTAATCATGATAGTCTTTTCTGCAATATCACTGTTGTCCAAGTCCGAATGAGTCTCTGCGTTGCAACAATGGAAGACGCCTCTCTTGATTCACAGATGCAAGAAACCACCCTCCGGATCCTGTGAAGGAGCCTTTTTATATTGTGAAAGAAGTATACAATGAGGTTGTCCTTCCACTTTACAAGCTGAGTATCCCACCAGAAGCACATGGAACGGACCTGGGAACTTGGGAGCCAAATGTGTCTTTGGATGCAAGTTCTTAATCAGGACCCAATCTTCTGGCTTCAGTTCTGGATGCGATAACTCTGAAGGAGTATCCTGCTGAGGATTCACCAGCAATAAAGGAGAAACAGACAAGACTGAGTGCAATCGTGAGCAATAAGTCAAGATATCACTGCGCAAAAGTTGAGGATCTGGGATTACTGTCAATTCATGTGGAGAAGTAGCTGGATGTCCATTAACTATTTCATATGGTGTCAGGCCTCCTCAAGCACACTGGGGGGACTTACACACTGCCATAAGGGCAAAAGGAAGGGTTTCTGTCTAAACTGTAGCCCAATCTTGTGTCAGAGTGCATAAGTGACCTTTGAGTGTCCTATTCATCCGTTCCACTTGGCCAGAGCTTTGTGGATGATAAGGAGTGTGAAGTTGTCTTTTAATACCAAACCATTGTTCAATACCCTCCCAGACACTCGCAACGAAGGCCGGACCTTGATCAGAGGAAAGGACAAATGGTACACCCCAAACAGGAATAAACACTATGAATAGTAATTTGATGGTGACAATAAAAAAAGAAAGAAAAGACACGTGATTCTAACAAATACCGCTTCCCCCCCTCTGGCACAGGACAGGTCTGTTAAATTGAGCTGCAAAATAAAAAATAGTCCTGATGGTTTGGGAAGGGCAGCAGAAACCCTTATAACTGACCCTACTTTGCCAGCCTTGAAACAGTCCAGACAAGCTGCATACTGTCAGACGGCTGCCTGGGTGAGAATGTTCACAGTCTTGGCAAGTGCATATATCAATATGATTTGCAAGGGATTGTGGGAAATGCAGTCCATTCACACCAGACACAGCCACTCACAATAATTAGTTGTGCTTGAGTGTAAAGCCAATAAGATATTTATTTATGGGGTTATTTCTCCCAACACAGATATGCTTGGTAGCACATAAAACAGGATACTTGCTTTCAGTGTTAAACTTAGAAAAACAAAATCAGGAAAACAACAGTTGAACTTTGTCAGGCAATCAAAGCAAAAGAATAAAGACCTGGTTGGTAACAAACTGGTCTTTTCTGTAGGCTTTAGCTAATATTTTCTTAGCAGTGTATCAAACAACAAGCAAAACCCACAAAGAAGGGAAAAACTGTTCTTTTCAGGTTAACTTCTTATATCTTCACACATAGTTTCAGAAGTGATTCCCTCAGAGCTCACAAGCAATTAGGTAAGGCTCAATTGCTAGCAGTTACCCAGCTGAAACCCCTTAGCTGGCTTGCTTTCTACTGCGTGGCTCAAATCCTACTTCAGGAGCTTTTCTGAGTAGATTAAAGAACAAGTTTGTATTTCTTTGTGATGGTTGTTGTACTTTGTAACAGAAAATTACCAAAGGAGTTTAGACAGAGAGCAATCCATATATTCACAGCCTGTATCTAAGACCGCTCCCCCTTCTTCAACAATCATGGGTTCAATATCATGGATTGGCACAGAGGAATTTCTCAATGTAGCACTCTCAGGAGAATACTTGTTTCCCTGCTGTCTTTCAAGGTTATAGCTAGGGCATAGATCAGTGTTCATACCTGAGCTTCCATTGCTGTTAGAGTTCCTCTCTAAATAGCCTGGCCAGTATGTAGTCCAGTTCTTATGTCCAGCCTTCCAATCCAGATCCCTGGACACTGGATCTCTCTTCACATACCTTCTGGCACGGGTCCTAGGGTCCCTTCCAAGTGCAGCCGTCTCCCTCACAGGTACCCTCTGGAGATTCCTAGCTCTGCAGCACCATTCCTCTGGCTTTCCCCAGTCCAATGGTGTATGCTGGCCCTTGGAATACCTTCCAGTATACGTACTGCTCTGGACTCCTTTAGACCTCCCAAATGTTTTTCTCTTCTTTCTTCCAAAGGGTTTCTTGCCCTCTCTGTCCGTCTGGTCTGGCTTCTGTTTCTGATGATCCTCCAGATGATGAAGACGTCCAAGCTGAGGATATCCAAGCTGATTCTGAGGATCTCCCAGATGAAACTGAGGATGAGGATAATTATCTGTAGAATAAACTCTACCTTTATTCTGCTTTGATGAGTGCTCCACCTTAGCACAGCGCAGCTGTGCTGAATCAGTCCCTGCCCTTTGAGATGAGTGCTTAGGGATTACCTCATAGCCCTCCTGATTGAACACACGTTTCCCCACTTCAGCTCCTCTAATGGCTGTTGGAAACCTGGTGCATTCTGGGACTGGTAGTCTTTTATGGGAAAATTCTGTTTTCTTATTTCTACCAGAACTGACAGGTTGCTTGTTCAGAGTCACTTCACCTTTACTATAGCTCCTTCCTGAGCTATGATAAGCTTCCTTATCACAATACACAGAAAAAAAAACTTCGGGTGATACCAGAAAACCGCAAGGCATGATTCATAGCCACAGTTGAAAGGTGAAGTTTATGATGCAGGAACAGGGCAAGTGGAAACAATAAACTGGCAGGGAAAATAAGCAGATGATCCTTTTTCCAGTAACCCTGTGCATCACAGATCGCATCCCACGAAGTCCACAAGTCTGAGTTTCAAACGGAGTATCTTGATAATGCTGTAAGAGAGATGAAAAGGTAAACAAAGTCATGTTAGATGGTTTTAAGTACAACAATGTTGGGGACACTGATGCTCGGAGGGCAGCCCGCCGTGCTTCTTGGTCTGCAAAGTGGTTGCCCTTTGACATAAAATCTCCAGCAGAGGAATGTACTTTACACTTTAAAACTGCAACTTGTGCCGGCAATAGTACAGCCTGGAGTAAACGATGAATGTGTTCAGCATGCTTAATTGGTTTATTAGCAGAAGTCAAAAACCCTCGTGCCCAAATGTTCCCAAAATCCCACAAAATTCCCATTGCATAGGTGCTATCAGTATATGCTTATCAAAAGGTATCGGCAAAGTTCGAGTGCACTTGTAAGTGCAAACACTTCTGCTAATTGTGCACTAGCGAACGGCTAAGAAGCTGATTCCAATACTTCATTAACTGTTGTCGCCACATACCTTACACAAAGTTTGCCAGTTTCATCTCTGAAAGCAGAGCCATCCACAAACAGAGTTATATCTGGGGCTGGTAAAGGTACAGGGGAAAGATAAGCTCTAGCTCGAGAGGATGTCAAAATGGTTTGAAAACAATCATGAGACCCATCATCCTCCACAAGGTCTGTCAATGGAGCTAGAAGTGTTGAAGGGTTGCATATTGATGTACTGTAGTATATACTGTAACATGAGGCTGAGAAATTGTTAATTCCAGAGTCAACAAAGGTGTGGAGGACAAAGGCTGAGTCTTAGTCAAGTGAAGCAACCTGGAAACTGAATGTGCTACATACACTTCAAGAGGGTGCTGTAAAACTAGAAAATCAGTAATTTCAATTGTAAATGTCACTGCTACCAAACTACGTAGACGTGGTGGGAGTCCCAAAGTCATTGAGTCAAATCGCTTTGAGAAATAGCCTACTGGTTTGCGACCAGTCGGAAAAGCTTGTAAAAGCACACAGGTAGCAGAGGAATCAGAAATAGCCACAAACAGTTTGAATGGCAGAGAATAGTCTGGCAAAGATAAACATGGGGCATTTTGCAGTGCAGTCTTTATACTCAAAAGCTTCCCACTGTAGTAATGTAGGTACAATGAGACCTTCATGTCCTTCTTTCCCAATAAGAGCATAAAGCGGAGCAGCGAGGTCTGAAAAATTTGCTAGTCATTGTTTACAAAAGACTAATAGACCCAGGAATCTGCACAGTATTGCTGGTGTTGCTGGGAAAGGCAATGAAAGAATAGGTTTCAATCTAGCAGAGGTAATTGCACGACCAGATGGTGTTAGGGAAAGTAACTTTTTGAGATACAAATTGTAGTTTTGACAAATTGACTTTCAATCCTAAATCAGCAATATGAGACAACAAAGACAAGGAATCTGACAAACAAGTCTCATAACTTGGTGAACATAAAAGCAAATCATCAACATACTGAACTAAAGAGGAATGGTCGAGCCTCACATCGAGCAACGCAGTTCTTAGGGCCTGCGCAAAATATGCAGGACTATCAGTGTACCCTTGGCACAAAGTGGTCCAGGTATATTGTTTATTGTCAAACTGGAAAACAAATAAAAATTGTTTTTCTTGACTAATTCTCACTGAAAAGTAAGCAGAACTCAAATCCACAACAGTGAACCAGGTGGTCTCTGGGGGTATCTGTGTCCAGATATCATGTGGATTAGGTACCAAGGGAAAAATTGGTAAAAATCACATTATTTACTGCTCGGTCTTGTACAAATCTGTAAGTTTTACCATCTGCCTTCAGCATAGGAAGAATCGGAGTATTACATGGTGAAGTTGTAGGATAGATGACATCTTGTTTCTGAAGATCTTCAATCACAGGACGAATTCCATCGATGGCAGCTGCTGGTAGCGGATCCTGCTTGAGTCTGGGAAGCTGGGCTCCAGGTTTTACAGTGATCTTCACAGGCAGAGCAGAAAGGGATCCGACATTGGAACCTGGCACTGCCCACAGGGTAGAAGGAATTTCCGAAAGAGCAGGATGAATGATGCTGGCATCTGCAGGGGACGGCACTTCAGAGAGAGAATACAGCTGAAAAAACAACTTTCCACTCATCCAGGATAAAGTAGCACGGTGTAAAACTAAAAAGTCCTGATCTAAAAGATTTACTGGTAAAGTCTCTCCCACAAGAAAGGTAGTAGGATACACAGTCTCTCCAATCTGCAAAGGTAAAAATTCAAGCTTGCGATGAGGAATTATTTTACCCTCAATGCCTTCACAGTGCACTATCAGTACTTGCACTAGCCGAGCATGATAAATGGCAGGCAAATCTTTTAAATGCAGTGTAGAAGTAGTAGCTCCAGTATCAATAATAAACTTTAAATTAGATCCTTCTAGCTTAGCTTCTAACTCACCCTGAGGGGTTTAAGCCTAAATGCAAAAATAGTCATGCATCCCATGTATCTCCTCCAAAATCTTCTGGGTTAGAGTAACACTGATATACGGGAGTGAATTCAGCTTTCTAGACATCAAAGTTCTGATTCTGGGGACCGTCACGCTGTAATGTCCAATCTCACCACAAGTATAACAAGTACACATTCCTTATGACTGTCCGTGTCCTTGCTGGAAATTCACATAACCTCCTCTCCCTCTGGCTTTACTCCTACCCCTGCCCATGGGTGGCTGCATAGAAGCAATCTGTAAATTGAGCAATTTAGTCTTTTTCGCCTCTATCTTGGTTTGCTCTTCTTGCTGTTCCTTGATAAATTTCAACTCACTGTATCGAGCACATTCCAGAACTGCATCCACTGTTCTAGCTGGCCAATCTATTATTGAAGTCTCCAAAATTTCTTTTATTCTCAGATGCAAGACGTTTACAAAAATATTACTGAATCCTGAAGGTGTTTCTTCTTCCTCACCAAAATAGTCCTTAAAAGCTAGCATACACCTAGTGTGAAAATCTGTAACCTTTTCACCCCTATCCTGCCTTAGAGATGTCAGTCTCGACCAATCCTTTACAGGCTTACATACTATTTTAATAGATTGTAACAATTTTTCTCTACTTAAAACAAAATTATCTCTATGAGTCTTCTCTTGAAAATCTGTCACAGGGTCTGTGAATGGCCATTCCCAGTTATCCTCATGGATTGGATGAAAATAAATTGGATTAAAAACACAACTCTAAGCAAATTATCCAGATCTGCCCAAGTGGGATTATAACTATTAATTTTATTGAGACCATAAAGATACAGATCTACTAGGGTTATCCCTGTAATTAGGAAGAGTTTTAGCCAAATGAAACATTTCCTTAGGGCTTCAATTTGCAGGCACAGTCACAGATCCTGTCAAGCCCACTGGGTACAAACGGAAGGGATAAGTAGGCACAATCTTACTTCCCTCAGCTGCTGTTTCAGATTTAACTGTGTTAGAACGTAATTTATTTTGCTGGTACATAGCTTCCTGAATAGATCCTAGAACATGATATAATCTGTCATGCTCCTCTTTATAAATTTTATAATGTCTGTCCAAATCTCTGTCAATTCTTTCAATAAGTTCATCAGTTACCCTTAATTCTTTTGCAATAGTAACACTATGACCTATTGCCACTCGTAAGGTCCCTTTTACTTGCACAACATCCTCTATTTCTCTGTTCACACATGCTCTCAATTCTTTGAGCTGGGAGATATTACAAATATCCAAATTACACAATTCTTCTCCCCCTAACTTCTGTTTCTTTTAAAGTATTTCTTCCCTTAGTTCTGCTGCACGAATGACCCTCACTCGCTCAGCTGGCATCACTTGAGATACCGAAGGAGGGCGAGGAAGAGAAGGAGGAGAAAAAGCCAGGAACAGTCTGGCTGAAAATGCCAGTGGGGTCACGTCTGCTTCATATGCTGGAGGAACAACAGTTGGGAATCCGTCCTCATTCTCCTCATCCACCCCCTCTCACACAGCTCATTAGTTTTTCCCCCTAACATAAACAACTTTTGTTTCAAATCTTGAACTTCATTCCTATGTTTTCTGTTTGTTTGTTTGTTCTCATGTGCCATCTGTTCCCACCATGTAAGCACAGTCCATTCATGACTATTGCACGGTTTGCTATTAACCGCCAACTCATATCTCAGGTAATGAAGCTCATCGATGGAGAAAGTTCCCTCCAGAGGAAACTGCAAATCCTCATTACCTCTAGTCATTGAATCCCAATGTGCTACGGAATCGATGGCTACATCACCATGCTTCTCACACATACAATAGAAACATACATCTTTGTTAGTGAATATAGCGGAAGGGCTGTCGGGTAAGGTTTGCCTCTTTGCAGATGATACCAAAATCTGCAATAGAGTAGACACCCAGGAAGGGGTAGATAACATGAGGAGGGATCTAGCTAAGCTTGAAGAATGGTCTAGAATTTGGCAGCTGGGATTTAATGTTAAAAAATGTAAGGTCATGCATTTGGGCTGCAGCAATCCAAGGGAGCAATACAGTATAGGAGGTGAAGTACTTTTGTCCACTAAAGAAGAGCGGGACCTAGGCGTGGTTGTGTCTGATGATCTTAAAGTAGCTAAACAGGTAGAAAAGGCAACAGCAAAAGCTAGAAGGATGCTTGGGTGCATACGGAGAGGAATGGCTAGCAGAAAAAAGGAGGTGATAATGCCTCTGTATAAGTCTTTGGTGCGACCTCATTTGGAGTATGGTGTGCAATTCTGGAGACCACACCTTCAAAAGAATGTGAACAGGATGGAGTCGGTGCAGAGGGTTGCTACTAAAATGATTAATGGGCTTCGTTATAAAGCATATGAGGACAGGCTTAAGGATCTAAATATGTACACCTTAGAGGAAAGGCGGGATAGAGGTGATATGATTGAGATGTTTAAATACCTCCGTGGCATAAATGTTCAGGGAGAGAGCCTCTTTCAATTGAAAGCAAGTTCTGCTACGAGGGGACATGGGATGAGGGTGAAGGGAGATAGATTCAGGAGTGATATGCGGAAATATTTCTTTACGGAAAGAGTAGTGGATCCATGGAATAGTCTCCCAGTGGAGGTAGTAGAGATGAGGACAGTTACTGAAATCAAAAAAGCATGGGACCAACACAGAGGATCTCTAAAGGTAAAAAGTGGACTGTTGTAGTTGTTGTTATGGAAGGACAGACTAGATAGGCCATCTGGTCTTTTTCTGTCATCATGTTTCTATGTTTCTATGTAAGGGCTACCTTTCTTAAACGCTAAAGCCCCAGCTCTGTCATGCCATTCACGCATCTGAGACTGAGCGTGTCTACTTAAAAGATTACCCATCACTGGTAATACTCACAAATCTTCTGACACCTTCTGTCTCCCTTGCCTTGAATGCAGAGACCCGCATATCCCGGCATAGCACCAACTGAAAGTGTCCTCTGCTCCTCCCCTCACCGCTAACAGCACCTGGGCTCTGGGGTAACGGATTTCCACACTCAGAGCAATGAGAAGGAAGTGATAACCATTAATAACACAATTCACACACAATTGTATTATATAAAAAACCAAAGCTTTGGGAGAGAGTAAAGCTTGCACCTTGTCTCTCTGACCGCAGCTACTTCGGTCACTGTTTTTATTGGTCAAAATTCCATCTCACAGCATAATTTCCACCTTATTATTCCACGTCAAACATCACGTATATTCATAATGTGCATCTCTATGTCATAGATCAGATCTTATTAGTATAGGTCATCAGGAGGAGACTTACATGTATTCTCAGACATAACTTCTTAAACAATAATTCTAACACAAGCAGTTTTCACATGTATGTTTCAAGACTGAAGAGATAGTTCTTCCCTGCATTTTCTGTATTATAAACAAGCCTAGTTTCTCTGTTATGTGAAAGTTCAGCATAGTTTTTCAATAGAGTCTCTCAAGGTCGCTGGCTAAGTAATAGGCGCTGGAATGTCTGAGCTACTGAATCTGTGGTGTTAACTCTTTCTGAGGGCTTTCTATGATATACTATTATTAAGTACCCTCACAGTGTATACAGCCTTGTACAGACAAGCTTCCTTTCAGCCACCACTAGAAATGTCCCCCAATGATGCCGAGTCTGGTTCCCGCACGTCTAGCCTAATTGGCCGTGCAAAAACCGGATGTGTGGAAAATGGACCCAATTCTGATGCCATGGAGCCTGGATGTACCCGCGACAGCAGACTCGGGGACATAGAGGTCTGGCAGGGCATGCCATTCAGGTGCAGGGGACATCTAGTGGCCTGCCTGCCCAGTGACAGAATACTCCGGCTGGTGTGCCAGTGCTATGATGTCCCATCACCATGGCACCGGCACATCCAGCCAGAGACATGGAATGCTGACAGAGAATGCGGCCACAGCATACCACCATTTGACCCTCAGTGGGCCCCCCTGGGCCTGGATCGGGCAGCCGGTGCAGTGCCGTGGCCGTGCAATGGAGTTGGGGGGACTGAAGCTCACAATCAGTGTGGCGCCTGGCACTTATTCCACCTTCGGGAGTAAGCCTGGCCAGAGCGTGGCCACACCCCTGCTCC
Source organism: Ichthyophis bannanicus (assembly GCA_033557465.1). Classification (NCBI taxonomy): domain Eukaryota; kingdom Metazoa; phylum Chordata; class Amphibia; order Gymnophiona; family Ichthyophiidae; genus Ichthyophis; species Ichthyophis bannanicus. Next base: position 440,795,469 of record CM066037.1, on the reverse strand, counting down.
ACCCTCGCTGTACCCCAGCACTACTCCCTCCCACCCACGTCCAGTACTCCCCGCACAATGACTCGTTATGTGCAGGGAGACAAGGGCACAGAATACGGTCCTGGAGCTGACCGTGGTTTGGACATCCAACACAGACATTCAGGTCTTCTATTTGCAGTGCAGAATGACCTCCAATGTGCTTCTGGATGGCTCTGCTATTACTCAGTGGAAGGGGACAATCTCTCCATCTCAGACCTACAGCTTTGGCTTTAGAAATGATTAGATTTGAAGGGAAACCCCTTATGTTAGCTTTATTCAGAGTCATGAGCCTAGATCTCCATGGACATTATGGAACTAACTTTTCTCTGCCCAGATTCCTTGGCTATAAAGGGATTTAAAGGACAGGGTTATAGACTTTTCTTTGATTGTATATTAGTTTCCTTAAAGTTATATGCCTTTTAAGTGGTGACTCCTCTTCCAGTTGGTGGACTTATGTAGTAACATATCGAAAATTTATTTTGGAAAATGTTTCCTTTCCATTATGATGATTGTAACCATTTTCATAACAACATGAGTACATAAGATTTCCTTTACTGGGTCAGACTAATGGTCCAAGCCCAATATCCTGTTTGCAACAGTGGGCAATCCAGGTCTCAAGTACCTGGCAGGATCCAAGAAGTAGACAGATTCCATGCTGCTTTCTCAGGGATAAGAAGTGGATTTCCCCCAGTCTACTTTAATAATGGTTATAGACTTTTCCTCCAGGAACTTCTCAAAACCTTTTTCAAATGCAACTACACTATCTTTGCTACATGCTCCAGCAATGAATTCCAGAGCTTAATGATGTGTTAAATGAAAACAATATTTTTTTAGTAGTCTTAAAAGTACTACTTTGTAGCTTCATTGTGTGTTCTTTAATCGTTGCACTTTTTGAAAGAGTAAACAATTGATTCAGGTATTACCCATTCCACTCCACTCCACTCATTATTTTATAGACCTCTATCATATCTTTCCTCAGCTATCTCTTCTCCAAGCTAAAGAGCCCTAACCTTTTAAGCCTTTCCTCACAGGGGTATATTTCTAACCTGTTATCATTTTGGTCACCTTCCCTGAGCCTTTTCCATTGCTGCTATATCTTTTATTAGATATAGTGACCAGAACAGCATGCAATACTCAAAATGTTGTCATACCATGGCGCGATAGAGAGGCATTATAATATCCTTTGTTTTGTTATCTATTGCTTTCCTTATAATTCCTAACATTCTTTAAGTTTTCTTAGCTGCATCTGCATCCTGTGGGGCGCTGTATCCCACAAACCAGCATAATTACCAATTATCACTAATATCCCATAAAGTCCATTAGGACGGTAACCTCGTTTTCTCTCGTCTAGACGGTATGCTCATCCCCTGTTTTCTTTTTGTTTTTGTTGTTTTTTATTTTTGCTTTTTTTTCTGTTTGTTTGTTTTTTTTCTTTTTTAATACTTGGGCAATTTAGAAGAATTTGGGAGTGACTACACTCAATTTAAGGCGGGTGTTCGGCACCAATTGTGGGGCGCTGTATCCCACAAACCAGCATAATTACCAATTATCACTAATATCCCATAAAGTCCAGAATCAAATGTTAGTACAGGTGCAATCATGGTATAGTTTTAATTGGATAACCGATGGATATTACAGGGGCAAGTGAGAGAAGCTGACCCTTCGGGCACTAGGCACCTCCGGAAGGCTTCTCTCCCTGAGTGCAATAATCATATCACTTATATACATTTTTCTGATTTCCGTATACGTGCACAGCTCCCAAATCTATCTCCCCCCTCCTTGTATCTCATCTCCTCTTGCCATCTGTTTCCTGTTACTTCCTTTCTATCCCCTTGTTCCTGTTTTGATACCCACCCAGGTTCCTTGTTCGTTTGCTCTTACTCCATACCTACCAACTATCAACCATCTTCCTTCTTCAGGGCTGATGTGCTCAGCATATACTTTGTTCATGTTTGCTTGTTCATGCTTGCATGACTATTCCTGGGCCTTCCAGCTCAGTAATGTACAGTGCAAAGATTTATATGATTTCATGCTGGCCTGTTTTTTCCTTGCCCACTGTAATGACAGACTGGTTGATATATATTTTTATTAGAGCAGTCACTATCAGGACCCTTGAGTGATTATGAACCAGGAACATATCCCTAGCCCTTATAATCCCTACAATCCCGAGCAAAGGATTTCAACATACTATTCACGATGACACCTGGATCCTTTTCCTGGGTGGTGACTACTAATGTGGAACCTTATTTATTTATTTAACTACTTTTAAATAGCACCTTATCGGAATGTCAAGGTGGTTTACATAATAAGGATTTAACAAGAACATGGGCGTTACCTATGAACGAATAGGAACAAATGAAAGTAAGGAACAATATGCATATTGCTGGAGAATCAACATGTATGAGTGGGAAGGAGGGGGACAGAATCAGGGAATGTGACTGAGTAAATTATACAGTGTGTTCAGAGTAGCTAAGGAGGGTAGAGATCTGTGTACCTAATGGTAGAAGGAGAACTAGTCCTCTCTACTCAAGTGCTCGACGAACAAATGAGCTTTCGGTCTCTTGCGGAAGTCTAATAGGTCATGGATGGCTCTTAAGGTCTGAGGGAGCACGTCCCATACGCTTTGAGCATCTAGCGAGAAGGCTCAATTTCAGGCACTCTGGTTGCTCTTCACTTTCGCTGTGGGGATGGTGAAGAAAGTTTGTGCATTGCTTCTTCTCTGTTGCCAGGTCTCTTGTGTAATAAAGATTGTAGGCATACCAAGGAAAGGCTATGTGAGATTTTGAAAGTGGTAAGCAAGGTCTTGTATTTTGTGCAGCTCGCTATGGGAAGCCAGTGTCTGAGTATTGGGGCTACATGTTCTGTTCTGACTGCGCCGTAGAGGATTCAAGCAGCAGTGTTCTGTGCCAGCTGTAAAGGGTGAATCGTGTGATTCAGTAGTCCTTTTAGTATGATATTGCAATAATCTCAGTGTGGGAAGACTAGGGCTTCAAAAACTGTATGGAAGTCACAAGTGCTGCACCATTTTTATTTTGTAATAGCTGTGTTTGATGGTGTTACTGATATGAAGTTGTAGGGTTACCTGCTGGTCAAGGGAGTGGAGGAGTGGCCTAGTGGTTGGGGCAATGTACTTCAGGCCAGAAGGTCAGGGGGTTCAAATCCCACTAGAGGACAGTCCTTCCACCTTGGGCTGGAAGGACTGGGGTTTCTAGTCCCACAGGTGCTCCTTGTGGTCTTGGGCAAGCCACTTAACCCTCCATAGCCCATGTTCCCTGTAAAATAGTTATTTCCAAGTTATAATGCCTTGTTCAATGTAAACTGCACTGATGCAGAATAGCGTGGTATATAAGAGAATGTAAATAAAGGGTTATTTCCAAGTAACGTACAACCAATTTCACTTTTAGCTGTGCTCCTGGGATTACTTATATATGTTGGTGAGTCAAAATTTGTGTCTCTTGTAATATAGAGTACCTCTGTTTTCTTGTAGTTCACGCACAGGTTGTGTTCTGATAACCATTGGGTGAATGATGTAAGGCACTTTATTAGTGATGTGTAGATTTATTTATTTAATTAGCTGTATTTATATCCCGCTTTTCACCAGGTCAAAGTGGTCAATTGGGGGATACATTTAACACGAGGGGATATGAGACACATATGCTAGTACTTACAGGGAACATGGGCAATGGAGGGTTAAGTGGCTTGCCCAAGACCACAAGGAGTGCCTACAGGACTAGAAATCCCAGTCCCTCCGGCCTGAGATTGCTGTCTCCAGGTGGGACTTGAACCCCTGGCCCTCTGGCCTGAAGTACCTTGTCCTAACCACTAGACCACTCCTCCCTTAGATGGGCTGCATAGTGGAGAAGGGTACATAAAGCAGAATGTCGTCTGCATACATTTGGTATAAAACATTATGTGCTTGAATAATTGAGCTAATGTGTTGCAGAAATATATTGAAAAGAAGAGAGGACAGTGCAGAGCCTTGAGGAACTCCTTGGTGTAGTTTGTATGGAGTGGAAACAATTCCTGCTGCTATTTCCTAAGGGGGTCGTTCCGAACCATGAATAAGTCGTATGAATGTGCAAGATGGACGTGCAGGAGCCATGTACATGCAAACCAGCATTCCGTACACACCGATACGTGAATGTATATGCCGTATAGACATGTTACCTAGAACATATAAAACAGAGGCATGGCGGGGACATGCATGCAGTGCTGAATGTGCAACTGAGATTCCATGTGCGACTGTGTACATTTGGGGAAGGGAATATAAATGTGCAATTTAGACCAGCAGAAGGCACGAATAAGGACAGGACTTAGAAAAAGCAGCAGCCAACACAAAGGCTATACTGGCATAGCTGTAGAGTGCAAATACACGAATGCGATGGAACCAGTGCTCTGAGGAGACATGTGTCCTGCCCCTGTCACCCCATGAAAGTGAAAATGTGTGTGACTGAGCAGGAGCCCGCTGAATGATGGACAAACAGACTATGACAACAGGATGTGTAATATGCAATATGTTTATTTTGCTACCAACACAATGACAGGCTGACTGCAGCAGGGACAGTGATGTATGCAGCCCCACCACACCCCACACTGAAGGAAATATTGTCCATATGCACCCACAGACCTGCAGACCCCCACCCCCTGCCACACAGCACACCCACCCCAAAATGAACACACAAAGGCACCACACCACCTGTATGAAAATCACATGTCCTAGTATTCACGCTGACCCCCCAACCCCCGAGAACATCCCCGTGCCCTTCCCCTCTCTGAAAGCCCCAATGGAGCTGCAGCCCCCATGTCATGCTCCACAGTGTCCTGATCTGTGCCCATAGAGCTGGAGCTGCTACTGTCACCACTGGATCACTCCTGTGCATCAGGGAAAGGTGGGAAGACCATTGCTGGCTTGTAGCTAATGCTGACTGTCGCAGTGACAGCGGCAGCCCAAGAGGAGGAGCGAGTAGCGACCCTGCTCTGAGTTGCAGGTGTGTCATCCACCGGTGTGCCTGTGCCAGCAGGCAGAGTAGGAGCAGGAGAAGATGAATATACCTGTGTGCCCTGTGTCTGTGATGGCTGGATGCCACTGGATGCCACTGCTACATGCTGTCATGCTGAAGGGGGCCCCCCCAGACCAGCTGCCCTGTCCCTGGAGACTCTCTCTGTGATGTGGTTCAGCCTGCACACTGATGTGTCCAGTCTCTCAGCTGCTGTGAGCTGGCATTTATGTAGTGCTAGTGTGCACTCCATGATCCCCAGCTTCCTGCGCGCCATCCCAGCCTGTTCCTCATTGTGTGCCAGCAGGTGCTCAATGCATAGTAGGAGCCACGCAGTAATGCACATGTTGTTTCTGTCCCAGTGGCACCATGCCTGTTCTGCAGTTGGTGGCTCAGGAGATGGTACAGGTATGCTGTCATCACCACCAGAGTCAGTAGTGGCCAGCTGCTGTTCCTCATTCGCTGATGGGGTAATCTCATCCTGAACCACAGGTACGGGAGCATCCCCTGCAGTATCGGATGCACCTGACACAGGAGGAGGGTCTATGGGGAGGCCTGGATGCCCACCCTCTGCATGTGTGAGTTGTGTAGCAGAACTGGGTCCTGCCACTATATCGCCACCTGTGGAAAAGGAGGGTGGTGTAAGTGAGCACAGAGCAGCAAGTAAATTAACACCTGCCAGCACACATGCATGAACCTACTGAGAGGCAACATTCACAAATGTGAAAAGTAGAAACGGCAGACACAGACAACAGCAGACCCACCCCCAAAGAGGCAGACAGTCATGACAAACTGAGTTCAAGCATGGCACAGCGTGTGCAACCATGGACACTGCACACCCAGTGTTAATGAAGATTCCCAACTGACATGGTGGTGGATGATGCCACAAACCCGCATCTGTGAGAATGATGCTGAAACAGCATGCACCGACTGGTGACCATGTGCATGCACATACCTTGGGCCTGGCTGCCACGAGATATATCTAGGCCACTGACCCCTTTCATGACTGTGGGGTCCACCATTGCTAATACCCTCTGCTCCTGCTCTGTCAAATGTGTCCCATGGCCATTGGACCCCAAATTGTGGGCCCTCACGCAGGTGTCCCTGTGCACCTGCCACCACTTCCTCTTTGTATCCTCAATGTCCCTATTGTTGTGATACACAGAATTTAGGTGATGGCATATTTATTTTTTTATTTTTATTTATTTTATTCACATTTTTTATATACCGCGCTATTAAAAATCAGTGCGGTTCACAATGAACAGAACAAAATATATGGCCTGCCACCAGCGCTGGAGCTCATAGGCGCTGAGCTTGATCTCCTCTGTGCCCATCAGCATGGAGTAGTTCCCCAGTTCCTCCTTTATGAGAAGGGAGAGCTCCCTATGTGAGAAATTTGCCTTGCAAAAAACCACCTTGGGAGGTATGACACACAGAAGGTTGCAAACACTAGGTCCCAGGAGAAAGAAGGTTGTGGACATGTCTTAAAGTAAGATGCATGTATAGGTGTGCATAGACATACAGCTCCATGTACATGCAATCCCTCGGAATACAGTACATGAATATATGTTCAAACGGATGTTTGGCATGTGAACGTACAAGTGCCCTGTACATGCCATGGCAGCACCATATAAAGGGTACAGACATCTCCCAGCATGCTCTCTGAGGGGAACCCCATGTGCTGGGGAATATTCAGCAACCCATCCCATCTGCGAAGCAGGCCAACTGAGTCAAAGATGATAGGTGACACAACTGATTGGATCATAAGTATGGCAGGGCATGCAACCTTGGGGCCCTGTGGCCAGCCGTATAGTGCAGGAACATTTTGGGGCCACTCTGTTCCCATACATCACAAGGCCAGGACACATAAATGCAGGTACACAGCAGCATCAACATGTGTGTGTCGCAAAGCCAGCAACGTGTACTCTGTTCATGGGCTGGCAGACATACACAGAGCTTATGGCAACCTGGCAGACATGTACCTGACACACACATGTGTCACTGTAGCAAGGATAGCAGGACACCTCTACGGCACACACAGACTGTGCTGCAGCTTGCAGTGTTCATAGTGTTGCTGTAGCACAGTGGGGAGAGACACAGTCATATGTGGAACAGTCCAGAGTACAATCCCCAACCTGGAAGACACTGTGGGAGACACACACAATGTTAAGAACTGTGTGCACATCAATGGGACCCAATGGCATACCAAATATAATTTTGGTGTGCCTGTGTGCAACTGCCATGCATGTCCCTGCATGCATGAAATGGGCATCCTGTAATTGGGGTATCCCCACAGATGCTATGTGTACAGGCATTCCCACAGACACTTGATCTGAGATACACATGGTACATGTCCAACCCAGGCCTGAGGCCACTGAAGGGGTCAGGCAGAGCATGGTGCCACATGTTTTGCTGGAAATGTGCATAGCAGACACCATTGCCCTCCAAAGGTACCCTTCGTGGCAAACATATTACAACACATCTTCCACCAACAATACTAACAATTTATCCTACCACCCAAATATCATAATCCCTCCCATCCGAAAAATTAGCTCATGTAAATAGCTAAGAAACACAGTCCCCTCTATACCTTTCTTTAGAGTATACTGGGATATACATAGTTATGGATCCATCTATTTTGTATATTGTTTGTTTTAACTAGTTCTCTAGTTTCAATCAGGGCCGGCCCGTCCATTGAGCAAGAATGTTTTTTGCACAGGGCCCCGTGTTTCAGGGGGCCCCGCGCAAAGAACATTCTGCTTTTTTAAAAATTAAATTTAAAAAAAAAAAGCTGGCTGCTGCTGCTGCCGCCGCGGCAGCAGCAGAATGGAGTGTCCCGCAGGGCCCCCTCTGCCCGGCTGAGCCCCTTTGCGCCGGCTTTCAGATACGCGAAGGGAGAGTGTCTCCCTCGCGTCTCTGTTAAGCCCGCAGGGGCAGATGGGAAATTTCCCATCAGCCCCTGCTTCCCATCAGCCCCTGCGGACTTAACAGAGACGCGAGGGAGACACTCTCCCATCGCGTATCTGAAAGCCGGCACAGAGGGTCTCAGCCGGGCAGAGGGGGCCCCGCAGGACACTCCATTCTGCCACTACTGCGGCGGCAGCAGCAGCAGCCAGCTTTTTTTTTTTTTTTTAAATTTTCCATGAGCCGATGGGGGGGGGGGGGAGGTTAGGACTGGTAATGGGCTAAGGAGGTGGTTAGGTCTTGACTTGAGGTGGGCTGTGGGCTGTTGGGGGGGTAGGACTGGTAATGGGCTATGGGGAGGGGGTTAAGACTGGTAATGGGCTGTGGGCTGATGGGGGCTGTCTGGAAATGGGCTGATGGGGGCTGTCTGGAAATCGGGTGATGGGGGGTTAGGACTGGTAATGGGCTATGGGAGGGTTAGGACTGATAATGGGCTATGGGGGAGCTAGGACAGGAAATGGGCTGCTGGGGCGGGGTTAGGACTTGAGGTGGGCTGCTGGGGTTAGGACTGGTACTGGGCTGTGGGCTGTTGGGGGTGTTAGGACTGGTAATGGGCTATGGGGGGTTAAGACTGGTAATGGGCTGTGGGCTGATGGGGGCTGTCTGGAAATGGGGTGATGGGGGGTTAGGACTGGTAATGGGCTATGGGGGGTTAGGGCTGATAATGGGCTATGGGGGGGCTAGGACATGAAATGGGCTGATGGGGAGGGGTTAGGACTTGAGGTGGGCTGATGTGGTTAGGACTGGTAATGGGCTGTGGGCTGATGGGGGGGTTTAGGACTGGCAATGGGCTATGGGGGGCTGACTGGAAATGGGCTGATGGGGTTAGGACTGGAAGTGGGCTGATGGAGGGCTAGGACTGGAAATGGGCTGATGCTGGGACTAGAAGGGAATGGATGCTGGGTGAGACTGGAACTAGAAGGGAGCTGATGTTGAGGGAGGATTAGAATGGGATGGGGCTGGGAGAGTAAAATGGAGAGGGGAAAAATATTTTGTGTGGGAGGGATGAAAAATCTACAATTGGCCGGGTATTGGGAGAGTAAGTGGGGATTGAGGATGGAGGGGTACAATTTGTGTGGATGAAATAGGAATGAGGAAAGAGCAAAAGGAGAAAGATTAGTATGTTAAAGCAGATGTAGAGAGAGAGAGAATGGAAAAAAAACTAGAAGAGAGAAGAAAGGACAAATGGACAGCAGACGATGGAGAGTTAGCAGAAAACATGAAGAAACCAGAAGAAAGTGGCTGGAGCAATTGCAACTGAAAAAAAATGCACAAAAGGTAGAAAGATATCTCTTTACAGTATTTTGAATTTATTAACTGGAATATGAAAGCTCTGGGAAATGTGCATCATTAACGTCTGCGCTTTGTTTGGTACAAGAGGAAATTAATTTATAGTTTTATTTCTACAGTGTTGTTGTACATTCCAAGTTTGGCTTTTGGGGTTCCCAGTTTAATTATTGCCTTCCTGTTTCTAAATTGTGATTCCTTGTTTGGTTATGGTCTATGTTCTGCATGTGTAACTGAGCTGAGGTATTCTGTTTATGTAATTCTTATTTGACATTGCCACTTGTTCTCTTTCCCCAGTATTCTCTGAAATGTATTGGTTTAATATTTGCAGTGTTGCCTTTTGATAGGTAGGGTATGGTGCTTTGTGAGTCCTGGTAATGCTGTCAGGATACGGCGGGTTTGCTATGGGTTCTAAATGGGCAGCTTTTGTAGTAGTTCCTAATGTGCCTGGCGGTTGGCACTGGATTATAGTAATGTAGAAATCTTTTAGTCTTTCTTTATCCATATACTCATTAAGAGACATGTTTACTAAAAGTTAGTGTATGGTAACATTATGCAAATATTTATGAAAATAAGGCCACTTATGCAAATGAGGCCCCGCACCGAGTCTCCGCACATGGCCCCGCACCCCCCTTGGGCCGCCCCTGGTTTCAATGATGTTATTAAGCTGTTAAATGTTCTATGTAACTTCATGTTATTGTTCAATGTAAACTGCCCCTGATCGCTGGAAGGAGCGATATAAAAGAGCTGTTCAATAAATAAATAAAAATAAATAAATAAACATTGTCCTGTCCATGGCCCAAGGCACCACACATACGGGTAGCATGTACTTGGCCACCCATTTGCCATTGGCAGCAACAACCCTTGTGGCAAGGTCCAGCTACAAACCAATATGGGTAGAGGGATATCCAGGGGAGACATGATCCTGAATACAATACCCAGGGTGGGGGATCACTGGATATCAATGCAGAAGTACTTTGGGGGGAGGGACACCTGTGTCAATATGGTGCACAACTACACCCCACCGCATACAGCCACACTCATGCTGCAGTGCACATAACACCACACCAATGGCCACCTACATATGTCCAGGGCAGTGTGCACCACCCCAAGGATGATGTCCACTGGCAATGCCACAATACATGTACATAGTGCCATTGGCAATGTGTGTGGCTGGGAAAACAAGTTATGCCCTGGGCTGAGCTGCACACAAGGTGCATTGACCCTCACACATGAGTGCATGGGCTCCTGTTGGTAATGTGTCTTCCCCTGGCCACTGCTGTCTGGGGACCATGCCCCCACTGATGTGGCACTGTCTGTCCATGCTGCCATTTCTGCATATGGCAGTGCCGTCAGTGCTAGTGTAATGTACCCATCACCAATGCTGTCTGACACAGGTGAGAGGCTGGAGAGTACATTTGGTGTGGCAGGTCCTGTGGCTGTTGCCGAGGCTGTGCTTGATGGCATGCAAGGCATGGGCTCTGGGGTAGACAGGGAGGTTCCACACATGCCTGTCCCCCATCGTAGCCACACAGATATCCACAGTCCCCTCTGCCACTGTTGCCTCCTCCACCACCTCTGCCTCTCCAGCACTCTCCTCCTCTTCCCCTTCCTCCTCTGCCTCAGGTTCATCTGGTGCTGAGGGCAATGAGTTGTCTACTGGGATAGCTATGTGAGCGATGCAAAGGGGCATCATCAGTCATGTGTTCTGTGTATCACACAGTCAGTCACATGCTTGTTTGCCCTAGAAGCTCACTTTCCCATGTAAGCCCCCACATGGACCATGTCTAGGATGCTCTGTTATTGTTCTGCACAGAGATGCCTGTGCCATTGAGCATGGGCCCCCCCAGAGGAGAGGGTGTTGATGGTCAGAGAACGGTTTGCCTACCACGTGACCTGTTCATGTGTCAGCACAGGGGTCATCCACACTTGTGTCTGGTATTGCCTGCATGGCCATTGAGCCACAGCTCCATGGGGCCACACACACCTCTGAGAGTGTACGTACTCCCTGCACATAGGCCAGTACCCATCCCCATGGTGGGCCTGACACACATGTTGTCCAACTGACTGTGGAGCAAGGGACGTTCAGCACTACAAGTCCTGGCTCACACCACTGCCACTGTGTGGCTGAACAGGGCCCATGCCTAGGGCAGAGGGACACTGCTTCAGCTGGTGCTGTCACAGTGCCCCATGGAGGCACTATCTGGTGTGCAACCAACACATCCCTCGTGCCTGCACTATGCCTCTCCCAGATGGCTGTGGCTCACTAGTGTATGCTACTGTATGCTGCACACAGATCCTTCAGTGGGCTGCATCTCACAGCACTATCAGTGCATCTACCCTTCCACCATCTGTTGTCTGCTGCAGTGATGCATGCTATTCCTTGCATTGATTGGGATGCAGGCCCACATGTGTCATGCCCCCAACCCCCAGAGATGACCCAACATGGTCCATATGTGGCACACAGCATCAGCTACATACCCCCTGTATGTGCCGCTTGTCTCCACATCCTGGACCCATGCCCTGTACTGGTTACCTGTCCCACTTCCTCCAGAATTGCCCTACTGGTATTATCCCTCAGAACATGGCACTGCCCATATCAACATCTGTACAGCAGCTCTCAGGATCCAACCCTGTCCATTCCAGGTATGACTGGATGACTCCATGGACCTGTACTATCATCATGTCATATGCATTCCCAACCCCTGGCCTCTATGGTCATGCCACAGGTGGTGCATGACCATATTGTATAGACCCATACTCACCACTGACTTTTTGAGCCATTCTCACAGGGGGCTCAGGAGACCATGGTGGTTACCGCCACTGTACCTGCAGGGCAGACATGGTGTTTAGTTGTATGGACTTGTGCTACACAAATGCCTATGATGCTGTCATGATGACAGTACCTGTGCTCCCATGGCACATGCATGCAGATATTGTCACCTCTACAACGAGTGCATGATACTATGTGGTTTACAGTGGCACTTGTATCTGGGTCCTCAGAAGGTGTACACACAGGCTAGAATGTCGTTTCACAGATGAGTTGCACAGGGCCATGGCTTTCCACCTCCCACATGCTGTGAGGGAATACAGGACATTACATTTGCCAGAGTTCATGGACAGGCCCAGTCACAGCAATGGGAGTTGCCTAATTGTGCATCTGTGCACACCGATGTCACATTCTGGGTACATCACCCACATTTCAGTGGACTATCTACAGTCACACCGGTGGTCTCTAGTGCATACTAGTGCTGTCTTTGCTGTAGAGTCCCATGTGTGGTTCGTGGGTTTTGGATTTGTGTTCTGGCCACTGTCACTTTGGTTGGGAGTATGTGCCTTTCTGGGTGATGGCAAGTAGGCATATGAGATATCCTCTGTCAACTCACAGCATGTTGGACTACCTCTCATGTTCATTTGTTTTCCATATGCCAATGAGGCTGCTGTGTGCCATATGCGCAGGGTGCTGTGTGTGATTGGTGTTGCTGTGAGGGATGGGATGGAGTGCTGTGTGGTACATTATGTAGTGTTCCTGCTGATGTGCTGTGACAGTGTGATTTGTGACTCTGCAAGCATGCTCTGTGGGAGGAGTTGTGTGGTTTGCAGCCCCTGCTTTGGGGCTGTATTAATGACACTTATCTTACAACAGTACAATGTTGTCTAAGGGAGGTTACGTGCCTGTCCTTTGCTGTGTCACTGATGTACTTGGTGCTGGCCAGTTGATATTTTGCAGGCATGCAGGCACCCACACTATCTGCCTCACATACACCATTTGCATTGCCAGTGGTTGCTAACATATGGGATCCTGTTTTTATCTCCAGACTGAATTGATTGCTGATGTGCCATGTTTAAGCCCCTACAGACAGGTGTTCCTGTGTCACACTACATCTCAGGAGGGTGCTGCAACACATATGCTGTGTGGCATGTGCAAAGCTGCTGTTTGTGTCCCCCATGTGCACCCACCTTGGGATGCTCCCATCCACCCCCTCTCAGGACCCTGTGGTAGTCCCACGCACAACTCTGGCCACAAGCCCATGTCAGTGCAGCCACAAACATGCTTTGCAGATATGCTCATGAGTCACTGCTTTGCTCCTAAGGCACACATCTGCTTTGTACACCTTCACGGTGAGGTCATGCAGGCAATGTGCATCAGATAGTGTGTGGCTGGGTGTCCTCTGGGCCAGGCCTTCACATGTTTTGGCATGTCCTGGGTGTGCTTAGGGACATGGCTTGCAGGGAATCAGTGCACATGAACACTCCCTTGCTCTCGCTCCAGCTGCTGCCTCAGTCTCAGGAGGAGCCTTGGCCTCGTGCACCTAATGGCTCTGTAGCAGACATGGTAGGCCTCTGTGTCCTTCATGGTATGGAAGTGTCTGTGGACAGAGTTGTGCACGCTATCAATGCATGCTCATGTGAAACCCACCCTAATATGCCCTTGCAGCTGCACACTCGCATTCATGCTTCCTTGGCTGGCAGGTCACTGCCCCACTGAGCACACACATCTCCCAGACAGCATTTCCCTGGACAACACCATGCTATTTTACAACTGGCCATAAAGCACATATGTGGCTGCCTCACCTCCAAGCTGATGTATGACCTGGGCCAACAGTAGCCTGGTGGTCTAATCAGACAGGTGTAATCTGTCTCCCTGCTGGGCTGCTTGACCTAGTCACTGTCCTGGGTTTCTCTGGACCTGTTGATATGGACACATGTGTTGCACCCCAGAATGGAGCCTTTCTGCTTCCACCAGGTGGTTGACAGGCTGACACTGTTTCTCTGACCCTTTCCACCTTTGGACAGGTCCACCTCTACTCCATTGAGGCAGCTGGTGGCACCCCTACTGCCCTTTTCTCCCAATATGGCAGTGATAGTCGGGCCTAGTGATTTCTGGGCTTGCCTGGGGACACAGGGATCAGGCTTCAACTCCCACATCCTCCACTTTTTTTTACACTCGCTTGGGGTTGGTGCTCGATGGCCTATTCTTATCTCTCATAGTCTCTACAGACAGCATTCTTGGCCCCTGCCACCAAATGGAAGGCCTTTCTGCTTCTACCAGGTGGTTGACGGGCTAACGCTGTTTCTCTGCCCCTTTCCACCTTTGGACAGGTCCACCTCTGCTCTATTGGGGCAGCTGGTGACACCCCTAATGCCCCTTGTCTCCCAACATGGCAGTGACAGTGTGGCCTAGTGGTTTCTGTATTTTCTTGGGGAACAGAGATCAGGGTTGAACTCCCACTTCCTCCACATTATTTTGTTCACTCCATTTCTGGGGTCCATTTGTTCTTGCTGTGTTTTCCTGTTCTTCAGGCCTGGGACATGGGCCAGCTACGTGTGCTGGGCTCCTTTGGTGGTGGTAGCAGAGGGGCTGTGGTTCCCTTCCCTTTCTCTCCCTGTGACCTCATTCATGTCACTGACCTCTCCCTGTACAGGGCTGCAGTCACATACATTGTACAGCTGCTGGTTGTCTGTGACCATGTCCCTATGTCTCATTGCATGCCTTTTGGTGGTGTTTTGCTGTCTCAGACATCTGGGTGGCATATGGCCACAGGCTGGCCATGGGGTGCATGGGGGTTGGGCTATGAGACAGTTGGTGTGTGGGAGGTGTGTGTGTATATATGTTTTGTCTGTTGCTGTGTTTGTGGCTCTCGTTGGCCTCCTGTGGACCTTGGCCAGTCATCGCTGCTCAGTACTCCTCACTACATTTGCTCACAGGACCTCTACTTCATCATGCTCTTCCCTGTGTTGTGTGTTCATCCTTTGGGTGGTGTGATCTCCCTGTGTGCATACTGTCAGGGTTAGGGAGTCACTCACACCACTGACTGTCTCATCCTGTCTTTCCCAGGAAGGAGGGGGTGGGCTGTCACCGCTCCCTTCTCACTCTCTGCTATTCCCAGGTTCATACACATACATGCAGCCTGCTCAGCTTGGGGGATACACTTTTCTTCCATCCATATGGCCCAGCACATTTCTAGCCTCCATTACTCAGTAATTGTTTCCATGCTCTGATGTGCTATGTGTACTTACTGGGCAAGGGTGGAACATATTCTCTCCCAGCCCCTGTGTGAAGCAGCATGGGCTGACCATTGGCAGTCCCTCAGGAGAAGCACCTCCTCCTTCTGCAGCACAAGCCTACATAGCAGGCAGATCTCGGCCTCAGAGAAGTAAGGCTACTGGGTGGCCATCATGTGTTCTTTCTCTCAGGCCCTGGGAGGGGGGGGGCACACTCCATCCTGTTTCCTATCGCAAGTGGACAATGGTGCAGGAGTGCATGGGCCTGGGGCTGCATGTGCATGGATGTCATGGAATCGGGATGGGCATAGACATACAGACAGAATGGACCTTGGGACCATATGGACGTTTTGCGGTTTTGGACGTTTATGCTCCCTGGACTTAAAAGGCATGCACGTACAATGAGCCTTGCTCTGTGCCCAAACGGAGCCACATCCAATCTGGTATTCTGGACCTGCTTGTGCGTAGACATACCAACACACAGAATACGGCTCCGTGTTTGTACGTGTGCGATTTACATGTTCCCGCGCATCCTACATGCACATTTTGGAATGTGGTCCCACGTACATAATTTTGTACTTGTCCACACTAAATTTCCATTTAGAAGCCCAGTTTCCCAATATCTCAAGGTCCTTTTGCAATTTCTCACAATCTTCTTGTGATTTAAGAACTTTGAACAATTTTGGGTCATCTGCAGATTTGATTACCTCACCCGTTGTTCCCATTTCTGGTCATTTATAAATATGTAGTTGGCCCAGCATAGATCCCTGAGGCTCTCCATTATTCATTTTTCTCCATTGAGAAAATTGACCATTTACTTTTATTTATTTATTTAACAGTTTTTCTATACTTCCCTATCATAGGATTCAGAACGGTTTACATATAACATGAACCAACAATAACATAAAATTTTGCATTGAACAAGGGTTAAACTTGGATGATTATATGGGGTTATAGATAATTCACATGTATCATTGTTGTGGGTGATACATTACAGTAGGCAGGGAGTATGCTCTTTGGAAGGTGGAGTCGGATGGGTGAGAGAGGGATAGGTTGGGTTGGGGGGGGAATGAGGGGGCAGACAGTTGGGAAGATTTGTGTCTATATACTGAGGTGTTTCAGTTTGTATCTACTGTTCATGGGATGTTTCCATAGAATTCAGTAAATAGGAAGGTCTTAATTGCTTTTCTGAAATCTGATATGTCCTTGATGGCTCTTATTGAATTAGGTAAGTCATTCCATAGGGAGGGAGCGTACAGGGAGTATGCTCTTTTACATTTTTAGCTCTACTATCTGTTTTTTAACTTTTAACCATTTCCCAGCCCACAATAGGACACTGCCTCCCATTCCATGACTTTTTAAGCTTTGTTTGCCTAATGCCAGCATAAAGAACATTGCCATAATCTAAACCACACATCATCATTGCATGCACAATGGTCCGTAAGGCATTTTTATCAAGACACAAGTGAAATGAACAAGGCTGTCTCAAGGCCATTATGCTATTAGATGTCTTGGTTCTGAAATGCTATCCTAAGGACATCTATATAGACGTTTGATGCACTGCATATCGGGCATGGCCACATTTCCGAAATCATGCCTGAACTTGCACATGCCTGCTTTTTATCAGATATTATGGCTTCGATGTCCCTGATTGCACTTGGACGTCGCATTGTGAAATGTGCCTCTTTGGCTGTAGGGGAATCACAGTCAGTTAAAGAATTTCTTGGAAAACAAACGAGCTGTGAATGTCATTGTAGGTCTCAATGATAGAATCTCTTAGTACATATGATCACTGCAGTAGTCAATTGGCATTCAATAAACGGTCTAGGCTGTTGGCAGTCCTGAATTTCTATGAACCGTTTTTATATGAATTTTGAAAAATTCTATAATTATAAGATATGTTTTGATGGTGCTAAAGGAGTGACGATGGTATAATGGTATTTGGTGGCACTATCCGGGTACTGTGCTTCCTCAAAATCAAGTGGGGTACAAGTGGAGCCGTTTCATTTTTCTTCTGAATTGCCAAGCAATGTTCAATGATGCGTGACTTAACTTTGTGCAATGTGCCAATATAGATCTAATGTGGGCATGCAATGGCACATACTACTCCCTTCATACCAAAATTTGTTATATTCTAAACGTAGGTGTAAATTTATATGTCTGGTGGTAAATTCTTCAATTTCTAACCATTTTTCACATTTAGGGCCTCGTTTACTAAAAGCTGTTATATATTTGCCAATAAGGCGCCAATCTCAAGTGCACTAATGGCAAAGGCCACAGGTTAACTGTCGGCGGCATGTTCAGTTTGTCCCCTGCAGCAAACGCATGAAGGGGTTTTCTAACATGCGCTCCACTACATCGGGTTCACTTAACTATTCCTAACGTGTGTCTAGTGTGTGAAGGCAGACATTATTGCACGTTAGTGTTCTTGACTGCCTGTAGCCTCATGTTAAAATGCCCATTAACCAGCTAATGGCCTTTGGTAAAAGAGGTCCTTTTCGATTAATATGAATTAAATCCATATTCTGTGGTAAAATAGAGTGCACCAAAAACATCACATAATATTTTTGTCCATTGAAAGGCAAACTGAGGCAGATCTTTAAATAGCTCAGTTACCCCTAAGACATTCCAATGATATTGAATCATTGTTTTAAATTTAATTGAACATAGTAAGACACATACATGATGAGAGTTATATTCTTGATTGCATAGTTTGCTCTTCTGTATGTGTTAATGAAGACTGAGATAAGATATGTTTATAAGTAAAATGCAATTTCATCTGTTGAGCTTGGACGTTTTCTGTTGTACATAATCATCTCAGTTGTAGGAACTGTCCCATAGGAATAGTACCTCGTAAATGTTTCGGATGAAAACTTTAGTAATTTATCAGACTATTCTTATATATAAAATTTATCTTCCCCCTTAGATAATCTTTTGAATTCTACCTGTGCGGTGAATTGTAAATTCTTATCTTGTCATTTAATCCATTCTAAAAACTCTTCCAAAATCTGACCGAGACCGTCCATATAAAAAAATACATCATCAATAAATATATTTTCATATATTGCCAATATAAAGATGTATGAATATAATGGTCCTCAAATTCTATAACTTAAATATATGCTGCTGACATGGTTACTGTTGCTCCCGTGGCTCTTCAACAGACTTGCTGAAAAATTGTTTTCAATACCAAAGTAATTAGTTGTGTCAAAAAATGCCACTAGTATGGAGAAAATCCCTCTCTGTGTAATTTCATCCAAATCAACTGTATCGCTGCATCTTGGGAAGCATTGGTGTTAAAGATGAAGGTGCCGTCTTCTTGATCATTTTTTAATAACTTCAGTGGATACTTGACGTGTGATTTCCCTTGGGATAACAACAAAGGAATGTATCTACATGGCTTGATAATATTTTTAATACCAATGCAATGCCAGATACTATTGGTTGTCCCAGAAGCTATGTAAGAGATTTTTGGATTTTAGGAACCACATAAAGTCTTAGGGGTATGTTTACTAAAACCCCAGTAAAGTGCGGGCCCCGGTAGTGTGCGGGTGCCATATAAGGAGTGGGCGTTCCGTCCTGAAAAATAAAAGCCGGAATTTACATATGCGCTAAGGTGCGCGGCGCCCATGTGCACCCCACACCTTAGCGCATGAGATAGCTGCGCGGGAGGCATAAGTGGCACGCTGAAGTGTAAGAAGAAGAGCAGAGCCACAGCACAATGGTTAAGACACTGACCAATGGTGCAGGGATCAGGAGTTCAATCCCCCAAAGTGCCCAATGAACAAGGCTGGCTGAGGCATAACATATTATGGGGAAGATTGCTTTAGGAGGCATTTTATTCATATTTTAATTATCACTACTAGCAAACGCACTCTCAAAGCGTGTTAACATAAGGCGCCCTATAAGGCACATTTTAAAGTGCACTGTTAGCCAAGGCACCCTAGAATGTTGCTTATAGGACGCTTTAGAGAGTGCCGTATGAGGTACCGCAAGGTCAGTGTACTGTTTTTTATGGCAGCACTGTGCACTTTAAGGAATGAAAAGCATAAGTAGGTGAGCTGACAGGCAAGGAGGAGCAGCAGTGGAGCACAATGGTTAAGGCACTGACTGCTGATACAGGGGTCATGAGTTTGCTCCCCAGTGTGCCTAATATGTAAGGCTGGCTGTGGCATCAGCTTTGCATTGTACATATTTTGTCCTGCAGCACCTTATTTTTATGTTATTAATTGCTGCCAGCAAACACGCCCTCACGTGCCGTAATTGAAAGTGCCGTATAAGGCACTCCATAGGGCACATTATAAATTGCACTGTCCGCCACAGCACCCTAAAATGTCCCCTATAGGGCACCCTATAGGTTGCGTCACAGGATAATGTATAGTGCACCTTATATGGACGGGAACCATAAGGTGCCCTATAGGACGCCCTATAAAGCACCCTCAGAGGCACCTTATGGGTACAGTACAATGAGGGTGTTTTTGCTGGCATCAAAATATGTACATTAAAAAAGATAATGTGTTGGACAACCCTATCAAATAACCCCACTGGGGGTTTGAACCCATGACTTCTGGTTTCAGAGGCAGTGAAGTAACCATTGGGCTACAGCTCTATAGCTGCTAGTAACCCCCTGGCTGGCTGCAGAGAGCATGCACGTCACCACACAGACAGTCTGCTGTGGTCACCAGGATAGGGTTAGCCCACCCATACCCATGATGCACTGCACATGCAAATCAGCTGTACACAGATTAACACAAGATGGGCAATGCACCCCCACACCACCTCGGCCTGGTAGGGGGTACTGACCATGTGTTTTACTGGCACAGAGTAGCTACACACCGTCACATTGTGCGGGTACTGTGCTCACCCTGAGGGTGCGGTGAGGCGCCCAGGACCAGGTCCACAACACCTTCCATGGCTGAAAGAGGCCATGCCAGAGGTCCAAAGCAGTGTTAATGTGTAAGATAGGTAGTTTCTGCACAAACACCTTGGATATCTCTGTCTGTTTCAGTCAGGTGCAGCCCCCATGGACCCCCAGGTGGGCCATGCACCACCACACACCCCCCCCCCCTCGCCAAGGGTGGCAAACAGGGTCCCCCATCAATAGATCCACATTCTACCTCCCTGCAAAGGTGACAGTAGAGAGGACCATCAACCCCAGCCCTGCTGAGGAACAAACACCCCACAGGGCAGTCAATGCAGCTCTATAGCAGACAGACATGAGGCCTGGATATGGTGAGCTGCACCCCACCACTATCTGATATTCTCCTGCAGCAAGTCATCAGCTGCTCTATCAAGACACATACCAGCTGCAAACAGTGTGCTAGTTAGTCCACAGTGCATGTTCCCAGTGGAGATGCATGCACCCAGAACTGGGATGTCAGCATACACAGCAAGCAGATAAATCAGTGACTGGGCCCCAAAAAGAAACCCATATCCATCACATGAGAGAAATACTATATAGCACTATGGGGTGCCTAGCCATGCTGTGGTCACTGCACAGTCAGGGTGAGAGTGATCTCTCAGCAGGACATACTGAGGTCACCCTGTCTGTGTAGGTGGTGGCCGGGCACTAAAATGTCCCAGTCAGTGCCCTATGCCCTGTGCAGATGCACCCTGGCCAGGCCACCCTGTCCGGCCTATACCCATGGTACCTTGCTCCTCATTATGTACATTGGCAGCCAAATACTGGCAACATTGCTGGCAGTGTGGGCTTTGGAAGGTGTTTGCAGCCACCACACACTGGATAGACAGACAGCCACCCCCACACCTATGCCAGCATTGTGCTACTATAGAGGAGTCCAGCAGCCATACCCACCACACCAGTCCTGGGCACAGTACAGGCATGGATATGGTACGCAATACTGTTGGGGGTCACTCCCCAGGGTGGTAAACACTGTCAGAGACCACACCTGCAGCACACACCGCAGACATCACAATGATTGTTATGGTGGAGATCAATGAGCAAAATGCGCTTAACGTAGGAATTGATATCTGACAGTTATCATGGGCAACGTTTGATAGCTGTGTACCATATACCCAGGTGTAGGGTGGCATTGCTAAGGTATGCAACTGCTAGTATTGGGAGATACAGGCAGGGCCCAATGTCCTGCCTCTCCAGGAGGCATTGGCCAATGGGGCCTGTGGGTGTGTGTGTGTGTGTCTGGCCCTGTTGGCTGCTGCTTTACGGCAGAGTGTCCCAACTCCAGTCCTGGTGTTCCAACCACTGTTCGGGTTTTCATGCTGTCCCTCATAAATATGCATGAGCTACATCAGCATACCATGGGGGTGGTGCATAGATATGCAGCACAGGCATCTTTATTAGAGGCAGCATGGATCCTGAATGGTGTGGGGCCCTCCAGGACTGCATTTGGGAGACTCTGCTCTAGGTAATGTGGCTGTTTATGGTGTCTGTGTTTGGTGTGGTAAAATATAGGTGTATGAACCATGCGTATGTTCTCAGCAATAAAGGTTTGTCCTTACTATCACGGTTTAGTTATAGGAAAAATATGTGGACTGGATTGGCAGTAGCCCCAGCTGGGCTTTGAACCTGTGACCTTCTGCTCCTACACACACTGTCTGTGTGCACTGCACCACCGTGTTGCCACAGATATGCTGTGTTCCCTGGGGAGTCCATGACTGTACATCCGACAGAGCCTGTCTGTTGCGGTGGACGGTGCCAGCCTGCACAGGCCTAGGCCACTGTCTGCTGTGGTTTGCAGCCACTGCCCCCTCCACCACCTGTACCCTTCTGCCAACATGCAGACATGTCCCTATCTGGGAAAAAGCATATGACCTGATTGAGTTGTGGCATCCAGGACTGAATTTGGGGGACTTGGCTGTAGGTAATACCCATTGTTTTGGTTTGTGTGCGGTGTAGGGTAAAATATAGGTGTTGGAACCATGCTTATGTTCTCTGCAATAAAGGAGTGTCTGTACTATCACTGTTTAGTTGTGGGTAAAACTATGGGGACTGTACATTGCTGACGGAAATGGTTTCTCTTCCCTTTAAATCGGCTCTAACGCGAGAGTTTCACTCGCGGTATTTTTTTTGCCGAAATTCAGCCCCGCTCCTGTGCGGGGAGCCTCTCCCCTCCCACTCTCCACCCATTGACCCCGTCCCCCCGCCCCTCGGGAGCCTTCCTCCGCCCTCGAAATGCCTTTCCACGCCTCTATCGCACATCAGCGCGCCGCGCACTTTTGCGGGCACCGCGCACTTTTGCGGGCGGCGCGCACGTGTGCGGCCGCAGCGCACGCGTGCAGGGCACCAAAAATGCACTATTAGCATGTGCTAAGGTACCTTAGCACACGCTCAAGTGCGCCCCGCACAATTGCGCTGTTTAGTAAACATACCCCTTAGTACTGTAGGATATTCTTTTCTTATTAAAAATCCATCTCCTTATTTGAAATTAATCCTTGCAAATTCACTTGCTGTATTATATATAGCATCTCCCTCAGCTTGTCTTTTGTAGGATGATGCTCAGGAGGGCGACAGCATTTAGTATCATGTTTTGTAATGTGATTTGTTTGTCTTGATTAGATTGTAAACTCTGATGAACAGGAGCTGTGTCACACATCTATATGTACAGTGCTGTGTACGCCTTGTAGCACTATACAAATGATTAGTAGTAGTGGTAGTAGTAAACACTTCTCATAATTTTTCTGATTCCAAATTACAACCCCCCCCCCCCATCCCCATCCACTGGTTTCACAACTAAAGATGTTTTCAAAGCTTTCCCCTCCTGTTTAGTCAGATTGTTATCTTATGACAAATAGATGGATATCTTTGATCTTAATTTTAAACACATTTTTCAAATGCTAATATTTTGAGATCCCCTGGCCTCAGGGAAATCCTTGTAAAGCTGATCTTTCTCTTAATGGTTCAGTCATTGAAGTACAATACAATTTTCAAATGATGAAAAATCTATCTAATTGGACTTGGACTCTAAATGGATTGTTTTTTGGGTAGGAACGTATGATAAACCCCTATTAAGAAGGGAAATATCTGCCATAGTTAATTCCTTTTGTGACATATTAAATGCTAAAGAATTCATGATATCGGGGATTGGGTCATGGACCAATGCTTCTGCACTGGTGGTCTTTGTCTCCACCTGCCCCATCACCTTCGCCCCTGCTGAGATCCATTGTTGTTGTTAAGTGCCGTCAAGTCGGAGTCGACTCATGGCGACACTCTGGATAGCTATCCTAAATTGTGTTCGGTCTTGAGTCAGGTGGCTCATTGTTGACAGACTGGAACATGTAGCTGCTGTTATTGTATCGATCCATCTCATTGCTGGCCTTCCTCTTTTGCATTGACCTTCTATCTTGCCAAGCATGATTTATTGATTTATTTAGAAACATAGAAATATGACGACAGAAAAAGACCACATGGCCTATCTAGTCTGTCCTTCCATAACAACTACAACAGTCCACACAATCACTTATATACCGCACCTTCCAGTGATCAAGTGCGGTTTACAAAGAATGAGTTAAAGAACAGAGCGACAAGCCTGTTTTTACATGGAACATCAGTGAACTATGAACAATAGTATATTTTTACATGAAACATTAGAGAACTATATACATTAGAGAACATTAGAGAACTAACGTAAGGGGATTATATACAGAAGGTATAAGCCTTAACAAACAAAACAGGCTTAATTTAGGTTGCTTCAGAGACTAAATACTAGATAACATTGTATGGGTAGCTGGGGCTATTCAAAAGGATAATAATATGATATTATATTTGTGTCTGTTCGTTGTAAATTATATTGGTGGCTCTTAGGGTGGGAGCAATTGGGTAAGTTTAATTGTTCTAATTTGTGTCCTTCTTGGTCTGATATCAATTTTGTCTTTCTCAATGATCTCTCTCTTCGCATGATGTGTCCAAAGTATGAAAGTCGAAGTCTTGTCAACTGAGCTTCTAAAGAAAGCTTAGGTTTGATCTCCTTTAGTACCGACTGGTTTGTTCTTCGGGCAGTCCATGGTATACACAGTATTCGCCACCAGCACCTTAATTCAAAGGCATCAATTTTCTTCCTATCTTTTTCACTGTCCAACTTTCACATCCATATGATGTTATTGAAAATACCATGGCTTGAACAAGTCGAATCTTTGTATGGAGAGAGACATCTCTGCTCTTGAGAATTCTATCTAGGTCTTTCATAGCCATTCTGCCAACAGCAATGTGTCGTCTGATTTCTTGACTGCTTGTTCCTTCTTTATTGATAGTTGATCCAAGTAGGTTAAAGTTGTTCACGATTTCAATTTCTTCTCCTTCAACGATGAACCTGTTGATTATGCCAGTTGTCATGATCTTTGTCTTCTTTATATTAAGGTGCAGGCCCATTTTGAGACTATGTTCTCTGATTGTGAGAAGCAAATGTTTCAGATCATCTTCACTTTCAACCAGTAATGTGGTATCATCAGCATAGCGAAGGTTGTTGATGAGTCTTCCACCAATCTTCACAGCTCTGTTGTCTTCATAAAATCCTGCTTCTCTGATCATTTGTTCTGCATATAAATTAAACAGGTAGGGGGAAAGTATGCAGCCTTGTCTTACACCTTTGCTTATTTTAAACCATTCTGTTTCTCCTTGTTCCGTTCAAACTGTTGCTTCTTGATCAATGTACAGATTGTGCAAGAGAACGATCAGGTGTTCTGGTATACCCAAGCTTCTTAATGTGGCCCAGAGTTTCTCATGGTTTACACAGTCAAAAGCCTTGCCATATTCGATAAAGCACAAATAGATATCCTTTTGGTATTCTTTAGTCTTTTCAAGGATCCATCTCACATCCACAATGATGTCTCTCGTTCCTCACCCTTTCCTGAACCCTGCTTGCACTTCAGGTAGTTCTTGTTCCAGGTATGGTTGTAGTCTCTTTTGAATAATCTTCAGTAGAATCTTGCTGGCATGTGGGATCAGAGCGATTGTATGATAATTTCCACAGTCAGTTGGATCACCTTTCTTTATTATTGATGTTGTCTTCCATATTTCTTGGCAGAGCTTTGTAAGTACGGTAACAGCTGCATCAGATTGCTGTAATACTTCTATGGGAATGCTATCAATGCCTGGTGCTTTGTTCTTTGATAAGGCTTTCAATGCTGCTTCAACTTCTTCTTTCATCACCAATGTTTCCCAATCATAAGGTACAGGTTGAAACGGCTGGTGGTCCACTTGATCTTTATCATATAAAAACTCTGTATATTCCTTCCAACTTTTCTTGATCTTCTCAGCATCATTCAACATAGAACCTTGAGCATCTTGTAACGTTCCAATTCAAGGCTGGAACATTTTCTTTAACTCTCGTAGCTTTAGGAAAGCCAAACTTGTTCTCCCTCTAATAGTTTCTGCTTCTATTTCCTTGCATGCGTCATTGTAGTACTTTTCCTTGTCCTGTCTTGTTGCACGTTGGAAATCTCTGTTGAGTTCTGCGATTGTCTTTCTTTCTCCTCTGGCTTTGGCTTCTCTGCATTTCTAGGCAATTTTCAGAGTTTCTTCTGTCATCCATTTTGGCCATTTTTGCTTTTTCACCTTTTGCAGAGACTTCTCGCTTTCTTCCAACACAACCTTCTTGATGTCATCCATAACTCTTCTGGAGCTCTGTCATTTGTATCTAAAGCAGCAAATCGATTTTGCAGGCAGTCTTTAAATTCCAGTGGTATATTCTCAAGGTCATATTTTGTTGCATTCATGAGTGGTTTGCTCTTTTTCAACTTAAGCTCCAGGTTTTGTCTTTGTTGATGTTACAGAGCTTTTCCATCATTGACTTCCACAGATGTAGTCAATTTGATTTTTATACAATCCATTGGGTGAAGTCCATGTGTACAGTCACTGCTTGTGTTGCTGGAAAAAGTTGTTTGAGATGAATAGCTCGTTGGTCTTGCAGAATTCTATCAGTCTTTCTCCAGCTTCATTTCTGTTGCCAAGTCCATATCTTCCAATTACTTTGCCTTCTTTGTTGTCAACTTTTGCATTCCAGTCACCCATGACTATCAGGATATCCTGTTTGCATGTTCTGTCAATTTCAGCTTGTACTTGTTCATAGAACTATTCAATGTCATTCTCTTATGCAGCTGTTGTTGGGGCATATACTTGAATTATAGTTGTGTTGATAGGCATTCTTCATAGACGAATAGAGATTATGTGTTCACTGACTGCATTGTATTTCATTACAGTTCTTGCAAGTTTCTTCTTTATTATAAATGCAACACCATTTCTTCTTTGTCTTTCTTTCCAGCATAGTAGACCATGTGATCATCTGATGCAAAGTGCCCGATGCCAGTCCATTTCAGTTCACTGACACCCAACAGATCAAGTTGTACACGTTCCATTGCATTCTTGACCACATCCAGCTTCCCTTGGTTCATGCTTCGTACATTCCATGTTCCAATATGTAAGACATCTTTACAGTTTCTGACTCTCATTTCATTCATAGCTACATCAGCAGTCAGACGTCCCGAGGGCTTTGATCCAATGCTGTCTTTGCTCTGAAAAGTCTTCAGCTCTTCCCCAGTAGCTAGTTGAATGCTTTCTGACCTGGGGGTCTCATCTTCCAGAACTATAGCACAATTTGTTTTGTTGCAACTATCCATTGGGTTTTCATGGCAAGATACAGAAGTAGATTGCTGGGCCTTTCCTCCGCGCAGTTTTAAGTTTGGTGTAGTTACCGTTGTCACAGAAATGTGATTCTCCGCCGTCAACACTATCCCATTCTGCTACTGCCCAGATGGGTGGTTTGTCTTGGTCTGGCACCTCAACTGAGACCTGTCCATCTTGGGGACCCTGCCAGTAGTTAAACTACCGACAGTTTAGCTGTCAGCATCACTGATGCACATAAGCCCTCACATCATGACAAGCTGCAAACCAAATGAGGGGAGATCCATTAGGATACCTTAAAAAAAAAAAAAAACCTTCCTGATCTGAACTTTCTTGTTTTTATATATCTTTATTGGCAACTGGGAACACAGGAACATAATAGATCAGTGAGCCCATCATTTGACAGGCAAACATCATATCAATGCATGTTTCACTAGGCTAAACGCTTCCAGCTACATTTTTATTTATCCCCCTACACACTTTCTGCTACTCACACCTAACCTTCCCCCCTTCAATATGCTATGCTATGAGGACAAATCTAATTTTTGCTTTTATACTTCTAGTTTCTCATCTCCTAATAATAAAAAGCCATTGCAATGCCATGTGTGCCTTTGAGTCAAGGCTGGCTCCTGGGTTTTATTGGCAGTGTGACCAGAAGTATAATGTCAGGCCTTTCTTCCAAGGCAATGGAAGATTAAGTGAGTTGGCCAACATCACAAGGAGTGGCAGTGGGAATCAAACTCTGTCTCTTGATTAAATAAGCCAGTGCTCTAACTACTAGGCTACTCCTCCACACCTAATAACAAACCATAAGACCACTCAATCTTCTCTTCCGTTACACCTTCTATGGCTCCAGGGCCTCATTCTACAAAGCTTGCAGCTTAGTGCACTTTAAGAATGAGTGTACCAACATACCAGTGTTTACCTTACATTTTGCATGTAAACCACTCTGATGTGTAAGTAAAGGGTGGTATATCAAATGCCTAAGCCATAACCATAAACCATTTTCCACACTCCTTTCCCTCCCATAACTTCAACTGCGGTCCTTTTTCTTTTGCAATAGCTTATATTGCATTTCCTGGAGCCTTCCATTCACTATCATCTGGGCGACATCCCCAAAGAACCTTCCCAATTTCTTGGGTGTATCCTCTGCTATAGCCTCCCATCAAGTCACTGCCTGAGGAACTAAAACTGCTTGCCTCCCAGTCATATACTACATAGGCACTTTAGTAAAATATTAGGATGTTTGCATAAATATTCAAACCGACTAAACCCTGCTCTGCCCAATATTCAGTGGCACTAACTAATTAGTACCACTGAATATCACCACAGACTGCCTTTGAAATGTGCAGTTTGTTTTAGGGTGGTCAGCAGGCAGAGCTGGAGTGGTCCTGGTACCTATCCGGCTAGCAGTGATACTAAGCCGCCAGTCAGATAGGCAAACCACATAAAGTTAGGACCGGTCAATGGCCATGCTAACGTTATGTGTTTTTTGCTTCCCAGTTAGCCGTTGAATATCGCCACTAACTAACTGGTTGGCAAAAGCGTGGGTGGCAAAACCAGATATTCAGCACCAGCGCTGAATAAGCTCCAGCAGTGGCCAAATGCTTTAAAAACACTGACCACTATCACTGAATATTGACCCCATAGTTTTGTTTTTTTTACATTTTGTTTTTATGAATTTTCAAAATCTGCTTCCAAACTTTCTGAAAAGTCATCAGATGTTTGATCAAACATAACCAGTTTTGATCCCCCTTTATAGTGTTACCTACATTCTTCTTCATCCATAAGTATAGAGTCTCCTGTTTATTTATTTATTTATTTTATTTATTTAACATTTCTTATATACCGCGCTTTTTGTCATCAGTGCGGTTTACATTGAAACAATATAACACTCGGTCAGCTAAAGTTGACCATCGTTTACATAGAACAGGGATTTAACATGGAGGTAAACACATGGGGAAACTATTTACATTTCAAGTACATTACATACTGGAGCTAATTTCACTGTGAGGTTTTGCAACCAATTGAGTGTTTACAACCCAATTCATCATGACAATATTTCCATTACCTTAAACTGTCTAATCTCTTCCCAATATTCTTCCATCTGTTGCTCAGATTCCTTACATTTTTGTGACTGATCTTTCTTTCTCATCTGGCTGTGAATAATTTCACCTTATATGAACTTGTGCTTATAGATGCTTAGCTACTATACCAGTAGTTACAGTATATATTGTGTTCCAATAAATTTGTTCTTCACCCTGCTGCGTAGAACATCTTCAAACAAGCAGTTTCCTGTCAGCAAAATTACAGCCTCCTGATGCATATAAACTGATTTCTCTATAGTATAGAATTCATGATTGCACCCCTATAATATTAACAGATTAGCTAAATTGCACTACTCAATATTTTAACCCCCAAAATGTATTAGAACTCAACCATATAAAGTGTATGGATTGCTATTTATATCCAGAAACTCAGATTCAATCTATTTATTTTCATGTATGTTATTTTCTTATAAATTCATTTACTCCCTTGGCGGGCATTTAAAATGTTTTACTGTGAGCATGGGTCCCTATGGAATGTACATTTTGGAGCCTTCTGTGTATAGTAAATATTTTAGATATGATTCTTTAACAGATGAATGCATAAAAATTCACTAGACTTTAAAAAATGTGAAAAACAGATGTGCAAGGAAGCATATTAACTCCACTAGTCAAAGATTTAGATTAAGATCTTCCGCCCACTAATGTGGGAGGCTAGCCAAAGTACAAGGGAGAGAACTAATTCTGAATAGTTATAAGCTATGCAATACAGTATCGCCATCAATTAGTTCTGTCAGTTTTGAATGCTGAAGACAGCATTTTTCTACCTGCTGGTGGGTTCAAGATCCTCAGCTCTTGTACCCCAGGTGGTGTTTAAGAAACCATGCTTAATCCAGAAAACGTGATTTAAAAGATTAATGAATTGTTGTGCATTCAATGTACACAGCTGATAGTGACTCATTTGAGGAAGAAGACTGCAGGTCCTTATCTTTTTCTCTAACAGCTGCCCACAGGCATTTGCAGATGCTAGCTAGTTCTCCCTTGATTTGATTTTAAATAGCTAATATGACTGACACTTGCAAGAGATACCATCACAAACTAGTTTAAAGTGCTAAAAAACAAATTATAGTTGTTTGGACTATGTGTTTTTATTCTGGATGCACTATACATTTCTCTTTATTTTGTAAGATCTTAAGGGAACAAAATTGACTGTTGTATGTATTCTACATGTAGATGTTAATAGACATGTACATGTAGGTGTGAATAAACAAGTAGACAAAAGTGGGCAGGTGGATATAGTATGTCTGGATCTTTAGAAAGCCTTTGACGCAGTCCCTCCTGAGAGACTCTTGAGGAAATTATAGTCATTGGATAGAAGGCAATGTACTATTGTGGACTGGGAACTGGTTAAAAAAATAGAAAAGCGAGTAGGGCTTAATGACCAATTATCTCAATGGAGAAAGGTGACTAGTGCAATATCCCAGAGATCTGTGCTTGGCCAACGGCTTTGTAACATATTTCTAAATGACCTGGAAATGGAAATGAGTGATTACATTTGCAAACAACACAAAATTATTCAAAGTTGTTAAATCACAAGAGGATTATGAAAAATTGCAAGAGAAATTGAGAGACTGGGCATCCAAATGGCAGATGAAATTTAATGGAAAAGTGCAAAGTTATATACGTAGGGAAGAACAGCCCAAACTATAGCTACATGATGTAAGGTTCCACATTAGGAGTCGCCAGCTAGGAAAAGGATCTAGGCATCATCGTGGATAATATGTTGAAATTCTCTGCTCAATGTGCAATGGCAGCCAAAAAAACTAAAAGAATGCTATAAGCAAAGGAACGGAGAATAAAATGAAGGATATCATAATGCCTCCGTATAACTCCATGGTGCGACCACACCTTGAGTATTGCTTGCAATTCTCGTTGCCACATCTAAAACAAAAAATATAGTAGAATTAGAAAAAGTACAAAAAAAGACAACCAAAATAATAAATGGCAAGGAAGAATTCCTCTATGAGGAAAAGGTGAGGGCCCTTCAGCTTGGAAAAGAGAAAGCTGAGGGAATCAAATTTTCTTGCACACACAACACAATATCCTCCACTGGAAGCTAGCGACAACAATCTTGGACCCAGTCTCTGTATAGTGAGTGAAGCAACTGCACCCTTTGTCACTGGAGCGGGATGACATCAGTTTCATCATTTGGTGACCCCAATGGCTCAACTTCCACTCTCTGGGATCAAGAGAGAGACAACAGAAGAAGACTACTTCTACATTGACAAGCCTGGCAATATGCCAAGCTGATGGAGCTAGGAGGCTCTGTTCCAACCGGGCAAACCAAAGAGCCATTCCAAGGCCACTCCTGCACACCTCATGTCACATTGGCAATTGACATAGGTCATTATCATAGTGCTACCCAAGAACAATCACACCACCCTGTTCTTGGCCAAGGGTGGGAAAAAGCAAGAGGGTCAGTCAGATAGCCCTTGATTTAAAATGGTTGATGGAACACCCCACCTACCTGCAACTCCAACAGCCTCTGGACCATTCAGTCTTGACAAGGGCTTCCTTGCCCTTAAAACTGGCATCCGTCGCCAGAAGAATCCACAAGTGATCATCCAGCGGCATGCCCTTCTTTAGATAATGTGGGCATAGCCACCACCTCAAATTGGCTCTCACTCCCACCTGGAGCAGAAGCCTGAGTTTGAACTCTGGTTAGAAAGAGCCACTGGAGCAGCCTCATATGAGCACATCCATGGCACCATCTTGATTGCCACCACCATCAAGCCAAGAAGCTGGAGATAATCCTAAACCCTGGGAGCCTGTTGAGAATAGAACACTTCTAGTTATTCCAACAATCCCTGCACTCTTTCCTCCACAGGAAGACTCTGCCCACTCAAGCATCGAACTGTGCTTACAGGAACTCCAAGGAATTGGGAAACATTCAATGGATGCTTTTCCTGATTGACCATCCATCCAAATCCTTCCATGACATCACTTGGGCCAAAACCCAAGAGGCCTCCGACAGAGAATGAGCTCAGTAGAGTCAGTCGACCAGAAATGGGTATACATATAGGGGACAATTTTTGAAGGCATTTACATGAGTATCTACCCATGTTACCCATTTAAATGCCTTAACCAGGATTTTCCAAAGGCACCTACATGGGTAGTGGCTTTGGAAAATCCTAGTTAAGTCCCTAATGCATCCAGATGTCATGTGGTTAGCATCAGGGCATGTTGGGGGTGTTCCAGGGCTGAAGGAAAGGGCTAAGCAGGTAGCAGCAATTTTCAATGCTACCTGTTAGCCTCAGTGGCTGCCAGCATGTCCAAGCAAACCCAGATTTTTTTTATTTAACCTGTTTTCCATATCATCTTATCCTTCAATCAAAGTAGTTTACATTATGCAATTACTACAAGCAGGTACTGGATTCATTCCCTTGTCCCCAAAGGGCTCACAATCTACATGTAACTGAAGCAGCTGTGGATTGAGTGGCTTGCCCAAGGCCACAAGGAGTGCCTATAGGACTAGAAACCCCAGACCCTCTGGCCTGAGATTGCTATCCCCTGGTGAGACTTGAACCCCCAGTCCTCCAGCCTTAAGTATCATGTCCTAAACACTAGGCCATTCCTCTGGGTTAAGGGGGTCGGCAGGCAGGCTATGTGCCAATGTGGCACATAGCCTACCTAAATGAAAATCCGGCCCATAATCCTTAGCACTGTAGTGCAGCAACCATCATCACTATGACCCTGGAAAACATTCTTGGGGCAGTGGAGAGGCTGAAGGGAGGACAGCGGACTGAGCCAAACACAGCAAAATGCGGACATCTCTGCTTATACTCCTGGATCGGGATATAAAAACAAGCTTTTGCCAAAACCAGAGATGCTTGGAATTCCTTTCAGAGCATTGTTGAAATCACAGATTTCAGAGTTTCCATTCTGAAGTGCAACATGAGCAAAGGAGCATTGACCACCTTGGTTGGAAGGAGACATCCTTCTTTGGCAACCCAAGAGAAATGGAACATCTGCTCTTGCCCAACTCGTCCAGGGGCAAGGCATGGAAAGGCAAAAAATGTTAACAGCACGTGCTGGAAAATGGTGGGAAGTGCTGACACCGAGCCAATGGTCACCTGCAGTCGACCCTGACTTATGCACCAAAACAGCCGAGTGTGGGAGCCCCCAACAAGGACAATGATGAAGTCGAGCCTCGTGCTCACCCCCTGGGAGCCTCAGGCAAGGCAAACCGTGTTAGGCTCAGTGATACTCCCCAGACACTGTTTCTTTAATTCTTATGTTTTCTTAACCGGCTTGCAGTCACATACCTCTGAGGTGTCTTCAGTCTTCGGGGAGAACAGAGGAGGAAGGAGAGGGCATTGAGGTTGTGTGAGGCTGCTGATCTCTTCAAAATCCTTCCAATTTTATGGCTGCTTAACAGGCCCTTATTATGATAAGAGTGTGGCGATGAACCAATGTTCCCTCCTCCTTTGGCTCCTGAAAAGACCTTAATCTAGTGGAGCCTCCCACTTCGCGCTCAAGTGAGAGAGTCACTCTCAAGGTGGTTGTTCACGAGCGAAAACAACTTTTTTCTTCTCAATTGTTCAGATTTTCTTCAGAGCGAGGAAATTATTTTTATTTTTACTGTATTTTAGGTCATACTTTTATACCATCCATCCAAACGCTCCAGGAGGTTTACAAATTATAAAATACATTCACAAACAATATTAAAATACAACCAATTACAAGCAAAACCCCAATACAAAATCAAATAATCCCCCCCAAAAGCCTGAGGAAGCAAGTAGGTTTTCAACTGATCCTTCAATATACTAAAATCAGGCTCAAGCCACAAATCCAAGGGCAGAGCAATGAACCAATGACTCAACAATTTTTCATGATAAAGATAACCCAGTCTAGGTCTTACACAACTAATTTTACATAGTTATAACATGCTATTTGTACATAGTTAGAAAGGTTAACTGTACATAGTTCAATGTTTAATGTAAAGATTGCTGTGAAGTGCCTTGTAAACTGCCCTTGATCTCTGGAAGGGGCGGTATATAGAAGCTTGTTAAATAAATAAATAGTGCATTCCAATATATCACAGCCTGTACCCAAAAAGTCTGACTATGGTAGTTGGCCTTACAGACCGCTTGGCGCCCAGGAACCTCTAACAACCCTGCAGCCTTAGACTACAGGGACCTAGGAAGGACATATGATTTAACATGGTCTTTGATAAAAATAGCCTTATGGACCTCTCGTGGCCCAAGAACCTCTAACAACCCTGCAGCTTCAGTCCCCAGGGACTTGGAGGGACATATGGCCTAACATGGCCTTTGATATAAATAGGAGCCATATCATGCAAGGCATTAAAAATTAACAGCAATATCTTATAACGGATCTTATAAATAACCGGCAACCAATGCAATTCTACCAAAATCGAGGTCACATTGTCAAACCTGTCCAATCCCTTAACAATTTTAGCCCTGGTATTCTGCACTAATTGCAGTCTGGCCACTCCTTTTGCTGGAAGACCCAGCAATAGCGAATTACAATAATCTATTCTAGGTAGTATCAGGGCCCTAGTAACACCTAACAATCGACCCTCCAAAAGAAAAGGGTGCAAAGAGCGAATCATCCACAATACCCCTAACATGATGCAAATTAAAGCAGAAATATGGTCATGGATCCCCAACGAACAATCAAACGCCACCCCCAAACTGTTGGAAGATGCTAAAAGGCCACCAACTCTCCCAATCCCTCAAAAATCCTAGATTCAATTGTGGTTATTCTGTGGCACGTCCATCCCCGCTATTCGTTCCCCCTCCCAACCCCCCCCCCCCCAACTTCCCTACTTGTTGTATGGGGAAGTTAGACGGGGGCGGGGAAGGGGAAGATCAGGGGTAGCATTAGGGTGGGTGGTGGGTGGTCGTTGGCCCCAGACGTACAGGGCTGATTCCAATGTCGGCCCTGTACATCTGCGGCCAGCGGCTTGGATGGGGATCTTATTCCACCTCTGAGGTGGAATAAGTTCTCCAATGTGGGAGGAACGGCAGGCCCAGAGCTGAGAAGGGGTAGCAGGGGACAGAGGCATTCCCTGCAGCCCGACCCTTACCCTGGGAGGCCAGATCGGGGGTTGGGCTGCAGAGAAAGCACTTTGGGAGCCAGCAGTCGGGGATCGCGACTTTTCAATGGAGATATGGTGCCATGGCAACCGGACGCCATGGCGACATGGCTCCATTGAAAAGCCCTGACTGAATTAGTCGGGCAAGGTCTGTATTTGCAGGCAGGGTGGAATCGGGGTCCTGGCCTGTATGTAAAGGCCTATCA
Organism: Ichthyophis bannanicus; assembly: GCA_033557465.1. NCBI lineage: Eukaryota > Metazoa > Chordata > Amphibia > Gymnophiona > Ichthyophiidae > Ichthyophis > Ichthyophis bannanicus. Next base: position 440,760,229 of record CM066037.1, on the reverse strand, counting down.
CAATTCTGATCCTGCGGGGCTAGACCTGCCCTGCGGAATCAGAATCGTGACTCCCTCTGGGGGAAAGGGGAGGAGGAGGGGGGGTGGTGTTTAGACCCATAAGCAGATTATGTACCACCACCCAACCCACCCTCTGTGGCTCAGGATGGGAAACAGGATCTCCCACCAACAGATCCACATTCTACCTCCCTGCAATGGTAGCAGTAGAGGGGACCATCAACCCCAGCCCTGCTGGGGAACAGACACCCTACAGGCAGCCAATGCAGATCTGTACACATCCATAAGGCAAGGCAGACAGATAGCAGGCCTGGAAATGCTCAGCTGCCCCCCATCACTATCTGACAGTCTCCAGCCAGACACATACTAACTGCAGGCAGTCTGTTAGCTTATAGTGCATGTTCCTGGAGGAGATGCATGTAACCATAACTGGGACGTCAGCATACACTCCAAGCAGATAAATCAGTGATTGAGCCCCAAAAAAAGAGAACCCATAAATATCACTTGAGAGAAACACTACATAGCACTATGGGGGAACCTAGCCATGCCATGGTCACTGCTCAGTCAGGGTGAGAGTGACCTCCCAGCAGGACATGCTGTGACCACCCTGTCCATGCAGGTGGTGGCCGGGCACTACAATGTCCCAGCCAATGCCCTATGCTCTGTGCAGATGCATCCTGCCCAGGCCACCCTGTCCGGGCTATACCCACAGTACCTAGCTCCTCATTATGCACATTGGCAAGCTAACACTGGAAACAGTGCAAGCAGTGTGGGCTGAGTAAGGTGTCGGCAGCCACCACACACTGGATAGACAGACACACACTCCCACACCTATGCCAGCATTGTGCAAATATAGAGGCTTTTGGCAGCCCTGGCCACCGCACCAGTCCTGGGCACAGTGCAGGCATGGCTATCGTACACAATACTGTTGGGGTCACTCCCCAGGGTGGTAAACACTGTCAGACACCAGAACTGAAACACACTCCACAGACATCAGAAAGGTTGCTATGATGCAGATCAAACAGCAAATTGTACTTAACCTAGGAATTGCTATCTGCGATTAATCATAGCAACCTTTTGATATATGTGTAACATATTCCCAGGTTTAGGGTGGCATTGCTAAGGTATGCAAGTGCTAGTATTGGGAGATGCTGCTGCACGCAGGGCCCAACATCCTGCCTCTCCATGAGGCTGTGGATATTGGAGCCTGTGGGTGCGGGTGTTTCTGCCCCTGTTGGCCGCTGCTCTGGGGCAGAGGTTCCCAACTCTGGTGCTGGTGGGCCACACATTGTTTGGGTTTTCATGCTGTCCCTAATGAATATGCATGTGATACATTTGCATACCATGGGGCGGCGCATAGATATGCAGCACAGGCATCTTTATTAGGGACAGCATGAAGTCTGAATGGTTTTTGGCCCTCCAGGACTGCATTTCAGAAACTCTACTCTAGGTATTACACATGTCTATGGTGTCTGTGCTCTGTAGGGTAAAATATAGGGATTTCAGGCATGTTTATGTTATCTGCAATAAAGGTTCCCTCTTTATTACCATGGTTTAGTACTGGGTAAAATATGGGGACTGGGTTGGCGGGAGCCACAGCTGGGAACCTGTGACCTTCTGCTCCTGAATACACTGGCTGTGCATACTGCACCACACTGTCACCACATGGACAGTTCATTCCCTGGTGATACCATGACTGTTCATCAGACAGGGCCTGTCTGTTGCAGTGCATGGCTCCCACCTAAACAGGGCTAGGTCGTGGTCTGCTGTGGGCAGCTGCCACTGCCCCCTCCACCACCAGTACCCCTCTGACGCCATGCTGACATGCCCTTCTGCTGGTGGTGCTGGTGGTGCGCAGTCTCAGGCCAACCAGTGTGCCGGTAGGCGGCTGCCTATGGTGTGGGTTCTGGGGTAGGGGTGCCTGCATAGATGTCCACACTTCCCCCCAGCACCGCCTGCCAATATTCTGTGCCCTTGGGGGTACCTGCTGGGTACTATCCCCTGTGACACTGTGGGAAACACACATCAGTTGCTGTCTGGCGGCTCTACTGTTTCAGCATTCCTATAGGCCACCTAGGCATCACCCTAGTCCGCACTGTGGCCCAGCTGCACCACAGCATGTGCCGCCTGCAGCCCTCTGTATCCCCTTTTCCAGCATCTGTCCAGTTACCCGTTCCAACATGCCTACCCTGCTGTTGCCGGACATGTGCATGCCATAGGAAACCTGTCCAATAGAAAGGGAAAACCCTGATCAGCGCTATTTCACTGTGGGATCATTTACCTTGTATGGGGACAGAGCATAGACCCTTCCAAAACTTAATATCTTTTTTTAGAGCTTTCTCAGTAGTGTTTTTTGATGTTTTCCATTAATATCACTATTGCCCAGCTTGGTTATGTTTTTTTTACATTTTGTTGAGGTCATTTTCAATGTTTATTTGCCCTTTTGTTCCGTGCACATCTATCACACTTATCACTTTTTGTAGGTTTCCCTGGCTTTGCTGTACATTGCTGACGTAAATGGTTTCTCTTCCCTTTAAATCTGCTCTAACACCAGGGTTTCACTGGCGTTAGTTTTCAGCCCCGGATTCCACATGCGTTAGTGTGCAGGGAGCCTCTCCCACCCCACTCTCCACCCATTGACCCTCTCTCTCCGCCCCTGGAGAGCCTTCCTCCGCCCTCCGGGAGCCTTTCTCCGCCTTCAGCGCTCGTTTGTGCCGCTGCGCACATTTGCGCCGCTGCGCACATTATCGTGCACTAAGGTACCTTATCGCCCGGTAAAGCGCCATTATCATGCGATAATGTGCCTTATCGCCCAATAACGTGACAGCAGCGCAAATTGCGCCCTTTAGTAAACATACCCCATAGAGACTGATTACACATACAAAACTACTATCATAGACCTCCATACTATCATATGCAAAAAGTGCTGAAATATGATAGTAAACATTCAGAATCTGTCTCCATCATCAAGCTTGGACAAGCGTTCCGACGACTAAAAGAAATGAGTTAAAATCCACAAGCATGCACAGAGAAGGAAGTAACAGAATTTACAGAATAAGAGAAAAAACTCTTCAAAGAATTATATCAACAAACAAAGAAAAACAAGTGGCAAATGCACAAATACAGTGGGGAAATGCAGAGTATTACTCCAGGAACTTTTTGTCAATCAAGAACAGACATATAAATGGTTAAGGAGGGGTGAACTGAAACTGAAGGATGAAAGGTTGATAGTTGCAGCCCAGGGCAGAAGCTTATGGACGATTCTGTAAGAAAGACCTGGACACAGTGACTCACCTCATAGCTGGCTGCGAAGCTCTGATGGCAGAAAATTTCTATACAGAAAGATATAATAAAGTAGTACGCCTCATCCATTGGAAACTCTTTAAGCATTATAACATTACTGTGCCCGAGATGCACTAGGATCATGACCCTACGAGAATGTTGAAAGAACTGAAATATGAGATTGCAGATCTACTATTAGTAATTTGTGAAATATCATTAAAATCTTCAGTAATACTTGAAGACTGGAAGATGGCCAATGCAATGGCAATTTTTAAAGAGTTCCAGGGGTGATCCAGGAAACTACAGACCGGTGAGTCTGACGTCAGTACCGGGAAAAATGGTAGAAACCATTATAAAGAACAATATTACTGAACATGTAGATAGTCATGGCTTAATGGGAGACAGCCAACATGGCTTTAGCCAAGCAAGGTCTTATTTTACTAATCTGTTATGTTTTTGAAGGTGTGAATAAACAGGTAGACAAAGGTGAGTCGGTTGATACAGTGTATCTGGATTTTCAGAAAGCCTTTGACAAGCTCCCTAATGCGAGACTTTCTTACAGATTCGACATATGATTACATTGCCAGTTTTTTCAATGCTTGCTGTAAACCTCCTTATCTGTAATCTGCTGTCCTGGTCTGCAGCTATTAACCTCTCATTCTTCGGTTTCAATTCATCTCTCCTTAACCACTCATGTGTCCATTCTTGATCAACAAAGAGTTCCTTGAGTAGCACTATATTTCTCACTATATTTGTGCATTTGCCACTTGTTTTTCCTTGTCTGTTGATCTAATTCTTTGAAGAGTTTTTTCTCTTATTTTGCATATTCTGTTACTTCCTTCCCTTGGTATGTTGACTAAACTGTGGTAACGTTACATACCGCGTGTTAGGTAACGTTAACGCTCGTTAGGTAATGTTAACGCGCGGTATGTAACGTTAACGTGCAGTAACGTTACAAACCGCGTGGAAGCGTTCCGTGGCGCGGTACACACCGCAGAGGGAGGAGAGAGGGCGGAGAGCAGGGGTCAATGGGCGGGGAGTGGGCGGGGAGAGGGTCCCTGCACACTAACGTGCTGAACTGAAGGGCTGAATCCTACCGCGAATGAAAACCTACCGTTAGATGCACATTTGCAGGAGAGAAAAACGATTTTGGTGTCAGCAATGTACAGCATAGGCAGGAAGCACAAGAAACGTGATAGTAGAGCTCCATTTGCAGCAACACCATAGTGCCCAAGTATGAGAGGCCACTATGGCAATGGTGTAAATGGGGCATAGGGAGCTGCAGGTGGGACATGTAGCGGGGGCAGCTGGGGCACAGGGTGGACTAGGCGATCACCTAGGTGGCACATAGGAACATAGAAACTGGAAATCAGCAAGACAGCAGCTGACAAAGGCCAAACACAATCCACCTACAGCTACCCGGTCCATCCGAGCTAACAGTTGCCAGGGCACTGACCTGACATCCCCCCAGCCAACCCTCCCCCAAGCGGAAGGGACAAACCTTTGGTAGGCAGTGATGGGGGAGATGTGAGGATGCTCAGGTATGCCCCCTGCCCCAGACCCTGCTCCCTAGGTGACCACCTACCCACACAGTGGATGGCCTGGGACTGCGCACTACCAGCACCGACAGCATATGGTCATGTCAGCATGGCAGGGGGGGTGTGCCCATGCTGGAGGGGGCAGTGGCATGCCCTGTACCAGTATGTGGTGTGCAGTGCAATATAAAAGGTCTGGCTGAAAAATACAGGTAGCTCCATGGACTACCATGCATCTATGGCAACAGTGTGATGCAGTACACCCAGCCAGTGGGTCCAGAAGCAGAGAGTCACAGGTTCAAGTCCCAGCTGTGATTCCTCCAGAGCATGTCCCTATTTTTTACCCTACAATGTAGATACAACAGCAACATGTGCAACGCCCAAAACAGCGGCAAATAGAGATACAAACACCCACTCACACAGGCTCCACAATCCAAAGATGCATGGAGAGTCAGGCTGTTGGCCCCAGCATTGAGCTGCAGTTGTCACCAGAGCACTACTGCTACCTCCTGCACAGTTTAGCAATGTCGGCACTGTGATCAGGACCAGTGTGGTGGGCAGGGTTGCCAACCACCCCTATCTTTGCACAATGCTGCAATAGGAGTGTGTGTGTGTGTATGTCTATCCATTGTTCTGTGGCTGACCACCCCTCACTGAGCCCAACATGTCCCACAGTTGCCAGCGTTAGCCTGAATATGTGCATAATGAAGAGCAAGGTATTGTGGGTATGGCCCGTACAGGGCGGATTGGCCAGGATGCATCTTCACAGGGTGTGGGGCAATGGCTGGGACACTGTAGTGCCCAACCACCGCCTGTATGGACATGGGGGGGGGGGAGGCACAGCATGGCATGCTGGGAGGGTACTCACTCTGACCGAGCAGTGACCATGGCATGTCTAGGTTCCCACATAGTGCTCTACACTATCTGTCTCCAGTGATATGTTTGTGTTCTTAGTGTTCAATCAGTGAGCTGTCTGCTTGGTGCATATAGTTTTTTTGTGAGCCTGCACTATGGACTGGCTAGTGTACTATCTGCAGTTAGACTGTATATGGTTGGAACATCTATAAGGTGTAGTCTGATGGTGGTGATTGGCAGCACTGTTCCCTCTAAGCTGTGCGCGTGTGCGCAAGCGCACACCTTGCCGAGCGAGCGCACATACTTTACAACAGAGCGCACAAAAATTACAGCTCTGATTCTGATAGAAAACACCACAGACGTCTTAAAATTTAAAAGTTATGATTGTAATTACTAGAAATTTCCCACTTCATTTAGTAGTCTATTTTCATTTAATTTGATTAAAATCAATGTGGTGTACATACTGTATTCTGTATATAACTCCGAGTGTCGTTATGTGGCGCACAAAAATTTAACCTTCCTTCAAAAGCTGCACACAGCTGATATTTTATGCGCACACAGCCTACAGAAAATTAGAGGGAACATTGATTGGCAACTGTGGTATGAGGCAGTTGGGGTTTTCCAGACCTAACTCCAGCATTGCTGCTGGTCTGCCACTGCTTCAGTCACAGGTATGGCTCTGGCCCACCAACCCTGGAGGGCTGTCTTATACCAGCAGGATGGAGGTTGCTTCACCAGGGCTGGGGGCACCTGTCCCTTATCTACAGAAAGGGTGATGTGAGCCCTTTGGGGTATGTAGTGCATACCACTGTGACTTTATAAAGGCACTGCTATACAAACCTCATACAAGTCTAGTAACCCCTCTGTCCTGATAAAATGTGCCCATATCAGCCAAACCCTAACATGAAGTACACACTAATCTGGGTGGTGTCTGATCCCAGAGGGCTACATGTGACTGTAGGATACAGATGGACACCAAATTACCTTCAGCTGCACTGAAAGGAACACCTGTCATACACTGGCAGTGATGGGTATGTACAGCAGAACCTATCTCTAGCACCACATGTACTGAGGACCTAGTGCTGGGCACCCATCCTATCCCTCAGGGGGAACACAGAATCTGCACAATGGCATGGTCTGTAGCTACTCTGTGGCAGTATCACGCACTGTCAGTTCATCTTTCCAAGCTGAGGTACCGGAGAGGTGCAGACCCCATTTGGCGATCAGCTGTAGACTGCTATTCAGCATGTGCATTGCATCATGGGTACTGGTGGGGTTACCCTATCCTGGCACTCAGAGCAGACAGTTTGTTCGGTGACATGCAATCTTTCTATACCTAGCCATTGCTGTGACATACACCACAGAGGTATAGCCTACTGGTTAATACAATGCCATGCTCAGCAGTGTTCATGGGTTCAATTCCTCATTGTTCCCTCTCATGCATGCCTGTAATAGTCATATTTTTGCAGATCTGTGCTGCCAGCCCATAATACCCTCGCCACAATTGCCAACATTCCCTTGGTCCGTCTATCTGCGTCTGTCAGCTGTGTAGAGTCCTGTCTTCCTGTGCAGGCTGCCACCCCATGTCCTCCGCTGGTACCCTTTCCTGCATTGCGCCTCTTCATGCTTTCCTCGCCTGTGCCTGATCTGCATGGCACCACCACTCCTCTGTCCACCCATCATTGTAACTATTCTGCAACCTCTGCCTCCACTGGGGGACACATATTCCCATCGTCTGCCACCAACTGTCTTTCCAGTACTTTACATTGCCAACACCCTGTGCTGTGGTACAGTTGCCCCCACCATGTTTGCCATCAGTACTGGCAGCCACATGGGATGCCTGCAGATATGGCAGGTCCAGCGGCTCCCAGCTCTCCCTCCTTCACTCACCTGTTCATTGCCTTTCCTGAGAGCTCTATCTTGTGTTAGGCCTACATCTGTCTCTGTTCCTCACAGGTCATGCATGTCATCCTGCGGCACCTTGCAGCCCTTGGTGCACACTAACCTAGGGCACCGTAACCTTGTTAGGCCACCTTAACCTATGGTTCCATAGCCCAGGGTGCCTTCTATGGTGCCTTGTCCAGGGGTGCCTAATACGGCACTTAGCCTAAGGAGCCCTATAGGGCACCTTATGAGGCACCTTACAAGGCGCCTTGTAAGGTGCCTTATAAGGCACTTTGTAACGCACGTTAGTCTAAGGCGCCTTGTAATGTGCGTTCGCTGATACGGCTTGCTGTAACGATGCACCGCCCACGCCTTTATATGGGTATCTGTACCTTTACCGCAGAACCTAACGCAGGTGACATTACCGCAGTTTAGTAAACATACCCCTTAGTCTTTATCTTTATCTTTATTCAAACATTTGCTATACCGCTTTGATCAAAAGACATACAGTGGTGTACAAAACAAAACAATCAAATGACTGCTAGGATGAGAACAGAAAAGAACACCATAATTGAATGGAAAGGACAGAGGAGCAGCAGAGGAAAAAGAGAAAGAAGAAGGGGGGGGGGAGAAAAAGTAAAAAGTTAGGAAGGAGGGTGAGGGAGGTTGAAGCCACACTGGAATAGGTGGGTCTTTAGTGCTGATTTGAAGTGAGTGAAAGAGGGCTCAGAATGGAGTTCTAAGGGAAGGGAATTCCAGAGGGAGGGTACCAGAAAGAAAAAGGCAGAGGAACGGGTGCGCTCAAAGTGCGCCTGAGAGGGGGAAGGACACTTGTCCAAGTTTAATGATAGAGACAGATTCTGGACATTTACTTTCATATTTCAGCACTTTTTGTGTATTTGGATCCAATGATGCAGTTTGGTAGGCCTATGATAGCAGCTCTGCATGTGTAACCAATCTCTATAAGGCCTAGCCCTCCTTCAGCTCTAGGAATGTCCAGTCTTGACATACACTGAGTCTTATCAATTACTTCTTGGACATGGAGGAATTTTCTTGTTCGCACATCCAGTTTTTAAGATCTTTAAGAGGCCAGTCCACAGTCCCAAAGCTGTATGAGAGTACAGGATTTGCCAGCTAATTGATGGCTTCTATCACATTCCGTGATGCTAAAGCACTTTTCAATAACAATTTTAACCTCCTGTAGTATTCGATACTTATCTTTTCTCTTAGTAATTAAGAACATAAGATATGCCATACTGGGTCAGAACAAGGTCCATCAAGCCCAGTATCCTGTTTCCAACAGTGGCCAATCTAGGTCATAAGTACCTAGCAGTCTCCCTAAAAGACACAGGTTCCTCAATGCTTGTATTGGGTGAAGCAGTGATATCCTGGGTCCCTTTTAATATTGGTTTATGGACCTTTCCTCCAGGAACTTGTCCAAACCTTTTTTAAACCAAGCTACACTAACAGCTTTTACTACATCCTCTGGTAACAAATTCCAGAGTTTGATTACACATTGAGTGAAAAATATTTTCTCTTATTAGTCTTAAATAGGTTACCTAGTAGCTTTATTGCATGTCCCCTACCCTTTTTATATTCTGATGATGTAAACAATCAGTCTACGTTTACCCGTTCCACTCCATCCTCTATCATATCTCCCCTCAGCCGTCTCTTTTCTAGGTTGAAGAGCCCTAACCTTTTTAGCCTCTCTTCATAGGAGTATCCTTCCATTGCCTTTACCATTTTGGTGGCTCTTCTCTGTACCTTTTCTAATAACACTATATCATAAGAACATAAGAACATAAGATATGCCATACTGGGTCAGACCAAGGTCCATCAAGCCCAGTATCCTGTTTCCAACAGTGGCCAATCTAGGTCATATATACCTAGCAGTTTCCCCAAAAGACGCAGGTTCCACAATGCTTCTATTGGATCAAGCACTGATATCCTGGGTCCCTTTTTAATAATGGTTTATGGACCTTTCCTCCAGGAACTTGTCTAAACCTTTTTTTTTTTTTTCATATTTAAATTTTTATTGACATACAACTTTAATCCAGAGTACAACAACCGGGTGGTAGCAACCACCGTTCAGAATAACTCTTCTACACCATCTTAAGATATATACACCAACTGGAGATAGTAGTCAAAATCCAGCCTCCCCCCCCCCCTACCCAGCGGTAATTCTATCTGGTACTCCCCCCCCTCCCCTCCCCTCCCCTCCCCCCTCCCCCTCCCCCTCCCCTCCCTCCCCCCCCCCCTTATCGAGGCCTATCAAGTTTTCAAATAATCCAGCATTGGGAGCCACTGATCATTGAATAATTCTTGCTTCCGGTGTCGCACCGCCGTTAACTGTTCCATCAGAGCAATCCTCCTTACCCTACTCTTCCATTGTTCCCCTCCCGGGAGCTGGGCCTGTTTCCATGATTGCGCTATTTCGCTCCTAGCAGCCTGAATACCCGCCCGGATAGGCCGAGCCCACTTCTTGGGCCATTGGGCCGGCCATATTCCCAGTAACCCCACTCTCATGTCCACCCCCAATTGCTCTCCAAATATCTCTTGCAGTCGCAGCCCCACCATCTCCCAGTACATGCGCACCTGAGGGCAGTCCCACCAAATGTGGATGAAGGATCCTTTAGCCCCACACCCCCGCCAACACCGATCCGAAACCTCTGTGAACATCCTATGCAGCCTCTCCGGCATATAGTACCACCGGTACAATAACTTATATGATGTCTCCCGCATTGCCACCGAAATGGCTTGGCGACTAATATTAACATAAATCTTCCTCCAATCCTGAACCCCCATTTCTGTCCCAAGGTCCCTTTCCCAATCCAACTGGTATGTGAACTTTTCCCCTTCTCCCCCACCCAAGCCCCTGTACAGTTGGGTAATCAGCCCTCGAGAGGAAGCCCACCCTTGCCAGAGCGCCACCCTTCCATCCCTGTTCCCCATCCACCCCTCCCTAATCCGCTGCTGAGATAGAAAATGCTGCACCTGCAAATATGGAAGGAAATCCCCCCCACGCAAGTGGAACTTCACCCTAAGGTCCGAAAAGGGTACTATCCGACCTTGCTCAATAAACTCGGCAAATGTAACCACACTCGCCCCCTCCCACATCCGGAACACCCCCTCCCTGCCAGGGGCAAACCCTGGAGTCCCCCTCACTGGAGCCCACGGCGAGAAACTGGCCCCTGGAGCAAAGTGACTGTTGGCCTTGCGCCACTGTGTCACCAGGTGCCATAAATAGGGATTGTCCCGCCATCTCCCTTCTGGGAGCTTCCCAAATATCCACGGCAAGTACTTTAAGTCCGCTTCTCCCGCCCAGTATTGCTCAACATCTCGAAAACATTTCGAGCCCGTCAGCCCGGCTCGCCACTCAAACACCTGGTGCAATTGCGCCGCCATATAATACCGTGTTACGTCCGGGACCCCTAATCCCCCCCCTCCCTAGGCTTGTAGAGGGCCCTTCTGCTAACCCGCGGCCGGCTATTACCCCAAATAAAGGCAAAGATCCGGTTCTGTATAGTGCGCAGCTCCCTCCTTGGAACCTGTATTGGCAGTGATTGAAACATATATAGTAGGCGCGGCACGATGTTCATCTTTACCGCTGCCACCCTTCCCATCCATGATAGCTCCTCCCCCTTCCATCCCTGCATATCCTTCAGCACTTGAGCAAACAGCGGAGGGTAGTTGGCCCCATACATCCCGGTAGGATCGGCTGTGACTTGGACCCCCAAGAATTTCATAGATCTACTCGCCCATCTGAAGGGAAAGGCGCCTTTCAACCTATCAAGCACTGGGGTCGGTAACGTTATCGACAACGCTTCCGTCTTATCCCAATTCACCTTAAATCCCGATAGAGCCCCATAGTCCCTAAGTTCCTGCATGAGCACCGGAAGTGAGACCTCCGGGGACGTCAAAGTGAATAAGACATCATCAGCAAATAACACCATCTTATGCTGGTCTCCCCCCACCTCAATGCCCTTGATAGCCGCCACTGTCCAAATCCTGGCCGCTAGCGGTTCCATGACTAATGCAAAAAGAAGCGGCGATAAGGGGCAACCCTGCCGGGTGCCCCTCCCCAGAGGGAAAAACTCAGAGTACCCCCCATTCACACACACCGTTGCGGCAGGTGAAGCATACAAAGCCTTAATCCACGCCCGAAATTTCGGACCCAGCCCTATATGCGCCAATACCGCCTGAAGGAAGGCAAAGCTCACCCTATCGAACGCCTTCTCCGCGTCGATAGATAAAAACATGACCTGTTGCTCCTCCTTCTGAGCCAACCACCCCAACTGCAGAACCCGACGAATCCCATCGGCCGCTTGCCTACCCATAATAAAGTCTAAACCTTTTTTAAACCCAGCTACACTAACAGCCTTTACTACATCCTCCGGTAACAAAGTCCAGAGTTTGATTACACGTTGAGTGAAAAAATATTTTCTCTTATTTGTCTTAAATAGTTTACCCTGTAGCTTCATTGCATGTCCTCTAGGCTTAAACAATTGATCTATGTTTACCCGTTCCACTACATTCATCAATTTATAGACCTCTATCATATCTCCCCTCAGCCGTCTCTTTTCCAGGTTGAAGAGCCCTAACCTTTTTAGCCTCTCTTCATAGGAGTAGCCTTCCATCCCCTTTACCATTTTGGTGGCTCTTCTCTGAACCTTTTCTAATAACGTTATATCCTTTTTAAGATACGGCAACCAGAATTGCACACAATATTCAAGGTGCGGTCGCACCATGAAACGATACAGAAGCATTATAATATCCTTTGTTTTATTTTCCATTCCTTTCCTTATGATACCTAGCATTCTATTTGCTCTCTTGGCCGCCGCTGCACACTGGGCAGAGGGTTTTAACATCTTATCCACGGTGACGCCTAAATCTTTTTCCTGGGTGTTGCACTTGTCCACATTAAATTTCATCTGTCATTTGGATGCCCAGTCTTCCAATTTATCAAGATCCTCTTGCAATTTTCCACAATCCTCTTGGGTTTTAACAACTTTAAATAGTTTTCTGTCATCTGCAAATTTGATAACCTCACTCATTATTCCCCTTTCCAGGTCATTTATGAATATGTCAAAATGCAGCGGACCCAGCACAGATCCCTGGGGTACTCCACTATTCACCTTTTTCCATTGGGAAAATTGGCCATTTAGCCCTACCCTCTGCTTTCTATCTTTTAACCAGTTCCTGATCCATAATAGTACACTGCCTCCTATCCCATGACTTTTTAGTTTTGACAAAAGTCTCTGATGAGGGACCTTGGCAAAGGCTTTCTGAAAGTCCAGATACACTATATCAACTGACTCACCTTTGTCTACCTGTTTATTCACGCCTTCAAAAAAACAGATTAGTAAGACAAGTTCTTCCTTGACTAAAGCCATGTTGACTGTCTCCCATTAGGCCATGACTATCTACATGCTGAGTAATTTTGTTCTTTGTGATGGTTTGTACCATTTTTCCCGGTACTGACGTCAGGCTCACCGGTCTATAGTTTCCTGGATCACCCCTGGAACATTGGTAATCCTCCAATCTTCAGATATTACACATGATTTTAATGATAGTTCACAGATTACTAATAGCAGGTCTGCAATCTCATATTTCAGTTCTTTCAAAACAAGGGATGTATACCATCCGGTCCAGGTGATTTGCTACTCTTCAGTTTATCAAATAGTTGTAATACATGTTCCCTGAGTATCGATATTTCTTTCAATTCTTCTGCAGTATCACCTTTAAATACCACTTCAGTCATGGGTAACATCTCTACATCTTCCTCATTAAAGACTGAAGCAAAGAATTCATTCAGGCTCTCCGCTATAGCCTTGTCCCCTCTTACTGCCCCTTTTACCCCTCTGTCATCTAATGGTCCAACTGACTTTCTCACAGGTTTTTTGCTACGAATGTATTTGAAAAAAGTTTTTATTACACGTTTAGCTTCCGCAGCAAGTTTCTTCTCAAATTCTCTCTTTGCCTGTCTTATCAATACCTTGCATTTAACTTGCCAGTGCTTGTGCTCTTTCCAGTTTTCGTCATTTGGCTCTTTTTTCCATTTCCTGAAAGATGCTTTTTTGGCAACAACAGCATCTCTGACCTCACCTTTAAACCATGCTGGCAGTTTTTTGGACTTCCTTCCACTTTTCTTAAAGCATGGAATACATATTATTTTTCTACAACACCCAAGCTTGATGTAAATCTTTAAGCTTTGCAACTGCTCCTTTTAGTTTTTTCTTAACTGTTTTCCTCATTTTATCAGTCTCTCTTTCGAAATTTAAAAGGTAGTACTGTGGATTTCCTTACCATCCCTCCTCCACTAATTAAATCAAACGCGATCATGCTATGATCACTATTGTCAAGTGGCCCCAACAACCTTATCTCTTGCACCAGATCTTGCACCACCACTGCCCCCCACTGCGGTACACCCCCACTGCCATTGCCTTCCCCTTCTTACATGGAATTTCAATCCATAGAGATTCTACAGCAAATTTTGTTTCCTGAGAAACTTTAATCCTTTCTGACTCAATGCTCTCTCTAACATAGAGCACAACCCCTCCACCAATTTGATCAGCTCTATCATTATGATATAGTTTGTACCCAGGTATCACAATGTCCCACTGGTTGTCCTCCTTCCACCATGTCTCTCAGATTCCAATCATATCTAACCTCTCATTTAGTGCTATATATTCTAACTCTCCCATCTTATTTTTTAGACTTCTAGCATTTGCATACAAGCATTTTAGAGACTGGATTTTATTCATATTAATCTGGCTATTGGTAGGCATGGGTAATTTAGAATCTTTAAGCTCTGTCTGCACCATACTGAAGGGCGTTTGGGCTATTTTACTCTTTTTTGGAACCTCTCTGCTTTTGGTAGTATCCTTCAAGGATACATTCTTCCGAACCATGTGCTCTTGGGCGACTGTCAGCTTTCCCTTATTATCTAGTTTAAAAGCTGCTCTATCTCCTTTTTAAAGGTTAATGTCAGCATCCTGGTTCCATCCTGGTTAAGGTGAAGCCCATCCCTTCGGAACAGCCTCTCCTTTCCCAGAATGTTCCCCAGTTCCTAACAAATCCAAAACCTCATCCTTGCACCATCTCCTCATCCACAGATTGAGACTCCGGAGCTCTGCCTGCCTTTTGGGTCCTGTGCGTGGAATAGGAAGCATTTCCGAGAATGCTACCCTGGAAGTTCTGGATTTCAACTTCCTACCTAAAATCCTAAATTTGGCCTCCAGAACCTCCCTACCACATTTTACTATGTCATTGGTACCAACATGTACCAAGACAGCAGACTCCTCCCCAGCACTATCTAAGACCTTATCTAGGTGGCGCATGAGGTCTGCTACCTTCACACCAGGCAGGCATGTTACCAAGCGATCCTCACGTCCACCAGCCACCCAGCTATCTACATGCCTAATGATCGAATCACCAACTATAATGGCTATCCTAAATCTTCCCTCATGGGCACATGGCCCTGGAGAAACCTCCTCAGTGTGGGAGAGTTTTACATCACATGGAGGACAGGTCTAGTTACAGGATCACTTCCTGCCACATCAGGGTGATGCTCTCCTGTCACATGACCTCTCTCCTCCATGGCAACAGGGAGGCTGCCAGACTGGAGGTGGGACTTCAGGACTATATCCCTGTAGGTCTCGTCTATGTTCCTCTCTGTGTTTCTTATGTCTTCCAAGTCTGCTACTCTAGCCTCTAGAGAATGGACTCGTTCCCTGAAAGCAAAGAGCTCCTTGCACCTAGTGCACACGTATGACCTCTCACCAACTGGGAGAAAATCATACATGTGACACTCAATGCAAAAGACTGGAAAGCTCTCATCTTGCTGCTAGACTGCTGTCTGCATCTTAGTTTTAAGCTGGTGTTTAGATCTTTAAGTTCTTTGCTTACTAAGGGTTGCTGTGGATGCTTATACTAAAAGTGTATCCAGGGCCGGCCCGTCCATTGAGCGAGAATGTTTTTTGCACAGGGCCCCGTGTTTCAGGGGGCCCCGCGCAAAAAACATTCTGATCCTAAAGTAAAATTTAAAAAAAAAAAAAAGCTGTCTTCTCCTGCTGCCGGGGCCACAGCGGCAGAATCGAGTGTGCCGCGGGGCCCCCCCTGCCCAGCAGAGCCTGCCCTCCCCCGTATCATCTCTCTCTTCGTAGCTGCAGTCACACGCGCCGGCTTTCAGAGCGCAAGAGGAGAGTTTCTCCCTCGCTGCTCTGTTAAGCCCACGGGGGCTGATGGGAAGTTCCCCCGCGGGCTTAACAGAGCCGCGAAAGGGAAACTAGTCCCTTCGCGCTCTGAAAGCCGGCGCGTGTGACTGCAGCTACGAAGAGAGAGGTGATACGGGGGAGGGCAGGCTCTGCTGGGCAGGGGGGGCCCCGCGGCACACTCGATTCTGCCGCTGTGGCCCCGGCAGCAGGAGAAGACAGCTTTTTTTTTTAACTTTTCTCTGGGCTGGGCTGGGCTGGGCTGGGGGGGGATTAGGAGTGGTGATGGGCTGGGGGGGGTTAGGAGTGGTGATGGGCTATGGGGGGGTAGGAGTGGTGATGGGCTATGGAGGGGCTATGGGGGGGTTAGGAGTGGTGAGGGGCTCTGGGGGAGCTAAGTCTTTATATGGGCTGATGGGATTAGGACTGGAAGTGGGTTGATGGGGGTTAGGACTGGTAATGGGCTATGGGGGGGCTTAAACTAAAAATTGGGTGATGGGGGATTAGGACTGGAAATGGGCTGGTGGGATTAGGACTGGGAGTGGGCTGATGGGGAGGTTAGGACTGATAATGGGGTATGGGGGGGCTTAAACTGAAAATTGGGTGATGGGGATTAGGACTGGGAGTGGGCTATGGGGGGCTAGGACTGGTAATGGGTTGGGGGGGTTGCTAGGACTGGAAATGGGCTGGGGAGATTAAGACTGGAGGTGGGCTGATGGAGTTAGGACTGGTAATGGGCTGTGGGCTGTTGGGGGGGGTTAGGACTGGTAATGGGCTATGGGGGGCTAGGACTGGAAATGGGCTGATGGGGGTTAACACTGGAGGTGGGCTGATGGGGTTAAGACTGGTAATGGGCTATGGGGGGGTTAGGACTGATAATGGGCTATGGGGGGGCTAGGACAGGAAATGGGCTGATGGGGAGGGGTTAGGACTTGAGGTGGGCTGATGGAGTTAGGACTGGTAATGGGCTGTGGGCTGATGGGGGGGTTAGGACTGGCAATGGGCTATGGGGGGCTGACTGGAAGTGGGCTGATGGGGGGTTAGGACTGGAAGTGGGCTGATGGGGGGGCTAGGACTGGTATTGGGTTGGGGGGTTGCTAGAACTGGAAATGGGCTGATGGGGGGCTAGGACTGGAAATGGGCTGATGCAGGGACTAGAAGGGAATGGATACTGGGTGAGGCTGGAACTAGAAGGGAGCTGATGTTGGGGGAGTATTAGAATGGGATGGGGCTGGGAGAGTAAAATGGAGAGGGGAAAAATATTTTGTGTGGGAGGGATAAAAAATCTACAATTGGCCGGGTATTGATAGAGTAAGTGGGGATTGAGGATGGAGGGGTAAAATTTGAGTGGATGAAATAGGAATGAGGAAAGAGCAAAAGGAGAAAGATTAGTATGTTAAAGCAGATGTAGAGAGAGAGAATGGAAAAAAAACTAGAAGAGAGAAGAAAGGACAAATGGACAGCAGATAATGGAGAGTTAGCAGAAAACATGAAGAAACCAGAAGAAAGTGGCTGGAGCAATTGCAACTGAAAAAAAATGCACAAAAGGTAGAAAGATATCTCTTTATTTTGAATTTATTACCTAGAATATGAAAGCTCTGGGAAATGTGCATCATTAACGTCTGCGCTTTGTTTGGTACAAGAAGAAATTAATTTATAGTTTTATTTCTACAGTGTTGTTGTACATTCCAAGTTTGGCTTTTGGGGTTCCCAGTTTAATTATTGCCTTCCTGTTTCTAAATTGTGATTCCTTGTTTGGTGATGGTCTATGTTCTGCATGTGTAACTGAGCTGAGGTATTCTGTTTATGTAATTCCTATTAGACATTGCCACTTGTTCTCTTTCCCCAGTAGGTCATGTATTGTTCTCTGAAATGTATTGGTTTAATATTTGCAGTGTTGCCTTTTGATAGGTAGGGTATGGTGCTTTGTGAGTCCTGGTAGTGCTGTTAGGATACGGCGGGTTTGCTATGGGTTCTAAATGGGCAGTGTTTGTAGTAGTTCCTAATGTGCCTGGCGGTTGGCACTGGATTATAGTAATGTAGAAATCTTTTAGTCTGTCTTTATCCATACACTCATTAAGAGACATGTTTACTAAAAGTTAGTGTATGTTAGCATTATGCAAATATTTATGCAAATAAGGCCACTTATGCAAATGAGGCCCCGCACCGAGTCTCCGCACATGGCCTCGCACCCCCCTTGGGCTGCCCCTGACTGTATCTAATACGTTTAGTATACTTTGTTCAACTGAAGCTTAACTAATCTAAGGTTCTTAATGTATTACTGATTTGGATAAAGAGCTGCACCTGAGAGCAGCTCCTTTTCTTTAAGTTGTGTAAGTACCTATAAAGCTAAGATTATCCCAGGGGTGGGTGGGTATTGGGGAGGGAGGGAAATAAGACTTATTAAAAGAGGGCTGCTACACAGTACCCTGTCCTGTGCTTCTAAGGTAAGCTTTGACCAACTTCCTGGGTGATTAACAGTCCTTGCTTGGATAGAAGGAGTCTTTCAAAATCGCCTTTTGACCTGCCACCTGGCTTTAACACCTATTTAAAAGGTTTCACAGGTCTCTTGCCCCCTAGGTAGAAGGCCTCTTTGTAAAAGTCTCTAGAAGACTTTGGGGTATGTTTACTAAACCGTCATAATGTGCGCTCTGTGACGTTATTGCGTGATAAGGTACCTTATCACGCGATAATGGCGCTTTATCAGGCGCAGAGGTACCTTAGCGTGCGATAACGCGTGCAGCAGCGCAAACGAGTGCTGAAGGCGGAGAAAGGCTCCCGGAGGGAGGAGGAAGGCTCCCCAGGGGCGTAGAGAAGGGGTCAATGGGTGTAGAGTGGGAGGGGAGAGGCTCCCCGCACACTAATGCTGTGAAATCCGAGGCTGAAAACTAACGCCAGTGAAACCCTGCCATTATAGCTGATTTAAAGGGAAGAAAAACCATTTCTGTCAGCAATGTACAGCAAAACCAGGGAAACCTACAAAAAAGTGATAAGTGTGATACATGTGCACGGAACAAAAGGGCAAATAAACAGTGAAAATGAACAGAAGAAAATGGAAAAATAAAATAACCAAGCTGGGCAATAGTGATCTCAATGGGAAACATCAAAAAACACTCCCAAGAAAGCACCAAAAAAAGGATATGAATTCTGGAAGGGTCCATGCTCCGTCCCCATACAAGGTGAATGAGCCCACAGTGAAATTGCGCTGTGCAGGGTTTTCCTCTCCATCAGACAGGTTTCCTATGGCGTGCACATGTGCGACAACAGCAGGGCAGGCATGTCGGAACGGCCAACTGGACAGATGCTTGAAAATGGGATACAGAGGGCTGCAGGCGGCACATGCTGTGGTGCAGCTGGGGCACAGTGAGGACTAGGCAGATGCCTATGTGGCACTTAGGAATGCTGAAATTGTACAGCAGCCAGACAGCAACTGATGAGGGCCCAACATGGGCACGAGTGTGTTTATCACAGTGTCACAGGGGATAGTACCCAGCAGGTACCTCCAAGGGCACAGAACATTGGCAGGCAGTGCTGGGGGGAAGCGTGGACGTCTATGCAGGCACCCCTACCCCAGAACATGCACCATAGGCAGTCGTCTACCTGCACACTGGATGGCCTGAGACTGCGCACCACCAGCACCACCAGCAGAAGGGCATGTCAGCATGGTGGCAGAGGGGTACTGGCAGCTGCCCAGAGCAGTGGTAGCTGCCCTGAGCAGACCATGGCCTAGCCCTGTGTAGGTGGGTGCCATGCACTGCAACAGACAGGCCCTGCAGGATGAACAGTCATGGTATCACCAGGGAATGCACTGTCTCCGTGGCAACACGGTGATGCAGTGCGCACAGCCAGTGTGTTCAGGGGAAGAAGATCACAGGTTCAAGTCTCAGCTGTGGTTCCTGCCAACCCAGTCCCCATATTTTACCCACTACTAAAACGTGCTAATACAGACAGAACCTTTATTGCAGATGATGTAAACATGCCCAAAACACCTACATTTTACCCTACAGAGCACAGACACCATAAACAGGCGCATTACCTAGAGCAGAGTCTCCCAAATGCAGTCCTGGAGGGCCAAACACCATTCAGGTTCCATGCTGCCTCTAATAAAGATGCCTGTGTTGGATTTCTATGCGCCGCCCCCATGGTATGCAGATGTATCTCATGCATATTCATGAGGGACAGCATGAAAACCCGAACAGTGTTTGGCACACCAGGACTGGAGTTGGGAACCTCTGCTGTAAAGCAGCAGCCAACAGGGGCAGACACACCCGCACCCACAGGCTCCATTATCCAATGCCTCTTGAAGATGCAGGACATTGGGCCCTGCGTGCATCTCCCAATACTAGCACTTGCATACCTTAGTAATGCCACCCTAAACCTGGGAATACAGTACACAGCTATCAAAAGGTTGCTATGATTACTGGCAGATAGCAATTCCAAAGTTAAGTACAATTTTCTGATTGAGCTGCATCATGGCAACCTTTCTGATGTCTGTGGAGTGTGCTACAGGTCTTTTACCACCCTGGGGAGTGACCCCAACAGTATTGCGTACCATATCCATGCCTGCACTGTGCCCAGGACTGGTGCGGTGGCCAGGGCTGCCAAACACCTCTATAGTTGTACAATGCTGGCATAGGTGTGGGAGTGTGTGTCTGTCTATCCAGTGCGT
Source organism: Ichthyophis bannanicus (assembly GCA_033557465.1). Classification (NCBI taxonomy): domain Eukaryota; kingdom Metazoa; phylum Chordata; class Amphibia; order Gymnophiona; family Ichthyophiidae; genus Ichthyophis; species Ichthyophis bannanicus. The sequence continues at coordinate 440,739,794 of CM066037.1, read as the reverse complement.
GGTGGCTACAAATACCCTCCACAGCCCACACTGCCAGCACTGTTGCCAGTATTGGCCTGCCAATGTGCATAATGAGGAGTAAGGTACCATGGGTATAGCCCGGACAGGGTGGCCTGGCCAGGATGCATCTGCACAGGGCATAGGGCAATGGCTGGGACATTGTAGTGCCAGGCCACCATCTGCACAGACAGGGTGGCCACAGCATGTCCTGCTGGGAGATCACTCTCACCCTGACTGAGCAGTGACCACGGCAAGGCTAGGTTCCCCCATAATGCTATATAGTATTTTTCTCATTTGATATTTATGGGTTCCCTTTTGGGGCCTAGTCAATGACTTATCTGCTTGCTGTGTATGCTAACATCCTAGTTCTGGGTGCATGCATCTCCTCCAGGAGCATGCACTATGGACTAGCTAGCAGACTGTCTGCAGCTAGTATGTGTCTTTCTTGAACACCTTGCAGGGTGCAGTGGCTGGAGGCTTGCTGTAGGAGAATATCAGATAGTGGTGGGGTGCAGCTGAGCATTTCCAGGCCTAATGTCTGTCTGCTGTTGCTGTATGGATGTGTACAGAGCTGCATTGACTGCACTGTAGGGTGTCTGTTCCCCAGCAGGACTGGGGTTGATGGTCCCCTTGACTGCCACCATTGCAGGGAGGTAGAATGTTGATCTGTTGGTGGGAGACCCTGTTTCCCACCCTCAGCCCCAGAGGGTGGGATGGGTGGTGGTACATAATCCACCTATAGGTCCATAAGGGCTAAACCTGACTGAGAAATACAGATGTATCCAAGGTGTGTCTGCTTGAACTACCTATCTCACACACTAGCACTGCTGGGGACCTGCAGCATGGCCTATTTCTGCCATGGAAGGTGCTGTGGACCTGGTGCTGGGCGCCCCACCTCACCCTCAGGGTGAGCACAGTACCCGCACAATGTGACGGTGTATAGCTACTCTGTGCCAGTAACACACCAGGCCGAGGTGCTGTGGGGGTGCATACCCCATCTTGTGATCGTCTGTAGACTGCTGATTTGCATGTGCAGTGCATCATGGGTAAGGGCAGGTTAACCCTGTCCTGGTGCTCACAGCAGACTGTTTGTGTGGTGACGTGCAGGCCTTCTGCAGCCAGCCAGCCAGGGGTTTGCTAGCAGCTGTAGCCCACTGGTTACTTCACTGCCTGTGGAGCCAGAGATCATGGATTCAAACCCACAGTGGGGCTATTTGATAGGGCTGTCTGAAGCATTGTCTATTTTTTTTTTTTTTATTATTTATTTATGAAAGTTTTTACAATTGAATCCAAGAAAGTTACAACACTATTCTTGAAAGAAATAGAGCAACAATACAAGCAAAAAACAACAAAGAAAACATCTTACAAAAGCAAATATACCAAGTGTTTGCTCACACTAGCCCACTACAAAAGAAGGGATAGAGGGGGGGGAACTATTCTTAATCTGATCCAAAGAAAAACAACAAGCGATACACCAATTAACCCGATATAATTCAAATGAGCACAGGTGGACCCTCAACAGGGGGATCAAGCCTCCTAGCGCTTATGAAGGAAGTCAATTGAGGGGGATCATAAAAAACATAAGAAACAGAATGGTATTTAACCAAACACTTACACGGGTGTTTCAAAAAGAAAAGCCCCCCCAATTGCAAAACTCCAGGACGTAGAAGAAGAAAATCCCTTCTACGTTTCTGTGTTTCTCTCGCTAAGTCAGGATAAATGCGAATCATCAAGCCCCTAAACAATAGATTACGTTTTCTAAAGAAAAGCTTTAGAAACCATTCACAATCAGAATACAATGCGAAAGTGACTAAAAGAGTAGAAGGAACTGGGGTCTCCAAATCAGACTGTTCTAATAATGCAGAAACATTTAACAAATTCCCCAGTTCCCCTTCCCTATCTAACCGAGATAAATCAGGTTGCAATTTAGCTTTAGGTAAATAATAAACTTTTACCATAGGTGGAAGGAGCTCCCAGGCAACCCCCAGAACATCCACTAAATATTGACGAAACATCTCCCTAGGGGAAATAGTAGACAATTTAGGGAAATTTATTATCCTCAAATTATTTACTCTAGAGGTATTCTCCAGATGTTCCAGTTTTAATTGAATAGAAGTTAAATTTTTCCTGAAAGCAACAGACTGTTCAGCCAAATCTACAATTCTTCTTCGGTCCTCCTCCTCTTCAGAACGAACTTCCACCACACGCCGTTCCAAATCCTCCAATAGAGAAGCAGTATTAGTCACCTTAGATTCCAATGAAGAAATTCTAGGAAACAAAGCTTCTCCCAATGAAACGATCGCTTGCCAGATGGCTTCAAAGGTAAAACTCTCAGGACGTTGCAAGGAAAACACAGCCGAGGACGCAGGTAAAGCAGGAGATTCCATAGGCGCTAGTGACTGATCTCCCATAGACACAGGCACAATTCGACCCATGTTAGATCCACTCAACGGCGCAGGGCCCGCTGGGCTATGCTGCTCTAGAGCTGCACTCTCCCACTGTTGGTGCTCCTCCACACCTGACCCTCGCAAGCCCGAACCTTCACCTTTATCCAAGGGAAGATCCAACTCCAGGAACTTCTCAGGTAGGAGTTGTCGGGAGATTTTCGGCGCCGGGCTCAAGGGGGAGATAGATATAGCCGAAGCTCCCGTCGAGTCACCCAACTCCGACGCAGAAGCAGCTCGGCATTCTTCCCCCTCCATCGGGTCCCGGGCAGCACGTATCACAAAAGGATCAATAGACCCAATAGAAACCGGAGTAGAGGTCGAGGAGGGCTGGGAGGGTTCCGACCGACCTCTCCCTTTACGCTTCCTACCCATCAGAAAAAAAACGTGCAGCCACGGTTAGTTGGAAATCGCCATCTTGAAAAAGCTCCTCCCCGCATTGTCTATTTTTAATGTACATTAGTGCTGCCAGCAAAAATACCCTCAGAGTACTGTAACCATAAGGTGCCTATAGGGCGCCCTATAAAGCCCATATAAGTCCACATAAGCCCATATAAGCCCATATAAGTCCATATAAGGTGCCTTATAAGGTGTCCTATGGAGCACCTTATAGGGTGCCTTATAGGGGACATTATAGGGTGCCGTGGCGGACAGTGCACTTTATAATGTGCCCTATGGAGTGCCTTATAGGGTGCCTTATGCGGCACCTTAGGTTACGGCACGTGAGGGTGTGTTTGCTGGCAGCAATAATTAAAATACAAATAAAATGCCTCAAGAAACAATACTTACATGTCAAAGCTGATGCCTCAGCCAGCCTTATGCATTAGGCACACTGGGGGATTGAACTCATGACCCCTGTATCATCAGTCAGTGTATTGCTTCTGTTTCTATGGTTGCATGTATGAGCGCCTACTTAGATTACCGCTCATTAACGCGCTTAGCGGCGCTTCGCCCGATAATGTGGGCAGCAGTGTGCGTTATCGCACGATAATCCCATTTTGCTACTTTAAGACTGAAACGCCCACTCCTTTTATGGCAGCCTGCACACTATCGCCGGGCGCACGTTAAGACGATTTAGTAAACATACCCCTTTATTTTTGCTCAAAGAATACTGACCCTGTTTTGTCTTTTATTGTCTGATTTGATTTAAATTAAAGCTCTTTTTAAGATACGGCGACCAGAATTGCACACAATATTCAAGGTGCGGTCGCACCATGGAACGATACAGAGACATTATAATATTCTTTATTTTATTTTCCATTCCTTTCCTTATGATACCTAGCATTCTATTTGCTCTCTTGGCTGCAGCTTCACACTGGGCGGAAGGTTTAAATCTTTTTCCTGGGTGGTGGTTCCCAATGTGGAACCTTGCATCGTTTAACCATAGTTTGGGTTGTTTTTTCCTAGGTGCATAACTTTGCACTTGTCCACATTAAATTTCATCTGCAATTTGGATGCCCGATCTTCCAATTTATCAAGATCCTCTTGCAATTTTCCACAATCCTCTTGGGTTTTAACAACTTTAAATAGTTGTGTGTCATCTGCAAATTTGATAACCTCACTCATTGTTCCCTTTTCCAGGTCACTTATGAATATGTCAAAAAGCAGCGGACCCAGCACAGATCCCTGCGGTACTCCACTATTCACCTTTTTCCATTGGAAAAATTGGCCATTTAGTCCTACCCTCTGCTTTCTATCTTTTAACCAGTTCCTGATCCACAATAATACACTGCCTCCTATCCCATGAATATTTAGTTTTGCCAAAAGTCTCTGAAGAGGGACCTTGTCAAAGGCTTTCTGAAAGTCCAGGTACACTATATCAACTGACTCACCTTTGTCTACCTTTTTATTCACACCTTCAAAAAAACGTAACAGATAAGTAAGACAAGATCTTCCTCGTCTAAAGCCATGTTGGCTGTCTCCCCTTAAGCCATGACTATTGTGATGAGGTGAGTGCAGCCCAGCTAGGGAAAACTGAAAAAAAGAAGGATTTTTTTTCATTGCGGGGGATGGGAGCACAAAATCCTAGGCTCCATACTAGAAGCACTGAAAGAAACCTAGAGGGCAGAGCTAAGCGTAAGCCAATCACAGACCACAGGACAACCCTGCAGAGGAGTAGGAGGTCCAAGTGGGAGGAGCTAGGAAGGGAGTTGCCCAGCTCAACAGTTAACAGAGGAAGAACAAACAAAAGAGAGAGGCACAGTTTGAGTTTGTTGGAGGAGGAAGGAGCTGTGAGCAGAAGGTACAGGAGGAGTGCAGGAGCAAGCACCAGTGGCAGCTGCAGTTCAAGGCCTAGCCCAGGTTCAAGTCCAATTCCCAGGAGGCACAGACAGGAGAGATCTGGGGCCAAGCTGTGGAAAACCCTTGCAGCCAAGGAGAGCAGCAAATGGAGGAACCATTACAAAGGCAGCCAAGAAAGGTACGCAGGGAATGAGCAGCGCCACCAGAATAGTTCTTGCTCTGACTCAGAGGAGACTTTCAGACACCTGAAGCCTCAGCACAGCAAGAAGTATCTCAGGAGGGAGGTTAAGCAGGAGAGACACACAGGAGACCGGCTTGGAGGAGCCAAGGCCAGGCAGTGTGAGAGACTGTTTAACATTGCAAAGACTCTGAAGGAAAAGACACCAGAGCACTTCCAGAGAGCACCCAGCTGTAGCTCACTTGAGAGCATGGAGGTAGGCCCTGAAGAAAGTGTTATTGAGTCAGGAGCCTCTGAGATGGAATGTGAGCTGTGCACTAAAATACAATAGTATTGTGAGTTAGAATACAGTGAAATACCAAAGGAAGCTGTTGCAAGTTAAAAGGCAGCTTTCAAGAGTTGAAAGAGAAGAGTAACCCTGAAGGCAAGAGGTTAGGAATCTCTTAAGAAGTAAAAAACTGCAGAACTTCAGTGAAGGCCCAAACAGCTAGAACTGTTTGTATGGGCGTGGCAACAGCGGGTTGGAAGCTAAGGACCTTTCACTGTGAAGAGTTTTACAAATGCTTTTTGTGTTTTGTAAAGGCAAGCAATCGCAGTGAAGAATAGAAACTGCTGTGAGTTTTGTTTGGACATTTTGATTTGGAGAAATTATCCTGTGTTTCTTTTGTCTGGAAAAAGTGCTTAAAGAATTTTTATGTTCATCACTTGCCAACTTTGGAAACCGAATAAAAATTTCCTGTGCGCTTTAAATAACCACTTGGCTTTTCTTATTGACACAACTACAACCCTCGAAGGGATACAGATGGCCAGCCGTCCCTACTAGGCAACCGCCTGGTAGGGGCGCGAGCGTCACACTATCTACATGTTGAGTAATTTTGTTCTTTATGATAATTTCTACCATTTTTCCCGGTACTGCCGTCAGGCTCACTGGTCTGTCGTTTCCCGGATCACCCCTGGAACCCTTTTTAAAAATTGGCATTACATTGGTGATCCTTCAATCTTCAGGTATTGCAGATGATTTTAATGCTAGTTCACAGATTACTAATAGCTGGTTTTCAATATCATATTTCAGTTTTTTCAACACCCTTGAATGTATACCATCTGGTACAGGTGATTTGCTGCTCTTCAGTTTATCAAGAAGTTGTAATACATCTTCCCGGTGTATTGATATTTCTTTCAATTCTTCCACAGTATCACCTTTAAATACCACTTCAGTCATGGGTAACATCCCTACATCTTCCTCATTAAAGACCAAACCAAAGAATTTATTCATTCTCTCCGCTATAGCCTTTTCCCCTCTTACTGCCCATTTTACCTCTCTATCATCTAATGGTCCAACTGACTCTCTCACAGGTTTTTTGCTACGAGTGTTGTTCTTTCCTCTATTCTGAGATATTTATATATGCCTCCCTGTTCAAGGTCCTTGATGTCACAGCCTCAGCCAGGGCAATGTTTTCCTTTTTTCTCAATTTTCCTCTAAAAAAAAGTTGCCCAGCTCATTTGTCAAGGCCAAAGTTCATTTTTATGTCTTCAGAAAAGCTTTTCACAAAAGCGAAAAGAAGATCCAAGATGGTGGATTGCAGGAGTTTGTGAGAGACTGGGCTTTTCCTTATGGGTCAGAAGAGGAAGGTTAAGGGGGCTATTTGACCCTCTCTAGCTCCCTCATAAGAACATAAGATATGCCATACTGGGTCAGACCAAGGTCCATCAAGCCCAGTATCCTGTTTCCAACAGTGGCCAATCTAGGTCATACGTACCTAGCAGTTTCCCCAAAAGACACAGGTTCCGCAATGCTTGTACTGGGTCAAGCATTGATATCCTGGGTCCCTTCTTAATAATGGTTTATGGACCTTTCCTCCAGGAACTTGTCCAAACCTTTTTTAAACCCAGCTACACTAACAGCCTTTACTACATCCTCCGGTAACAAATTCCAGAGTTTGATTACACGTTGAGTGAAAAAATATTTTCTTTCATTAGTCTTAAATAGTTTACCCTGTAGCTTCATTGCATGTCCCCTAGTCTTTCTATATTCTGATAACGTAAACAATCAATCTACATTTACCCGTTCCACTCCGTTCATTAATTTATAGACTTCTATCATATCTCCCCTCAGCCTTCTCTTTTCCAGGTTAAAGAGCCCTAACCTTTTTAGCCTTTCTTCATAGGAGTATCCTTCCATCCCCTTTACCATTTTGGTGGCTGTTCTCTGAACCTTTTCTAATAACTCTATATCCTTTTTAAGATACGGCAACCAGAATTGCACACAATATTCAAGGTGCGGTCTCACCATGGAACGATATAGAGGCATTATAATATCTTTTGTTTTATTTTCCATTCCTTTCCTTATGATACCTAGCATTCTATTTGTTCTCTTGGCCACCGCTGCACACTGGGCCGAGGGTTTTAACATGTTATCCACAATGACGCCTAAATCTTTTTCCTGGGTGGTGGTTCCTAATGTGGAACCTTGCATCATGTAACCATAGTTTGGGTTGTTCTTCCCTAGGTGCATAACTTTGCACTTGTCCACATTAAATTTCATCTGCCATTTTGATGCCCAGTCTTCTAATTTATCAAGATCCTCTTGCAATTTTCCACAATCCTCTTGGGTTTTAACAACTTTAAATAGTTTTGTGTCATCTGCAAATTTGATAACCTCACTCGTTATTCCACTTTCCAGGTCATTTATGAATATGTCAAAAAGCAGCGGACCCAGCACAGATCCCTGGGGTACACCACTATTCACCTTTCTCCATTGGGAAAATTGGTCATTTAGCCCAACCCTCTGCTTTCTATCTTTTAATCAGTTCTTGATCCACGGTAGTACACTGCCTCCTATCCCATGACTCTTTAGTTTTGCCAAAAGTCTCTGATGAGGGACCTTGTCAAAGGCTTTCTGAGTTCTCAACCTCTACCCCATTAACTCTGGCCATTGGGCAGCTTGAGTTTTTTGTTCTCCGGCCTGCTTAACAACCTGGTTTGTCATGGGAGTATAGTCCAGCGGCGGCAGCGTCTAAGGCGGTTGGCTGGACGCCAACTTCAGGAAGTGATTCTGTCTCCCCTGATTTATGGCGTGCTTTGAAGGCACTGTGTGTGCAGGGCTCTCCAGACATGCTACAGCGGGTGGATGCAGTTAGCATTCTCGACCTTACTGGTGGCAGAAGGGCAGCTCTGGAGTTTCTGAGTGAGGGAGTAGTGTTCTCTTAGGGTCAGCGATGGCTCAGCCTCTCCCCAGTGCAGGCAGTAGGAGAATGGGCAGCAGAGGTGACTGCCTCACAGAGCCAGGTGCAGCTGTCGGAAAGTTCAGAGGATGGCTCTTTGGTGATGGAGGAGTCATTCCTTTCCTTTTTGGTGCAGCTTCCTGATACTTTTACTCTGGAAATGATCTGAAATGCCATTGTCCAGCTTGAAGCAGCTTTGATGCCCCAGATTACCTCTTTGTCTTAGAAGGTACAACAACATTCGGTGGATATGGCAGAAACTACAAGCAAGGTGCTTTCGTTTCAGAACTCGTTAATCACTGGTACAAACTAAAGTGGATTTGATGGAGCAGAGTTCAGATCTTCATGTTAAAGACGTTTATATAATTAAAGCTAAACTTGAGACTTTGGAGACTCTGTTAGGGCTGCCGACTTAAGGCTGGTGAATTTTCCCCAAGTTTCTTTTGTTTCTGCTAGAGATATATTTCAAAGTTATTTAACCAATATATTAGGGATACCTCCCGAGTCACATGCACCTTTGGTCAAGGTATATTATGTGCTTTCTTCTAAGAGATCAGCAGTCTCTGGGGGTATCACATGTGGAGCATGTGGATGTTTTGAATATTACTGATATTTTGGAAAAATTTCAGGAAGAAGTTGCATCTGCTACTCTGTTGATTAGCTTAGCTTTATTATCTGATAAGAATTGGTTAATGAAGGTATTCTTTAAGAAAAGGAATATGCGATTTAAAGGGTTGTTAGTTCGTATGTACTCTGATTTGACTCGTGATATGCAAAAACGGAGATGAGAGTTTCTTCTCCTTCACCCAGGTGTACAGCAGCTTAGAGGACTCTTTTTTCTTAAGTACCCTTATAAATGTCTGGTCAAGTATCATGCTTCTTCTTATGTTTTTATGAGTCCTCCCAGCTGCTGGCTGTCAAGTCTCACTGACGGATTGACCTGGTTGGGCCTCCAAATAATCCACCGTGATTATTTAGGTATACTAGTTGTTCTCCTGCATTGATAATCTTCATTAAAAATGTAGTTTGGTTTATTTCTTTGTTCTTGGATCACTCTCTATTGTGGACTAGAGTGGGAATGATTGTATGTTTATTTTCTTCTGTATAATTTTTCTTAATAATTTTATGATATTCATATCCCATTTTCTATACAAGGATTATATTCTCAGTTCAATGTTGTAAATTGCATAAAGATAAAATAAAATTTAAAAAAATAAAAGCTTTTCACAACACGGGGTTGCTCTGCTAATTGCTGGTCGCTGGAATTGTAGAGATTCAGATCATATACAAATAATAAATGAGATGTTGTTTCTGGGTTGCTACCTTCTTTAGTGTTCAGGCTAAATCCGTATCACAGGGAGTCGATGAGAGTACACATTGGATTAACCGTCACAGAAAACAGAAGGGGCAACAGGGAATTTCCCTGAAATATTCCTCGCTGGATTTTAATGTTAGGAATGATGTACTGACCATCTTCATATCTCAAAAAGAGTGTGGTTTGCCACATTGTCATGCTGAAGTTAATGTACTCTATCAAAGCAGGATGTATTTTAAACATTTCAAGGCAATTTATTATAGAAACATAGAAACATGACGGCAGAAAAAGACCACATGGCCTATCTAGTCTGTCCTTCCATATCAATCACTACAACATTCCCCTTTTTTCCTTTAGAAATCCTCTGTGTTTGTCCCATGCTTTTTTGAATTCAGGTAGGGCCTTCATTTCTACCACCTCTACTGGGAGACTATTCCACGCATCTACCACTCTTTCCATAAAGAAATATTTCCACATATTACTCCTGAGTCTATCCCCTTTCACCCTCATCCTATGTCCCCTTGTAGCAGAGCTTGCTTTCAATCGAAAGAGGGCCTCCTCCTGTGTATTTATGCCATGGAGATATTTAAACATCTCTATCATATCTCCTCTATCCCACCTTTCCTCTAAAGTACAATTATTAAGATCCTTAAGTCTATCCTCATATGCTTTCTAATGAAGAATACTAACCATTTTAGAAGCCATCCTCTCCAGTGACTCCAACCTGTTTATATCCTTTTGAAGGCGTGGTCGCTAGAACTGCACACAATACTCCAAATGATGTCATACCAAAGACCTATACAGAGGCACTATTACCTCCTTTTTTCTGCTGGTCATTCCTCTCACTATGTACCCAAGCATCCTTCTAGCTTTCGCCATCGCCTTTTCTACCTGTTTAGCTACTTCAAGATTATCAGACACTATCACATCCAGGTCCCAATCTTCTTCTGTGGACAGAAGTACTTCCACCACTACATTATACCTTCCTTTGGATTTTTGCAACCCAAATGCATGAACCTGCAGATTTAGCATTAATTGTCAGCTGCCAAATTCTAGACCATTCTTCAAGCTTAGCTAGATCCCTCCTCATGTTATCTACTCCTTCCTGGGTATCTACTCTATTGCAGATTTTGGTATCATCTGCAAAAAGGCAAGCCTTACCTGACAGCCCTTCCACTATATCACTAACAAAGATGTTAAAAAGAATTGAACCAAGGACAGATGCTTGCGGCATACCACTGGTAACCTTCCTCTCCTCAGAGTGAGCTCCATTTACCTGTACCCTTTGTTGCCTCCAATTTCTATTCCAACTAGTAACTTTAGGGTCCATCCCTAGGGTGCTCAGTTTGTTGATAAGTTGCCTGTGCGGAATAGTGTCAAAGGCTTTACTGGGTTCTCCCTTGATCCAAATCTCTGATCACCCAGTTAAAGAAATCAATCATATTTGTTTGACAAGACCTGCCTCTGGTGAATCTATGCTGCCTCCAATCCTGTATCCCACTGGACTCCAGAAACCTCACTATTTTCTCTTTGAGCAGCGTTTCCAATAATTTATTTACCAAAGAGGTTAGACTAACCAGCCTGTAGTTTTCAACCACATCTTTACTTCCGCTTTTGTATAAAGGGACCACCTGTGCCTCTCTCCAGTCCTATGGCACCACTCCTGACTCCAAAGAGGCATTGAAAAGGTCAGGCAGCAGAGTCGTTGAACATCCCCAAATTCATTCAGTATTCTCGGAGGTATCTCATCCAGTCCCATAGCTTTGTCTACTTTCAGTTCCTCCCAACACAGTCTTCTGAAAATCTTTCGAGATCCCCGTTGCTTCTGTTCCTATTTGTGGGTATTTTCTGAGATCCTGCTCCTGGCCTTTCATCTGTGAACACAAAACAGAAATATTTGTTAAGCAAATCCACTTTATCCTCATCAGCTTCTACATATTCCCCCACTCCACCCTTGAGTATGACAATACCACTTTTGCCCTTCCTCTTCTCACTAACATATCTGAAAAAGTCTTATCCTCCCATTTTATTGCATTGGCTATGTCTTCGTCTTTTATTATCTTTGCTTTTCTGACTATTTTGCTAGCTTCTCTAAGTTTTCCAAATATAGATGCCTGTCTTCTGCTCTCTGTGATCTCTTATATTTCATGAGGGCATCCCTCCTCTTCTTCACCTTTTCAGCTGCTACTTTTGAGAACCGTAGCAGCCTCCTTTGCCTTTTATCTTTATTTACCTTTCTAACAAAAAGGTTGGTTGCCCTTAAAATATCCCCTTTGAGTTTTGCCCACTGTTTTTCTTATCCAAGAGTATGGGACACTGTCAAAAACTTTCTTATATTCAGTCCATGCTATACTAAGATTTTTGCTTTTATTAGCACTGGCCATGATGGCCTTATTCACATTAACTAATCTTGGTTCCATATGCTCCCCTCTTATTGCCTTTTTGCTCTATTGCCATGATATTATTGGACTTGATATGATCATATATTCTGTCTGCGACTATTGCAGTGAACAGCTTATGGGTTGTAGGTAGACAAGTTATTGGTCTGTGATTATTGGGAATATTACTCAGGTCCCCCTTTTGAAGGAGAAATGTTCTTCCTGAAGTAAGCCATTGTGATGTTTTGTCTGTCTGCTTGAAAAATTGCTTTTTGCAGCTTTCCAGGTCTTGGTGGAATGATGTGAACTGTTTGAGCCAAAAGTTGGTAACTCTTATGGGCTAGGGCTCTTCCAGTTTAGGGCTCATTTTAACCTGCTCCAACTCTTTCATTGTTATTGCAGGCCATCCCATTGGATTGAGGTTTGCTTTTTCTAAATGCTCTTGTATGTAGAATAATCATTCTGCTTCTTGACTGTGCTCTATAGCGTCCTCATATAGCTTTATTTATTTACATTCTCTTATATACTGTGCTATTCTGCATCAGTGCGGTTTACATTGAACAAACTGAAATTACATTGAACAGGGCATTGAACTTGGAGATAAGAACATAAGATATGCCATACTGGGTCAGACCAAGGTCCATCAAGCCCAGTATTCTGTTTACAACAGTGGCCAATCTAGGTCATATGTACCTAGCAGTTTCCCCAAGAGACACAAGTTCCACAATGCTTGTACTGGGTCAAGCATTGATATCTTGATAACTATTTTTTACAGGGAACATGGGCTATGGAGGGTTAAGTGGCTTGCCCAAGACCACAAGGAGCACCTGTGGGACTAGAAACCCCAGTCCTTCCAGCCCAAGGTTGCTGTCCTCTAGTGGGATTTGAACCCCTGACCTTCTGGCCTGAAGTACTTTGCCCCAACCACTTGGCCACTCCTCCACTCCAGAAGGTTTGGTTGATGGTAATTTTGCCATATTAATGCTCTTTCCCATTTACCTGTAGAATTGTTCTGAGTTCTCTCTACTTTATTTTGATATCTTTCTTTTCTATTTTCTTCATATCATCACTGTTTTTGCGCTTCTGCTGCTACTTTCAATTTATTGTTGGAACATATACATTTCAGGTCTTCTTCTATCAATGGAACATGCTTCAGCTTGATGGCTTGGATCTTCCTCAATATCCTTGATGATTTTAATCCTTTTAGATACCCATCTATCAGGGATACCTCTGCATGCAATGATTGTAAATTCCATTCAATGCACTTTTTCCAAAAAGGAACTGTTATTGTTCTCATTTTCTTCCAGCCCTGCATTTTAGTTGTTAATATTTTTGCAGAAATAATTTTTGCCGCACAATATTGTATTTGATTTATTTCAGTGATGTCAATAAATGGTCCCTTTATACTGGATATGGCCTTTTTCCTCTTAATTATCATACACTTAACCCTAAATGTTAAACTAAGATGCAGACAGCAGTCCAGCAGCGAGATGGGGGCTTTCCAGTCTTTTGCATTGAATGCCACATGTTAAATTTAGCTTGGGTAATCATTCCCTTGCCTGGAGTGCATCATATTCATCTTTTTCTATGTGGATCCTCCAATCTTCAGGTATTACAGATGATTTTAATGAAAATTCACAGAATACTAATAGCAGGTCTGCAATCTCATATTTCAGTTCTTTCAACACCATTGGATGTATACCATCTGGCCCAGGTGATTTGCTAATCTTCAGTTGTAAACTGTTGCTACTAGGCCCTGACTGATTTAACAAAAAACACCAGGTTCACAGATTAATTAGCTTTAATACAAAGAAGTCCTTTCAGAAAATTCCCAGAAGTATATACTCACAATTGCAGATCTCTCTCCTGCAGTTCCAGATCTCTCAGCTCCTCTCCCCCTAAGCTGCTCTTTCTTTTTCTGTGTATTCCTTTCTGCTGGTACTCTCAACTACGTCTCCTGCTCCCTGTAGTTCTTTTTCCATGGAAGTCCTTAGTTGCTTTAAGATGTTATCACTCACATACTTGTTTACTTTGATCTGTGAAATTTTTTCTTGTGGCAGTCTTTCTCTTTCTTCCAGCTTTTGTCAGATTCTCTTTGACCGAAAAAGCAAGGTGCTTACCTGGAACAGGGGTTGTCTATAGACAGCAGGATAAATGAGACATACTGTTCTGACGTCCAAGAGAGACGATTTCTAAGCTCTGCAAAAGACTGAGGGCACTTGAGAGAGCAGTTGCAAAGGAAGTCCCTCGGTTTTCTGAGAGAGCTGATTTATGACAGCACCGCTGGAAGATGTCACCCACTTGTGTGTTCAATTTATCCTGCTGTGCATGAGAACCCCTGTTACAGGTAAGCAACTCTGCTTTTCCCAAAATCTGACTTATATTTACATTTTATGATGATATCATTTTACTCTGTTTTGAACTAAGGTTTTGCAATAAGCAATGGAAAACTGAATCAGCTCATTCAGTGTTTACGCATTATTCCCCACTGAATAGAATTCAGAGTTCTGGTCATTATCCTTTGGTTAATAATTGAGATGTAGTGCTCTTGACTCTAGGACTATTGAAAATCACTATTAATTAAAATATTCTTTGTCTAGTAATCCAATGTGTGAAATACATAAAGCAGCATAACATATCTGAAAATGTCTTATCCCCCATTTTATTGCACAGACCATTTCTTCTTTTTGTGTCCTTGCTTGCCTGACTACTTTGTTAGCTTCTCTAAGTTTTTCAAAATATAGATGCCTGTCTTCCTCTCTCTGTGATCTCTTGTATTTTATGAAGGCCACCCTCTTTATCTTCACCTTTTCAGCTACTTCTTTTGAGAACCATAGTGGCCTCCTTTTCCTTTTCCTTTTACATTTATTTGCCTGTCTAACAAACGTTTTGCTGCCATTAAAACATCCCTTTTCAGTTTTGCCCATTGCTTTTCTACATCCCCCAGCTGTTCCCATCCCACTAACAACTCCTTGAGATATTGTCCCATCTTGGCAACATTAGTTTTCCTAAAGTCTAAGACCCTTGCTTTTGAATGGATTTTATCAGCCCTAGGCATAAGAACATAAGATATGCCATACTGGGTCAGACCAAGGTCCATCAAGCCCAGTATCCTGTTTCCAACAGTGGCCAATCTAGGTCATACATACCTAGCAGTTTCCCCAAAAGACACAGGTTCCGCAAAGCTTGTACTGGGTCAAGCATTGATATCCTGGGTCCCTTCTTAATAATGGTTTATGGACCTTTCCTCCAGGAACTTGTCAAAACCTTTTTTAGACCAAGCTACACTAACAGCCTTTACTACATCCTCCGGTAACAAATTCCAGAGTTTGATTACATGTTGAGTGAAAAAATATTTTCTTTTATTAGTCTTAAATAGTTTACCCTGTAGCTTCATTGCATGTCCCCTAGTCTTTCTATATTCTGATAACATAAACAATCGATCTATGTTTACTTGTTCCACTCAGTTCATTAATTTATAGACTTCTATCATATCTCCCCTCAGCCGTCTCTTTTACAGGTTAAAGAGCCCTAACCTTTTTAGCCTTTCTTCATAGGAGTATCCTTCCATCCCCTTTACCATTTTGGTGGCTCTTCTCTGAACCTTTTCTAATAACGCTATATCCTTTTTAAGATACGGCGACCAGAATTGCACACAATATTCAAGGTGCGGTCTCACCATGGAACGATATAGAGGCATTATAATATCTTTTGTTTTATTTTCCATTCCTTTCCTTATGATACCTAGCATTCTATTTGCTCTCTTGGCTGCCGCTGCACACTGGGCCGAGGGTTTTAACATGTTATCCACAATGATGCCTAAATCTTTTTCCTGGGTGGTGGTTCCTAATGTGGAACCTTGCATTGTGTAACCATAGTTTGGGTTGTTCTTTCCTAGGTGCATAACTTTGCACTTGTCCACATTAAATTTCATCTGCCATTTTGATCCCCAGTCTTCCAATTTATCAAGATCCTCTTGCAATTTTCCACAATCCTCTTGGGTTTTAACAACTTTAAATAGTTTTGTGTCATCTGCAAATTTGATAACCTCACTCGTTATTCCACTTTCCAGGTCATTTATGAATAAGTCAAAAAGCAGCGGACCCAGCACAGATCCCTGGGGTACACCACTATTCACCTTTTTCCATTGGGAAAATTGGCCATTTAGCCCACCCCTCTGCTTTCTATCTTTTAACCAGTTCCTGATCCACAGTAGTACATTGCCTCCTATCCCATGACTCTTTAGTTTTGCCAAAAGTCTCTGATGAGGGACCTTGTCAAAGGCTTTCTGAAAGTCCAGATACACTATATCAACTGACTCACCTTTGTCCACCTGTTTATTCACACTTCCAAAAAAACATAACAGATTACTAAGACAAGATCTTCCTTGTCTAAAGCCATGTTGGCTGTCTCCCATTAGGCCATGACTATCTACATGCTGAGTAATTTTATTCTTTATGATGGTTTCTACCATTTTTCCCAGTACTGACGTGAGGCTCACTGGTCTGTAGTTTCCCAGATCACCCCTGGACCCCTTTATAAAAAATTGGTGTTACATTGGCGATCCTCCAATCTTCAGGTATTAGAGATGATTTTAATGATAGTTCACAGATTACTAATAGCAGGTCTGCAATCTCATATTTCAGTTTTTTTAACACCGTTGGATGTATACCGTCTGGCCCAGGTGATTTGCTACTCTTCAGTTTATCTAATAGTTGTAATACATCTTCCCGATGTACCGATATTTCCTTCAATTCTTCCTCACCTTTAAATACCACTTCAGTCATGGGTAACATCCCTACATCTTCCTCAGTAAAGTCCGAAGCAAAGAATTCATTCAGTTTCTCCGCTATCTCCTTGTCGCCTCTTAGTGCCGCTTTAACTCCTCTATCATCTAATGGACCAACTGACTCTCTCACAGGTTTTTTGCTACGAATGTACTTGAAAAAATCTTTATTTCGCGTTTTTGCTTCCACAGCAAACTTCTTCTCAAATTCTCCCTTTGCCTGCTTTATCAATGCCTTGCATTTGACTTGCCAGTGCCTGTGCTGTTTCCAGGTTTCATCGTTTGGCTCTTTTATCCATTTCCTGAAAGATGCTTTTTTGGCAACAACAGCCTCTCTGACCTCACCTTTAAACCATGCTGGCAGTTTTTTGGACTTCCTTCCACTTTTCTTAAAGCGTGGAATACAGATGGTCTGGGCTTCCAAGATAGTATTTTTCAACAACACCCGAGCTTGATGTAAGTCTTTAACCTTTGCAACTGCTCCTTTCAGTTTTTTCTTAACTCTTTTCCTCATTTTATCATAGTCTCCCTTTCGAAAGTTAAAAGGTTGTACTGTGGATTTCCTTACTATCCCTCCTCCACTAATTAAATCAAAGGCGATCATGCTATGATCACTATTGCCAAGTGGCCCCAACACCCTTATCTCTTGCACTAGATCTGGACTAGGTCTAATATGGCTTCCCCTCTGGTCGGTCCATGAACCAGCTGCTCAGGCCTAATACTGAACCACACCATCTAGTGATCACTGGATGCAAGATGATCTCCCACTATGACATGAGAAACACTTTCCCTATTGATAAGCACCAAGTTATCAGTTGCCTGAATAGTTCTCCCTGTAGAGAATCTACGATCTCCTTACTTCTAGATGACACTGCAGCAGGGATGTGCCTCCTCGCTCCCTTTTAAGCACTACAATTCTAAAGCTTTAATATTATTTTTTACATATAGTGCCATTCCTCATCCATTTCTTCCTACCCTGTTCTTCCTGAATAAAGTATAGCCCGGTATAATTGCATCTCAGTGATGGTTGTCTGCGAATCATGTCTCCATAACTGCCACTAAATCCAAGTCAGCCTCTTCCATTAAAGCCTCATCATCTGGGATCTTATTTCCCATGCTACGGGCATGTATATACATCGCTTTCCAAATATTGCTCCTTTTACCCATTTCTATCGAGGTATTTAATGTTTCACTTATCTGGGGGCTTTCTTCACGCATCCCCAATGAATCAAGCTTAAAGTCATGTTCAGTATGTTAGCCAGACTGCTACAGAAGACACTTCGACCCTTCTTGGACAGATGGACGCGATCTCTGTTCTGCAGCCCTTGGAACATCATCCCATGGTCCAGAAAACCAAAACACTCTCAATGACATCATCCACGCAGCCATGCATTCATCTCCAGGATGCGAGCTTCTGAGTCTTGGCCTTTACCCTCAGCAGGGAGGATTGAAGAGAATACCAACTGCACACCTATCTGCTTCACCCTCTGTCAGAGAACCATAAAGTCACTTTTGATATGCTTGGAGGGATACCTAGTAGGAATATTTGTGCCAACATGGATGAGCAACATCGGATAATAGTCAGTAGGCTTGATGAGTCTCGGCAAACTCTCCATAACATCTCAGATTTTGGCACCTAAAGGAAAGCACACCTCTCTGGATATCAAGTCTGGTTGGTAGATGGATGCCTCAGAACCCCTCAGAAGAGAGTCACCAATCACCACTACCCATTGCTTCCTTGTGGTCACTGATTCTGCTACTTTGGGGTGCTCAAGCTCTGATTCGTCCTTTTCCTGTGATGTTTTCACCTCCTCCACTTCCAGGGCTGTATACTGGTTCTTCAATTCATGGGTTGTTGCAGTTGGATTATTCATTCTGCAGGCTTTGATGACGCTTGTCCAAATCTCTTCATTCTGTAGTCTCCCATTCACCTCTGTCAGACAGCTTGGATGTTTATCTCATCAATGTACTTTTCACTGTCTTGAATGCTTCTTAGCCTCGCCACCTCTTCTTGAGTTCCTCTGCTTGTTTCATGAGGGCTTCAGCTCTCAGGCATCCTGCACATGGAACCAGTTCTTTGACTAACATTGGGCTGTCTGTCTGGACAGAGGCAGAAACTGTAACAGGGGCAATAACTTTGGCAATATGATTTTCTTTCAGCCATCTTTCCGTTGGTGGAGCTTTGGTACCTGTTGAAGTAAACGAGAGAGACCAACCAAAGACCCTAACTTTTCTTCAGCTGTCCTTTAAAAGAAAAATCAGTTAATCTCTTTTATGTGTGTTGTAACAGCGCTGTTCTATATCCCTTTGTGTAGCTAATTGGGAAGTTGCTCTATAAAGCAAGAATTCTCACCTGGGGTGGGTGGGAGCTGGGGTGGGTAGGGAGGGACCTAACATCTGAAGAGGTCATTGGCTTCAAAGAGCTATCTCTGAATGAAAGCTGGAAAAAGACAACTCTAATTCGCAGAGCTTTACCCAACACCACAAAAAATTTCCCCTTTTGCAATACAGAAAAAGATTTAGCTTTTACAAATGAAGACCAAAATCCCTTTAAGAGCTCTCAGGCAGAGAGCTTGTATTTAAAAGTCACACAGTGTTACCTTGCTTGCAATGGAGTCCCTGTTAGGAATGCCAGTACTTGCAAGGCCCTATAGACCTTTTTACAGCACACAGCTGCCTAGCTCCTTTGCAAGCTAATCAAGGACCACTAACACCTGATGAGGTCAGTGGCTTCAAAGAGCTGGCTCTGAATGGAAAGCTGAAAAAAGAAATCAATGAATTCTAATAGGCAGAGCTTTACCCTACAGCATAACAAAAATGCCTCCTTTGCAATATAGAAAAAGATTTAGGGCCCAATTTTCGAAGCCCTAGGCATGTGCTACACATGTAAAAGCCAGCCTTACCACCATAACCGTATAAACCAGATATTCAACAAGGAGGCTTGAATTGTTGAGGCCTAGCTACCTCAGGTACCAAGGCCCGAGGGGCAGAATGGAGGTATGCCACCGTGAAACCTGAGTAAAGTGGATTTCTGAAACCCATGTGCACCGACATTGGACGTCACAAACCACATAAGTCTAAGCGACATTTCCTGGCGCATACAACCACTGATGGTGATTGGCAAACCCATGTAGTAGAGTGAGGAGAGCGTGTGCAAGCCTGTACCCAAACCGTGCAGACGTTAAGCATGCTGGACCGACAGAGAAGCCATGTGGGCCATATACATAATGTTTCAGAGGTGGAGACGTGCCCACCATGCCCAGACACAGCGGAGGATGCGGCAGGCAGTGCATACCCATCAACAGACTGTAATCCAGCACCTGAGGTGCAGGTTCTGTGCCCTACGTGCACACTGGCCCAGGGTGAGCTACCTACAATTGATGGAGGAGGAGGTCTACCAGAGATACAGACTAGATTTGCAACGATAACTGAGTTGTGCTGCATTCTCAGTGTGGAGCTGGAGCCCTCTACTTTCAGAAGCCAGGCCCTGCCAGTGACCATGATGATGATCGCCGCCCTGGGATATCTTGTAACTGGAAGCTTCCAGCATGTCATATCTTGCAACTGACAACTTCCAGCACAGTCTACTGCCAGCCATTGCATAAGTACCTTCACGAGGGTCCTGCTGCAGGGGATGCATCATCTCATAACCTTCCCCCGAACACAGCAGATGTGGCAGGAGACCATGCAGGTGTTCTACAATGTCACTGGGTTCACATCAATGCTTGGAAGTATAGATTGCACCCACATTGCACTGTGGGCACCACTGCTGGAGCAGAGGGCATACCGGAACAGGCATGAGTACATATCGATGAACATGCAGGTCATTGTGGATGTCAACATGACCTTCACTGATGTGTGTGCCTGCTACCCGGGGTCCTGCCATGATGCATTTGTCCTTGCCCAGTCCAGCCTGGGACATGCAGCAGCCTGTGGGTCAGCTCAGAGATGCATGACTGCTAGGTGAGTGTGCACATGTGTGAGCCCCAGGACAGGCCCAGAACATATGCTTGCTGTAGTATGATGCTATGTGTAATGCAAACAGTTGGTGAAATAAGTGTTACATACGTATCACAACATATGAGAACCACTGCGTGCACATGCTCTATTGGTCCACAGTGGATATCCCCTGAGGACCTGGCTGCTGATTCCAGTGTGCCACCCCATGAACTGGCAGGAGGAGCGGTACAAAGGTGCCCATCAGCAGACCTGGGCGGTTGTGGAGCGCGCAATAGGGGTGCTGAAGAGCTGCTTCCAGTGCCTCGACAGGAGCAGCAGGGAACTCATCTAAAGCCCGGAGCGTCTATGCAAGATATTTGCATCGTGCTGCTTACTCCATGACCTGGTACAGATGCATGGATTGCCAAACCCAGAGCCAGCAGTTGTGGAGGAGAGGGAGGCTGCAGAGGCAGCAGATGATGATGGTGAAGAGTCCAGAAGCCATCAGCAGACCAGGGCACTGGCCCACCATGCGCGGATGATATGTGACAGTTTCTGAGGTGACTGCCCCACACCAGCACCAGGATAGGACACACACAATCACCAATAAAGTGCCCAATACTATGCTATTTGTGCAGAGTGATACTTTATTTCCCCCATGTGTGTCCCCTGCCCCTGGGCTCCCTGTCGGCCATGGGTGCTTGCTGACACATGCCCTGTGACTTAGTGGAGCAATATCCGATAACGTGCTGGCAGTGTCATCACCTTTCCCAGCAGGGCAGGCTAATGGACATGAGTCAGGGCTACTAGGTAGCTGTACTAATTTGCTGGCAGCCCCAGCACCAAACCCCCATGCCTGCATGAGGTCCACCAAACTGCGCAGGGAATCAGCAATCAATGCCTGCTATGCTGCCATCTCTCTCATCAGTCTCAAGTGCCCCTCCATGTGATGTTCCATGAACAATCTGTGGTCCCACCACTCCTCACGCTCTGCCTCCCTTGCCTGTTCCGCTGCCTGCAGGTCCTGCTGGATACTGTGCAGCTCGGACAGTATGCCCTCTGTGCCAGCCACCAGGTGCACACCTCCTGCAGTAGTTCCTTGTCCAGATCTGTGCCTCCCTGCATCCACAGAGTCCTCCAGGATGGTGAATTGTAGCTCAGCAAGTGAGGCATCATCCGTCCCTAACTCCCCAGCACTATCAGACACACTGGCCTAATCCACTGCCCTGGGTGGCAAACCTGACTGCTCTTCTGCCCTGGCTGGAGCACTGGACCGCTCCTCTGCCCTGGCAGGCACACCAGCCCCTATGGCTGTGCTGCATCCCAGCTACGCACTGGCATCATCTGTGGTGGTTGGTGAGGCTCCCCTGATGCATCTGTCCTAGGCTGGAAGGGTAGGGTCCCTGGAAGGTCTGTAGTAGAGCAAAGTTGGTAGAGATTAGCGACATGGGTTGCCAGGTCAGTCTATGGGGTGGCACTAGTCCCACTACAGAACCGGCAGGTGGTGTATGGTCCACACCGACCCCAACCCACGCAGCATCCAAGGTCTGACAGACAGGCAGGCCCTGAGTGGACGGAACCATGGTGAAGACATATACATGGCCATCACGATGCCACCCAGGTCATGGGGCACCCCTACTCACCCTCCTGGGTGCCTGTGGTGAAGCTGTCAAAGCCAGCAACCTCTGAGATGGCAACCTCTTCCATGAACTGCAGCACATGTTCCTCCAGAGGGTTAGTTTGTGCTGCTGTGCAGGTGGCAACCTGCTGTTGCTGACCCTCTTCTCCTGCCTGCCGTACCATCCGCCTTTTCTTTATATCTTCCACATCCCTGTTATGATGGTGGATGCATAGACCCTCCTGATGATGTCACGTCATGCTGTCAGCTGGATGCTGGCATCCTCTGCCATGAAGAGCGCAGCATGATGTTTCAGAATGAGTCCCAGGGCCATAGCGGTCTTGGAGGGTGTGAAGTTCACCTTCTGTGTTTGCTTTGCCACTCTCGGCACTGTGGCAGTGTTAGGTTACCCGTGTAGGTCCTTTTATACATACGCAGTTATGACATGCATCGGCGCCGCCCCATCCAAAGGCATATCTGGTACCCGCGAAGGCTCCTGAGCACCAACATTTCAAAAATCTGCATGACAGGTAGCTGACATAGTATGCCATAGCCACACAACACTGTGCATCGGCAACATATGTGTGCATGGATGCCCAGAGTAGAATACCCAGGTAGTTCAGATAGCACAATATGCGGGCATGGTCACCACGGCATGCAGACAGGTGCACAGCATCGTGCCAACCATGTGCCTCCATGGGGCAGGGGGCACCCTGTGTGTGTAGCACCACTGTGCCACACCCGTGTGCCCACAGCCTGTTCTGTGCAGATATGGCACAGTGGCATTACCCATGCAGCACTGTGACTGTCTCCTTCTGCGCGGATATGGCACAGAGGTGCCACCTGTGCAAAGCTGTTATCATACTCTTTTGTGTGAATATAGCACAGAGGCACCACCTGTGCAGAGCTGTGACAGTGCCCTTCTGCGTGGGTATGGCATAGAGGTGTCACCCATGCAGAGCTGCACCCATGCCTTTCTGTGCATGTGGTGCCTCAGTGCCATACCCACACACACAGACATTCCCACAGAGCACACACCCCATGACCATAAACCCCGGACACCCTCCCCCGGTCTCCACACCACCTATGCAGACACGCTGCCCAACCCAGAAAACAGACAACACAGCATGTTTGCAAAATGGGAACTGTTTATTAACAAACCTGTCACAACTGTTACAATGTGGCAACAGCAGCATAAATCAACAGTGGTACATACCACAGACCGCCCCATTATAGCCCATTGCAGGTCGTTTACTGGAATGGAGATGGCTTATGGTGCAGGTGGGCCCTGCTTGTGCCCTTTTACTACATTGGTGAGGGCATCCATGTGCTCTGCGATGGTCCATGCCATTGTGCCCACCTCCTCCCTGAGGAGCCACACCTCCACCACCAGGGTGGCCAGAGCCAAGTCACTGGATAGATGAGGGGATGGTGGTACAGAGGGGCCTGGTGCAGCATG
Source organism: Ichthyophis bannanicus (assembly GCA_033557465.1). Taxonomy (NCBI): domain Eukaryota; kingdom Metazoa; phylum Chordata; class Amphibia; order Gymnophiona; family Ichthyophiidae; genus Ichthyophis; species Ichthyophis bannanicus. The sequence continues at coordinate 440,716,215 of CM066037.1, read as the reverse complement.
GCTATGGTGTGCTCATGGGTGCTGGGGTGGCTGTGGGGCCCTCAGATGTGCAGGGTGGACCACTGCTCTGCTGCCCATTGCGCCTGGCCCATGCTGAGCCATGCGGGCATGGCTGTGGACTGTGGGGCACAGCTGGGGGGTACAACTCCTCCTTTGGGTGCCCTGCCAGGTGCCTGCTGGCTGTGCACTGCACTGCCATACCTGGGCACTTGGAGAGTGGTTCCTGCATACCCCCATGCTATCCCCTCTGATCCCACCCCTTCCTCCTCTGGCTCCCTGCCCTGCTCCTGGCCTTCTGGTCCCTCCCTCCTCCTCTGACTCCCCATCCTGCCACTGGCCCTCTGATCCCTCCACCTCCTCCTCCTCCTCTGCCTCCCTGCCCTGCCACTGGCACTCTGATTCCTCCTCCCTCCTCTGAGTCCCTGCCCTGCCCCTGGCTCTCTGATCTGTCCTCCTCCTTCTCCTCTGACTTCCCACCCTCCCCTTAGCCCTCTGATCTCTCCTTCTCTGATTCCATATCCTGATGCTGTGCCACTGCCCTCCCACTCTGTTGTGCTGTCCTCCGACACATTGTCACTTGACTCCTCCTCCCCATCATTGCTGGAGGTACTGCTGGTCTCTGGACCCCTGGTTGGCTCTTCTGGTGCTGCACCGCTGCTCCTGGGTGGTGGGCATGGTTGCCAGTGTTGTCTGGGGCCTCCCTGGAGCCAGCTGTGGGAGAAGAGGAAGGGGGGTTAATGGTCCACACAGGCATGACCTTGGGGTGAGTCTGGTGCACCCCCAGGGGACCCACACATGCAGCACACATCCCACCTTCAGCTCACAGTGGCATGACACCCCCACAGTGCACACTGCACACCCTCCCCTTTGCCCACCTCCAGCCATCTCAGTTCTCCCCACACATGCCAAGCTGTGGCTTGCTGCCTCCCCCAGGCGATGGGCATGCACAGGCGGCAGTGTGGGCAGGTGCACAATGTGCATCTGGGGCCACTGCTGGTGGTGTGTGCTCCTGTACCACACATCCGTGCCATGCCCTGGCCATGCGTGTGCACACCTGAATGTATTGTGTGCTGGCTGGTGCACACATGAGATAGTAACACTGGGGGATGTCACGGCTGCCCAAATTACATTCCCATCATTGTGTACAGAAAGTCCACCACCAGATGGTTTGCCTGCACCTGTCGAGCAGCCATGGCTGCCACCCCCTGCATCTGATGGGCTCCACTTTGTACCCCACTGACATTCCTTGGCCGCCAGCTGCTCCCTGATATGCTGTATCTGGTTCGGTCATTTCCGGCGCAGTGTGTGGTAGTGGCATTTCAGGGCCTCCAGGGTGCATCACATGCTATATTCACTGTGAGAAAGGGGAGGGGGGACACACATGGGCTCAGTTGTGTGCTTCCATATAGCCTGTTGCACATACCCGTATCCTGCCTCAATCTGGTGACCTGCCCATCCTAGGGGCAGGGGCATACTCATGGATAGCAGGTGTGGAGTGCATGTGATGGTACACCTCTGGCATCTGCCACCATATTCCTGCCAACCACTCTCCTGGCCCTTTAACATGTGCCTTGTGTCACCAGCAATGGTGTCATGTGGGCCAATGTTTCACCTGTGTCACCCCCTCTGGTCCCTTCAGCCACCTCTGCAGTCCTCCCCCTTTCTTTGCTCCTATCTGTTGCATACAAGCTTTCCTTGGCACCATGGTACTTGGTTGTGGTCTGTGCATGGCCTTGGCTATGGGCACATGTCATGCCAGGGGGCATCCACTGCCTCAGGGGCCACATCATTGCATGGTTTGTTATGCGCTGTGCAGGACAGATGGGGATTCTGCCACTGGCCCCCTCAGACTCCTGTGCCAGGATCGCAGGTGCTGAGGGGTGGGGCAGGTGTCCAGGTCATCTGTACTAACTGGCAGGGTCTCCTGGGGTGGGCAGCATGACCACAGCTCCCCCTGCATCAGGCATTGCCATTGCTGTGCATACCCTATGGTGTTTCTGTCAACTTCCACATGGGGTGCAGCGGCTTCCCCACCTGCTGTGTATGAGTAGGCCTCCTGCTGCAGGCAACCAGGGCTGGAACCTGTACCAATGTATGGCCCATCACCCCACCGACGCCTTTTGGCATACATTGGGGCTGCCACCAGCATATGGCTTGGCACCACAGCCCTGTCTCCCTGTATGTTTTATGTTTATGTTTTATTCAGCTTGATATACCGCCCTTTTAGGGGAACCAGAGCGGTTTACAATATAAAAACAATCATAAAAAACAATCATAAAGACAAGCATAATACACAATTATAAAATAATAAATAAAAGAAAAAGAAAAGGAAATTACAATGTCTGGACAGGAAAGAGGGGGAGAAGAGCACAACATAGACCAAAGTGGGTAGAGTTAAGCGAAGGGGGAGGGAAGGTCAAAAGCAAGGGAAAAAAGGTGGGTTTTTAGATTACACTTAAAGGTGAGGAAATGGGGTTCAAGGCGGAGGGAGGGGGGAAGAGAGTTCCATAGGGCGGGAGCTGCGAAGAAGAAAGCAGAGGAGCGGGTGGACTGTAAGTGAGCAAGGGAGGGTGGAGGGAGAGAGAGACGGTTGAGATGGAATGAGCGGGGTGTATGCCTGGGAGTGTGATAGGTGAGAAGGTCTGCTAGATATTGTGGTGTGCTGGAGTGAAAGACCCGATGTACCAGGGTGAGTAGTTTGTATTGGGAGCGAAAGGGTAGAGGCAGCCAGTGGAGGCGAGAGAGAAGAGGTGAAACGTGATCACGGGCGGCGGAGTGGGTGACAATACGGGCAGCAGTGTACTGGATGCGCTGAAGTCTGTAAAGCTGAGATTTTGAAATACCAAGAAAAAGAGAATTAGCAAAGTCAACACGAGACATAACCAAAGAAAGGAGTAGTGTAGCAAGTGCTGAGGGGGTGAGGAAGGGGCGAATAGCACGAATTTGACGTAGGAAAAAAAAAGAGGTCTTAGTAACATGAGAAATGTGATCGTGAAAAGAGAGATTAGAATCAAAGAGAACACCAAGGTAACGAAAAGAAGAGACTAGTGGAATAGAGGCGCCTGAGAAAGATGGGGCCAAGGAAGGGGTAGGACCACCACGGGAGAACCAGATAGTGATAGTCTTTGTAAGATTAAGGTGAAGGCAGTTCTGTGACAACCAATCGGCAACAGTAGAGAGACAAGAATCAAGTGGGGAAAGATCGGGATGAGAAGGAGAAGTGTGGTGTAGGAGGACGATATCATCTGTACAGACATGCAGCTGTGCTTCTCTGGGTATATCTGGCCTAGCATGGTGCTCAGCTACCCCTCCCCAACCCATTTAGGCCTCTTTACCTGCACAACCGGAGATGGAGGCCCCTTCATATGGCTGTAGACAGCTGCAGGTTCGGCCATTGGCCCCCCCTGGGGTATAGCACCCCCTCATGCCGCAGCACGGATCGGCAAGGGTCTCACTCTCAGTGGGGCTGAAATTCATGGTTCTCCTCTCCACGATGCCACTACTGTCTATCCACCCAGCCACAGGGGGCTCTTGCAAATGCAGCTTGCGGGGCCTGTGTGACAGTGTCGTCTATGCATGGGTATGCGAGATGGGTGATACACGGTTTCATGCATACTTGCCATCCCGCTTCTCTGGCCCCTAGTTTGGACACAAACATGGGTATCATGGATCAACTTTAGGCATGGAGCCCAGGTTCCGGGCCCTGCGCCTACCCATCTATGCCATGATGGGCTCCTACCGCTGTGCTCGCTTTGTGCTGCATTTTCATTGCTTTCCCGTTTTGGAGGCACATGGCTCACAATTCAAGCACTTTTCCTGAATGGGTAACTTTCTGCGGGTACGGCAGGCCTTGGCGCCTTGTTGAAAATTGGGCCTTTAGCTTTTAAAAATGAAGACCAAAACTTCTTTAAGAGCTCTCAGGCAGAGAGCTTATATTTCAAAGTCACACCATCTTACCTTGTTTGCAATGGAGACCCTGTTAGGAATGCCCTTTCGTAATGCTATATAGGGATATGTTTACTAAAGGTTAACGAATGCTAAGTACCACTGCACCCATACAAATAAATGGGACATTTAACTCATATTAACCTTTAGTGAACATAATATTTAATGATTGTCTTTCACTAGTCCTGACTATATAGATATAGATATAGATATATTATTCTGCAGATCACTACATATATGAGAAAATATGCACTGGAGCCTCATTCACACCAGATCAAAGGAGAACACAGCTTCCGATGCTACAGCCTGCCTCAAGCAACCATTGCGTGCAGCACACAATACTGGACCTCACCTGCAGCCATACACAAAGGAGGTAAGCCCCTCCCACTGCCGACGCAATCCATGGCATCCTTCTGGCCACACTGGGACTGTTTTAAAGGACTGCACACTAGGGCCGAACTACAGACTCGCCGACTCACAAGCACATGCACTGGAGCCTCACTCACATTGCTTCAGATCCAAAGAGAGCATGCTTCTGATGCTACAGCCTGCTCAAGCCATGATCACTTGCAGCACACAGCACCGGACCTCACCCGCAGTCATACACAAAGGAGGTAAGCCCCTCCCACTGCCAATGCGATCCATCGGCATCCTTCTGACTACAATGGGACTGTTTTAAAGAACTGCACACTAAGACGCGCCCGCGCTTGGTGGGCCCACGCCTAAGGGCCTCACCAAAGGGCCATTTGATATGGCCATTAGGCATGGACCTCCAAAGGATCTCCAAAGTACACCCAAGGGAACTCCAACACCACCCCTGACCACTCTCCTCAAGGACGCAGTGAACGGAACACCGAAAGAAAGTGGACCAACAATCTGTAGTCGCAAGACAGACATAGAGTCACTCGACAGCCAGCAGACATGAATCTCTCATGTATATGGACTATACTCTTGGGACTTCTCTTGCTTACACTCCAAGGCACCGCAACACAGGTATCTGATCTCTGTCCTATCCCTATCCCTATCATTCATACCACCTAACTGAGACCAACCAGGCCCCCCTCATAATAGAAAACAGTGATGCCTTCTCCCTATCAATATAGTACCATCATCCCCCTTCCCGGATGCTCGCACAAACAGCACCATCACCTGCGCCCTCATAAATACCTGTTCAGCCCGTAATAAAATCCAGACCCTCTCTGACTACATCACCGATAGACCTCATGTACATCATGGAAACTTGGTTTACTGACAACGACAATGTGCTGCTCAATCAACTCAACACCAGCACATACATAATCCACAGCTGCCCACGCATGGACAGCAGAGGAGGTGGCATGTGCATCCTCGCAAACAAGAACCTGGAATTCACCACTGTCAACACCAGCTCCTCACCCAGCATGGACACCCTCACAATCTCGAACAGACACCTCACCATCTGCTTAGCATATCGAGCCCCGCACAACAAGACTGATGACCTTGTTACATTACTGGATACAGACTGCTCCAATATGTCATACTGAAAATACCTTAAACTCCTTGGAGACCTAAACCTCTCCTCAGCTTCCACCTGCTGGAGTACAGCATTCCTTCAAGCGAAGCGCAATCTGCAATACACCCAACTCACCATATCAACACACGCAAAAAGAGGAGTACTTGACCTGGTCTTCTTTCCCAACCCCTGCTCAGCTCACTCCAGCACAACCCACCCACGACCTCCCCCGTAGCCTGGTCAGACCATCACCTTATCACATTCTCAATACCCCAAGTACAGATCACCTACCACCCACAGAATAAGGCTCCCTCCACTAGAAGATTCATCGCCTTTGACGAGTACAGCTTCCTCCAGAAACACTACCAGCCATCAGAACCATACCACCCAAAGCCAACCTTGACACTCTGATTGACTAATAGAACCTCATCATATCCTCAGCTGCCACTATACCCCCTCAACCTCAACCCTTCAAACAGCATCTTCATGCACCATCGTACTCCACTGAGCTACATGAGCAAAAGCAAGAACTCTGCCGTATCGAGCACCACTGGAGGAAAACCAGGTCCCCTGAGCTACACTCCATGTGCCTAAATCTACTCTAGGCCTACTGTAGCAACAACATCAAACACAAATGGGAATACTATAGCAACACATTTCTCTGTGCTCTCAGAAAATCCCGAGAGCTCTTTGAACTGGTAAAATCCTTCACCAGAGACCCCACCCAACCCATGTAGGAGTGCTCCCTAAACCTCCAAGTCATGGCAGACTTCCTAAAGACAAAGTGAAGCCTTCCCTCTGCCACCACACCCTGCCTTCCATCATCAGGAATACCTCTCTGGACCACTCCACCTGGACCACCTTCAGGGACGTGCCCCCTGAAGAACTCAATGCTATAACAGCCAACATCAACACCACCATCTCCTCGCTGGATCCTTGCCCAGTCTCATGGATGAAAATCACAAGAGCACACTTCCTTATGCTCCCATGCTCCATTCTTCAAGCTTCCTCAGGCCAACACCCCCCCCCCCCCCTACTTCAAGCAAGCCTCAGTCCCTCTTGAAGAAGGCCCACCTAGAACCAACCTCACCTACCACATACAGACCCATAGCCAGCGTACTTTTTCTTGCAAAAATTATCAAAAAAGCAGTCCAGATCCAGATTCAGCAACACATCAATCAACATGTTCCCCTTGATAAGCACCAAAATGGGTTTCGGCCCAGACACAGTCCCAAGACCCTGTTGACCTTTCTTTCATTATCTCTCATCACAAGTACTGAAAAATCTTCAAGCGGATTCATACTGCTGTTTCTGGACATATCAGCCACATTTGATATGGTTTCTCACCAAACTCTGCTCAATCAACTTCACAACATTGGAGTGCATGGACTGCCCCTCAAGTGGATTCGCTCTCACCTCTCTCAACGCACGCAAAGGATATGAATCGGACACCGAACATCACCCCCCTACATCCTGCCATAGGAGGTACCTCAAGGTTCCGCACTGTCATCCCGACTTTTCAATATCTACATATGGCCCCTCTGCGCAACTATTCAGAACTTCAACATTAGCTATCAAATTTACGCAGACAACATAATGATCTACATGCCATTCTCCACAGCTGCCCCTGACTATGTGAAACTTAATGACCTGCTTTAAGGAAATTGTAGGTTGGCTTCAACTACACAACCTGGCAATTAACTTCAGTAAAACAGAGATTCTCCACATCACAAGGGTCCCCACATTCACTCCGCTCACCTCTATCAAATTTGATCACAGAACTCCAAGTCTGTACCCAAGTCAAGTACCTTGGAATCATGCTTGATCAGCAACTGACCTTCCAGTCACACATCTGCAATGTCACTAAGGCAATTTACTTGAAGCTCAAAACACTACCTAACCTTTTCGCCCTTCTCTCTACCGAGTACTTCCGTGCAGATATTTTGAATTGGTAATGAGATGGCAGCATAAGTAGCTCTTGAGAGAAAGTAGAGGCTCTAAGCTGTAGAATTAATTTGCTCATTGGGGAAAAAAGTCTAAGTATGCTGGACCAGTATTAGGGGCAAGGGGCCCTCTCTACTGAGAAGAAAAGGATCACAAGTGCCTATCAGGACATTTGCCGTGGTTCCTGAACCAGTCAGCAGGTGTGGAGCTGTGTGGGAAACAAGGGCAGTGAGCGTCTCTCCTTTGGGCTACTGCTGAAGCCGGTAAGTGGGGGCTGAGCAGGAGGTGGGTGCGCACAAGAGAAAGGTCAGGGCCACATGTGCAGGACTCACGTCTTTGGGCGGTTTGGGGCTGAGCCAGCATAGTGTGGCACAGGGTAGCTGCCCGGGCCGCGTGTTGTCAGTGCCATTTTTGCTGGTAGCATGGGAAACAGTGCCGCCATATCCTCAGCTAAAGAGATGGTCAGGAGGGATTCAGAGCAAGGGGAGAGGCCTGCTCGGACACCGGGGCAGCTCCTTTGCATTTCTTAATTTTTACTTTCACTTTCTCCCAAGGAGCTAGATCAGCCGTTTCTTGCTTTTAATTTAGTAAAAAAATAAAAAAAAATAGAAAGAGTGAGAACAGCGCACCCCTCACGGGAAGGATGGGGGGTATGGCTACTGTCATTTCTGAAGTCATTTCTGGAGCTTCGCCAGCAGGGCGAAGGGGCATCAGTCCCCGTTCCTACCCCAAGCTGTGCCATGCCGGCAAGGCCTCAGGTGTTGCCTGTTGGGGCACGACGGGACATGGTCACGTACAGCAAAGACATGCAGGACAGCACAAGTAATTCAGATCATGCAGGGCCCTCAGGGGCCTCAGAGTTTGGTGCGCACCAGACTCTTCACCCCTCCCAAAGGGGCCATGGCATTGGCTTAACTTGAGGGAGGAGCGGGATCTGTGACACCAGTGTTAGAGCACTGTGCCGGACAGCGCTTTTCTCCCAGCCCCTCCACATCACAGGAATGCTTCAAAGAGGGAGCTCTGAGGGGGGGGGGGGGTCCCCTGGAGTTCATGCTATTCATGCACAAGGCATTCTGCCTGAGACAGAGGGGAAGTGCAGCCCGCTGTCAATGTCAGAATGAAAGATGAAAAAAAAAAGTGGGCAGCAGCAGCTGAGGCTGGCAAAAGGATCAAGAAGATATGGGAGAGCTGGAGGAGTCCCCGTAAGAGGACAAGTCTCAAATCCTATGAGTTTTTCACCACAAGGAGTTGGCATCGGTAATTGCCCAGTCAATTAAAACTCCTAATATGCCTAACAGAGGACCCTCGGAGGAGGATGCACTGGAAAATCTGCTGTTTCAGGCTGTCGGGAAGTCAAAAATGGTTTTTACATTGTATCGAGTCATTCAGCAGATGATCCAGGAGGAGTGAGACCTACCGGAGGCAGGCCTGAGAGGGACAAGGACCATGGCCTGCCTTTACACTCTGCCAGAACACAAGAAAGAGCTCCTCCGTTCCCCCATGGTGGATGCCAAGGTGTTGGCAGTGACCAAGAACACTACTATCTCTGTGGAGGGTAGTTCTGCCCTCCAGAATTTTCAAGATAGAATGTTGGATACTTTGTTGAAAAGTGGGAGGAAGCCCAAAAAACTGCCAACATGGTTTAAAGGTGAAGTCAGAGAGGTTGTTGCCAAAAAAGAAATCTTTCAGGAAATGGAAAAAGGAGCCAAATGACGAAAACTGGAAATAACATAAGCACTGGGAATAATTTGAGAAGAAGCTTGTGTGGAAGCAAAAACGCATAATAAAGACTTTCAAGTACATTCGTAGCAAAAAACCTCTAAGTCAGTTGGACCATTAGATGATAGAGGTGTAAAAGGGGACACTAAGAGGGGACAAGGCCATAGCGGAAAGACTGAATGAATTCTTTGCTTCAGTCTTTACTGAGGAAGATGTAGGGATAGTACACATCACTGAAATGACATTTAAAGGTGATGCCACAGAAGAATTGAAAGAAATATTGATACACCGGGAAGATGTAGTATAACTATTTGATAAATTGAAGAGTAGCAAATCATCTGGACTGGATGGTATACATCCAAGGGTGTTGAAAGAACTGAAATATGAGATTGCATACCTACTATTAGTAATATGTGAACTATCATTAAAATCATCTGTAATACCTGAAGATTGGAGAAAGGCCAATGTAATTCCAATTTTTAAAAAGGGTTCCAGGGGTGATCTGGGAAACTACAGACCAGTGAGCCTGATGTTAGTACCGGGGAAAAATGGTAGAAACCATTAAAAAGAACTAAAATACTAAACATGGTAGATACTCATGGCTTTATAGGAGACAGCCAACATGGCTTTAGCCAAGGAAGTTCTTGTCTTATTAATCTGTTATGTTTTTTTGAAGATGTGAATAAACAGGTAGACAAAGGTGAGTCCGTTAATATAGTGTATCTCGATTTTCAGAAAGCCTTTGACAAGCTCCCTCATAAGACTTTTGGCAAAATTAAAAACTCATGGGATAGGAGGCAGTGTACTATTGTGGATCAGGAACTGGTTAAAAAATAGAGAACAGAGAGTAGGGCTAAAAGGCAAATTTTCCCAGTGGAGAAAGATGAATAGTGGAAAACCCCAGGGATCTATGCTGGGTCCGCTGCTTTTTATCATATTCGTAAATGACCTGGAAATGGGAATAACGAGTGAGGTAATCAAATTTGCAGATGACACAAAATTATTCAAAGTTGTTAAAACTCATAAGGATTGTGAAAAATTGCAAGAGGACCTTGATAAATTGGAAGACTGGGCATCCAAATAGCAGATGAAATTTAATGTGGACAAGTGCAAACCCAAACTATGGTTACACAATGCAAGGCTCCACATTAGGAACCACCACCCAGGAAAAAGATTTAGGCGTCATCATGGATAACATGTTGGAACCCTTCAACCAGTGTGCAGCAGTGGCCAAGAGAGCAAATAGAATACTAGGTATCATAAGGAAAGGAATGGAGAATAAAACAAAGGATATTTTAATGCCCCTGTATTGTTCCATGGTGCGACTGCACCTTGTATATTGTGTACAATTCTGGTCGCCGTATCTTAGTTTAGTTTATTATTTTATTTTAGTTTATTTGCATTTGATATACCGCCCTATTTTACATCAGGGCGGTTCACAATTTTTTAACAATCAGAAAGAGGCACAAGACCAGAAAAGGGAAAAGAGCTACAATTTTTTTTGACAGAAAAGAAGAAATAATAAAGAGCGTAAAGAGAGGACATAGGAAGATTTAGACAAACATAAATGAGCCAGGTCATGTTTGAGAGACTGGGAGATTGTAAGCTGTGCTAAAGAGATGGGTTTTCAACTGTGACTTAAAGGAGGAATAGTTTGTTTCGAGTGGGGTGGGCAGGGAGTTGCACAGGGCTGGACCGTGAAAGAAGAAAGCAGAGTGTAGGGTAGATTGAAGGTGAGCACGTGCAGGTGAGGGGAGATGAAGGCGATTGACATGGATTGAGCGGAGGGAACGAGTGTGGGTGTGAAACTGAAGGAGGTCAGTGAGGTACTGTGGCGTGTGAATGTAGATGGCTCGGTGAACTAAAGTAAGAATCTTAAAGTGAATACAGAACTCAATGGGAAGCCAATGCAGGTGGATCAGAAGTGGTGTGATATGATCCATGTTGGATGAACAGGTGATAATCCGGGCTGCGGTGTTCTGTAATAGTTGTAGGCGACGTAGCTGAGTGTGGGTGATCCCTGTGAAAACGGAATTACAATAATCAAGATGAGAAAGTACAGTAGATAAGGTGAGAGTAGTCAAAGCAGAGGGAGAGAGAAAAGGATGTATGGAACGTATTTGGCATAAGAAGAAGTAGGAGGTTTTTGTAATGTAAGAGATATGGTCCTTAAAGGAAAAAGTTGAATCAAGCAGAACCCCAACATACCAGAAAGAAGAGACCAGAAGAATAAAGGAACCATCAATAGAGGGTGCAAATGAAGGGCAAGGGTTTCCGAAAGTGAACCAGGTAAGGAAGTTTTGGTCAGATTGAGATGAAGGCAATTAGTAGAGAGACATTTTGATACAAGAGCGAGACAAGAATTTAGTGGGGTGAGATCAGGATGAAGAGGATTAGTGTGATGTAAGATGATGATGTCGTCTGCATAGAAAAAGGCAGAAAGACCAGATTGCTGAATGCAGAGGGCAAGGGATGCAAGAAAAAGATTAAACAAAAGGGGTGCCAGAACTGATCCTTGAGCAACACCACAGGGAAGGGAGGTGGGAGCAGAAGAGCAGTGTGGACCAGAGGGTGAAACCACAAAGAAAGAGCGGTAGGATAAGAAGGAATGAAACCAATGATAGACTGTGCCCCGAAGCCCGGCATTCCAGAGAAGAGAGAGAAGAAGAGAGTGATCAACTAGGTCAAAAGCAGTCGAAAGATCCAATGAAACCACCACTGAAATATCACCGTTGTCATGTGTGGAATGGAGATTGTTAAGAAGTGCCACTAGAACTGTTTCTGTACTGTGGCCCTGACGAAAACCTGACTGTCTTGGGTGTAGAAAGTTTATAGAGAGTAAGTGTTGGGAGAGTTGGGAAAAGACAATTCTTTCTGCGATTTTTGCAAGGAAGGGTAGGTTGGAGACAGGACGGTAATTGGCCGGGATGAGTGAATCAAGAGTGGGCTTTTTCAAGATGGGACAGACCAAAGCATGTTTCCAGGGGGAGGGGAAGGATCCAGAGGAGAGAGAGGTATTGATTATAGTGAGAATGTAAGGTATGAGAGCAAGAGAAGGTTCGGTGAACCAACCAGAGGAGATAGGGTCCAGGGGGGCAAGTGGTCTTTCACATTGAAGAAATGAGAGTTAAGAGTTCAGGTGAGGTAATGGAATAGAAGGATGACCAACAATGAGAGAGAGAAGAAGGAGGGGAGGAGGGGGGAGATGGGGGAGGGGGGGAAGACAGCGGGGGAGGACAAGATGGAAGGGCAGTGCACTAAATCCGAGATCTTAGATTCAAAATACAGAGCAAAACTGGAAGGAGAGGGTAAGTACTGGGATGAAGCGGGGGAAGGATCAGTATTAAGTGAAGTGAGGGTACGGAGTACAGAGAAGAGCTGTCTAGAGAGGTTGGTAGCTGTAGAGATACAGTTTGAGAAAAAGGTGTGTTTAGCTTGATGAACAGAGGAACGGTAATGCTGATGATTCTCGTGAAACTTTGACAGAGAATGAGGAGTGGGGTGTTTGCGTCAAGCATGCTCGGCATGCCTTAGATGACGATGCAAAAGACGCAAGCCGGAATGATGCCAGGGATGTCTAACAGAGGAGCGTTTGGACTGAGTTGGCTGAAAGGGTTCGATCTGATCACGAATGAAAGATAAAGTGGAAGTCCAAAGTGAAACCTGTGTGTTTGGAGAGAAAGTAGCAAAGGCATCTGGAAAGAGCTGATGAGCAGGAGGGAACTGTTGAAGGGAAAGGGGAGTGATACGGCGACGTGGAGGGGCAGCAGGAGGGACAGAGGAGGGAGAGACCTGTGGCGAGAATGACTGGAGGGAAGGAGGGTGAAGCAGAAATGACAGGCAATAGTGATCAGTCAAAGGGAGAGGCTGTACTGAGAGTTGAGAGATTGAGAAAGGAGGTGATAGTGGGATGATTATAGGGTCAAGAACATGACCAGCTACATGGGTTGGGCATAGGACAAGCTGCTGGAAAGAAAGATCATGCAGAAGAGAAATGAAGGATAGATCTTTGGTGGAAGTGGGACAATCAAAGTGAATATTGAGGTCTCCAAGTATAATCAAGTGAGGGTACTGCAAAGAGATGTCGGTAACGGTATGAAAAAGTGCATCACAGTGGAAGCTTGGAAGGGAAGGGGGAGAATAAAGGATAAGAATATGAAGAGGAGGAGAGGACTGAAGACATAGGAGGAGAGATTCAGGATATTGCAGGAGAGGAGAGGAAACCTGGATTATAGGGAGAGATGAACGAAAGAGGGCGGCTGCGCCACCTGCATGGCGGCCCTCTCGGGGGACAGAAAAAGCTGAGAAACAAGGGGGTAGACATCTGGTGAGATGGGGGTGCTCCCCATCCTTTAGCCAGGTCTCAGAGAGACAAAGCACGTCCAGAGACTTTTGAAGAATAAGGTCTTGTATTACAAGGGAGTTTGACTGTAGTGAACAGCAGTTTGCAGAGCCAATCTTAAGGGAGGTGGGCAACAGAGAAGGCGGGGGGAGCACGAGGTGGAGCAATAGTAGGCAGACAGGGTCGTAAGTTGGACAGAACCCGGGGAGCAACAGTATTTGTCATGGGATATGGAGGAAAAGGGGAAGGAATGGTGGAATAGCGTACAGGAGCAGTCTAGGATTACCAGAGAAATTATAAGGCACAGAGGAACAGATTTGCAGACCTACCTGAAATGAAGGGAGCAGAGCAGGTATAGACCAAGCATCGAGTAGAATGAAGTGTCATGGCAGTATAGCCAAGAGTCGCTTGCAATGGAAGCGACACCCTTGGAGCGACCCCAAGGAGTGCACCTAAGGAGCACGTTGTGCTCCTGAGGTGTGCTCCTTCGCGCCCCCGAGACGCGCACCCCCGAGATGTGCACTGCAGCAGCGATCTGCGCCGCTGGAGGCATCATTAAATGGCTGCAGATGCACCGGGGATTACCTCAGGGTCCGCGACCGCATCACTTCCTGGGTGGGCGGGACAAGTGTTGAGGCAGTTCATAGTAACCTGGAGGAGACAGACAATAGAACATTCAATAGCAACAGCAAGGGCAGATAGCACAGGTATGGCAGCATTAGTAGAAGGATAAAGCGTTATTAGAAAAGGTACAGAGAAGAGCCACCAAAATGATAAAGGGGATGGAAGGATACCCCAATGAAGAGAGGCTAAACAGGTTAGGGCTCTTCAACCTGGAAAAGAGACGGCTGAGGGGAGAGATGACAGAAGTCTATAAATTAATGAATGGAGAAGAATGTGTAAACGTAGATAGATTGTTTACGCTATCAAAAGACTAGGGGACATGCAATGAAGCTACAGGGAAACCTATTTCAGACTAATAAGAGAAAATATTTTTTCACTCAACGTGTAATCAAACTCTGTAATTAGTTACCGGAGGATGTAGTAAAAGCTTTTAGTGGAGCCGGGTTTAACAAAGGTTTGGACAAGTTCCAGGAAGAAAGTTCCATAAGCCATTATTAAAAGAAGCAATTACTACAGTGCAGGTCCTTTTGTACAAACTCTATGTTAACAGAACTTCTGGCCTCAGTCACACACTCAGAACACAGACCCTTGCCAAGTACAGAATAAGTGATAATAGCCTAAAGTGAAAATAAAAATATGTAGACAGAAATTAAACTGAAAGTCCAAGAAGACAAACTCTGCATGCAAAACAATATAAATTATAAAAATAGTGCAAAGTCCAATCGCTCCAATTGAAAATAAAATTATTGTTCTATCTTTGTTGTCTGACCATTTTATACGCTGATCATGCTGGTCCTGATCTGAAGCTTCTGCTTTCTTCTGACTTCTCTTAGCTCTCTTTCTAGGGCCTCAACTCCATCTGCCATTTCTTGTCTCTCCTTTTGTTTTCTTCACTTCCTTCCATCTTGGATATTGATTTTTTTCTTTCCACCTATCTTCCATGTATTTCTCTCTCTCTGGCCACCCAGATTTCACTACTCCTTACTATCCAGTTCTCAATCTCTCTTTTTTATGCCATCTACCTACCGCTTTTCAACCTTCACCCCCAGCCCTTCCATTCTCCATCTCTTCTTCCTCTCTGTGTTGTCCAGTATTTGTCCTCCTGTCTCCACCCGCCTCCTTTGTCCAACATGTCTCCCTACTTCCCCCATACAACATTTGTCTTCCTGTCCCCCTCTATTTTCCAGCACTTGTCCTCCTGTCTCCCCCCCACGATGCCCAGCATTTGTCTCCCTGCTTCCCCCTCCAGCATGCCTTCCTGCTCCCCTGCCCTGTTGTCCAGCATTTGTCCCCTGTCTCTCCCCTTTGTCTAGCACTTGCCCCCTGTCTCTCCCCTTTGTCCAGTTTGCCCCCTTTATTCCCCTGTCTACCCCTTTATCCAGCATCTCCCCTATCTCTCCCCTTAGTCTAGCCCTTGTCCCCCTGTCTCTCCCCTTTGTCCAGTATGTCCCCCCTGTCTAGCCCTTGCCCCCCTGTCTCTCTCCTTTGTCCAGTATGTCTCCCCTGTCTCCCCCTTTGTCCTGCATTTTTCCCCCGTGTCCCCCCCCCCCTTTGTCCATCACTTGCCTTCCTCTCTTTCCCCTTTGTCCAGCACTGGTCCCCATGTCTCCCCCTTTGTCCAGCATTTTCCCCTTGCTTCCCCGTTGTCCAGCACTTGCCCCCCTGACTCCCCCTTTGTCCAGCATTTGCCCTCTCTCTCTCCCCTTTGTCTAGCACTTGCCCCCTGACTCTCCCCTTTGTCCAATATGTCCCCCTGTCTCCCCCTTTGTCCAGCACTTGCCTCCCTCTCTCCCCCCTTTGTCCAGCACTTGTCCCTCTGACTGCTCCTTTGTCCAGCATTTTTCCCCTTGTCTCCCCCTTTGTTCAGCATTTTTCCCACTGTCTCCCCCCTTTATCCAGCATTTTTCCCCCTGCCTCCCCCTTTGTCCAGCACTTGTTCCCTGTCATCCCCTCCCCTTTGTCCAGCATTTGTCCCCTGTCTCTCCCCTTTGTCTAGCACTTACCCTCTATCTCCCCCCTTTGTCCAGTATGTCCCCCTGTCTCTCCCCTTTGTCTAGCACTTGCCCCCTCTCTTCCCCCTTTGTCCAGCACTTGCCCCTGTCTCTCCCCTTTGTCTAGCACTTGTCCCCCTGTCTCCCCCTTTGTCCAGTATGTCCCCCTGTTCTCCCCCTTTTCCACCATTTTCCCCCTGTCTGCCCCTTTGTCCAGCACTTGTCCCCCTGTCTCTCCCTTTGTCCAGTATTTTTCCCCGGTCTCCCCCCTTTGTCTAGCACTTGCCCCCTGTTTCTCCCATTTGACCAGTATGTCCCCATGTCTCCCTTTTGTCCAGCATGTGCCCCCATGTCTCTCCCCTTTGTCTAGCACTTACCCTCTGTCTCCCCCCTTTGTCCAGTATGTCCCCATGTCTCTCCCCTTTGTCTAGCACTTGCCCCCTGTCTCCCCCCTTTGTCCAGCACTTGCCTCCCTGTCTTTCCCCTGTGTCTATTACTTGTCCTCCTGTCTCCCCCTTTGTCCAGTTTGTCCCCCTGTCTCCCCCTTTGTCCAGCATTTTCCCCCTGCCTCCCACTTTGTCCAGCACTTGTCCCCCTGTCTCTCCCTTTGTCCAGTATTTGTCCCCTGTCTCCCCCCTTTGTCTAGCACTTGCCCCCTGTTTCTCCCATTTGACCAGTATATCCCCATGTCTCCCTTTTGTCCAGCATGTGCCCCCATGTCTCTCTCCTTTGTCTAGCACTTACCCCCTGTCTCTCCCCTTTGTCCAGTATGTACCCCTGTCTCCCCCTTTGTCCAGCATTTGCCCCCCTGACTCTCCCCTTTGTCTCTCACTTGTACTCCTCCTGTCCCCACTCCCTCCACCTGCACCTCTCATCCAGTGGTGGCGGCGGCACTCCAGTTGTTTTTATTTTAGATTTTGCTGCCTCTGGCCTGCCTCTGCTTTCCCACTGCTTTTTTCCCTTAAGAATTCTTGCAGTGAGAAAAAAAAGCAGTGGGAAGACAGAGGCAGGCTAGAGGCAGCAAAATTTAAAATGAAAACAGCTGGAGTGCCACCATCGTCGCTGCATGAATCAGCCTGATCACTTGCAGTTTTCCTGCAGGCAATCAGGCTGATTTGTCTAGTGACGGCACTCCGGCTCTGTTTTAATTTTAGATTTTGTAGCCTCTGGCCTGCCTGTGCCTTCCCACGTGGGAAATCAGAGGCAGGCCAGAGGCTACAAAATCTAAAATTAAAACAGAGCCAGAGTGCCACCGGCATCGTTGCGCCACCCCCATCAGAGTGCCGCCTGAGGTCATCACCTCAGGTGGCCTAATGGAAGAACTGCCCCTGGAAAAGAGATTTGCCTGATGAGCGGTATTCCTGAGGAGAGATGTAGGGAAAGATAGGAGAGGTAATGAGGAGCTGCAGAATGAATGCACTTGTAACATAGAAACATAGAAACATAGAAACATGATGACAGAAAAAGACCACATGGCCTATCTAGTCTGTCCTTCCATAACAACAACTACAACAGTCCACTTTTTACCTTTAGAGATCCTCTGTGTTGGTCGCATGCTTTTTTGAATTCAGTTACTGTCCTCATCTCTACCACCTCCACTGGGAGACTATTCCATGGATCCACTACTCTTTCTGTAAAGAAATATTTCCGCATATCACTCCTGAATCTATCTCCCTTCACCCTCATCCCATGTCCCCTCGTAGCAGAACTTGCTTTCAATTGAAAGAGGCTCTCTCCCTGAACATTTATGCCATGGAGGTATTTAAACATCTCAATCATATCACCTCTATCCCGCCTTTCCTCTAAGGCGTACATATTAAGATCCTTAAGTCTGTCCTCATATGCTTTATAATGAAACCCATTAATCATTTTAGTAGCAACCCTCTGCACCAACTCCATCCTGTTCACATCCTTTTGAAGGTGCGGTCTCCAGAATTGCACACCATACTCATAAGAACATAAGAACATAAGAACATAAGACATGCCATACTGGGTCAGACCGAGGTCCATCAAGCCCAGTATCCTGTTTCCAACAGTGGCCAATCTAGGTCATACGTACCTAGCAGTTTCCCCAAAAGACACAAGTTCCACAATGCTTGTACGGGGTCAAGCATTGATATCCTGGGTCCCTTTTTAATAGTGGTTTATGGACCTTTCCTCCAGGAACTTGTCCAAACCTTTTTTAAACCCAGCTATACTATCAGCCCTTACCACATCCTCCGGTAACAGATTCCAGAGTTTGATTACACGTTGAGTGAAAAAATATTTTCTCTTATTTGTCTTAAATAGTTTACCCTGTAGCTTCATTACATGTCCCCTAGTCTTTCTATATTCTGATAGCGTAAACAATTGATCCACGTTTATCCGTTCCACTCCATTCATTAATTTATAGACCTCTATCATATCTCCCCTCAGCCGTCTCTTTTCCAGGCTAAAGAGCCCTAACCTTTTTAGCCTCTCTTCATAGGAGTAGCCTTCCATCCCCTTCACCAATTTGGTGGCTCTTCTCTGTACTTTTTCTAATAACGCTATGTCCTTTTTAAGATACGGTGACCAGAATTGCACACAATATTCAAGGTGCGGTCGTACCATGGAGCGATACAGAGGCATTATAATATCCTTTGTTTTATTCTCCATCCCTTTCCTTATGATACCTAGCATTCTGTTTGCTTTCTTGGCCGCCGCTGCACACTGGGCGGAGGGTTTTAACATGTTATCCACGATGACTCCTAAATCTTTTTCCTGGGTGGTGGCTTCTAATGTGGAGCCTTGCATCGAGTAACTATAGTGTGGGTTGTTCTTTCCTAGGTGCATGACTTTGCACTTGTCCACATTAAATTTCATTTGCCATTTGGATGCCCAGTCTTCCAATTTATCCAGGTCCTCCTGCAGTTTTCCACTTTCCTCTTGGGTTTTAACAGCTTTAAACAGTTTTGTGTCATCTGCAAATTTGATAACCTCACTCGTTATTCCCTTTTCCAGGTCATTTATGAATATGTCAAAAAGCAGCGGACCCAGTACAGATCCCTGGGGTACTCCACTATTCACCTTTTTCCATTGGGAATATTGGCCATTTAGCCCTACTCTCTGCTTTCTATCTTTTAACCAGTTCCCGATCCACAATAGTACACTGCCTCCTATCCCATGACTTTTTAGCTTTGCCAAAAGTCTCTGATGGGGGACCTTGTCAAAAGCTTTCTGAAAATCCAGATACACTATATCAACCGACTCACCTTTGTCTACCTGTTTATGCACACCTTCAAAAAAACATATCAGATTAGTAAGACAAGATCTTCCTTGTCTAAAGCCAATGAGGTCGCACCAAAGACTTATACAGAGGCATTATCACCTCCTCTTTTCTGCTAGCCATTCCTCTCCGTATGCACCCAAGCATCCTTCTAGCTTTTGCCGTCGCCTTTCCTACCTCTTTAGCTACTTTAAGATCATCAGACACAACCACGCCTAGGTCCCGCTCTTCTTTAGTGGACAAAAGTACTTCACCTCCTATACTGTATTGCTCCCTTGGATTGCTGCAGCCCAAATGCATGACCTTACATTTTTTAACATTAAATCCCAGCTGCCAAATTCTAGACCATTCTTCAAGCTTAGCTAGATCCCTCCTCATGTTATCTACACCTTCCTGGGTGTCTACTCTATTGCAGATTTTGGTATCATCCGCAAAGAGGCAAACCTTACCCGACAGCCCTTCCGCTATATCACTAACAAAGATGTTAAAAAGAATCGGACCAAGGACAGATCCCTGGGGCACACCACTGGTAACATCCTTCTCCTCAGAGTGAGCTCCATTTACTTGTACTCTTTGTCGCCTCCCACCCAACCAATTTCTAACCCAAGCAGTAACTTTAGGGTCCATCCCTAGGGTGCTCAGTTTGTTTATAAGTTGCCTGTGAGGAACAGTGTCAAAGGCTTTACTGAAATCTAAATACACCATATCTAGAGCTCTCCCTCGGTCCAACTCCCTGGTCACCCAGTCAAAGAAATCAATCAGATTTGTCTGACAAGACCTGCCTCTGGTGAATCCATGCTGCCTCGGATCCTGTAACCTGCTGGACTCCAGAAACCTCACTATTTTCTCTTTCAGCAGCGTTTCCAATAATTTACTCACCACCGAAGTTAAACTAACCGGCCTGTAGTTTTCAACCACATCCTTACTTCCGCTTTTGTGTAAAGGCACCACATGAGCCTCTCTCCAGTCCTTTGGCACCACTCCCGACTCCAACGAGGCATTGAAAAGGTCAGTCAGTGGAGTTGCTAGAACGTCCCCAAGTTCCCTCAGTATTCTAGGGTGTATCCCATCCGGTCCCATCGCTTTGTCTACTTTAAGTTGAGCTAGTTTCTCACGAACACAGTCTTCTGAAAATTGTTCAAGATGTCCCTCGCTTCTGTTCCTATTTGTGGGTGTTTTCTGAGGTCCTGCTCCTGGTTCTTCATCTGTGAACACAGAACAAAAATATTTGTTAAGCAATTCCGCTTTATCCTTATCAGCTTCTACATATTCCCCCCCTGCACCCTTGAGTCTGACAATACCACTTTTGCCCTTCCTCTTCTCACTAATATATCTGAAAAATGTCTTATCCCCCCATTTTATTGCATTGGCTATTTCCTCCTCCTTTTGAATCTTTGCCTTCTTGACTACTTTTCTAGCTTCTCTAAGTTTTTCCAAATACAGATGCCTTCCTCTCTCTGTGATCTCTTATATTTCATGAAGGCCTCCCTCTTTTTCTTCACTTTTTCAGCTACTTCCTTTGAAAACCATTGCGGTCTCCTGTTCCTTTTGCCTTTATTTACCATTTTAACAAAAAGGTAGGTTGCCCTTAAAATACCCCCTTCCAGTTTTGCCCACTGTTTTTCTGCATCCCCCAGCTGTTCCCATCCCACTAACGACTCCCTGAGGTATTGGCCCATCTTCGCAAAGTTAGTCTTCCTAAAGTCTAAGATCCTCACCTTGGAATGGATTCTAACAGCCCTAGTCCTAATACTGAACCACACCATCTGGTGATCACTGGATGCAAAATGATCTCCCACTACAACATCAGAAACACTTTCACCATTGGTAAGCACCAAGTCCAGTATGGCCCCTTCACGTGTGGGGTCTGTTACCAATTGCCTGAATAGTTCTCCCTGTAGAGAATCCAGGATCTCCTTACTTCTAGATGATACTGCAGCAGGAATGTGCCAATCAACATCTGGCATATTGAAATCTCCTATCAGTAAGTCAGTAAAAGTTTGAAATGCTTGCGGAAAAGGATAGGGAGCTAATGAAGTGTAGCAACACTGGTGGAAGATTAGGATAGCAACTGTATTGAACAGATTGAGAGAGTGAGAGATGATTCAGTGGGAGACCAGTATGTAATAATCAGATAACTAGAGAGTGAATATGGAATGGCTAATTAGGTTGTCAGGGTACTCAGGGCTGGCCCCAGAATTGGCTCAAGGTTCTGGTGCCCTAGGCAAACCTCAAGCTTTATGCCCATGATGTCATAATGTATTGTTTAGCTTTGATTGCCCTGCTCTTGCACTCCCCCCTCCCCCCAGAAGCTGCTGCTCTAGGCCGCCCAGTTTGCCTGATGGTTATACCGGCCCTGAGGGTACTCATATGAAGGCACATTTTAGAAAGGTCATTTATGCAGTAGAAGAGATGTGAAAGTGAGAATGTCTGGAATTGTACGTCAATTTTAGAAGAGGGTGTGCATGTGTGAGGCTGATGTAAAGTCAACATATTCCCACCCTTCAAAGTGAATACATTTTCTAAAAACATCCTGCGGCATTATGTACATGTATGCATCCTATAATAGCAACTCTTACACCTAGAAAGTCCACCAAGTAGGGCAGGATAGATGTGTGATCCTGTTCTGAAATGGAGATATATGGGCATCCCTGACAGCAGGGCCAGACACGCATGTGTAGAATGCTTGGGGCACCAATGGGATGGATGCACCTGCAAACCTGCATATTTTCAGATGGTATATGTGCCTTACACATTTTGGCAGTAAAGTGCATGTACCCACCTGCACTCCTTATAAGCATGGCACGTCTTTCCCTGCAGAACCATGCCAATGTATTTCTGGTCTCTGGGTAAGCCTGCACCCAATAAAGCATTCCCTATTTGCAGAGCACCAAAATGGTGGCCACAAGATAACTTAATTTCTCCAAAGCAGAGACTCTGCTCCTGCTATGCCTGTTGCTTACACACAAGAACATCCTCTACCGCCGTGGAGGACCCAGGACATCCCATGCTGCAGCACGGAAGGTCTGGGAGAGGATCCACATGACCCTGGCCAGTTGAGAAACCTGTTTTCACACTTATTCTTACACCTAGCAGAGACCACCTAGCTGCAGACTGACACCTAATGGGTCAGCAGGGAAACAGGGAAAGCAGGACTGGCCCAACCATGAGCCAGGACAAAGCAGTTGCCCAGAGAAGAAGCATCTGAGAGCCAACAAAGAGCAGCAAAAACAGCAAAACTAAAGCACACAAACTCAGAGTCATCAGCAGCGTCTTATACCTGCAGGGATAGTGGGAACACACATGCACCTAAGCAAAGTTTAATATGGAAAACTATGATGTCCTACTATGCAGTTTTATAGGGGTGGTTTTTAAGCATCCAAATCTCAGAGAAGGGATGTAAGGTTGAAAGGTTATCTAGGGCGCCCAATCTCCATGCACCCACCCACATGAAATTGTCACAGTCACTCATGTTGCCTGTTAAAGAGCAAACTCTGCCCAAGTCACACAAACATGTTGCATTGGCCCACGCTATAGCATGGTCAGCCACTCTTATACAGAAAAACTGGACAGGACTGCCACATGGTGAGAGAGCAACGTATCCTAGGAGGTGTCATATGGAGATATGTGTAAGCTCCATGGGCCATGGCCACATACTGGCAAGAAAATGCATGCAGCCATGCATCTAGGCAAACAGGTAGGCAGGGCACCCCTCCCCCCATACCTAACAGACGGCAGGCAAACTGCTCATGCAGGCAGAACTGTATCAAGCTAGAAATGTGCCCTTTGCGACTCATGAATCTGGCGCCCCCCTTTGCACCGGTCACATGCAGGAACTTGCTTTTATTGCGCTTCCTGAAAGCCTAACAGTGATATCAGTGCCCTTTCGGTATTTGCGCCCTGTGCGGCCGCACCACTCGCACAGCCCTTGGTATGGCCGTGCACGCAGCCATAGGTATTGCAGGCATGCAGAGCCCCACCATAATGGTTCCAGCCCTTCGGTGCCTTTATAGCGAGGGAACGAGGTTCTGGGCCTAATTGGGTATTTGAGGTAACATGTCAAACTTCACCTCAGATGACCTTTTGTTTTGCTCACGATGGATATCATTCCAGAACAAGTGCCAAACTCGTGCGCAAAATATTGGTTCTGCTAACACAGACCCCTGTGTGTATTTGTCCTGTTGCTCTCCTTCTTTAGTTCAAACGTTTTGCTCATAGTTTATTTGTATTCTGTTTGCTTACAGCATCGATGAGCAAAATTTCTGTGTTAACTTAAATTAGATAACTTTGCAATGAACTTTAGTGCAAGGCTCTACAGCTCTTTTGGATTTCTGCACTCCAACTATATGATGACCCTGCATTTCTTTGCAGTGAAGCATAATTGCCAAGCATTTTCCTTCAGCTTTGTTTTAGATTACTTCCTATTCTGTGTGCTCCATCAGGGGTGCCCACTTTCTGGTACATAATTTTTCCGTTTGTTTTGCACATTCATTTTAATAAAACTTTTTAACATGCAGTAAAAGCTTTTAGTGTCTGCTTATTTACTTAGGGGCATGTCTTCTAATGTGTGGCAAGTTAGCATGCTATTGGCCCATGATTCTAGCATGGAGACCTGTGCTAACCTGGGGGGTCCATCCCCCTGCTGTTAGCGCATTGCAACCACGTCATTAGTCAACATGCCCCTTAATACCCATTAATTCATAGCTTAATGCGCATTCCATTTTGTAAGGAATACTAACTAACCAATGGACATGTTAACTAAAGTGTACTAACAACCCACGTTGATTACCACAGGTTAAAAGCAGCCAGTGCAGTAACAATCCTGAGCTAACTATTTAGCACCCAATGGGGTAGAGCAGGGGTTCTCAATCCAGTCCTTGGAACACAACTAGCCATCAGGTTTTCCTGACTGACTAAGTGTGTTCTGGCCACAATGAATATGCACGAGAGAGATTTGCATGCACTGCCTCCATTGTATGCAAATCTCTCTCATGCTTCTTCATTGTGCTTAGTCTGAAAAAGCTGACTGCTTAGGTATGTCTCATGGAGTGGGTTAAGAACCCCTGAGGTAGAAACTGGATGGGTTATGTGTCGAGAGTGGCTGTAGACTGCCCTTTGTGGTTAGCATGCAGTCAATATTGCAGTTAACATGAGTACACTTTAAGTCAACTCAAGAGGAGGCATTAGGTTCATTTACAATTGCGCCCAACGCGTGGTAAAGGAATTTTCAGTGTAGAAGCTATAGGGGACATTGGCCACGACCCCAGCAGTTAGCTCATTTGCTTTTATTTCTTGTAATTTTGCCCCAAAGGTTGTGCAGCCCTAATAGAGACTATAACTATAAATGCCCAATTTCACTTTCAAACCAGAAATATGCATTTGGAAAACGTTTCAGTGTCTGCACAGAAAGAATGATGCGTGAACTTTCACCTAAGAATTAAGGACTTACCTTTGAAGCCACCACCATGCCCACTGAATAAAAACTAAAAATCATTCTCTTTTTCTGATGTGCAGTTCTATGGAATGTCTGGTCTTCTTCCTTAGCAATACTCAAGAGGTTTCTTTTTCCTCATGTACTTTTCAGGTGCAAATTATTTCTAGGCACCTGCTAGAAAAAGAGATAGCTAGTGAAGAGCAATTTCTCGTTGCTATGGGAAAGGGAATATGTAGGCACCAGGGATTCTCTTCAAGACTTTGATTTTTACAAGCAGTTCAAGTACTGAGTCTGACAACCCTTTGGTAGAACATGGCTTGCTGTTTCCCTGTAGCTTCCTTTGTGCCAGCTGATATGATGTGCAACACTGGAAAAAGATGAAAATCAAAAACTAGAAACTGCCTTATAATTTCATGTAGCAAATCTACATGAACTACTGTGTGAATCTGTAAAAAGGCACGTGGCTTGCTTACTCCTGTAAATTTGACTAGTTTGCTTAAAGAGGAGGGGCATTTTGATTCAGAAGGATTTTTAGAGGTACCTAAAGAGCCTAAGCAAGGCAAATGCCAGACATCCAAAAGTTCATATCAACCAGAAAATAATGACAGCGCATGTATCTCACCCATTTCCTGAGGGCAAGCAGAATGACCGACCTGTTGGGTTTTAAGGAGTTCTACAATGAATATGCTAGATATAGATTTCCATGCACTGCCTCTATTGTGTGTAGATCTATCTCATGCATATTCATTGTAGATATCCTGAAAATCCAACTGGCCTAGGGGATACTAGAGGACTGGGTTGAGACCACTTGGTGATACAAGGGTGGAGTATCACCCAGAGTCTTCTGGAAAAGCTTTTCTAAACATGCATGGAATTTCCAACACTACTCTCACCTCATGGAGCCCCCTCCATCTATTTTGTATGGGATGAGACTTGAACATTGAGTCCTTTCTTCGCTACAAACTTTCCTTCTTTTATGAGACTGAGGGGTATGCTTACTAATCGGTGGTAGCGGCTTCTGTTTGATATTGGAGCCATGGCTCCGATATTGCACGGAAGCCGCTACCGCTGATTACTAAACATACCCCTGGGAGTTTTCAGTTGGGTTTTCATCCTCCTGTACTGTAATCTCTTAGAAAGGTTTTGTGTCACTTGGGTAATTTTATAACAGGCCACCAATGTGTGAAAACTAAGCAGATCTCTATGTTTAGCCTATTTTATAAAGACACACAGGCATCTATATGTCATTATAAAATAGTAGGAAAAAAGTGGCAGAAATTGTGCCAGGATTGTAAGTGCAGACACTTCTACATGCTCAGGAGCAGGTGTAATTGTTTGCATGTACAATACATATAGTTGTGGTCAACATTATTGGCACCCTTGCAGTTCAACCCTTTAATGTTCAATATCTCCTACAAAAAAATGGCCAGTGAAATGACTTTGCACTATATATGCACACATATTTGACACATAAAAGAATCAAATAAAACAAGACCAACTAAAAAAGGAAATAGGAAATAGTATTAAAACTGGGACATTGTCAGGACATGATTATTCACGAAAAATGTTAGACCCAAGAGTCCACTACAAAATGACATCTGATTTATAGGGTCAGACTACTATAAAAATCTGAGCCCTAATAAAGTCTAATTTGTCAGAACGTTTGTTGCGAGAATGAAATCCTCGAATAACAAACTTTCCTTTTAATTGTTTTTATAATAGTTTACCCAACACCACAAAAGTGCATCAAAACACAACTTATCTGTGCAAAATACTCTATGTAAAAGCAATAAATATTATAAACTTGCCATTGGACTTAGCTGATGTCCATCTTGAAAGAAACAAGGGCTGTGAGAAACTGTCTGTAGAACATGGCGAACAAAGCATTGAGTTTGCAGCTCTCTACCAAGTCTTCGAGCTCTGCATCAACACTCTAGGAAAAGATGCTTCATCTTCACAGCAGAAAACTTGAGTGTCCATGAACAAAATGGGGCTCTCAATTTAAAGCATCGGCGTGTGACGTCATGAGGAGAAGTCATGTGATCCATGAGGAACAAAGCAACAGCGTAACAAAGTAGTATCAACCAAAATTCATCTCAGATGAAGACTCATAATAAACTCCACCAGTCTAATTCTTGATTTAATCAAGTCGGGATGGCAGTTGATAATCTAAAAATCCAGGACTGTTCTAAAATTTGTAATTTATAGAAACATAGAAATATGATGACAGAAAAAGACCACATGGCATATCTATTCTGTCCTTCCATATCAACAGCTACAACAGACCCCTTTTTTCCTTTAGAGATTTATGTTCCCGATCTCCCCTCGGGGGTCACAGGGGACAAAATTAATTACCCTCCACCTTAAATAAAAAAAAGTATGATGGAATTGAATAACAGACCCCACACATACACACAGGCACCCTACCTCTGCACAACACGCACACACACACATGCACACACCTCAGGTGTGTATGTGTGTCTGTTGTGCAGAGGTGGAGTCTCTGAGTGTGTAGTGTGGGGGTAGAGATGGGGTTCTTGTCTGTGTTTGGGGGGAGGGGAATGTACCTTTTGGCCATACCTTGCATTCTGCCCTCCCCCTCTAGCCCCTCTCCTGCTGTCTCCCTTCCTCTGTTACCCTACCCTGAGCCCCCTAGCACTCCCATTCCCTGCTCTAAAATCCCCCCAGCCTCCTTTTTTAAATAGGCCCCCTGCCCCTTTAAATAGTGCCTGCCTTCTCTACCTCACTTGAACTCTTCCCTCCCCACACACACATCTAGGGTTACCAACTTTTTCACCAAGAAAAACCCGACACCTGTGGCTCGCCATGCTCCACCCATTCTCCGCCCCTAGTCCCACCCCTGCCCCGCCCCCAGCCCCACCCACAAAAATTACTGAGGATACGTGTAGGCTAACTTCCTTGGTCAGATAATAATTAAACTGGGAACCCCAAAATCCAAACATGAAATGTACAACACTGGAGAAATAAAACTATAAAGTAATTTCCTCTTGCACTAAACAAAAATGCAAAGATGTTATCAATACACACTTCCCAGACCAGACATATTCCAGCTAATAAATTCAAAATAAAAAGTATTTTTCTACCTTCTCTTTGGGCGTTTTATTTTTCAGTTGCAATTGCTCCAGTCACTTTCTTCTGGTTTCTTCGTGTCTTCTGCGAGCTATCCATTTGTCCTTTCTTCTCTTTTAGATGTTTTCCATTCTCTCTCTATTTCTGCTTTAACATACTGATTGTTTCCCTTTTGCTCTTTCCCCCAATTCTTTCCTTATTCCTTTATCATCCGTTTAAATTTCACCCTTCCATTCTCAAGCCCCTCTTACTCTCCCAATACCCAGCCCATCATAGACTTTTCTTCCACACAAAATATTTTTCCCCTCTCCATTCTCATTCCCCATCTATTCTAGTCCTCCCCCAAAATCAGTTCCCTTATAGTTCTAGACCCACCCAGCATCCACTCCCTTCTAATCCCATTCTCCCATGCCCCACATCAGCCCATTTCCAGTCCTATTCCAGCTCTTCATCAGCCCATTTCCAGTGCTAGCCCTCACATCACAGACCATTTCCAGTCCTAGCCCCCCCATCACAGCCCATTTCCAGTCCAAGTCCCCCATCACATCCCATTTGCAGTCCGAGTCCCCCCGCACCATCACAGCCCATTTGCAGTCTGAGTCCCCCCCCCCCACCATCACAGTCCATTTGCAGTCCTAGCCCCCCTAATCACAGCCTATTTCCAGTCCAAGTTCCCCCTCCCTCCACCATAGCCCATTGCCAGTCCAAGTCCCCCCCCCATAGCCCTTTTCCAGTCCAGGTCCGCCTCCCCATCAAAACCCATTTCCAGTCCATGTCCCCCCCCCCCCCCCCACATAGCCCTTTTACAGTCCAGGTCCCCCTCCCCATCACAGCCCATTTCTTTCCAGTCCAATGCCCCCCCCATATCCCTTTTCCAGTCCAGGTCCCCCTCCCCATCACAACCCATTTCCAGTCCAAGTCCCCCAAATCACAGCCTATTTCCAGTCCAAGTTCCCCCTCCCTCCACCATAGCCCATTTCCAGTCCAAGTCCCCCCCCCCCTTGCCCTTTTCCAGTCCAGGTCCCCCTCCCCATCACAACCCATTTCCAGTCCATGTCCCCTCCCCCCCCATAGCCCTTTTCCAGTCCATGTCCCCCCCCCCCCAGCCCTTTTCCAGTCCATGGACCCCCCCCCATCAACAACCATTTCCTGTCCATGTCCCCCCCCCCCCCCATCGCCCTTTTACAGTCCCGGTCCCCCCCCCATTACAGCCCATTTCTTTCCAGTCCAAGTCCCCCCCCCCCAGCCCTTTTCCGGTCCAGGTCCCCCCCCCCCATCACAAACCATTTCCAGTCAAATTCCCCCCTCCTAGCCCTTTTCCAGTCCAGGTCCCCTCCCCCCATCACAGCCCAGGCAGTCCTTGGCCTCCCCCCCAAATCCACGGCTGTCTGAGGCTTTAGAGGGAGCCGGGGAAGCCCGCGCGAGGCCCCGGCTCCCTCTGTACAGCCGCCAGCATGAAGAGCCTTTTCCTTCACGCTGGCGGCTGTTCCTGTGAAGCCACGAATGCTGGGAAAGGTTAAAGGGCATTGCCTTTAACCTTTCCCACCAATCGCGGCTTCACAGGAACAGCCGCCAGCGTGAAGGAAAAGGCTCTTCACGCTGGCGGCTGTACAGAGGGAGCCGGGGCCTCGCGCGGGCTTCCCCGGCTCCCTCTGAAGCCCTCCGGGTTGGGAGAAAAGCCGGTTTTTTTGCTCTGGCCTCTCCCGATCTTGCGGCCAGAGCAAAAAAACCGGCTTTTCAAGGGCCGGTTTTGCCTCTGCGCCGGCAGCCGGCCTGGCCATAGAAAAACCGGCCAGGCCGGCTGAAAACCGGCCAGTTGGCAACCCTACACACATCCTGTTTTGCTGCAGGCTATGACCAGGCCTCCCTCTTCTCTTCTGCCCATGGGTATTGGACCCCCACAGGCAGACTACTTGCAATTGCAGCCATCCCCTTCTCTTCTGCCCCATGGGGAGACAAGCATCATGGCCATCGTCGAGGCCACTCATTTGGGCAGGGCATTGCTCCCCTTCCCCCCCCCCCCAAAAAAAAAAAATACTCCCATGTTAAAAACCCCAAGAAAATATTAAAAATTGTAAAAAAAAAAATATTTTCCTCCTTTAGAGTAGTGCCCTGGACTTTTCATGCCACCGTTTGTTGAGTTCTGCCCCACTTTGGCTGCTTTGGCCTGTTCTAGCCACCTTTGTTCATTATTATTATTGTACTTTATCTACTGACTTTATGAAATCAAATGTAAAGTATAAAAACAGGTAAAAAATGGATCTAAGCAAGGTAGAAATAGAGCAAAGGTATTTGGAGGTTTATTAGGATTATTCTGTTTAATATTGAAATTATCAGTTGAATGCTAGGGACCTGGAAGTTAATTGAAGAAGCCGCAAAACTGAAGAGCAACTAATGCGTTTGCACCAACCCTACGTAAATGATTAATGCAAAAAATTCCAGTTCACTATAAGAATATAATATACTCATATAAGCACAACAAACTGGTTTGCTTTAGCTAAGTATTCTCAAAATGGGGAGTGGTACATAGCTTTAAAGGATCTGTTTCTGATACCCACAAAGATGTAGATGGAACTCTTCATTTATCTGTGCCAGCTATTAAATGTGCTTGGACTGACATATTAGTTAATGTGGCAGACGTTAACAGTTTGAAAACTGCACAATTATAGTGTGATAAAATGGCTCGTTTCCCTTTCCTCCATTAGCAAACTCATATACATCTGTGGGGGAGACTGAATATAAAGACATGTTAATGTGTTTCATTAAGGTAATCATGGATATGAGCCTGTAGCAGGCATCCGGTGCATATACTTGTGTCTATCGAGAGAGAAACTGTCTGTGAGTGTGTACATCTATATAGTGCTACAGCGTGATGCAAAGGTGATGTGTGTGTGTGTGTGTGTGTGTGTATAATGAGGGAGGTGTGGTAGGGGTGTATGAATGTGTGCCCATATGCCCAGATCTGTGAGGGAAGGAAGTGGGGTGTGGGCTGTACTGCGAGAGGGGCGCGTGTTCATATCTGTGCGCTGGGGGTGTGGGCTGTGTGGCTGTGCTGGTCTCTCATTGAATCATCTCTCCCCATCTCAATCCATTCAAAACTCAGCTGCACGACTAATTTTCTGCCAGAGTCACTGTTTCATGTAATCCCTCTTCTCAAATAACTTCACTGGATCTCTATCCATTTCCGCATACTATACAGTTCAAATGCTTCCTTCTGAGCTCATTTTCTCTCTTATCTCTCTAGCAACTCCACTCACCAAGCGAATCCCTCGTAGTTCTGCCTTTCTCTTCTCCTGCCAACTCCAGACTCCATTCTTTCCACCTTCAGCACCATATGCCTGGAGCGGACTATCTACAGTAAGGCT
This sequence comes from Ichthyophis bannanicus, assembly GCA_033557465.1. Lineage (NCBI taxonomy): Eukaryota > Metazoa > Chordata > Amphibia > Gymnophiona > Ichthyophiidae > Ichthyophis > Ichthyophis bannanicus. The sequence goes on along the minus strand of CM066037.1, from coordinate 440,685,022 downwards.
CTATCTCTTGTCCCATTCAAATCCCGACTCGCAAGCAGGTGACTCAGTAGCAAGCCCGTTCCCTATCTTCATGTAGTTAGGAACACCTGTACATTAGGGTTACCAACTGGCTCCAGATGCGCCCGACAGACTTGATCCAGTCCTGGGTTTACCCCATTGCATGCAGTGACTTGTAGTTTTCCATTTCTTATGGAGTGCAATGGAGAAATCAGAACTACATATCCCTGAATGCAATGGGGTAAACCCAGGACTGGATTGACCCTGTCGGGCGCATCTGGAGCCAGTTGGCAACCCTACTGTACATACATGACAGTATGAAGGTTATTTTAGAAGCCATGTTCGCAATTTGAAACAGCATTGACGTGGAAATGGAGATTCTGGGACAGCTGCGATCTACACAGTGACGTAGACATTTACACGTTTTGTACAGAGGCGTGTTGGGGCATGGTAGTAGCAGTGCTGAGGTCTACACCTCTGAAAATATATTTTGCAAAGCATTTCAGTGTCAAGGGCAGCACAATTACAGCTGCTATAAATCCTGCACACACGCTGACCTCATTTATCTTTTGGGACTGCTTGTGGTATTTGTGACTGGAGAAGATCCAATTGTGATTCGCATACCTGATTGTCATCTAGGTGTACCCTTATCTACCTTTTATTCCCCCTTCTCTGTGTAGCGTCCCTTTACAAACCCCTTGTCCTCCCTCATTCCCCCAGCTGCCCCCTCTGCATCCTGATCTCTAGCAGTAGTACTGAAAGATTTCCACTAGGGGTCATAGGCACCATTTTCAAACCCCAGGCCAGCATAAGCTGGAGTGACTGGGGATTGCTCTTTCTCCTACTAGACACCAGGGACCCCATTTGAGCCGGGGATGGAGTCGGGAGCTTGTGAGGGGGGGGGGGCGGTCTTTTGGAGGGGGAGACCATGGTCAGGGTTTCCTGAGACCACAGAGGGGTCAAGTGGAGGGATTGGATGTCGGAGGAAATTGGGAGGATTAGATTTGGGGTGATCAGGGGTAACATCTGCTGCTATGTATGGATATCGGGAACAGAGATTTTAAAAAGCTGCCCCTATGCACAGATGGGGTAAAGCTGCATGTTTTTCCCCCACGTGCAGCTGGACATTGGAAAACATCAACTCTCAGAACCTTTGTGAAATGCAATAGAAATTGTCCACATCTCGACCTGGATATCTTAATTCCCTTCATGTTCTAGCTAAAATGTACCTTCATGTGCTCTCTGTGCTCTTACTGCCAAACCTGACGCAGCAGTGATAAAATGCTTCCATTATTGTAGATTTAATTAGCTGCTTGCTTTCAACATATTTCCACTGAAAAAGAGTCACTGGCCAAAAGAGCTGTTTGTTTTTCTTTTTGTTCTGATAGGAAATGCAAAGTAGCTCTAAAAATATTTGTGTATAGATAACATCTCCTTTGCTATTCATAATTTTCATTAATTATGCTGTATGTGGAAACTTTCAAGTAAGTGGACTAATTTACTTCAATTGAATACCTTGCAGATTCCATCGTAATTGGATTTTGGGTTGGTCTTGCAGTCTTTGTCATTTTCATGTTTTTTGTACTGACCTTGCTGACCAAGACAGGAGCACCGCATCAAGAGTAAGTCTTTCATCCTTATCCAACTGAAAAACAAAAGAAATCTGTTGAATTTTAAACTGTCAGGTCAATATTCAAAAGGACTTATATGTGTAGAGGCCAATTCCAATCGGGGTACGTCCAGCCCACCTGGATATCCAAAATCTGGACAGGCCAGATTTGTACCTGATTCTGCACCCACAGGAGCTAGATGTTCCCACGGGTGCAGAACCAGGCACTTGGACGGGCCAGATGGGCCCACTTCTGCTGCGTAGGCCGTCTAAATGTTTCCCCGTCCATCCCTCTGTTTGCTCTTGCTGGAGCCCCAGTGCCATGGCATCTCATCGCCATGGCAGCGGGACACCCAGCAGGAGCCCCACAGCTTGCCAACCCTGAAAACCTGCTTTTCCATGCTGCCCGACCCCCAGAGGAACCTGCCAGGGCCGTGATCGGGCAGAGGGGAACTCCTGATTCTGCTCACCTCGTCGTGGGTATCCTCCAGCACCGATCGCTGGCCTCGGGGGGGACTTATTCAACCTGTGAGGTGGATTAAATCCCCCGTCCATCTTTGCTTCCCTGGACGTAAAGGGCTGTGAACTGAATAGGCCCTGTATATCAAGGGGTCATGGGCCTGTCTCTTCCCTGCCCACTCCCCGCCCTGCCTCCACCCCTCCCACCCCTTGCCTGTGTGGGGTGCTCTAATGCCAGAATCAGGTCCCTGCAAATAGCGGGGATTGGACATCCATCCCTGCTATTCTCGGTTCGGAATGACCTCCTTAGTGTCTCTTGCTAAACACATAAGTCTCTTATCTGTAGATTTTCAGCGGCACTATCTGAATAGTATCACGGAATCTCTCTCTACCATGGCACTATACAGATTGCGCCAGGGTAGATTTAGAGCATGCCCAGTGTGGAACAGTCAACTATACAGATAGAAGCTGATTTTATACAGGCAGCAAGTCATGCATGAGGTTAAATGTGCAAGTCCCTATTTTCAAGGGCTTATGTGGAAGATTGGGCACTTAACATGTGCGTTTCTTCCGCATGCTGTTCTATAAATGCCCATCATGCTTATCTTGTGGTGGGCTGTGACCAGAGCAGAGCTTGGGTGGAGCATGGATATGGCCATTGGCAACACACGTAATTATAAAATACTATGACTTATGCGTGTCATATTGCCGATCTAGGTGCGGCAGGTTACACCTGCCTTTGAGCGTCTTTACGCTTTGGTTTCATAAGGTAAAGCGTGCATATATTTTACCTTATAAAATAGGCCAGAACTGCATGCACTAAACTGCACGTTATCAGTGGAGGGGATTGTGGGAAGGATATTCAGCGGCGGTGACCAGCCCATTCTAATGCGATTAACTGCTGCCGATGAAACTTAAAGCCGTATATTCAATTCCGGCTTGCATGTGGTGTTGTCCTACGCCCCAGCTGTCATCAGCACCAACTCTCTACCCTGATCCAACCCATAAAGACAGCACGCAGTCAACACATGAATTAGCAGATGCTAATTGTCCTGCCAACATGGTAAATTTTACTGTAGGCCTATGCTGACACCATGTACTAAGTCACTTGCTGCTTAGCGCACTTTAGTAAAAGGGCCCCTCAGTGTCTTACCTGCTAAATTAAGGGGCATGTTTACTAACAGGCCGGTAAAGTGCGGGTCGCGGTAGAGTGAGTGTGCCGTATAAGGAGTGGGCGTTCCGTCCTGAAGAAGAAAAGCCGTGATTGACAGATGCGCTAAGGTGCGCGGCGCCCGTGTGCGCTCCGCACCTTACCGCAAATGAGAGCCGAACGGGAGGCATATGTGTCGCGCTGATCAAACAGAAGGACAGAGCCACAGCACAATGGTTGAAGCACTGACCAATGGTGCAGGGAGCAGGGGTTCGAAACCACACAATGCGCAATGGCTCGCTGAGGTGTTAGTTTATGAGGCAGAGGAATACTGGGCCAAATAAAGCAGCCCGCTGAGTTTTGTTTTGGCACACATCAAAACTGGACGGGATAAGGAGGCGCGCTGATGTTTTTATGCGACATTTGAATGCTGGGCGGCATAAAGCGTCGCGCTGATGTTATCTGGCGGCATATTACTACTGGGCGGCAGAAGGCGGTGCGCCGGTTACGGCGGCAATCGCATAATGGAAGGTATAAGTGGGGCGCTGATGTGCAAACAGAAACACAGAGCCACAGCACAATGGTTATAGCTCCCACCAATGCTGCAGGGATCAGGGGTTCAATCCCCACAGTGACTAATGCAGACTGCTGTGTGCTGTGTAATGTTAGGAGGCTGATATATAATGGGTGGCATAAGGCGGTGGTATGCTGGGCAGAGAGCGTTGCGCTACTGTTTTCGGAGTCATGTCAATACTGAAAGGCATAAGTGACGTGCTGATGTGCAAATCAGAGAGCAAAGCTGCAGCACAATGGTTACCACACCAACCAATGCTGCAGGGATCAGGGGTACGATACCCAACAGTGCAAAATGAAGATAGCTGGCTGAGGCAGTAGCTGTTAGGGGTAATATTGTTTTAGGAGTACCGTATTGTATATATGTAGAATCATAACCGATAGCAAATACACTCGCAAAGCAGTGTAACAGAACGTCGCCCATAGGTTAATGCAGAGGGCACATGTGAAAATGCAATGTCCGCCATGGCACCCTACAATGTTGGTGAAAGTGTAGCCAAGTGTGCTATATGAGGCAGGGTAAGGTGAGAGCACTGTCCCAGATGGCAGCAGTGTGCATTGTAACGTATGGGAAATGTAAGTCGGTGTGTTGACCAAGGTCTGCCATACCTGATTTGGCAGGGAGGGGCTGCAGACAGGGGCAGGCGACTGATATGAACAGGGGATTAGAGTGTATCTTATCTTGTAAACTGCCCTATTCCCGTTGGAGTACTACAGCTCCATTAAACTCATGCTCTGGGGAAGAAGCCAATACTCCTCTGTTGTGAATGCTGACAACTTGTGCAGATAGTGAATGATGGAGGGGTGATCATGGTTTGAATGTTCCAGTGAATAAGGTTGGCAGAGGTATGTCAACTGTCTGTGTGCAACTGTACAGCAATCTGTGATGCTGTCTCAAAAGAACTACCCCCTTGTGCCAGATATTAATGCACCTTTTATGGTGTTTCAGAAGGCACACACGTTGCTAGGAAATGAAAACCTCATTCTCCACAAAGGCCATGTGGAAAGGCTGTCAACTCCCAAGACACTATTGTATGTAACCCATAAGCTGTGTCAATCAAAGGCATGGCAAAAGATGCCCCAAGGATGTAGAGATGAACCCAGAAACGTAACCCAGTAGCACTAACATCCCTCAGTTGGAATGGCAAAGGAGGTATGTGGCAAACCCACACGTAACACAAGCACTGCACAGAGCTAAAACACAAAAACAATACAAAAGTAAAAGAGGGATGAAGATCAGTTGCTGAACTGCAGAAATCATCCCCAACCCATGTGGCACCCATTAAAATGGACAACCCAGTTGAGGGTACAATATGCTCACAGCACACATCAGTACATATATGACCCTCAAACAAATGTTAAACACCTTTTATGGAAAAGCATACAAATATAAGACACCACACAGGAAGCACACTAATGACCACTACCACAAATCACAATGGCTAAACCGGCATGCCACACCAACAATGTGAGCTCCTTAGCAAAGACTGCAGAAAGAAAGAGTGCAGTCCATTAAACAAACCGCCTGCTGACTGTCAGGACAAGCAAACACCAAAAAGTAAGCATGATGAAATGCACATGCAGAGCTGCTAATTACTCATACAATTGCAGTCTGTATTTGTGATGTGGTGCACATGTGCACACACAATGAAATGTTCTGCAGTGGATACAGCATGCAAAAGAGGGGAAAAATATACCACAAGGGCAACAGAGGACGGTATGTGGAATATGTTAATAATTTGGATCAGGACATGAGAAAGTTCCACATGTAATCAGGTGTAACACACAACACCTGAATCACAGAAAACCAAAACCCCCTGATGTGTTGCCATGTAAACACCCTAAAGTGGGACACCTCTGAAACGAAATAATATGTGATGGCTAAGCAGCACACAGGATGCACCTTGACGTACAGTGAGGAGAGAGAAGGGTGTATGTAGAGGTGAGGAACCTGCTGTTACCTCATGGTACAGTCAGCAGATTAGAAAACAAAGGATATAGCACATGTGCTAATCAAAACAAAAACATACAGAGTAGAAACACATGACTGTAGCCACTCCCAGAAACAGTACACTGAGTACACAGTAACACACTGAGCACACTGAGCCAAGCATACTAAGCACACTGTGTGGCAACCGTGAATACCCAGTGAGGTTACATGTGTCTGCCAGATACACAGCTGTCACTGTACAAGGATGCGAGCACAGGTGGCACATGTACATGTGTGGCAAATGGCCCCAGACAAGTGTTAATGTGATCAAAGAGAGAAGGACTAACCTACTGTTAACAAAATGGCCTTGGACCCAAGCAAACACTGATCAATTCCCACTAGCACCCCATGTGGCCTAGGTCAAGTCATGTAACCCCTCATTACCGTGGAACAAAGACCAGTTAATCCTCATCCAATGATATTGACAAAATAAACAATGCAGTCCCTGGGTCACAAAGACGCAGGACTGAGAAACAGGCAATGCAATGTGTGCCTTTGTATCACCCTGCTCAATCACCAAAAGAGCCACATGTATGTGGAATAAATATCTTTATTTGGTATACACATCACAAATAGTGTAGTCAGTGCCATCATAATATGAAGGTGAGTGCATCTCTGATGGAATATTGAAACCCCTCTAATAGGGCATAAATCTAACTCACACAGAAAAGTTAATTCAACCACCACAAATGAAGAGCATGAGATATAATGTGCAGCCACTGCATACAATGCACTGGGCAGCAGACCCCCAGCCCCTACCTGATTCTGCATGCTGCAAAGGTGTAATGCACATATGAGTGCATGTAGAGAGTTGGCGCTGCATATTGAGGACACAACACACATCATGTGTCCCTCAAACCATATCCATCTTGCAACACAGGAGACAACCAAACCAAAAAAGCCTATGTTGAGAAAATGTTTTATTGTGAAAATCACGCTGGGAAAGTAATGTGTGTGGTCTCACATAATGTCTGAGCTAGGAATCAAAGCTGCAACAATGTAGACACAAACTCTCCTCAAAATCACAATGAGTATATGCAACAGGTAGGACAGGCACATGAACACAAACAAAATACAAACTAAACTACCTTCCCAAACCTATACATATACCACCATGAAGGAGGTGGCCCTGCAACCTTTTCAGAGTAGACAGTGTTTGGCCACATATAACATAATACATGGAATGCACAATTGACGATGTGCAACGGTGACCCACATTGCCACACTGCAAACATCATGTCGCAATGTGAGTGTCTCTACCACAGGGCATAGCCTGGACTGTGCACATGGGAAATGCAAGGTGTTGACATACATGCAGACTGTCACGTCTGCACATCCAACAAACACAATAAGCAGCATCTGAACAAGGAAATGAGGGCCAAACATCCTATACGGAGCCACAAAGAAGTCTGAGGTCCACATGTTTTGTCTCACAAACATAGTCCGTCATATGCAAAAGCACCATCCACAGTGCAACATGAGACAGTGATGCCACACATGCACGTAAACACCCTTGTCACATTGACCACATTAATTAAAGATGGTCGTGTGTCCAAAATCATTGTTGAGGTTACACTTGTAGCATGTGCATGTGGAAAGCAGGTGGACATACACAATAGGAGTGCTCCATCGTTGGCTGTATTGCGCAAACATGGGTGTATGCTTGATTAGGAAGAAAAAGATGAGGGTATCCTGGGTGGCATGTCACACCCAGGGCCAAAACGTAACAATACTAAAACTGTGTTCGAATGGATCAGCTGCACTATCCATGTCATTTGCTGCTGCACACGGGGGGAACACTGCCAAAAGTAACAATACTATGTGCAATCCAACAGGTGAGGTTAATAGTGTTCCACCAAATATGGCTAGGAATAGTCAAGCGTGACATGTCAACATTCCACTGTCGTTGAAAGTTCATGTGTGTTCTCAACAATGAGCAGGACTCCCTGCAGAAACATCACACAAACAGTGCAGAGAACACCTCTGTAATGGAGAATTAAGTAGCTTAATAGTAATACTGTCCATCGCAGTCATATGTCTCACTCGCAGAGGTAAAACATCCAATGGGGCACTTTCTGGTGTAAAATGTCTATGGTGTTGTTTCTTCAAAAGGTGGGTGATGGTGACACCAGATGCACTGTAATAGATGTGTCCGGTATGTACTCAGCCCTGTGTCATGAGAGGATACGTATGTTCTTGTGAGCCACCTATGAAAAACACCACACAATGCACACCGTTACACCTTTGCAAATGCACAAGAAAGGTATGTGAAACCACACAGTACATTACTCAACAAAACATTGGTCATGACATCATTAATCCGAAACACACACATGGGTAAAACATGGGTATGGTCATGTCCATGCTCGTGTCACACAGGTGTGTCACAGCTACACACGACATGCATCTGTTTATGTGCACATAGAGGAAACATTATATGCATATAAGACAATTATGATTCATCAACAGGTAAACATAGATACAAATCTGCAATTAACAAATGTGCAACTTACCTTGTGTGTGCATCAGGTGTATGTCAGCAATCCCATGAACCACTACACAGCAATAAGAGGTGACAGTGAAGGCAGAGAATCTCAGCAGTCCGTGTACAAACAAAAGGTCAAGCCGCTGCTGATGCATGTCCACATTATGGTCATATCTGAAAATAAATAAAGGTGAACATCAGTGGTGACTCAGAACACAAGACACATTTTGTCGCACACCACACAACACATGTTGATAATACGCATAAGGTAAACAGCACTACGGAACACATACCACAGTCACAACTGCCCCCCAGGTGCACAGTCCCCTCACAGTACATGATAATGTACTATGCCTGAAGAGTGTCTCATCACACAGGCAACCTGTAATCACCCACACACAAAGTATGCATATTTCTGCAGTCCAGCTGCAACACATGGCCTGTATGTGTCCAAGTGGACCTTTAGACATATAAAGGCCCCGTGAACCGGCAATAATACCCTGTTGTTGGCTTATGGTACAATGTTGGGGTAGGGAGCAAGTGCAGGCAAACCAAATACAAACCTTAAATACACACACATGCAGATATGCTGTAACTGTCACATATACAGTGTGGCACAGGACATGCTGAACACAAACACATGGGGATATGTGTGACAACAGCAAGGGATGGGTGATGGAGCCTGAAGTGAAACACAAAACAACACACCATCTGCCCAATATGATGGAGCAATGAAGATATGTTTTCCACATGACCCCAGGCACACACAATCTCCCTGTACATCCACCTACCCCAACGCAAAGCATATTGGGTGATGTTCAGTCACATGCCAATCCAACACATCAACAGCATCTGAATAAACTATGTCCTGTGCATTGGGAAACACAACAGTAACAAACATGTCATGTTCTACAAGAGTATCACACACTGCACCTTCCTGTCCACAACTCTCATACCCCACACCATCACCTAATGTCTGACTGCTCCCTATCACAATGTATAGATCTCTCACATGTGAGAGGCAGCACAGAGTTGTAGGAGGCTATCCTCAGGTGTCCATAATCAATCCTGTCCCCATCGTACCTCTGTGTTGTTGTACAGAAAGATCAACAGACATGTCAGAAACCACCATGTTTGCACCTCATCACAAAGTACAGACGAGTCACACAGATCCACTATATTGGCAACAATGCCCCCTATCTTTGTGTAGGGGTGTGTCAATGTTGAATGCAAAGTCGCTTACAATTCTGGAAACACATATGGAATATGCACGAGTGTCTCATGTATGCAGGGAACAAATACATATCCTGGTGTGTAGATGTCATACCTTGAATCATAGTGACAGCTATTTGCTGATGATCTCCACAGATAGCTGTCAATGTGTGCGTCATGTCATTAAAACACCAATGGCATGTATATTTTTTACGCAAACCATGATGGCTGCATGCCATCACACTGTGTGTCATTGAGAATGTCAACGCATGGATAGCCAATATGTGTACCTCAGAGAAACAACTCTCACATATGTCTGGTTTTCCTTGCCAACATAATCCTCCCCTTCCCTGTCCGACTATCTATGCAATCTATGTAATGTGGACTGTACTATCCTACACTGCTCACATACCCAGCCTGTAGCTGAGGCATGATGGCATATGTTGAGAATTTATCAGCAAGATATGCCATGTACTCCCTGAGAATTCTGCACAACCATAAGCCACCAACACATTCTGTGCTCATCCTGCCCACTGTAACGCACCCCTCGCTGATATGGGGTAGGTTATCCTCTGTATCTGTGTACATATGTAGCACTGTACCTAAGGTCAATTCGCCTACATGTAAATGTGGCAATACTACCTCTCTGGCTGGACAATGCTCAGATCCCCATCCTATAACATGTCCATGTCATGGCTTTCTGGTGCAGTATACATTCCGACACACTGTAGGGTGACATTAACACCCTACACATAGATACCCTAATATCCGCAGAAACTACTACTAAGCATCTGTCCTGTGATATGTATGTCCTGATACGGCCATAATAACAAAGCAACACATAGCCAGCTGACAGGAGTGTAAGAACCAAATGTACACCCCAAAGGTGAAACATATAAATTCAACCCACTGGACTAATGTCCCCAAACGTGGACTGGTCTCACACTGTGAACATCTCACCATATGGCTAACACTGTTATCCACCCATATCATCACAAAACATCATTTGTGCTCAACAACAACAACAGGTGCTAACACAGGCAGCCACTAACTGTAATTTTAACCTTAAAAATCACACACAGCCGTATGAGCAACCACCCACATCATCTGGCACCAAATGCTGTTGTGTACTGGCCACATTGTTTGTGCCACACACATGCCTATATGTGAGTTGTGAATTAGCACTAAAATACTAATGTGGTGTCACATACAAATCATATCCTGACATAAACTGTAACTGCTGTAAACATAACACACATAGGATTAAAAAGCTGTGTGGGTAGGTAATACGCACATGAGAAGATCTCTCCAATCAACCTCCGTCTGACTGCTGTGCCATCCTGTGTGTCACCACTGGCACGTACAGGGGGGCACATTGGATCTTGCTCCAGATCCTCATTAATCTCTGCAGGGATATTGTGCCTGAGAGCAATGTTGTGCAGGATGCAACAGGCTATGATTATCTCTGCAACAGTCCTTGGCTTATACTGTAAGGCCCCGCCTGACCTATCCAGACACCTGAAGCGACTTTTCAACACGCCAAAGGTACGCTCGATGACTGAGCGGCTGGAGGCATGGGCCTCATTATACCTCCGCTCTGCACGTGTCCGTGGCTGACGTACAGGGGTCAGCAGCCAGGGGCGACACCCATATCCTGCATCACCTTGGAAATAAAAAGAAATGTGCGTGTCAATATTCAACATAACTGACATATGTTAAGATGTAGTAACCCTACACAAAACAAATCCTGACATCAACATATAACCGAACAATTAATGAGCTGTAAAAAACACATATGCTGTTAGAAAAGGAACACATAGCCTAGAAAGTAAGTACACTCATGGGAAATACCCCAACAGTTCCATCTATACTGTAACATATTGTGTGTGTGTGTGCGCGACATGGGTATTGTAATGCATTGACTGTCCACATTGGCACCCCTGCCAATGAGAGACGATAGTAACGATTCACGTGTCACATGTTCATATTGTATGTCTGAACAGTAACCTAGGTAAAATATGCTGCCATGAGAGGGTGGGAAAAAAACAGAACATGTATGCCATGGAGGCTGGTGATAATGTGAACCATATCACCTAGATGCATCCTGTCCTGTACGGGCAACATATCTAGATCTCATACTCTGTGTCCTTATGCTGTATATTGCTAAACATAAATTGTTTAAATACCAATCCTGTGCACTGTGTCTATCCTGGGAACATCCCACTGAAGGTGGGGTCTGCAAACCTGCACACTGTACTACTCATGTCTTAACCTCATAGAGATACACATCGGTACATTACCGTCATGTGTAGCTGAAAACAATACAACTCTGTATGCACACACATAGCCCACAGCTTCAGGCATCCCCTTTCCAATATGTTAAACTACATGAGGATCACTGGCCAATATGTGGCTAAATCATGATCATCTACAGTAGGCCAAGGTACTAGCACCAAATATACTTCGTTACACCCCTGCTGTGACATAGGCCAAATGCGTGACCATACATATCCACACGAGTGCTGCTAGCTGGAAAGGGCAAAAGCATACATCAGATATTCCCAAAAAACCCCTCATATTATATACTGGCTCCTGGGTAGCAACAACAGTCCAGAGTGAGTGTGTGAACCCACACACACATGAGAAGGGTTACCTGTATGGATGAGCAATTATCACAAGGTTAAATGACATACAAGCATTATTTGGCAATGACCCATCATGATACGTGCATATGAGGGCCAAACCCCCCCCCCTCAGAATGTGTGCAGTTGATATTACCACACACTATGAGGGATTGTGCAACAGCCTAGCCACATGCACAGGGGTGTTGTCACCTGCACACCATGTGAATGTCTGGATCATATAATGCTAGGAGTCTGATGGTCTATGTTTGTTTGTAGCTGCTGTATGTGTACGTCTATACCCCTGTAATAATCTAAAGATACAACAGTCCCCAAACAAACATTGCTCATATGTTGATCTAAGTTTATGGTTTTAAACGAGTTTGCTAGCTATGTGAGTAGACATAAAGAAAGTTACAAACACATACATACATTACGACACATGACATACTCACCCAGCAAAATACAGTCCCCATAACGTCCGCCCTCAAATTGTGTGAAGATTGCCGAGTGATGCAGGATATAGGAGTCATGGGTGGACCCTGGAAACCTAGGGACCACATTCAGAATATGCAGATTAGCATCACATACAACCTGAACATTCAGGGAATGGTAGTGTTTGCGGTTGCGAAACGCCACCTCCCTGTCTCTAGGCGGGACCAGGGCAACATGTGTGCAATCAATAGCTCCCATCACGTGTGGTATCCCTGCTAATGTCTCAAAGGCCTGGTTCAGGGTCCCCCATTGTTGCCTAGTGTGGGGAATGGCTATGTAATTCCCCACCCGGCTGACCATGGCACGCAGTACGTGGTGGAGACATCGTGAGAAGGATGGGCGGCTCATGCCACCCACTGCAGCCACAGATGACTGGAAACAGCCAGAGGCAAAAAAATGTAAAGCAGCAAGGAGCTTGACTAAACCTGGTATTGCATGGGACCGATCAGTCAGGGGCTCGAGGTCAGGTCTTAAATCCTCATAAAGCTCCCTAATAGCCCTTGTGCTCAGTCGGTACAGGGAGATGACCTGGTCCTCACGCATGCCCTGGAGCTGTGCCCTGGGCCTGTAGAGGCGTGGCTGCCGAGCCTGCACCTCGGCACGCCGTCTGTGCCGTGAACGCACAGCACATGGCTGGACCACCTCCACAGCTGCAGGTCTGAGTTGCTGCGGGACTACACCCATGCCCTGTGCTGCAGCCCCGTGGACACCATCTCCCCTGTCCGGCAACCGCAGCATCTGCCCACCACTCAGGACACATGCATAAGCATATATTGCTGCCATAAACTCCTCCCGTCCCACTACCGAAACACACTCTAACAACCACACAAACTCTAACAAACACACAAAACACACTATACAGTATCCAAAAGTAAAAACAACAACTGACAATACACACACAACACAATATAATAAGCAATACAAACACCAATACAATCCGCTAGTACAACTGCATAGACGTTCGTTCTTCTCCACACCAACCACACTCCTCCTGCTCTTCCTCTACAACCCTCAACGTGGGTAATGTTGTGATGGTAATATATGTTATTCTGGGGTGTGTGGTTTGCGCACACTGCGCATGCGCAGTTGATCGCATGCGATGCCCGTTGGTGGCACGCGTGCGCCACTCTACGCATGGGCGTCGGTCAGTGCGTGCCCACACGTATGTGCGCCGGCGTGAACATGCGCACAAAACACAGACACCCATGCGGTAGTCGTTGTAGTGCGCATGCGTACTGCGACACATGCGCAGTACAGTGTCTCAGGGCGCATGTGCGTTTGTCCGCGTACGGCCACCCATGCGTTGGCGAGCACGCGCCCAACGCACGAGCGTCACGCCCGCCCAATTCGCATGTGCAATGGAAGACACATGGCAATACACTATAAATAGGCCTGCACACGTGCATCACGTTGAGGGTTGAGAAAGGAGTCACAGTTAGAGAGAGAGGGTGTCATAGATAAAGTCTGAAACAGAGACAGTGGTGGGACTACTGCACAGGAAAGAAGCACAGTGAGGGATAACAAAATCTATAGGTAGAGAGGCTGTGGTGGGAGTAGTCCAGAGGAAGGAGGGAGAGAGTCAGTCCAGGGAGTACGGCAGCGGAGAGAGGCAGTGTAAGATAGTCAGGAGCAGAGTAGATTCCTCACCTTGTGCTAAGATAATATTTCTGTTCCCTTTGTTAATGTGTCCTTTACTGTGTCCTGTACTGTAACATTCTGTAAGTCTGTATTGCATGCTGTGTATTGTTCTGTTTTGTTTAAGTGAGTGCTGTTCTGTTGAAAGGAGCATTTAAAACATACAGAGATGGAGAGAGAGAGGGAGAGAGACGGTGAGGGTGAGGGTGAGGGTGTGGAGGATGTGTCCCAACCTGTGGTGGGTGATACACCGACGCTACAGACTGCACATCCTAGGGAGGGACATGCAGGACCATCTTTTGGGCCACAGCCTGCACAATATGTCCAAACTGGGAAGAGAAAAAGGGTACCTGTGCCTGGTCCACAGCGAAAAAGAGCTCTACGCTTCAGTGATAGAGAGAACTATATCCTACTCTCGCATGTAATTGAAAACTATGACCTCTTATTTGGCAGGCTCAGCAGTCGCACAACAGTGGCCACCCGAATGGCAGTATGGGAGGAGGTGCGTGCTGCAATTGCAGAGGCAGGGGGCCCCACAAGGGATGTTGAAAGCCTCAAAAAGAGGTACTCGGATATAAAAAGAGGGGTGCGCCAGCACATGGTGGCTGAAAGACAACATGCGCATGGCACAGGTGGTGGGGGCCCTTTTATCCCATCACTCACACCATTGGAACAAGAGCTGGCAACACGTTTGGGCCACATCTATCTCCGTGGACTGCCGGAGGCCCTTGACACGGCACATCCTGACGCAGGTATGTATAGTAATTGCCAGGTTCACAATGTCCCTTCAGTACACATCATTCAGCTGCACAGACACTCCCATACCTGTGACCCAATCCACACCATGTTTAAAAAGTGGTGTCACATGTGTGTGTTATGGCCATGCACAAACTGTGTTGTTGCCATGCCCTGTCACAATATTACATATGTGTCCCTCGAAAACAGCAACCTCCCCATCTGTTTCCAAAACTACACACAACAATTCCTATCCAACCTGCACATCTGTGATTGCAAAGCACCATATGATTTTGTGGCACACTAATCAGGTAACGTGTGTGTGACATACTATTTGCACAGTGCTACATGTGCTTCTCAGTGGGCCACAGGTGCTGGCTACATGGGATCCACGGCACAATGGGTCACAGCCAAACATATCCAACAATGAGCATATAGTATGTCTAGAGACAATATTTCAAATGCATAATTAAACATAAACAGGCAATGTATGGTCCAAACAAGTGTAAGGGTGATGTATTCTCACACATGTGTGGACATATGTTGTACAGATAGGGGGAGGGATGTGATGGGGGACACATGTGGCATGGCACTCCAAATATACACATGGAAAATATGCAACATGTGCATGGCCACACGACACACATGTGCCCCAGAAACAGCTGAATGACGTAGACAAACATGTATGGGAGGGTGTCATGGGTCGGGTACGCAGCACACACGCACATACCCACCCCATCATCTCTGTGGTGTCTGTGCCACACATATATAGATATGATTATGTTGAAACATATGTGTTTTCCTTGTTATTGTTCAATATGCAGGTGACTACAGTAAAATGGGAGAGGAAGAGGAGGAGGCGGAGGAGGAGGAGGAGGAGGAGGTGGAGGAAGAGGGTGACTTTGACATCACAGTGCCAATGAGTGTGTTGGAGGATGAACCTGCTGTCTCAGGGGGCAGCACAAGTGCTGTTGATGAGCCCATAGAGCCACCTGTACCCAGTATATCACCACTAGGGGCAGCATCAAGGGAGAACATCGACGGACCCAGGCTGCAAGTATACACCGAGAGCCCTGACCCTCAGGCGATGATGGCGGAGTTAAGGTCCCATGGCGTATCTGCACATCGCGATGCTGAAGGTGGGTGACATACGACAGTCATAATTCCAAAATAAACACCAATAGTCACTAGTTGGTGTTTGTGTGGTGAATGTTGCAACATAACCACCACATATATCACATGTATGGCTCATGTTGGTGGGATATTGTTTCTTGAAAGAATGGTGTGGGGTATAATATATGGTGTTACTATGACGCAAAACAGAATCACCGAAGGTCAGTTGACACCCACAGATGCAGGCCTAAAAGGAATGTTGTATAAGGGCCACCATGTTGTTGTCATGAGAAAGATCAACACTTGCCCTTGCAACAGTCTACCTCATTGCAGACACCCAGATGTCTGGTAAACCACAGCATGACATCTAAATAATAGTTGAAGAAACAAACATACCATATGTATAGCAATGCAACCCTCCTCTGTGATGTAACAGCACAAAGAACGCATTCCCCACAGTCTGCATCTGCAGGTGTCAAATTACATAGCATATGGAGAGAGGTGCGAAAATATGTCAGGTCAACCATAGATACGGATCTACAGAGGGGTCTCAAACGTACAGTATGAACCTGATGGCTTGTTTGGAGAGAACATTCCTCAATTTCCTCTGTACAGAAAGACATAACATAGACTGTAATCCAGACAGAAAAGGAAAACACCATGTCCCCTTACTGTAAGGCCAACAATCCCTCAACAGATTGCATAGGCTGTGAGCATGTGTGTCCCAGTTAAATTGTGGGCCTATGTCCCCATACCGTGTGATGGTCCCCAGTATCATACGTGTCATACCTGCAATATGTGTTGTATGCAACCATACAGTAATGAGTATGACGCATGTCTATTTCTCAACAAATGGTTAAACAAGGACCAAATCCGTGAACAATTACTGTGCTGCTGCAAAATAAACCTAAAACACATATGACTAACTACAACATAAAGCTTGCCATGTTGAGACCATATCATACACCACGTATCCACACACAACATTACCAGAATTGGCACATCACCCCACCCCTCCTTTCCGAATGCAAACATTAGAGCATTACACAAAGACCTCACATAACATACTGGTGTATGATAGCAATTGTCAAGCCCAATGAGAAATAACATAAACTGAAGACCTCATCTCCTTTACAAAATAACCAGATACATCATCATAGAGCAAGCAACCAAAAGAAATACATTACCTAGTCGAAATGTGTTATTGGAGACACAAAAGGCAACTAGGGAATTTGACACAACACTGTATAGGTACTGGCCAGTGGGGTAGATAGAGATATCTGACCAATCTGTACTGTCATACATACATTATCCCTTACAGCAGGGTACAAAATAAACATACTGAAGCTCAGCCTGTAAGGATCCATATGCTATGTCAAATGAGAAAGGGGAAAACATATGTTGTCTAGTTGTTATGACTGTTTTCCATGTCCTAATTGCTGCATCCACGTTCACAATGCCTGTGCAAGAGTTCTGCTCACTCACCATAGTCTGATGTTTATGTGTCCGACAGCTCTATTGTACTGTTTTATCCACTCTACATTGTCACATTTGCTTTAACATAACCATTTATTCCGTGTAGTAGGTCTCTGACATCCCACACTATCAATGACGTAGTCAGCATGCCAATGTCTATCCTCAACTACACTCACATAAGCAGCTATGTTCATAAGGTATCACCCACTCCCACAACACACGTAAATGCTTCACGGGATTAACGTCTGTCAGCACCATCACATTCTAGTCATTCCCCAACAATCAGCTCACGTACATTTGTACACCACCAAGCATACATATCAGTGTAGTCCTTGCACCAGGCAATTCCAAGGACCAGCACATGCGGATAATGTGTACATCCCCACATCCAGCCCTCATACTGACAATGTAACCCATCAGACCATACATTGTCATGTCATAAAAACAATCATTAGGGCAGGCCAAACCTGATTTGCCGTCACACAGTCTTACACAAATATATGGCATCCCATGAGGCTACATCCAGTACAAACATCTCATGGAGAATAGCAAATTCCATAAACACATAACACACAGTTCCTGTCGTAACATGCCCCAACAGCTCATGGCATCTCTATGCCACATATAGCAAAACCTGGACCCATACATGAACTGTGCAGACATTCCCAAACACACCTCGGTACAACAATGCTTCTGGCCATCTGAGGTGTTTATGGCTGCTGCATGCTGCACCTGACCTAAATAATGGATATGAGATGACTGTCCTTGCCCAATTCTGTTGCCACGTCAGTAGTATGTGGGTGTGTATGCAGAAGCTATTGTATGACTGTTGTGTTGTACTCACACATCCTCTTCCTGTAAACTGTTATCAGTGTATCTATTATTTGTAGTAACACTGCGATATATGTGTTATACCCCTAACCATGTTCCCATATGACTCAGCACTATCACATTAGCACTAGTGTGGTATGTGTATGACATGTTGCTTTATGAAGGTGTTTTCGTGGAGAGGTAGTTCATTGACCACCCTGTGTCCCATTCACAGCCAATCGACGTGTTCTGGAGCGGATTCGCTGTGCTGTGGAGCGGAACACCAGGGATGTTTGTGCTGCGCTACGGACATTACATGAGGGGGTCGTAGCCATGCCACTAACTCGCATGTGTGAGGCCCTTGAGGGCATACGGATGTTCTGATCGAGCTGCACCTGCACCACCAATGTATCCGGAGGAGGATATAGCCTTGCCAGGGAGAGGGGCCCGACGTGGCAGGCGTGGCCGACCACGCCGTCAGTAACCTATGATAATATAGAAATGTACAGCACGAAACCAAAGGTTTCTCTCTGTTGCACTGTTCAGTTTTAGCAACTATGTACATAGTATATTCTGTTATTGCGGCTTGGTTTGGGTTATATGTGAAAGTAGACATATGTGATTAGTATGTTGTGTGTGTGTTATGTAATTGGCTTGGGGGGATCTTTGATATGTCTTACACACCATTTTTGTAACAATAGTTTTATATGAGAGAATTGCTGTGATAATAAACAGCTGTCCAAAAATAGATACATTGTCTCTTTCCAAAGAGTGTCCATTTGGTCCCATGTGTATCTCTGAGAGGGGGGTGGGAGGACCATAGGATCTGCAACCATGTCCCCTGCATAAGCTACTTTGCCACACACATATACTATTCCATGATCCAAACATATGTGATGTTTCACTAGCACAAATGTGTCACCACAGCCTCTGCGCTGCAGCGGCACAGTGTGCACAGACATCCATGTACGACATGGGTGTGGAACCGTGATACTGTGGAGCCGCAGACCAGTCAGGTTCTGAGCATATCCCTAATGTATATGCTGGCGATATATATCTCACCATTACAATTATCATGACCACCTTACTGGTTTGTGTCCCTCCAAGACTTGATTTTGAGAGCGCTGCCTTACACCTCTGTCATGTACGATTTATTTTGGGCTGGGTGCAGATGTCACAGACATCGGATGGTTATTTGGAATGCGTAACATTGCTCCCTGTTTCTCACCAGCAGTAGACGGGTGGTGGCAATGGCAATATGTTGGTGGTGGGGAGAGGTGAGGAGGAATATGACACACTCTAGGTAACAGTGTGATGTCGGGGACATCTGCGCCTTGCCCACTCACATTCCAAAATGGCAGAGGTGTAATCCAGGTCTCTCAAAACGCGAGCCCTGGAGGGCCGAAACTTCAGTCACGCTGACAGGATATCTCCAAGTCATATATATCTCTGCCACACTCATTAGGAATATTTCCAACACCTGATTGCCCTGCGGCTCTACAGAACCACGGTCCACCACCCTTGATTGTGGACGACAGGGGTACTGTGTTATAAATGGCCTGTTTAGTTCCATACACATCACCATCTGCAACCCGTCATACAGGACACATTGGTGCCATATGTGTGACCTGTGCCCTCACCTATATAAGTGGTCACATGCACCCCAACCCACCATAGGGATGCATGTTACAGAGGCAGACATTTGTGAGCCGCATATTTTGCCGGCTCATAAATGTGAGAACATGAGGGTCATGAATATGCATCCCTGTGGCAAGTACGTCTGAGGGGCAGCCACTACAATGTAACATGTAATGCAGCACACTGCTATCAAACACCTACACACAAGATTTTACAGACACACTGAATGTGGTGCCAATTGAGTTATCACACGCATGTTTACCGTCAGGAATGTATGTGGCTGCACACATATGACATGCTGGCATCTATAGTCCTATGCTACGTGAGACCACGTGACCATTACAGGGTTCAGAAAAATACTTTAATATGTACAAACAAAAATAAAACTATATACATATCTAGGGTAGGGGGAAAATGCCATCACCCACCCAACAAAAACAAACCCTCCCCACCCCCGCACACACACCCCGCAATAAACACACTCCCACAACTAACCCCGAACCCCCACATGACCCCCCC
This sequence comes from Ichthyophis bannanicus, assembly GCA_033557465.1. NCBI lineage: Eukaryota > Metazoa > Chordata > Amphibia > Gymnophiona > Ichthyophiidae > Ichthyophis > Ichthyophis bannanicus. Next base: position 440,664,505 of record CM066037.1, on the reverse strand, counting down.
TCCCTCAGCCGCCCCGTGATGGCGGACAGGGCAGCACAGGGCACATGTGTGGACGTCACAGGCACCATCAATGATGCCTGTGACGCCCTTCAGGGGGTGGCTGCCGACATGGCAGATGCTCACTGTCAGCAACCACCCTCTCCATGGCTCCCAGCCATCCAATCCTGCAGGTGCACCAACCGGTGCACCCGCTGCTCCCGTGCATCCAGAGCCTCACACAGATGTACAACACATCTGCCACCACACACCCACATTGTTCCTGGTGTGTGGGTGGGGGCCTCTGCAGGCACTGTGTGTGGGGCCATGGATGTTGGAGCCACCTGCCCTTGATGGCGGGAGCCAACAGTGCCCTGTGGCTGCACTGTCCTCTATGTCACATCTCCCAGACACCCTGGGCCACTCTTCCCCCCCTGACTCCTCCCCAACACCCCCCACCACCTCCCCCCCACCCACATCACCTGCGCCCTCACCCCCCCTTGTGACCCTGGCACCCACACCTTCCGTCCCAGCATCCCCCATGACCCCCCCCTCCGCGGTGTCGTCTGCAAGGCCCCTCTGCCTCACTCCCCACTGGGTTGTCCAGGACTACCACCTCCACGGCAGCGCGAGGACGGTGGGCCTATACGGAGGGCATAGGCAGAGGTTCCGGGGGGTCTTCGGGGTCACTGTCATCATGGATCTGTGGAAGATGAACAGTCAATCAGCACACGTAGATGTGGTGAACACATCACATGTACCCATGCAGGTACCATGCACCACTGATTGGGCGCACTGTGACCTCGATGGTGGGCAGCAACTGTCATCAATACGCACCATCAGGCAATGTGATGAGTCAAGCATTTCCTCACGCGCTCCAAGGTATGCGCCAATGGGGAAGGCGACAGCTCCCTCCCTTTCTTTCTCAGATCCTCGACCTGTGTGTGTGCGAAATTATGGGTGGGAGCATGAGGGAGCACTTACGTCTGGTGGGTGGGCAACAGAAACATAGAAAACAGTGTGTCCTGGGGTCTGGACACTGGCTTTTCAGCTACACTGATGTGTGTTTCATGTATAGCATAGTTCAACACCTGTCACAGGGGTGATCATACCATGGGCACATGGAATGTGTTATCACATGTGGACAACACCATTACCAACTGAGCCTACTCACCAATGTTGGTCATGGCGTCACATATGTCAAGTCTCTGGGAGCCATGCCATGGTGGCTGGCGTGCGTGACTGCTACTTGTCGTGTGTCGGTCGGATATTGGTGCATCTCTTGTTGTGTATGTTGTTGCACACCAGGAGCGGGTGACGGGATACATTGGAGCAGTTGTTGAATGCGACAGAGACCCAATGTGGGGGCCGGGATGTTTGGTTTAATTTGGGTGCATGGGGCCTGGTGCTGTGTCGTGGGCCGACCACTTTTACAGGCATGTCGATGAACTATGGCTATCAGCAGCTAACAAAGCGCAGGCTAACCACACATGTGGGAAAACAGTGGCGATGAGGAGGGCAGGGAAAGGTTTACAAAACTGATCAGTGCTGTGGAGGGTCTGGTACCTCCACCATGTTGGCTGGCCATCCTGTGTGAGGGGTCAGGTTGGGGTGTATATGTATGGGGTATGTTTGGTTAGAGCAGCCTAAACAAACATGACAACAACTGCAGGTGCCCTTATCTGAGCTTAAGCCGGTGCCCATGTCGGCTTGGCCTATATCTTGTGGAAAATGGGGCGGCGGCGATGAATGGACTATGACCTGATATGATGACAGCAGGTGTTGAGTTTTGATAAACCATGGACAGACACCAAACAAACACACTACGCACTTGCCAGCCTGTGCTCAATGTTGCGGTGCTTGTGTCTTGTTGGTGTCCAAAACCACAAGAGGTGACTGTAGCTTTCCTACAACATCCAGTTCTGTTCACCTGGGGCTACAAGGTAATGGATTTTGTAGGAGGGTGTGAGGATGGGTAACCTACAGCGATGCATAAAGTGAGGGGACTATGGCTCTGTTACGGATCCTTTGGGAATATCTGTTGCCTAGGTCCATGGGGATGTTGTAACCTATACACACATCAACCTGTGCACATAGCTTTTCATCGTGATACATCACAGGACATGTGTGAGGAGATAGTGGACCTCACACCGGACTCTTGTGAGGGCAAGGGCAATTACCTGTAAGTAAAATACCCCAAACATGTGACTGCTATAACCCACATGCGCAATGTGGCGTAGGGCCCCATAGGGGGTTGCGTGTTGTGCCACAACATGGTCATCAGCTGCTATATCCCAGTGCCAGTGGGATCATAGACAAGTGAACCGTTACACAGGTCATAGTACTCCTGGAGATAGGGAGAATGTATTGAACTGGTTAGGCAACACAGGGGGCACCATATCAGCCAGGGTGCGTGGATAGACCGCGACTGTGATGGCGCTCAGCTTGCAGAGCGTCTTGGGGAAAGGATGCTCTATTTAAACATCTTTATTCCCAACACAGGCAACCATATCAACAGGGTACTGATAGACGACTGTGATGGGGCCTCACATAAACTAAACCTGGGGGAATAGGGAGGATTTCTCTTACACATCTTTAGGCACACCCAAAACCATATCTCCAGGAGGAGTGGACAGGCCACTGGGATGGCCTTTGAGGGCTTCCTGGGAAATAGCGGTAGATGTAAATGAACTTTTTCAGTCACACAGAACCATAAGCTCCAGGATACATGCAAAGGCCGACTGGGATGGCCTTGGTCGTAGGGACTCGCTGGAAACTAGGGGTGATATGTTTGAAAACTGTTTTTTCAGCACACAGAACCATAATCTCGCAGGATGAACATGAAAGGCCACTGGGATGGCCTTTCAGGACTCCTGGAACTAGGGGAGATATTTTAAAAGTGTTTGGAGCAGTCACAGAACCATAGCTCGTCCGTTAACGATGAAAGGCCACTGGGATGGCCTTTTCAGGACTCCTGGAACTAGGGGCTGATGTTTTAAAACTGTTTTCAGCACACAGACACATATCTCCAGGATACAGGTGAGAGAGTCCACTGGGATGGCCTTTCAGGGGACTCCTGGCGGGGGGGGGAACTAGGGAGATATTTTAAACTGTTTTGAAGCACAGCATAGAACCATAGCTTCCAGGATACACGTTGAAAGTGCACTGGGATTGGCCTTTCAGGACTCCTGGAACTAGGGTGATGTTTAAAACGTGTTTCAGCACACGGGGGGCGTGGGGGAAACCATATGCTCCAGGCATAACATGAAAGGCAACTGGGATGGCCTTCAGGACTCGCTGGAAACTAGGGGAGATATTTTAAACTGTTTTGAGGCACGACAGTCGACCATAGCTCCAGGATACACGAAAGGCCACTGGGATGGCCTTTCACGACTCCTGGAACAAGGGGAGATATTCTAAACTGATAGAGCACACCTCACCCTCGCTCCAGGATACATGAAAGGCCACTGGGATGGCCTTTCAGGACTACGCTGGGACTGAAGGGTGTGATGTTTTAAACTGTTTCAGCACACCAGAACCATAGCTCCAGGATACATGAAAGGCCACTGGGATGGCCTTTCAGGACTCCTGGAACTAGGGGAGATATTTTAAACTGTTTTGAGCACCACCATCACCCAATAGCTCCAGGATCATGAAAGGCCACTGGGATGGCCGTGCCGGGCCTCCTGGAACTAGGGGCGATACTTTGAAACTGTTTGAGCACACATCCACATAGCTCCAGGATACATGAAAGGCCACTGGGATGGCCTTTCAGGACTCCTGGAACTAGGGGAGATATTTTTATACTGGTTGAGCCACACTCCACCATAGCTCCAGGATACCTTGAAAGGCCACTGGGAGGGCCTTTCAGGACGTCCTGGAACTAGGGGGAGATGTTAATGAACTTTTTCAGCACACAGAACCATAGCTCAGGTACATGAAAGGCCACTGGATGGCCTTTAAGGACTCCTGAAACTAAGGGAAGATGTAATGAACTGTTGAGCAAATCACCATAGCTCCAGGATACATTGAAAGGCCACTGGGAGGTCCTTTCATGGACTCCTGGAACTCGGTAAGATGTAATGAACTGTTTCAAGCACCCATCACCAAAGCTCCAGGATTTTTTTTTTTTTTTATTTTTTTTTTTTTTTGTTAACAAGATTTAATTTTTTGATTATTAAGAACCATGTTTTTTTTTTTTTTTTTTTTTTTTTTCTTTTATTTTTTTTTTCTTTTTTTTTTTATTTTCTTTTTAGCTCCAGATACATTAAAGTCCACTGGGATGGCCTTTCAGGACCCCTGGAAATAGGGTAGCTGTATTTTTCTGTTTTTTCTCACGGCTTAACTACATATCGCCACGGATACATGACAGGCCACTGGTGAGTGATCTTACAGCACACCCCTGGGATAGGGATATTGTTTTGTACTTTGACAGACACACAGACCAATATCACCATGATGACAGGGAGCCAGTGTTTTGACGCCTCTCTAGGTCCCCTGGTGATAGTGGTGTATGTATTACAGTGCTTGAGCACACACAACCGTATCTCCAGGGTGACTGATTAGACCACTGTGGTGAGCTCGCAGGACCACTGGGGATAGGGGGCATATTGCACAGACATCAGTGGCAAACAAAACAACCAGATCAGCCTCTGGGGTGATTGACATACCATTAATGCTTTGGCTTCACATACCCTTTCTGTGGACGGGAAAGGTCTTATTTTCTGCAGCTACACATTTCCAACCATATGTCATATGAATGTGATTTGGATAAATTAAGCTGAATCTATATTGGTTTGCTTTCTTACAGTATGTGTGGGGCCCGTTCCACAGCAGTGTCAAATGGGCCAGGTAATAGGGCTAAGCATTCATGACCTGTGTGACCATATCCATCACCCACCCCCCCTGGGTACAGGTCAACACCTGTCACATCTTATACAAGAGACAATATGGGAGGTAATGTATCAGCTGCAGCACATTACTGACACACCCATACCTGACCCCACAACAGCATGAGGATCTGCAATGCACACAGCCTCTAGATATATATGTCCTATTTCTAATGGACCTGTCCCATCCACTTACCTCCCTTGGGAAGTCAGCTTCTCTATTGAAGCGTCTCTGTAGCCCCGTTTCCCACCGCGCCCTGCGCGATCCCCCTTTCTGCTGTCCCATGTACCTGTTTTTGTGCCCGGGGAACAGCTTCTCCTGCCGTTGTGGCAATCAGGCGAGGACAGGGTGCGGAGCTCCCGAGGAGTGACTGCCGTGGCTTTCTTGTTCTGGACGCCATTTTGAGATATTATCACCTGATTGCACGCAGCGGTACATTGACGCGCTATGCGCCCCCGCAAATGCCACACATTTACAATGTTTTAAGTGCTTATGTGACCCGCATGTGGCGCAGTTTAGCGAAGTATGACGTCCAACTGAGCCCCAGAGATTGGCGCACCTTGTCGACGTAACACGTCTCATTGAGCTCCGCATCTGCTGCATGTTTTATAAATAGTTCGTCCCACAGCGTCCCGCAACTGGCGCAATTTATACACATATGACGCTCAAGCTTCGCCCCGCACATTGTTTTTGCGGAAACGAGTTGCGCAACATAGAGCGCACAACAACTGGCAATATACAGTTGCTTGTGTGTCTCTTATATAAAACACACTAACTATTTCATGACCTCATGGTGTTGACACATATTGGGGACTTGAACTTATCATCACTTGCACACTGGTT